>CM033322.1:47124595-47724595 GCA_019359835.1 Pharus latifolius | reverse complement strand
AGAAGGCGGAGAACCTCCTGGGGAGGTACTTCGCTGACGAGCATGAGCGCGTCGTGCGCCTAGTGGGGGAGGGCCCTCCCCGGAACCTGGTGGCCGAGGCCTACGGGCTGAAGCTCCCGGAGAGGAAGCCACTCCCCACCCCCGGGTCGCACAAGCGGGGGAGGGACGTGGCCGGGGGCTCTGAGCCTAAGAAGGCTAGAGTCCAAAAAGCCCCCGGCCCATCGATGATGCCGGCGACGACACCGGCGAAGCCCCGGGATGAGACCCTGGGACCGAGAGCGCCCGGGCGCCGACCCGGAAGGAAGCAACACCCCCTCCCCTGAAGAGCCCCGTTGACGCTCACGGGAAGGAACCGGCCGCGGGCGGGGCGGCATCTGACTCGGCGAACTACGCCCCGTCGCCGCCTTCGATAGCGGTCCTCCTAGCACCCCCAGCCCCCTTGGAGCCGGAGAAGCTAGAGGTGAGGTTCACGGAGGCATCGCCTCCGCGAATGGAGTGGCCCGTGGACGAAGGGGGGAGCCCCTCCGTCTTCGAAGTCCCTCCGGAACTAGAGGCCCCGGGGGTCTTCCCGCCCGAGAAGGGGAAAGGGTTGGTGGTCCCTGTAACACCCTGAGTTTAGGGGTGAAAACTTCCTTTTTCATAAATAGCATGTATGCATGTATTAGTAGTAGTAGCCAGATCAGTATCTATCTCAAGCCCTAAAATCTCGAAATCTAACCTGTGACCTCAAATCAAGATCAGATTGCTCAGATGTGATCTATCAGTTACTCTGAACTTAGAAGTCTTCAGAAGCCAGATTCAATTCCATCTCTAACTTCCAGATTTATCAACTCTATTATGTTTTCGAAAACAGAAATATTTTATATTACCGTAAATACTCTGAATTCAAATTTAATCAAAATCTTGACCAAGTTCAGACCAGATTATTTTTGGAATATGATCATGGGTATGCCAATACCTTAAACCAGAAAGTTGGCAGCCAGATTTTATCATCTAGACTCTTTTCGCAAATCAGTCCAAGAGTTATTACAAATTAGTCCTTTATCTGATATCTGGAAACCCAAAAAGGCTAAAATCTCCAGATTAACTCCAAACTCAAAATTTCTTCAGCAAATCTTTTCTAAATACTATTTGACACAAGTTCCTCTTCTGTTCAAATTTCAGAATCTCATCCTAAATGCCAGAATTCGAAATCAATTGAAATTCAGATTTCAATTACTCTAAAATACCCTATTTTCAGTTTGTATCAAAAACTATTCAGATGTGCCAGATTTTATCAAACATCCTTGCCAAATATTTTGTTGAATATAATCTGCTAGGTCAGCGAAATCAATTTCAGTTTAAACCCTCTAAACCATCAGATTTACAGATCAGTCCAAATCAAGAATTTGAAATTGCAACTCAGCCCAATTCGACCAGAGAACTTAGCTGTGCACGACCAGAGCTCGCCGTGGTTTCCTTGCGCCGTGCACGCTCGCCGCCGGCCAAGTTTCGCCGCGCTCGTGACCGTGCATGTTGTGTGTACGTGTCCTCGCTTCAGCCCATGCCGTGGCAACGTCGTTGCAACGTCGACGACCAGCGCCTGCTCCCGCGCGCGACCAGCAGCCTTTTGTCAGCAACTCCTCGCCACGTCGCCTTGCCGCACCAGTTGTTGTCGCCACCGCTTGCTACAGCTTTGCCAAGTCCCGATGAGACGACACTGTGATTAGCTGCAAACTTGTCGCCGTCGCATCACCGTTCTTCGCTGTGTCTTCGCCGCTGATGTCCAGCACGCAATCAATCTCATCACGGCTGCCAAATCACTTCGTTGTCCCCTCTTTGCAGCTTCACCTGGCCTATTTAAGCACTCTTGTGCTCAGTAGCTCCTTCACACCTCACTGGAATCAGCTAAGTCTCGAAATTCTCCTGTCTTAGTCTTCTTCTCAGGCGAGCCGTCGAGGAGGCTCACGGTGCCAGCTTCATCCACTGCACCAACCTTCGAATTAAAGCCATCAGTGAGTTCCCCTACTCATACTCTCTGTGCAGTATCATCTAATTGCTCTCCGGTGGACTCTAACGCCGGCGATCACCGGAATTGCCGATTGCCCTGTTCCTGCAATGTAGCTTAATTCAGCCCAAATTAGCTTTCGAAATTGTAATCTAAATTGATCAGTGAACCTTTTCAAGCAAGCCTGTAAGCTTAGAATCTCCAATTGAACCCCAATCAAAGCTTTTACCAAAATCGATTTTCACCAGAAACTGGTGATCGTCGCCAGGCCTCACCGGTGATCCTCCGGTCAAATTGATGCTACCAGTAGCTTCCTCATACCCTACTATCACTCCTAGAGCTTGGAATCGAGTTCTTTCGGCCTAAATCGAAAACCCCCAAATGGCTGTGTTCTTCTCCGGCGCCGATCACCGGAAAACTTTTCCCAGCCGTTTCGGCCCTAACCACCTTGTCCAGTGTGTATGCTTTGATCTCCTGAACATTTTTGTCTTCTAGCCCGGCACCTAGATCGGCCTAGATTGGAAGTTACAGCTTTGCCAAAATTGTGTCCAGAACTGATTCAGTGAAGTGAGTTCACCGAGTTCATCATTGAATTTCATCACCTTCCAGCCATTTTTAGCTTTGGATCCTGTTGAATGATTTGTTCCTGTTATCAATGCCTACCTCCCAGACAAAGTGGTGCATCATTTGGAGCTCTAGATCAAAAGTTATGCCAAGCCCTAGTTTTTGGCATTGTCAGCTCTATGCCAGAGCTTGTCAGCCAGTGGCATTGGCTTTGTTTACCCACTTCTGGTTGTACAATTTGAAAACCACTTTGTCCACTGAATTTGTAGAGTTGTGATCTACATTTTCTTCTACTACCACAACTTGAGATAAGCACTCTAGCTTTTCTTGAAGCTAGGTCAAAGCCTTGATCCGAATGTCGATCTGTTGACATTCGCTGTTTTGATTAAACCAGCCACAAAATTATTATCCCTGTTGTAATCCTGAACCCTAAGATTATCTAATCACCATCCTTAGCCCAGATTCCTTGAAACCCTAGAATCTCGACTCAGTTCAGCTTACAGTTCAAATTATCTCCAGTATAGTTCAATCATTCTTGTTGAGCATTTCTTCATATAAGTCATAAAACATTTTAGTATTATAAGTAATCATTGTGTGTTTGTTTGTCGTCGAGCAGATCCAGAAGCTGACTTTGAAGATTTTGCTGTTGACCCGTCATCAACTGCTGTATCTTATGACGCGGAAGGCAAGTCATATCCTTGGTCATCTTGAACCTATATGTTAAATGTTGCTAAAACGTAACCTTGAATATAGATAATATTGCATGCGAAAGATTGAGAATGGTTGATTTATGAATTGGCAGTACTTGACTGGTTATCTGCAAAATGTGAAATAAACAAGTTTTGAGCCATGAACCATTATATATGTATTTATATATTTATATTCATGAAATAAAACCCCTAGCCGTGACCAGAAAAATGGTATGAAATGGTGGTAGCACTGGAGGTGCTAGACTGCAAAGGATGTGCAGGCACTGAAGGTGCAGGGTTGTGGATGGTCTGGTCACTGGCATATAAGGACTAGAACCTTGTGTTGTGTGTCTAGTGGCATGAACAACGTGCTAACCGCAAGCCTGGTATGGGACAGGCCTGAACAAGTACTTATGTGGATCGCACATGAAACCCCTGCATGAGATGTGTAGTGATGCATGATAAGCACGGAGAATGGCTCCCACACATATCACTGAAGGTGATCAAGCACGCTGACCCAGTAATGGGAATAAGCAAAGGGGTGGAGGTTAGGATACAACCTACCACAACTGTGGTTCGCGGAGAGCCACAAGGTCGGGGGTGAATTGTAAGTGATACATAACAAAAGTTCTTGTTATTTCCACCTTGCCGCTCACAATATGAAGTGAGTCAGGGGTCCAATCATTTTGTTATGATAGGAAAGGTTTGAAAGTGGAATATCTTGCGGGTAAATTGGTACCTCTCTGCAGAGTTTAAAACGTATTCGAATACTCCGAGCTCACCCAAATGACATGTGTTGTCATGATAAGGAGTGCTGCCGTGGGCTGTCGTGTGTCGACGTGTCGCGGTAGTGCTATAATCTAGTGAACATGAATGATGATGTTATATTATGAAAGGTGCTGCCATGAGATGAGGTATGAAAGAAAAAGATTATTTTATAAATACCCATAATTCTTGACTAGTCTAGGTTCATATCATCACTACTATATGTATCTACTCTTACCTATGACTTGCTGAGTACGTAAGTGCTCACCCTTGCAACATTCAACTCAGTAGATGGAGCGTTCTTTGATCAAGATGATGGCATGGAGAACTTCGTGGATCCAGAAGGAGGAGAATCAGTTCTGCCAGAGCCCTGATGTGTGTTGTTCTACTGTCAACTTCTTTTGTGGGAGGGTCACCTATCTTCTGCTGTGTAGTTAATATTTTGCTAAACCCTGAATGCCTTGTAGGCATTGTAATCCTTTATGTAATATTAAGGCCAGCAGGCCACACTGCTTAAATATTTTGTAAGTTACTCTGTTGCAATGTAATATACTCCTGTGTTTGACTTATCTTGGGAAGTCGAAGGTGTGTGTATGGGACTAGCTGCAGCGAGCTAGGTCTCTACAGGAGTAGTCGTAGTCCCAGTTTCGGAGACCGTCAACGGCAGCCTCCGGCAGGAGGCCAAGGCGAGGGAGGGGGCGTTCCGGGAGCTCGAGGGCTTGAGCGTCTGGGCAGTGACGGACGCGGGCCGCTCCGTCCGCTCGGCCCTCGAGAGCCTTGGCGTAAGCCTAGGCTCCGGGAGCAGCTCGGAGGTGCCCCAGGCGACCCTTGACGAGGCCGTGCGTTTTCTCAACACGCATGTCTCCGTCATCCCGGAGGCTGCTGACGCCCGGACTCGGGGCCGGGCAATCCCCGTCATTGCGGCCGTGGCTGGGCTCATCGAGCACCGGGGAGTGGGCGCCCGGGCGATCGGGGGCCGCATCCCATGGAGCTTCCCCGAGTTCTTCGAGCCCTCGCGCCGGGAGGTGGGGCAGCTCGTCGGGGGCTTCTATGACCGGATCATCCGGGTGAGATTCCCGGCACCGGCGCCTCCGGCAGTGGACGCCCTGGCCCCGGCCTCGGAGGAAACCCCCCAGGGGGAGGACGCCAACGAAAGAGTATGAGCCTCCCCCCGAGTCTTTAGATAGGACCCTTTTTGTTTTCTTAGGATTTTGATCCAGGTAGCTTCTTAGGCGAAGCCCCAGACACTTGTAAAAAGACATTTTGAATGCAATAGAGTTAGAAATTTTTCTAAGTCTTTGAATTGAATGCGATGTTACCAAGGTTCCCGGGAGGTTACTCCCGGGCGAAGGTCCGGGAGGGGCTCTCCGGGGGACGCCCAAGCGGCTTTAATATTGCTAAGCCTCATCTCCAGGGAGCACAGCGGGGATGTCGTCCGGGAGCCTGTCCAGTTAAGGTGGCATCCGGAGTGGCACTTGGACAATTTTGACAATCATCGCGCCGAATTGTCCCCTCCGCGTCCGGGGTTCCGGATGATACCTCCTCTCCGGATACTTCCATCGGCGGGATACGAGTTTTGGCCTGAAGATGTGCTCCGGGACGCTCGGCGCCGCGTGCGCGCATTGTACCGGGACTTGACCCGGGAGCTAGCGGAGAGCCTCCGGGAGTATTAGGCGTAGGAGCCTTAGGATGTAGAGGATCCCCCGGGTTAGAGCCCGGGTTGTACCATTTCCGAAGCCCACCGGAGGGGGAAGATGTCCTCCGGGGTTGACAATCAATAAAGCTGCTCGGTTGCTTCTTCTTTCGTTGTCTTTTTATTTTTTCTTCTTGGATGGTCTGGACGACTCCTTTTCACAAGAATGAGCTAAGTTTGCTCGTGGGCGTTACGGTCGACACCCGGGGGTTCCTTATCCCCCCCGCCCACAGCGGGCCGGAGGGTAGCTCCGCGCGCTGTGGGGGTAGCAAGGCCCCCGGGGTGGAAGTGACCTGTAGCATAGGAATTTTTCTAAGTTAGAAAATTTTAAAACGAGGTTTACGAGGGAAAGACCTTCCGGGAGACAATTGTCCGGTCGCCGTGAGGACGGGGAGCCGGGAATAAGGCCTCGTGTGGAAGAAACATCCAAGAAAACCCGATGAGATTTCCGGAGACGAGCTTCCTAGGAGATGATCATCCGGTTGTCGTGAGAACGGGGAGCCGGGAATAGGGTCTCCGGGAGGCAATCATCCTGTCGCCGTGAGAACGGGGAGCCAAGAATAATGTCACCGGGAAGCAATCATCCGGTCGCCGTGAGAACGGGGAGCTGGGAATAAGGTCGCCAGGGACCGAATATCCAAGAATGCCATTAGATGTCCCAATGGGGAGAGCGTCTACTCCCAGAGGAGGAAGAGATATCCAAGAAAGCCATTAGACGTCCCACTGGGGAGAGCGTCTACTCCCAGAGGAGGAAGTGCCCGATGACAGGTCTTGAGTGTTTGGGCAGGGGACTAGTCTCCCAAAGTGACTCGTTACCGCGGCCGCTGGGGACCGGGTTGCCGCTTACACCCTCAGTCCATAAGGGCTGATCGTAAGCCTCCCTACAGGAGGGACTTGCTGGGTCTGGGCCCACTTCCTCGCGGGGAGGGCATCCTCACGGGGAGGGCTTCCTCTCTGGGAGGGCATCCTCGCAGGGAGGGCGTTCTCGCGGGGAGGGCATCGCCGTTAGGGGCGGTAATGTAAAGAACCTGCAATGAGACAGTTGAAGAGCAAAACCTATGCATTTCTAATAAAATGAAGTACAGTGTCTCCCCCTGCGATGTCGCGAAAGGGGAGGAAAATACAGTGTCCCTCCCCCTCTGGCGTGATCGCTCCGGGGGAGGGGACAGGCCCGTAAGGCTAAACATAGAACTTGCGAAGTAAACGCAAGTTCCACGTGTGCTTCAGCTCCTGCTCTTGAAGGTTGGAGAGCTTATAGGCCCCCGAGCCCAGGACCGCGGAGATCCTGTAGGGGCCCTCCCACTTGGGGGTGAGCTTACCCTGGGCTTGGGGGTCCGTCACGCGCTTGAGGACAAGGTCCCCAAGGAGGAAAGCTTTCTCGCGCACGCGCTGGTTGTACGCTCGCGCCATCTCGCGCTCGTAGATGGCGTGGCAGAGGAGCGCTCAGTCGCGTTCCTCCTCCACGAGGTCGATCTCCAGGCGCCGGTTGGCCTCATTGGTCTGGTACGCTGCGGGCGTGGCTCCCTCCAGGACCTCGACCCGTAGCGACCGGAAGCCAATCTCCGGGGGGAGGACTGCCTCCGCCCCGTACACCAGGGAGAAGGGAGTACGTCCCGTCGCCCGGGACGGGGTCGTGCGCATGGAGCAGAGGATGCTAGGAAGCTCCTCTGCCCATGCACCCCGCTTAGAAGCGGTTTGTTCGAGTCTCCGGCGCAACCCCTGTAGGATTACGCCGTTGACCCTCTCGACGGCCCCATTGCTCTGGGGATGGGCCACTGAGGCGAAGTGGATGACGAGCCCCAGGCCTTCGCAGAATTCCCGGAAATAAGCCGAGTCGAATTGGGTCCCGTTGTCCACGGTGATTTCCCGGGGGACACCAAAACGACAAACGACGTTTTTCCAGAAAAACCGCTGAACGGCCTGGGACGTGATGCTGGCCAGAGGCTCCGCCTCAACCCACTTTGTAAAATAGTCGACCGCAACTACCGCATACTTGTATCCTCCGGGCGCTGGGGGGGAAGGGCCCTAAGAGGTCCATCCCCCAGGGCGCGAAGGGCCAAGTGATGGGGATTGTCTGCAGCGCCATAGGGGGGAGGTTCGAGCCCTTTGCCATCTTCTGGCATGCTTCGCACGCGGAGACAAGGTCTCGTGCGTCGCGAATGACCGTGGGCCAGTAGAAGCCCTGCCGGAGGGCCTTGGCCGCGATGGCACGCGGGTCTAGGTGAGAACCACAGCTCCCCGCGTGGATGTCTTTGAGAAGTTGAAGTCCTTCTGGCCGGGGGAGGCAGCGCAGGAGGGCGGAAGCCCCCCGCTTGTAGAGCCTCCCATCCAGCAGGAGATATGCTCGGGCTTTAGCCCGGAGGCGTTTAGCCTTGGTCTCACTAGGAGGGTCCCCCTCCCCCTTGATGAAGGAGATGAGGGGGTCCATCCAAGACGGAGTCCGGGTGATCTCGGCGACCTCCGGGACGTGAGGCTCGTCGCCCGTGTCTGGGGAGGCCACTGAGGGCTTCGTGATGGTTTCCAAGAAAGCCCCCTTGGGGAGCGATTCCCGGGCGCTAGCATCCCGGGCCAAAGCGTCGACCCGGTCATTGTCCCTTCGCGGGATATGCCGGGCCTCGAGGCCATCGAAATGCCTCTCCATCTTTCTCACCTCCTGCAAATAAAGACTTTAGTTTGAGTCATGGCACAGGTAAGACTTGTCCATTTGGCAAACTACGAGCTGAGAATCTCCCTTCACTAGGAGGCGCCGGATCCCCAGGGAGCGCGCAAGGCGCATCCCGAGGAGCAAAGCCTCGTATTCGGTGACGTTGTTGGTTGCGGGGAACTCGAGTCGCGCGGCGTACTCGAGTTCCTTCCCCTCGGGGCTCCAGAGGACTACTCCCGCACCAGCCCCGGCGAGACACAGCGACCCATCAAACATAAGAGTCCAATGATCACTGCGTCGGGGCGGCACAGGGAGGTCTTCATCCCCGGACCCAGAGGCAGGAGTCCACTCTGCGACGAAGTCAGCGAGGACCTGCGACTTGATGGCGGAGCGGCCGGTAAGGGACAGGGAGAAGGGGGCGAGCTCGGCCCCCCACTTCCCGATCCGGCCGGTGGATTCTTTGTTCCGCAGTTCCTCCCCCAGGGGGAGGGACGACGGGATGGTGATGGGGTGCCATCAGGAGGGCGTAGCAGATCTTCTCCATCTCCGTGTACCGAGCTATGGCCCCTTGGAGGGCCTCACTCACGCTGCTGCCCCCCTTGCTCCTTCACCAAGACCACGCTGACGGCGACGGGGGTTGCGGCCAGGTAGAGGAGCATGGGCTCTTCTGGAGACGGGCTCACGAGCATTGGAGGGTCCTTGACGGAGCGCAGCGGGGGCATGTCTAGGAATGCCCGGATCTTCTTGGGGTTTGCCTCAATGCCCCGCTGGGACACGAGGAAACCTAGGAGCTTCCCCCCGCGCACTCCGAAGGCGCACTTCTCTGGGTTGAGCTTGAGCCCAAACGCGCGGAGGTTGCGGAAGGTCTCCGCCCGGTCGTCGATGTGGCAGGCTGCGCGAGGACTTTTGACGACCGCGTCGTCCACGTAGACTTCGACGTTGTGGCCGACCTGATCTTTGAAGACCAGCGTCATGAGGCGCTGGAAGGTCGCCCCCGTGCTCTTGAGCCCGAAGGGCATATGGATGTTGCAGAAGGTTCCGAGGGGAGTTATGAAACTCGTCTTTTCCTCGTCCCCTTCCGCCATCTGGACTTGATGGTAGCCCGAGTAGGCGTCTAGGAAGCTCATGAGCTCGCACCCCGCAGTGGAGTCGACGAGCTGGTCAATCCGCGGGAGCGGGAAGTTGTCTTTGGGGCAGGCGCGGTCAAGGTCGGTGAAGTCCACGCACATCCGCCACCAGCCGGTTGACTTCTTGACGAGGACGGGGTTTGCGAGCCACTCGGGGTGCAGGACCTCCCGAATGAACCCCGCCTCTCGGAGCCGGGTGATCTCCACCTTGATTGCTTCTTGGCCCTCGAGGGAGAGTTTCCGCAGCTTCTGTTTGATCGGGGGGTGACCGGGGGCCATAGCTAGCTTGTGCTCAATGACCTCCCGGGCGACTCCCCGCATGTCCGAAGGCTTCCACGCAAAAACATCGGAGTTTTCGCGCAGAAAAGCCGCAAGTGGCGCTGCATGCTCCTCGGGGAGCTCCGCCCCGATCCGGACGGTTTTGTCTTCGTCGCCCGGGGACAGCAGGATCTTCCAGAGGCCCCCTTCCGGACGCGGCTTGAGGAGGGGCCTCCCGGGCGGTGGCGCAGCGGCGTCTAGTTCCGGGGGGAAAGCCTCCCCCCGGGCGTCTTTATGAGGTTGACGCTTCCGATTGTGGCTGCAGCGCGCTCGTATAGAGCACGGGCCATGTCTTGGTTGTGAGACCCCCATTTGAGGATCACCTTGGTAACCGCCCAGGTAGGTTACACACAGTATGATGTCACATGAGCTCCAAACCACACAAGCATAGCATTATAGGTAACCAAGTATCAGGCCAACATGGGCCAATATTACATAGCCAAAGCACCGAAAATGGCGCTAAGTAAAGTTGCTAAGAAAATAATCAGTTTATCAAGACAAGAATCGGTATCCAAGTACCGAACACACAACATAAAGCACAAAGCGACGACAAATAGCTTGTCTTCAATCAGCAACGGGGTTGGAGGGGCTTCTCCCACATCTGACTTGACTTGGTGCATGATCCTTCTAGAATGTGGGCTCGTCCGGGGCACCTCCATCTTCCGCTGAGTATTCATAACCGAAAGAATCGGGATCCTCGAATCCCTCTTCTACAGTTGGATATAAATGCAAGGGTGAGCACTTGGTGCTCAGCAACACTCATTCCGGGGATTAATGCAATTGTACTTACATGAGGGTGAAACATATGATTCTGGGGTTTAGTTTCACAGGGATAGAGATATATAGATTTCCAAGTCATTTGTTCAGTAAAACAGTACTTTGTCATGAAAATGATACTTTAAACATTAAACAGGTTTTCAATAAAACATTAGATGTAGTGGTCTCCCATGAGTCACCACTTTGTTAACCGCATTATGAAAACATTCCAAATATTACTTGTGCTATAACCCATGGATAACATCCACTACGAAAAGACTCCTGAACCTGGGAGTACAGAGTATCTGATACTTCTTTTACACTTTGCAAAGGTGTACCTCTTTTTAAATCCACTGGTTCACTCGGCTTTCAAGTCGGATCAGCTCCATGTGACTTTCACACATGTGACAAGGCCGAGATCACACAACGCTTTTGCAGTTCAGTATTAACAGTATCCCCGCCCGGTAAATAGACAATCAAGTCTCAAGTACCGTTGTGGGTCCTCCCCACTGCCTTACTTCCTAGCCTCTGGTCTATGTTCCCGCAGGACACATAGCCTTGGTCTGTGTCCACGCAAGACATATGACCGTTCAAGATTACAACCGCTCACGGCTTAATCAGGTCTAGGGCGCTTTCCTTCTTTCCACCTTTTCCTCTCATCATTTTTCTGAACTCACATCACTCATGGCCGAACTGCGGCCCACCAGTTTCCACGCGAGAAACCAGATTGACAAACCATGCAGGGAACTGCTAATACCAAAAAGCTACTAAGTTGTGCCTGTCCCATACCAGGCAAGTGGTTGGTACGTTTACAATTCGCATAGAGACACAGCACAAGGTTCTCATCCTTATGAACCAATAGTGAGGAGCATTCACATTCCCTGGTGCGTACCGCACCCTCTCCATATAATCCAATCCTCACTACTGATCCTTTTTATCAGTTTTCTTGACAAAACGGTTTTCATGTAACTTCTCATACATTTGACCATTTCAAGTTTAATGTGGATATTCAGTATATGAGTCCTAGGGTGACAAAAGCATATATATGAAGGTTCAATAACAAAAGGGGTTTCATGATCCATTAGGTAATATCTACTCATGTCATTCAAACATAACTTGTATCTCAAATAAGCATGCATAGTAAGAAACAGTGAATATACTTCATATGAAAATATTGGGTGAGACATGATCAAAGGAATGAGGCTTGCCTTGCAATGTTGGGTCTAAGTACTCAGACGGATCTTCAAAGACTTCCTCTGCTCCTTCAGCTTCCGACTCTGCGGCAATCAAACAACACACAAACACATACCATATAAGCATACAGAAAATAGTTTCCATAGAAAATATTAAGCAAATAAGTCATGCATGCAGGGGAAAAGGTTAGGGCAAGGTCACAAGGGCTCTGGTCGAAGAAACGGCTAAAAAGGATTGAATGTCGAAGGGTCGACATTCGGTTCATGGCTTTGGCATAGCTTCAAACTGATCTTAGGATGGTTTTCTGGAGAAGTGATAGTAGAGAAAGTTGTAGATCTTGACTCCAGGAATCTACTGGACAAGGTGGTATTTCAATTGCTCAACCAGAAGGGGCTGAACAAGGTCAATGCCAGTGGTTGGCACGCACTGACATAGTGCTGGACATGGCCAAAAACTAGGGCATGGCACAACTTTTGATCTAGGGCTTCAATTGCTGCACCACTTTGTTTGGGAGGTAGGCATTACTAACAGGAACAAATCACTCAACAGCCTCAAGGACAGAAAGTGACTAGAGAGCGGCCAAATCAGGTGATGAACTGCGGTGGCGACACGGCACAGGCACAGCTCTGGACAAAGATTTGGCAAAGGCATAACTCACAATCTAGGCAGATCCAGGTGTCGAGCTAGTGGAAAGAATTGCTCAAGGAGCTGAGGCAAAGCTAAGGGACAAGGTTTCAGGAGCTAGATCGATCGAGAAAGAATTCCGGCGACCGGCGCTGGAGAAGACGACACTGGAGATTAGGGGTTTTTGCTACAAGGCGTTTGAACTCGATTCCTTGCTCAAGGTGTGAAAGGGTGGAGTGTGGAAGGTACTGGTGAAGTCAATTTGGTCGGAGAATGACCGGAGAAGCTTGGCACCGAGGTCCGGCGAACGGCTGAGGTTCCAGATTGGGATTTCTTCGATTGAGCTCAATTGGGGATTTGGATTCCACAGGCTTGCTAAGAAATGGCTAAGGATCAGTTTTTGTTATTGGGATGAGAGCTAATTCGGGACGAATCGGTTAGCATTGGGGAAACAGGGCAGTTGGGCCTTTCTGGCGATCGCCGGCGCTGGGGATCGTTGGGGAGAAATTGGTTGCTACTACACAGAGGTATAGGTGTGGGGAACTCACTGATGAACTTGGATCGAAGAGAGGGGCTGTGAAATGGGCTAGCACCGTGAGCTCTCTCACTGGCTCACCGGAGAAGAAAGTGTTCGCGGTGGAGTTTAGGACTTAGACGATTTTCTGGAGGTTTGAGGCTCTCAAAGCACAGGGAGGGTTTAAATAGGCACGAGGACGGAGCCAACGAGGGAAAACACGACAACGGTTGCTTGCGCCGGGGAGAAACTTGTCGGGCGCAGGCACAACGACAGGGACGGCGACGTGATTGCGCTTCAGGCGGTGCTGCAGCTTTGCCAGGGATGTCAGCGTGCCTTGGAACTTCGCCTGGGATGGCGCAGATGCGGAGGCAACAGCACAGCTCCGGCAACGACACGTAGTGCCATGCAAATGCCACGGCAATGGGAGCGCGTGCGAAAACAGAGCTCTGGAGCGCGGCCGTTTATCCGCTGGGCAAGGCGATGCTACGGTGGCTAGCACGTGCGCACGGGGTGGCTCAGCTGTTCACAACACACGCGACAAGAGGCGGTGGCCGGCGGCGAGCAAACGCGGCGAAAACATGGCGCGGCTCCGGCGAAAACGCACTGGTCGAAGGCAATGACCAGGTGCTGGTCGAATGGACCTGAAAAGAATATTTGGGCCATTCTGCAATTTTGAAACTTGCTCCAGGGACTGTTCTGTGAGGAAAATTTGAATAGAACTTGGGCCTGATTGCAAATTTGGAGATCTGAGGGTTCGATTTGAAATCTGATTTCGCAGATAAGTTGCATAAAATTATTAGAACTTATCCGGCCAAAGTTTGATAAGATCGGGCAAGATCTGAAGGGTTTCGACAAAATTGGGGAAAAGCAGTTTAGGGTAAAATTAGGGTAATTAGGGTTCTGAGACGGCAAGGGTCGAAACTCAGTTTTAGGATGGGATTTTGGAGATGATGCAGAAGGGAAAAATGCTCTGAACAACATTTAGAAGGGAATGGCTAAAGCATATTAGGGTTTGGGGTCAAGATGTGGATTTTGGCTATTTTAGGGTTTGGCAAAAACAGGGGTGTTACATTGGTCTCCCCGAACGTTGATCACACCATGCGGCCCGGGGATCTTCATGCAGAGGTAGTTTTGATGGGTGGCAGCCCCCAGCCGTTTGATTGTGGTCCTCCCCATTATCGCGTTGTAGGAGGAGGGGAGGTCCACTACGTCGAAGCGGACTAACTCGGTCCGGTAGTTCTCCGGGGTGCTGAATGTCATGGGGAGGTCTACCTTGCCCACGGGGTGGATTGCCTTCCCCGGGACGAACCCTTGCAATGGCCCTGCTGTGGGCTGCAGGAGCTTCTCATCAACCTGCATCTCTTTGAAGGCCTTCAGGAATAGGACGTCGGCGGAGCTCCCGCCGTCCACAAGGATGCGGTCGAGGTGGCAGTTGTAGATGGTCGCGGAGATAATGAGCTCGTCGTCGTGGGGGAAGTGAACCCCTCGCGCGTCTTCCGCCGTGAAGGTGAGGGGGACGTCCGACCACTTAGGTGGCGGGGACGCGTGTAGCACCCCCACAACCTTGACCTCGCACGCGTGCTCCTTACGCTGGCGCTTAGAGTCCCGCCTTGAGGCGGACCCTCCCACGATGACGTTGATGCGGCGCTGAGAAGCTTGAAAGGGGAGAGCTTCTGAGGGCTCCCCCTCCCGCGTCTGCTGACCCCCCGCGGGAGCGGGAAGGGCCGGAACAGCTGGCCGAGGGAGCAAGGAGGCCGGAGTCCCCTCCCCCTGCCCGCGCTGGTCGAGGAACGCCGCGAAGTGTTGCAATAGCTGGCTGTAGTCTCGGGTAGCGTGGGTACTGGACCCGTGGAAGCTGCACCACAGTCCTTCCCGTCTTCTCCCCGCGGGGCCTTCTCGGCCGCGCGAAGACTGTCCTCCCCCATGGCCTTTTGGCTTGGGGAAGGGGCGGTTGGCCCTTGGGGGGTCGCGCGAGCCGCCTCCGCCCTCGAGGACAAAGGTGTCCCGAGGCCATGGCTCATTACGCCCCCCCTGCCTAGGGCGCTTGAGGGGATCCCTGGCCCCCCGGTCGGCGGGGGCAGGAGCCCCCTGGGTCTTCTTCCAGATGTTGTCTTCCTCCGCCCGAGCATACTTTTCGAGTACGTTGAAGAGCTCGTCGGCGGAAGAGGGGCAGCTCCGGGAGAGCCTTCGGTGGAGCTCCCCTAGGAGGATGCCGCTTTTGCAGGCTTCGATGACCGTAGAGTCAGGGACGTGGGCCACTTTGCTCTTCACCTGAGGAAAGCGCTTGAAGAAGCTTCTGATGGTTTCCCCAGTCCTCTGCCGGACAGTGTACAGCTGCGAGGAGTCCAGGGGGCGCACATAGTTCCCCTGGAAGTTTGCGCAGAACTCCTGCTTGAGCTGCACGAACGACTTGATGGAGCCGGCTTTCAGATTGTAGAACCAGGAGCGGGCGATGCCGGTGAGGTAGAGGGGGAAGACATTGCATTGTACCATCTCGTCCCCCCCGGCCCCGGAGATGGCAGTGGAGTAAACCTGCACAAATTCGTAAGGGTCTGCCTCACCGTTATAGTGCTCGATGTGCAGAGGGCGGTAGGGCCGTGGCCACCGGATGATGCGAAGTCTTCGGCACAGGGGCTGGTTAGCCCCCTGCACTTCCCGGGGAGAGTCCCGGTCGCTGTCTTCTTTGACGGGACCGTCGTTGTCGGAGTCGGGGAGCGGTCCAAGAGGTCCGCCGGAGTGGCGGTGGCGACGCTTCTCTTCTGGACCGGGGCTGAGTTCCCGGACGTCCGGGCTCTCCACCGAGGAGGTTGGGTCTTCCGCGGGTCTCTTCCCCCGAGCAGTGCGAGAGCGGGGCTCCCCGCTCCCGCGGCTGGGGGGAAGTTCTTCTCCGCGCTCATGTGAATGCATTCGCTCGACCTCCCCCCGGGTGAAACGGACATGTTCCGCCGAGGGAGGGAGCTTATGCACTGTTTCTGCCGGCCCGGAGGCTTCCAGGGCCGGCTGGGGGGAGCCCCTTGCGAAGACCCCCGGGATCGGAAAGGGCGAAGCCCCTGTATTATCCCGAACCAGGGAGGGGGCGCCCACGGCGACGTTTGGAACCGAAGTGGAGGGAGCCCCTGCGGCAGCGACCGGAACCGGAAAGGGGGAAGCCCCTGTAACATCCGGAACCGGCGAGGGGGGAGCCCCCGCGGCGACGTCTGGGACAGGGGAGCCGATGAGGGGGGAAGTCCGCTGAGGCACGGGAGCTGCTCTGTCGACCGCCCCTGGTGCGGTAAACGCGACGCGAGGGGCAGGACTGGCTCCCGGCGTAGGGAAAACCCCAGGCATGAAATGGGCTCCCGGCCCCGGGAATGGGCCTGGAACGGGGTACCCCCCTGGTGCCACGAAGGGCCCTGGAATGAAGTAGCCTCCCGGCACCAGGACGGGCCCGGGCGCCGGGAAGGGTCCGGATGTATACCCCGCGGGAGGAGGGAACCCCCCGGCGGGATCATACGGGGCGGCCAGACCTCCGGAGGTCTGAGGGGCCGCCGGGTAACCCATAAACGGGGGCATAGTCCCAGAGTATGGGTGCGACGCAAATGTGGGGGCTGAAGGCCGCGCCAACACGTTGAGCAGCTCATCCATAGAGCGCTGGGCGCGGAGCTGGCCCTCCACTAGAGCCTCAAGCAGGGCATTCCGGGGAGCCGGGGGAGCCGTCGGGGGGAGACTGGTTCCGGCCGAGGTCCCCGTGGTCACATGGAGCGACCTAGAGGTAGAAGCACCTAAGTTAAGAGAAAAGGCGGGAGGCGGTACCTAGGCTTGGCCGCCTCCGAGAGGAATCGCCAGGACAGCAGTGTCCCGGACGGGCGGCGCCAGGTCTCCGAGACCGGCGTCACCGGGAAGGGTGCGAGCCCTTGTTCTTGGGGGAGCCAAGGCGTCTTGTCACGAGTCCCCACGGACGGCGCCAACTGTCGTGGTATTGCGAATACCCCGGCAGGTTTTGAGAACGATCCTAGCGAAGATTACGGGGCGCGGGTTAACCGGACGACTGGTCCTCCCCCGCCGGACAAACACAAGAATTGACACGAGGATTTATACAGGTTCGGGTCCCGGTGGGGGCCCTAGTCCTGTCGGTGCGCTCCCGACCAGAGTCGGCTGGGGAGGCCCTCTCCGGGGGAGAGGCTTCCGGAGCACACCTGTGAGTTTAGCTATTCCAATAACAATGAATCACCTGCTTACAACTGAGGGGTACAAGGGCTATTTATAGCCCCAAAAAGAAGCAAAAAACCTAAACTACCCCGGAAGCCACTGTCGGATTGAGGGGTAGGAACGTCCTTCTCCCGGTCAAACATCCTAGATGCTTGACAGGTGGTCGCTGATTCCCGAGGCGCTCCTCGCGTGACCTGCACGTGATAAACAACTCGAGACTTTGCCTTTAGAAGGGCGACGAGTTCCGGGACCGGCGCCGGAGGCCAGGACCCGGGAGCCAAAAGTCGGCGCCTCGGGACCGGCACCGGAGGCCAGGTCCCAGGAGCCAAAAGGCGGCGCCCGGGGAGGCACCGGGGGCCTAATCCCCGGGCAAATGGCGGCGCCCGGGACCAGCACCGGAGGCCAGGTCCCGGGGGCCCAAAGGCGGCACCCGGGGAGGCACCGGCGGCCAGGTTTCCGGGCAAATGGCGGCGCTCGGGACGGCGCCGGTGGCGCCCGGGACCGGCGCCGGAGGCCAGGTCCCGGGGGCCAAAATGGCGGCGCCCGGGGAGGCCCCGGAGGCCAGGTCCCCGGGCAAATGGCGGCCTAACTTACCTGGACTTAGTCTCGCGGAGATTTCCGCCAACACAAATCTGTGTTGGAGTTTCGACTCATGTAAGGACATCATATCTTGTTACCTCGCATTTTGCCTGAGCACGAGGGAGTTACAAGTTACGGTTTTTTCCAGAACTTCTGTGTCTAGCGCCCCACCAACCTCCTCAAAAACTTGCACAACTCCTGCCTTAGGGGTCGAGGGAGACACAAGTACAAACACAATGGCTGTGGAGTCCTGTCAGGCCATTATGGAGGAAATAATTGCGGACTTCCAATCCACTGGGATGGAAACCGCAGCTTTAACCTCAGGAGCGAGCCAGCAAGAACAAACATTTGCTGCTCCTGTTGTTAAGGTAAAAACCAGTCTTGAGGTTCAAACTCTGAGCGAACCCGAGGATGCTTCTTTTAAGGACTTTATAGAGGTAAGTAAACATTCCTTTACCCTCTATGAGTTTGACAATCTTAGGAACGTCCAAGTTCAAACAACAAGTTTTATTGTATCTCAGGATATGACCTGAGTGGCGACCAAGTCAAGAGCTCTAGCAACGCATATTGAGATCGCACAATGGGAGATCAGCCGGCTACAACAGTAAATATCTGTAGTTTATTTATCCCTGCCTTGAAGTTCATCTAAGCAACTACCTTCTTTGTCATAGGGAAAATGCCTCTTTGACAAAGCGCATGGCTGATCGGGAAAGCCGGGAAAAAGTGATGGCTTTGAAACTTTCCTGTAAGTCTTTGTTCCGATCAGGTGGAACTATTTCTTTACATGAATGGTTAGACTAATTCACTCATGCAGCACAAGAGGAACAAATAAGCCCTCTTTCAAAAGAAAAGGCTGACCTTCATGCGACCATTAAGCTTCAAAGTTGCAAGATTGACGCTATTTGCGAGGAGAACAAGACCTTAAAGGCGACTATCTCGTCCTGCAGCAACGTTCAATCTGGAGTCTTAGAAAAACTGAAGGCAGTTGCAAGTTTGCTGAAGGTAGATATAGTCGAATCTCGAAAGGGCGACTTAAGCCTCAGCGATTCATGTAAACTGGTCACGGCTCAGGCTGAATCACTACTAGAGTATCTCCCTGGAGATACAAAACGGCAAGAAGAGGCAATGAAGACCGATATGATCTATAGCCTCCGCCCTTCTTTGCAAGTTAAGACTTCACCACGGTCCATATTTGGACTTGAATCCAGTGGTGGGAGATGCAGAAATCGAGAGTAATGGCAAGTTTGGAGCCATTTTAGAAGAAGTAAAACCTCTGGTTGAAGGTCTTATGAAAGGATTGGGCTTATTGTAATTTATTTAAATTGTACCTGTACACATATACTTATACTATGCAAATGCATGCCTCAGGTTTTTTGAAAAGGTGTACTTGATTACGTTTTATATTACGGCCATATTCTCATAGCCCCCTCTTGAGATCATAAGTACTGGAGACTTAGTGTTATAATCTCAGGAAAAATATGGGTTTTTGACCATCAGAAATATATAGTGAGTTTCTTACACATTTAGATATGATTTATAAAGAAATGTGTTGGGGGAATCCACAGGAGGCCCCACGAAGTCTTCAGGAGCTCCCGGTAAGCCGGAAACCCGGTGAGACCCGGAGAACCACCGGGCCCCCGATGAGATCCGGAGGGTGACTGGGTGCCCGGAGACATCCGGAGGGTCACTGGAACCCCGGTGAGACCCGGAGAACCACCGGGCCCCCGGTGAGATCCGGAGGGTCACCGGGCCCCTGGTGAGATCCGGAGGCTCACCGGAATCCCGGTGAGACCCGAAGAGCCTCCGGGCTCCTGAAGAGCAGCTGCTGACCGTGGGACCTCTAGGAAGTCAGCGGCGCCACGTGTCAAGCATCCGGGCCATCCCTCTGGCCAAAGGACGTCCCCGCCCTTCCATCCGGCGGTTGCAGCGAGGGCTCTTTAGTCTTTTGTATTTCTTGGGGGCTATATATACCCCTCTTGTACCCTTTTTCGGGGATTCGAATTCATTTATATTAACGTAATATCCGGCTCTCTTGGAGACCTCTCCCCGAGAGCACACCTCCCCAGCGGACTCGCCTCCGGAGAGAGCCAACAGGACTAGGGCCCCCACTGGGACCCGAACCTGTATAAACCCCTGTGTTAATTCCTGTGTTGCCCAGCGGGAGAAGACCAGTAACTAGGTCTGCTCGCGCCATTGTACTCGTGCCGTGCACGTCCTAACCTGCCGAGGTATCTGTGATACCATGACAGTTGGTGCCGTCCGTGGGGAGATCGCGACGAATCGCCATGGCTCCCGCAACAACCAGAGCTCAAGCCCTCTCATCTCCCGAGGGCGCTGGTCCTAGCAACCCGGCTCCGCCTCCGCGAGATGAGGCCTCCGCGGCCCTGCCGCCCGGGGGCGCGCGGGGCGAGGACCCGCTTCCTCCGCCCACGGCCTCCGGCCAAAGGGTCTCCGTTTCTGACCCGGCGACCGCAACGGAGCTTGCAGGGCCTAGTGTGGCCCAACTCTCCGTTCCGGTCTCCGGAGATTCTGTGCTAGGGACTTTGATCCAGGGCCAGCTTCGCACCCAACACACTCTGGAGGAGCTGCTGCGTGTCCTGGCGCGACCCCCGGCTCCCGTCTACCCGCCTCCATATCCGTTTATGGGGGCACCGCCCCAATTCTTCATGGGGCACCCCGCCTTTGCCGTGCCCGGGATGTTTCCCGTTCCCGGAGGCGTGCCTGGGCTGTATCCGGTCCCGGGGATGCTTCCCGCGCCAGGGGATCAACTTGTCTCCGAGCCCTCCCGCACCTCGAGGAGTCACCCGGCCCCGGGTCCGGAACCCCCGCGAGCGGCTACCGGCGCGCCAGGGACAACCTCCGCGCCCGAGAGCCTTCGGGGGCCGACGCCTGGAGCCGGTGCAGTGCTCGCTCCCGCAGACGCCCCGGGGACTCGAACCGCAACTACTCCCGCCGCCGCACCGAGCGCGGACCCGGCGCATGGCCCAGTCCGCGTGCCGGCAGCGTCCACTGGGATGGTGGCAAATGCGCATCAGCTCCCTCCCCCTCCGGGGCCACCCCTGCGGGCGCCCCCAGCGGATTAGACCCGCTTCACGAGGGAGGAGGTCGAGTGAATGCGTACCGCCAAGTCCGGGGAAACCACCTGCAGCCATCGGTCAGGACTCCCCCGAACCCGCGGGCGCGCGGAGACGCGCTACCAAATCGCCCGGGGGAAGAGACCGTTCAAGGAAGCTGCTACCATCCCTACGGAATACCTCGATGCCCAAGAGGTCAGCTCAACCAATCCGGAGGAAAAGAGGCGGCACCGTCACACCGGCGGACCGCTGCCACCCCTTCCAGACTCCGACAATGAGCACGCATCCCCGGCAAGAGAAGACGGCGACTATGGATCCCCCAAGGAAGTTGAGGGGACCAACCAACTGCTGTGCAGTCGTCTCCGCTGCATACACTGGCCGCGACCTTACCGCCCGCCGCACATCGAGTCTTCACCGTGCGGCAAAGAACGGTGGAGACTATCCGCAGCTCTACACCGTCCCTTAGACTCGTCCCAGCTCTACACCGTCTGGCAAAGAACGGGGGAGACTATCCGCAGCTTCTTTAAGCGCTTCGCTCAGGTGAAGAGCAAAGTGGCGCATGTCCCTGACTCCACGGTCATTGAAGCATGCAAGAGGGGGATACTCCCCTGGGAGCTCCACCGGAGGCTCTCCCGGAGCTGCCCCACCTCCGCCGACAAACTCTTCACCGTACTTGAGAAGTACACCCGCATGGAGGAAGACGATCTTTGGAAGAAGAACCAGGGGGCTCCTGCCCCCGCCGATCGGGAGGCCAGAGATCCCCCCAGCAAACGTCCCCGAAGAAGTGATCGTCGCGAGCCACGGTCTCGGGACACTTTCGTCCTCGAGGGCGGAGACGGCTCGCGCGACAGCGCCAAAGGCAGTTGTGCCCCTCCTAAGTCAAAAAGCTACGGGGGAGGACAATCCTCCCGCGGGCGCGGGAGCCGCCCCAAGGAGAGCAAGGAGGGCACAGCCAATGTGTGGTGCACCTTCCACAAGTCGAGTACCCACGCTACTCGAGAATGCCATCAGCTTCTACAACACTTCGCTGCTTTTCTCGACCAACGCGGCCAGGGGGGAGGGGGCCCTGCCTCCTTGCCTCCCTCGACGGCTTTGCCAGCGCTCCCCGCTCCTGCGGGCGAGCAGCAAAGACAGACGCAAGAAGGGAGCTCCCCTTTCAAACCTCCCAAAGACGTATAAACGTCATTACGGGGGGATCTGCCTCGAGATGGGACTCCAAGCGTCAGCGCAAGGAGTACGCGCGAGAGGTGAAGGTGGTGGGGGTGCTGCATACGTCTCCGCCACCGAAGTGGTCAGACGTCCCCCTCACCTTCACAGCGGAAGACGCGCTCGGGGTTCGCTTCCCGCATGACGACGCGCTCATCGTCTCGGCTACAGTCTACAACTGCCAACTAGCACGCATCCTCGTCGACGGTGGAAGCTCCGCTGATGTCTTATACCTGAAGGTGTTCAGGGAGATGCAAGTCGACGTGAAGCCGCTGCAGCCCGCACTCGGGCCGTTACAAGGCTTCGTTCCCGGGAAGACCATCCACCCGGTGGGGAAGGTCGACCTACTGATGACCTTCGGCACCCCGGAAAACTACCGGACGAAGATGGTCCGGTTCGATGTGGTGGACCTCCCCTCTTCATACAACGCTATTATGGGGAGGACCACGATCAACCATCTGGGGGCGGCGATTCACCAGAACTATCTCTGCGTGAAGAACCCTGGGCCTCACGGTGCGATCACCGTTCGAGGCGACCAGAACGTGGCCCGCCCTCTTTACGAGCATGCCACCGCTACCATCAGAAGCATCAACGTGATCAAGACTCCGGGGGGAGGGCCCCCCCCCCGAACCTCATACTGCCCTGGCCGTTCCCTCCGGGAGGCCACTCCCGAGGCCACGCCCCGAGGGAGACCTCCGGAAAGTCCAACTGTCCGCGGGAGATGAAGAGAGAACCATCAGGATCGGAGCAGACCTCACCGAGGGAGACGGCGAGCAGCTCGCGGCTTTCCTTCGCGAAAACTCAGACGTTTTCGCGTGGGAGCCCTCGGACATGCAGGGCGTCGCCCGGGACATCATTGAGCATAAGCTCGCAGTGATCCCCGGCCGCTGCCCGGTCAAGCAAAAGTTGAGGAAGCTATCCCTCGAGCGCCAAGACGCCATCAAGGTAGAGGTTTCCAAGCTTCTCGAGGTGGGGTTTGTGCGGGAAGTCCTCCATCCCGAATGGTTGGCAAACCCCGTCCTCGTAAAGAAGTCAAGTGGCAAGTCGAGGATGTGTGGATCGACCAACCGGTCGATTCGACCGCGGGATGCGAACTGATGAGTTTCCTCGATGCATATTCGGGGTACCATCAGGTTCGGATGGCTGCAGAGGACGAGGAAAAGACGAGTTTTATAACTCCCCTCGGCACCTTCTGCTATCTCCACATGCCCTTCGGGTTGAAAAATGCCGGGGCAACCTTCCAGCGTCTCTTGACGCTGGTCCTGAAGGACCAAATCGGCCACAACGTCAAGGTCTACATTGACGACGCGGTCGTCAAAAGCCTTCGCGCAGCCGCACACATCGACGACCTGGCGGAGACCTTCCGCAGCCTCCGCAAGTACGGGTTGAAACTCAACCCGGAAAAATGTGCCTTTGGTGTCCGCGGCGGGAGGCTGCTTGGCTTCCTGGTGTCCCAGCAGGGCATTGAGACGAACCCCAAAAAAATTCGGGCCCTGCTGGACATGCCTCCCCCGCGTTCCGTCAAAGACGTGCGAGGCTTGCAGGCCGCCTGGCCACGTTGGGTCGTTTCGTTTCGCGGTCAGGAGAACGCGGACTCCAGTTCTCCAAAATCCTCCGGGGCCTTGAGGGGTTCAGATGGACCCCCGAGGCCCAGACGGCGTTCGACGCGCCGAAGAAGTACCTCGCGAGCCCCCCGATGCTCATAAGCCCATCCTCGGGGGAACCTTTACTTCTCTACCTCGCTGCGACCCCAGTCGCGGTGAGCGCGGTGCTCGTAAGAGAGCAGGATGGGCAACAGCGCCCCGTGTACTATGTAAGCGAGGCCCTTCAGGGGGCTAATACACGGTGCACTGAGGTGGAAAAGCTGTGCTATGCCCTCCTGATGGCGTCGCGGAAGCTCCACCACTACTTCCTCGGGCACCCAATCACGGTCCCGTCATCTCTTCCGCTGGGGAAAGTGGTGAGGAACAAGGAGGCCACCGGCCGAATTGGCAAGTGGGGGGCCGAGCTCACTCCTTTCTCCCTCACCTTCACGGGCCGCTCCGCCATCACGTCGCAAGTCCTCGCTGACTTTGTGGCGGAATGGACCGCAACCACCGAAACGGACAGAGGGTCTCCCCTAGGCTCTCCCTGGTGCCAGGACCATTGGACGCTCATGGTCGATGGCTCCTTGTGCCACGCCGGGGCCGGTGCGGGGGTGGTTCTCCGGAGTCCCGAAGGGAAGATGCTGGAGTACGCCGCCAGGCTCGAATTCCCGGCTACGAACAATGTCGCCGAGTATGAGGCCTTGCTCCTGGGATTGCGCCTCGCGCGCTCCCTGGGAATCCGCCGCCTCCTGGTGAAAGGGGACTCCCAGCTGGTGGTCAACCAAATGGGCAAGTCTTACTTGTGCCACGACGCGAACCTGAGTCTATACTTGGGGGAAGTGTGGAAGATGGAAAGACACTTCGAAGGCCTGGAGGCCCGATACATCCCCCGACGGGATAACATCTGGGCTGACGCATTGGCCCGGGCGGCCAGTGCCCGGGAACCTCTTCCCAAGGGCGCTTTTCTGGAAATCATCACGAGGCCCTCGATAACCCTTCCGGACGCCAACCCTGAGTTTCGCGTCCCGGAGGTTTCCGAGATCACTCGGACTGCATCGTGGATGAATCCCCTCATCTCCTGCAGAAGGAACGAGGGGGAACCTTCCGGTGACGCTGAGGTGGAGCGCCTTCGCGCCAAGGCCAGGGCGTACGTTCTGCTGGACGGGAACCTCTACAAGCAGGGGGCTTCCGCCCTCCTTCGCTGCCTCCCACGGGCGGAAGGACTCCAGCTCCTCGAGGACATACACTCGGGGAGCTGCGGATCCCACTTGGCTCCGCGGCGGTCGTGGCGAAGGCCCTTTGCCAAGGATTCTACTGGCCCATGTTGGTCCGCGACGCACGGGATCGAATCTCTGCGTGCGAGGCCTGCCAAAAGATGCCGAAGGGCACCAGGCTCCCCTTCGCGACATTGCAAACCATCCCTGTTACTTGGCCCTTCGCGCGCTGGGGGATGGATCTCCTTGGTCCCTTCCCCCCAGCACCTGGGGGCTACAAGTACGCGGTGGTCGCCGTAGATTACTTCTCCAAGTGGGTGGAGGCTGAGCCCTTGGCCAGCATCACTTCCTGCGCGGTGCAACATTTTTTCTGGAAAAATGTCGTATGTCGCTTTGGGGTCCCCCAAGAAATCACCGTCGACAACGGGACCCAGTTCGACTCGGCATATTTTCGGGAATTCTGTGAAGGCTTAGGCACTACCCTCCATTTTGCCTTCGTGGCTCATCCACAAAGCAACGGAGCCGTTGAAAGGGTCAACGGCATGATCCTACAAGGCTTGCGCCGACGGCTTGAACAGACCGCCTCCAAGAGAGGCGCATGGGCAGAAGAGCTTCCAAGCATCCTCTGCTCCATGCGCACCACCCCTAGCCGAGCGACAGGGCGCACGCCTTTCTCGCTCGTCTACGAGGCCGAAGCAGTTCTCCCCTCAGAGATTGGTTTTCGATCGCTGCGGGTCGAGCTCCTCGACGGAGCTACGACCGCGGCGCACCAAACCAACGAGGATAATCAACGGTTGGAGGTCGACCTCGTCGAAGAAGAACGCGACCAAGCGCTCCTTCACCACACCATCTACGAGCGCGAGATGGCACGCGCGTACAACCAGCGCGTGCGCGAAAGGGCCTTCCGCCTTGGGGACCTGGTCCTCAAGCGCGTGACAGACCCCCAAGCCCAGGGCAAACTATCCCCCAAGTGGGAGGGCCCATACAGTATCTCCGCGGTCCTGGGCTCCGGAGCCTACAAACTCTCCACACTTGAAGACCAGGAGCTGATGCACACTTGGAACATAACCTTGCTTCGCAAGTTTTATGTTTTGCCTCCGGGCTCGCTGATATTTACTCGATTTACCTCATTTTTTGTGTACATTTTCCCCATGGTTTTGCATATATCAGTCATTAACCTCGGCATATGTCTAGATTATTCCAGATTTGTCGCCAAATCGACCGGATTACTTGTTTTTCCAATTTTTATCGCAGGTCGGCGCGAATCGGATGGATTTCTGGCTAGCGGTCGCGCCTCATCGACTTTTTCTGACCATCGGTCGATTCCGGATGGAAGTGCGCGTTCCCGCGGTCGCATAGGAGCTGACCGCACCGAAATCGGAGTCTCCGGGGGCCTGGAATCCCAAACCCTAGCCACCAGGTCTATTCTGCAATTTCTGATAAATCCAGGGACCTAAGTGTAAAAGTGCCAAATTCCCTTTTACCCAGCCGCCGGCCATCAGAGGAAACTTGAGCCCGGTTTTGTTTTTTTTGCTTCTTCTTCTTCTTCTTCAAACCCCCATCTCCACACCTCCCTCCACCTCGCCGCCGGCGGCCGGGCCGCACGCCGACGGCGTCCCTCCATCCCGCGTCGCCGCCACACGCCGCCGCCGCCGATCTGCTCCACCACAGCCGTCCACACATCCCGCCAGGCGCCGGATCTTCGCCTCCTGTCGCTGTTCCTCGCCGGGCCGTCTTCCTCGCGCCACCCCGCCACCGGGCCTGCTCCGGATCCGGCCATCCTCGGCCCAGATCTGGCCGATCTTCACTCCAGCCGCGCCGCCGGGATCAGCCGCCGCCACCGAGCCGCGCCCCATCGGCCCGAGCCGACGCTGCCCAAGCCGGCGCTCGTCCTCGCGCCGTCCTTGCGCCATCCAGCGCCGCTCATCGGCCCGATCCGGCCTCGAGCCGTGCCTCCACATCATCTTCTCCGTCGCAGGTCTGCTGTCTTCGGCTTCTTCACCAACCTCGGCCACGCGACTTCGACAGCGCCACCACAGCGACTACGGCCACGGCTTCATCGACTCCGGCGATCCTCTTCTCCCTCGACAACCATTTCAGTGACATCTTACCTTCTCATCCTCCTCTCTTCCCTCTTATTGTTTTCCTCTGATGCTTGTGACTATGTGATGCTTGTATGAGAACAGGGTTTAATCGTGAATGAGCATTTTGGCATTTGAGTAAATTCCAATTCAGTTGTGTGTCAATTGCTCTGAGTTGTAGACCTTGGTGATCTCTCTGTTCATGTTTGTTCGTCTTCAATTAAGAATTCTGTTTGTGTTTCTGCTGATGTTGGACTGTAATAGTTGATAGGAATAAGAACTGAGTGCATTTGAGTCGCAGCTTGAGCTTGATTTTGACTTACTGTCTACTTTGCTGCTTCTCCCCTTGAACTGCTTGTGTTGCATTTTGGTAACTGTTGTGACTGCATAGATGAATGAGAACTGACTCTGAATTACTGTTTATCTGTTGACGTGTTCCGAAGTAATGAAATACTTGAAATCTGAATCCAGCATTAGGCAGATTGAGCTGGACTATTTTCTTCCCTCTGCATTTCAGATTTAAATTTAGTTAGGCATATTTTTCTCTCTAGTCCCTTGGGAGAGAACGACATACTCGCCTTCTACTGTGACCTCGTCCTCTTGCGAGGCCCCGTTCTAGGTGGTATCAATTTTGGCGCCGTTGCCGGGGACTAGTTCGAGTGAAATTGTTTAACTAAGTTTGAATCGATTTGCCTTTTCTTTGATCTTTCTTCTCTTTTGCTTTTTCTTTTTATTTGGTTTTCTCATTTCTTTTGCTTTGTTTTCTTTTTCTTCTCTATTTATTTTCTTTTGTTGGACTGACACCTGACGACTAACCCTTCTTGTACTACTGACTCTCATCTCTCTTACAGCCTCACTTGATGTATGCGACGATCATCCAGTGACCATTCACTTGCACCCTTTGATCCGGAGATCGAGCGTACATTTCGACGACGTTTGAGAGAGAGACGACGAGCAAAGAGTACAGATATGGCTGACCGTGACCCGCCTCCACAGCTTCTCCGTGATCTCTGGGCCCCTGTTGATCGTGGAGCCGCTCCGGGCGTAACTCAACCGGCCATTCAGGCTAACAACTTTGAGATCAAGCCTGCTCTGATCACGATGGTACAACAGTCTCGCTTTGGTGGATCACTCCTGGAGGACGCAAATGAGCACATCCGTACCTTCCTTGAGTACTGTAACACTTTGAAATATCACGGCGTTTCTGATGATGCCATTCGCACTCGCTTATTTCCATTTTCTTTACGTGATGATGCGCGTGCTTGGTATCACTCTTTGCCTTCAGGTGTAGAGATGGCATGGGAGCAGCTGCTGAAGGCTTTTCTGGAGAGATTCTTCCCGCCATCCAAATCGGCGGAGATACGAGCGCAGATTACTGGATTTTCTCAGCAGGATGGTGAGAGCCTCTATCACGCATGGGAGCGGTACCAGAAGCTTCTCCGATCGTGCCCGCACCACGGCTTGGAGCGCTGGTTAGTACTGCAAATCTTCTACAAAGGGCTTTCTTTTGCTACCCGGGCATCTATCGATGCCGCTGCAGGTGGTGGGATCATGAACAAGACTCTGGATGAGGCTTTTGCGCTCATTGAGAGCATGGCATCCCACCACTTTCAGTGGTCAGGCGGTAGAGATATACCCCGGTCGGGTATGCATGAGGTCAAGTCCTTTGACTTTATGAATGCTAGAATAGAGGCACTCTCCCACTCTGTCAATCAGATTCCTCAAGCCTTCAACCAATCCATTGCACAGCTAGCTAGTTCGATGCGTGCTACTCCTCCGGTTGCGCTTATATGTGAGATTTGTGGGATTGAGGGCCATTCACCCGCTGACTGTCAGCTGGGGAAGACCTCCACACCAGAGTGTGGTGAGGTGAGCTTCGCTCAGACGAGTGGACCACCTCCCAACACTTATAGTTCTGGATGGCGCAATCACCCGAATTTCACATATAACAACCCCAATATCTCATCGACCTCTGCTAGTGCACCTTTTCAGGCTTCCAGGTACGGACAGCGTCAGCAGCCTCAGGACCACACTCTGTCTTCATCCAAGATCGAGGCTATGTTCGCATCCCTCATGACCAACCAAGAGACCTTCCTGGCAAAGTATTCAGACGACATGATTGCACTTCGGACAGACCATAAATCACTGAGGAGTGAAGTGCAAGAGCTACAGTCGCTAAAAAAGGACTTCTCCGAGCTTCGCGATAAAGTGGACACCCTCAGCGCATCTTTACCCTCATCGAGTACATCTTCAGGCAAGTTTCCTGCTCAGCCTGAAGTGAACCCGAGGGGTCATTGTCGAGCTATCACCACCAGGAGCGGCAGATCCACGACTGATCCGACGCCGGTCCAGCCTCCACTGTACATTCCACCGATGCGCCGGGATGGTTCTGCCACGGCTACTCAGGCCGCCCCTCTGACCACTGCTCCAGGACGCTCCGATCCTTTGATTCCTCAGCCACCGATGCCGTTTCCTGGACAGTTTGCCAAGGTAGAGGAGGAGAAGCAGTTCACAAAGTTTCTGGAGGTGATGAAAGATGTTCAGATCACAGTTCCACTCCTCGACGCAGTCCTGAACATGCCATCGTATTCCAAGTTCTTCAAGGAGCTCCTGACGAAGAAGCGAAGGATTGAGGAGTCTGAGGTTGTCCAGCTCTCAAAGGGGTGTAGCGCACTCATCCAGAATAAGCTGCCCCCTAAGTTGGACGATCCCGGTAGCTTCTGCATCCCTTGCTCCATCGGCTCAGGGACTTTCCAGGCTTTGTGCGATTTGGGCTCCAGTGTCAGTGTCATGCCTTTGGCAGTCTACAAGGCATTATCCATCGGTTCTCTACGACCCACAGCTATGACTCTTCAGCTAGCAGATCGCACCAGCAGGCGACCGACTGGCATCGTGGATGATGTACCAGTCACTGTGTGTTCGTTCTCCTACCCTGCAGACATCGTTGTTCTGGAGACAGAGGATGACAACCCATTCATCATTCTAGGCAGGCCTTTCCTCGCCACAGCAGGAGCTATCATCGACGTCAAGAACGCGCGGCTGAGTCTCGAGTTTGGATCTGAGAAAGTCACATTTGATATGAGGCATCCCACCCACCTGCCCCCCTGTCCTGATCATTGTTTCACGGTGGATGTCATCGACGAGGCTGTTGTGAGTACACCCGAGGAGCTGTCCCATCTGGAGGCCATATCGATTGCTGATGAGTTCGTCACTGCCGCAGATGAGCCTCCACAGCCAGAGTTCCCTCTGGTACCTGATCCTACACCTCCTTCAGCTCCTTCACTTGAGCTGAAGCCACTTCCCGATCACCTTCGGTATGCATTTCTCGATCCTGATGACTCATATCCTGTTATTGTGAGTTCCCATTTATCTGCTGATGAGGTTGGTCGTTTACTAGATGTGTTACGCAGTCATCGTTCTGTTATTGGATATTCGATTGATGACATTAAGGGCATCGACCCTTCTGTTTGTATGCATCGCATTTTGCTTGAGGAGGGTAGTGTGCCCTCCCGTGAGCATCAGCGCAGACTTAACCCACACATGCAGGAAGTCGTCAAAAAGGAGGTATTGAAATTACTGGATGCAGGCATCATTTACCCCATCTCCGACAGCCAGTGGGTGAGTCCAGTGCAGGTGGTGCCCAAGAAGGGCGGCATGACTGTCGTCAAGAACGACAAAGGCGATTTGATCCCTACGAGGACCGTCACAGGTTGGCGTATGTGCATAGACTATCGCAAACTCAACAAGTCCACTCGGAAGGATCATTTCCCTTTGCCCTTCATCGACCAGATGCTTGAGAGGTTAGTGCGTCATTCCTATTATTGTTATCTCGATGGCTATTCTGGCTTTCTGCAGATCCCCATTCATCCGGACGATCAGGAGAAGACCACATTCACTTGCCCATATGGTACGTTTGCATATCGTCGGATGCCATTTGGATTGTGCAACGCCCCTGGAGCATTTCAGCGTTGTGTCATGTCCATCTTCTCCGACCTCATTGAGCACATCATGGAGGTATTTATGGATGATTTTACAGTTTATGGACTGACATTTGAGGATTGTCTAGCAAATCTTGAGCAGGTATTGCGGCGCTGCTCCTCCGCGAACCTCGTCCTTAATTGGGAGAAATGTCACTTCATGGTTCGCGAGGGCATTGTACTAGGCCACATGATTTCTTCTCGAGGGATCGAGGTTGATCGAGCCAAGGTCGAGATAATTGAGCGTCTTCCTCCTCCATCGAGTGTGAAGGCTATTCGGAGCTTCTTAGGACACGCCGGCTTCTATCGTCGCTTCATCAAGGATTTTTCCAAGATAGCGAAGCCACTCACTAATCTCTTATGCTCCGAGGTACCTTTCTCATTCGATGAGACCTGCATGACTGCATTTTGTAGGTTGAAGGAGGCGCTCACTTCTGCTCCTATTGTACGACCACCCGATTGGACTCTTCCCTTCGAGCTCATGTGCGATGCGAGTGATCATTCCGTAGGAGCTGTCCTAGGGCAGCGTTATGAGGGCAAGCTTCATGTTATCTACTACGCGAGCCGTACCCTCGACGATGCCCAGATCAACTACACCACGACCGAGAAAGAGCTGTTAGCGGTTGTATTCGCATTTGATAAATTTCGGTCTTATCTTGTTGGCTCTAGATGTATTGTTTACACTGACCATGCAGCCATCAAGTACCTGCTTAGCAAGAAGGACGCAAAGCCGAGGCTCATCAGATGGATCCTTCTGCTACAGGAGTTCGATGTTGAGATTCGGGACAAGAAAGGTACGGAGAACTTAGTTGCTGATCATCTTTCTCGTTTACCTTTGCAGGATTCTTCGAGCAGCCCATTACCGATCAATGACTCACTTCCTGGGGACCAGCTTATGAAGATCACCCATACTCCCTCCGGCTCGCCATGGTACGCAGATATTGTCAATTACTTAGTATGCCATGTTGCCCCTCCTGGTCTGTCTTCGCAGCAGCGCAAGAAATTCATCCATGACGCGAAGCAGTACTTCTGGGACGATCCATACATCTACCGCCTATGTTCAGACGGGATTGTCCGACGCTGCCTTCCTCAGGAGGAGACCCAGGACGTGATGTTCCATTGCCATTCGTCCTCCTATGGCGGTCATGCGAGCACCGCCAAGACGCAGGCTAAGGTACTCCAGGCTGGATTCTATTGGCCCTCCATGTTCAAGGACATACACAGGTACGTGCGGTCCTGTGATGCATGCCAGCGCACGGGCAACATCTCTCGGCGACACGAGATGCCCCAGCGTGGCATTCTTGAGGTGGAGCTATTTGATGTCTGGGGTATCGATTATATGGGCCCATTGCCTTCATCCCAGGGTTTCAAATATATACTTCTTGCTGTTGACTATGTGTCCAAGTGGGTGGAGGCAATCCCCACTGTTACAGCTGACTCCAAATCTGTTTGTAAGCTTTTTCGACAGATCATTTTCCCTAGGTTTGGAGTCCCTCGGATCATTATCAGCGATGGTGGTACTCACTTCACCAACCGCCAGTTCGAGGCCCTCCTCGCCAAGTATGGAGTCCATCGCCACCACGTCACTACTCCTTATCATCCGCAGGCGAATGGACTAGCCGAGGTCTCGAACAGGGAGATCAAGAGCATCCTCGAGAAGGTTGTGTCTAGTACGCGAGCTGACTGGTCACACAAGCTCCCTGATGCATTGTGGGCCTATCGGACGGCATACAAGACACCCCTAGGTATGACTCCCTTTCGCTTGATATATGGTAAATCTTGTCACCTTCCTGTTGAACTTGAGCACAGAGCGCATTGGGCCATCCGAAAGCTCAACATGGATCTTAGAGCCGCTGGTACCCACCGCAAGCTTCAGTTGTGCGAGCTCGATGAGATTCGTCTTGATGCATATGAGAGCTCACGCATCTACAAGGAAAAGACGAAGCGGTGGCATGATCAGCGCATCCTTCGGCGCAACTTCACTCCCGGTGAGCTTGTTCTGGTTTTCGACTCTCGTTTTCATCTCTTTCCAGGCAAGTTCAGATCTCGCTGGTTTGGCCCTTGTGTTATCAGGCATGTCCTACCTTCTGGGGCCATTACGGTAGAGAGTCCCAAGGGAGGTTTATTCACGGTGAATGGGCAGCGCCTCAAGCATTATATCGCCGGAGAGCCCATTCCATCACTTGATGACGAGGAGGGTGGACCCGGAGTTGATCCTGGTCCCGATCTTGCCCCTCCTCCCGACGAGCCCACATGAAGTATTTGTAGAGGGTCGAGCTCATGACCTAAAACGAGCGCTTCTCGGGAGGCAACCCGAGCACCTTCTCTTTTCTTCCTTTCCCTTCTCTTCGTTTTGCCTGTTTTTATAGACTTGTTCTTAGTCTTTTCTTTGGTTGTTCTTTCAGGGCATCATCTTCATATGGCGGCTTGGCACATTTGGGACACTCTGGATGGCTCATCGCAGCATCATCGTCTCCATTTTTCACCCGGTGAGCTATTGCGGACCTCTCATGACCCTTGTGCATGAAATTTATTTTGTGTTCCCATCTCCATGTGTTCATCTCATGTTGTTGCATTGTGGACTATGCAACCATTTAAGCTTGGGGGGAGGAATGCATTTCTTGTTGTGCTGTAATTCTGAAAATCTGGGTCATTTTTTTCAAATTTGAGCTACTATGTGCGAGTTTGTGCTTATGTCTGAGATATGTTGTATGGACTTGCTTATCTTGCCTTGCTTATGTTGTGAATGATCTTTATCCAGCCTTGTGGGCTTGTTTATGTTGTGATATGACCTGTTATATACTTGTGTTGTTTGGATTGCAAGAAAAATCTAGAATGGTCATGTCGAAATTTTCTGGAAATTCTAGACTTATGCAGATTTGTATCTATATGTGATTGTTGTGGTTTTGACTAAATGTGCTTTTCATTTTGCGTTTCACTGTCCTCATTTGGCTTTTGGAGCCCTTTGCATGTTGTGTTGAGTTGTATGCATGCTTTAGTGGCTCGACAATCTTTTGTAGGTTGAATTGTGACTAATCATCTTCTAATGGTACTAAAATTGCTTGTACTTAGTTTTGTTGTAGATATTGTGGAAATTCGAATGCTTACTGATATCTTTATTACCGCATTCTATCTTGTATACTGAAATGTCAATTGTGAACCTAATCTCTATACACATGTTTAGAACACGAGTCTCCTAAACAATCATTTAACTTGTGTAAACCAGATTTGAAAAAAAAAAAAAAAAAAAAAAAAAAATCCTACTAATAAGGTCGCAATTGTTCGTTTTCTACCTTGTAGACACTGCCAAATTTTCTTTTCTTTTGAATAAAAGCTCTTCTGCTTCGTTGCTCCTCTGGGTCTTTGGTATGTAAGCATGGTTTGCACATTTTCAAATCTAATAAGTGCACAAGCCTTCCCGCTACATCTTTTGACTCATGAGCATGTTTATAAAACTCTCTAGTGGACTACCTACCCTAGAGCGAAGTACGGAGAGATTCGCCTAAATAAGTCGAAGGGTAGAAACTTACATGTGCACCAGATTTTGTTTTTCAAATAAAGAGCGCTCAAAAATTAATAAGGTTGAAACTGCTTATTTGATGTTTATGGAGACTGTAGTTCTTCGATGCTTGTGTATTGTTTATGCTCACTTTGAATTTTTATATACACGTATGGATGTAGGTGGTATGAGTAGAATTAAGCATTCCTATTTCCTCCGTGTCTAGAACTAAGCTAGTTACTTGCAATTTCAGTGCAATTATTAGATGGTTGAGCGCTTGAAACATATCTTAGTTTGCCGAGTTTACTATATGCTGCATTTTACTCTTTCATGACATTTGGTTGCTTGCTTGACTCCTTGGATTTATTTCTTGTCACATTGCTTGAGGACAAGCAAAGAATTAAGCTTGGGGGGATGATATTTACTCGATTTACCTCATTTTTTGTGTACATTTTCCCCATGGTTTTGCATATATCAGTCATTAACCTCGGCATATGTCTAGATTATTCCAGATTTGTCGCCAAATCGACCGGATTACTTGTTTTTCCAATTTTTATCGCAGGTCGGCGCGAATCGGATGGATTTCTGGCTAGCGGTCGCGCCTCATCGACTTTTTCTGACCATCGGTCGATTCCGGATGGAAGTGCGCGTTCCCGCGGTCGCATAGGAGCTGACCGCACCGAAATCGGAGTCTCCGGGGGCCTGGAATCCCAAACCCTAGCCACCAGGTCTATTCTGCAATTTCTGATAAATCCAGGGACCTAAGTGTAAAAGTGCCAAATTCCCTTTTACCCAGCCGCCGGCCATCAGAGGAAACTTGAGCCCGGTTTTGTTTTTTTTGCTTCTTCTTCTTCTTCTTCAAACCCCCATCTCCACACCTCCCTCCACCTCGCCGCCGGCGGCCGGGCCGCACGCCGACGGCGTCCCTCCATCCCGCGTCGCCGCCACACGCCGCCGCCGCCGATCTGCTCCACCACAGCCGTCCACACATCCCGCCAGGCGCCGGATCTTCGCCTCCTGTCGCTGTTCCTCGCCGGGCCGTCTTCCTCGCGCCACCCCGCCACCGGGCCTGCTCCGGATCCGGCCATCCTCGGCCCAGATCTGGCCGATCTTCACTCCAGCCGCGCCGCCGGGATCAGCCGCCGCCACCGAGCCGCGCCCCATCGGCCCGAGCCGACGCTGCCCAAGCCGGCGCTCGTCCTCGCGCCGTCCTTGCGCCATCCAGCGCCGCTCATCGGCCCGATCCGGCCTCGAGCCGTGCCTCCACATCATCTTCTCCGTCGCAGGTCTGCTGTCTTCGGCTTCTTCACCAACCTCGGCCACGCGACTTCGACAGCGCCACCACAGCGACTACGGCCACGGCTTCATCGACTCCGGCGATCCTCTTCTCCCTCGACAACCATTTCAGTGACATCTTACCTTCTCATCCTCCTCTCTTCCCTCTTATTGTTTTCCTCTGATGCTTGTGACTATGTGATGCTTGTATGAGAACAGGGTTTAATCGTGAATGAGCATTTTGGCATTTGAGTAAATTCCAATTCAGTTGTGTGTCAATTGCTCTGAGTTGTAGACCTTGGTGATCTCTCTGTTCATGTTTGTTCGTCTTCAATTAAGAATTCTGTTTGTGTTTCTGCTGATGTTGGACTGTAATAGTTGATAGGAATAAGAACTGAGTGCATTTGAGTCGCAGCTTGAGCTTGATTTTGACTTACTGTCTACTTTGCTGCTTCTCCCCTTGAACTGCTTGTGTTGCATTTTGGTAACTGTTGTGACTGCATAGATGAATGAGAACTGACTCTGAATTACTGTTTATCTGTTGACGTGTTCCGAAGTAATGAAATACTTGAAATCTGAATCCAGCATTAGGCAGATTGAGCTGGACTATTTTCTTCCCTCTGCATTTCAGATTTAAATTTAGTTAGGCATATTTTTCTCTCTAGTCCCTTGGGAGAGAACGACATACTCGCCTTCTACTGTGACCTCGTCCTCTTGCGAGGCCCCGTTCTAGGTGGTATCACTCGCCACCTCCTCCGCCGCGCTTCCGCGGGGGGAGGCTTATGTACTCACAGTTCCCTCCCCGGCCGTGCTTTCGCGGGGGGAGGCGTTGTATGTCACCCTCTATTAATACAAGTGGATTTTTTTGATCAACTATGGGAATTTTCTGTCTCCGTTAAATTGAATGGCTTTTTTCTACTTCACCGTTGGAATTCTTCTACAGGAGTTTTTTCTTCCGCCTAAATGGCAACGTCTCCTCTATAAAAATTCCCTCCCCGTGAGGATGCCCTCTCCGTGAGGAAGTGGGCTACCACAGCCTAAAGTCCCTACAACGGGAGCACAGCTCCCAGAGGGCGGCTTACAGTAACCCCTCGTGGACTGAGGGGGTAAGCGGCAACCCAGTTCTCACGAACTGCGGTAACGAGCCACTTCGAGAGATTAGTCCCCCCTCGAGCACTCTACACTCGCTACTGGGTCACGGAACCCTTCTAAGGGAACATCCTTTGCCTCCCGCAGTAGACGGAAAACTCGCTTTCGGAGTTTATCATCTCAAAAAAGATAGACCGACCACTTTCTCGGTCGCGCACCACTGCTAGCCCCCGGGACTCCCGATGAGGGGCTACGCAAATTACGCACCTAGTGCAGTCTGGGTCCTTTCACTCGTTACCCACAGCGCGCGGAGCTGTGCTGCACCCCGCTGTGGGGGGGGGAAGGAAAACCCCGGACCCGGACAGAAAAACAACGGCTTCACACGGAAGGCTTCGAGATTTCTGAGACAAAGACGCGGCAAATAAAACAGTCTTATGACTTTATTGATACAACATCACACTGGGGGACAACCCCCCCCGGTAGGACGAAAGCGTCCCCCGGGTGAGACCCGGGCGCACGAGCACGGCCCGGGGAGTTAGGCTCCCGCGGGAAGATGCTCCGAAGAACGATCCCCGAGAAGCAACTACACCTAATAATCCCAGAGACCCTCTGAGATCTCCCGGGAAAGATCCTTGTACAAACTTCTCACACGCCGAAGAGCCCGCCGAAGAAGACTCTCCGGCCAGCACTCGTAGCCGGCCGGGGGGAGTATCCTGAGCAGGGGGACCTTTAGGGCCCCCGGCCTCGGTGGAGATAACTCGGCGCGACAATCGTCGAAGTTTCCCAAGTGCCACTCCGGGAGCCAACGCAGTAGGGCCGGCTCCCTGGAGGCACCTCCCTTCGCGAAGTTAGCATGAACGGATTCGGAGACTGGCCCGCCGGATGCTCCCCCGGCTACCAGACTTAGTAAAATCGAGGCCGCCCGGGCGCTATTCGGGCTAGACCCCCCGGGCGACCCTCGAGCACTCTCCAAAAGATGTTCCTCAGGGCAAGAAAGCCCTGGGAAAGTGATGTCTAAGGATACCTGCCGACAAGTTGAACACACTTAGCAAAAGCACTACTTTATTCCAGTCGAAGGATATTTACAAGTTCACGGGGCTCTCTCTAGAGAAGCCACCCGAAGCAAAAAAGACCTAAAAAGAGAAGCCTAATCTAACCGGGGGGGGGGGCTCATACTTGCCCGTCCTTGTTCCCCCCCGGGGGGACGTCCGCGCTGGCTGACGCGTCCTGACCCGAGCGCCGGCCGCCCGTCTCCATAGCGCCAGTGATCCGGTCGAAGAGAGCCTCGGCGGACAGCTCCAGCTCAGCCCGCCGAGCGTCGAAGAAGGCGGGGAAGCTCCGGGGGACAAGCTCCCCGATGACCCCGGCGCCCTCTCCATGGTGCTCAATGAGGGCCGCCGCCAGGGCAATCACAGGGACGGTGAGACCTCGCGCTCGAGCCTCCGCAGCTGCCGGGATCAGGGCAACCTGCGCACCATGGAAATGCGCGGCCTCCCCGACCGACGCCGGCGCCGGGTCGGAGACTGCCCCCCGCCCGAGCTCGATCCCGAGCTCCTTGAGGGTAGAGCGGATCGCCCTACCTCCCGCGACCACGGCCTAGACGCCCGAAGCTGCGGCCTCCCGCTCCGCCTGCTGTTCCCTCCGGAGCCGAGAGGCCGTGTCCTCAATGGCGGCGAGCCGAGCCTGCACGGCGGTGAGCTCCCTGAGCGCCTTCTCCTTCCCGGCGCGCTCAAAGGCCACTATGTCCCCGGCAGCCCGGAGACGAGTGGCGAGCCGAGACCTGAAGCCTCGGGCCAGTGCAACCGTCTGCGTGGAAACAATTATCAGAACACGAAAGACGGACGACCATGAAATTCAAGTAACCTACCCGAGTCCGGAGGCGATCACCGCGTCGACGTCACCCTCGTCACCCACCGGGTCGCTCCCGCGGGAGTCCTCCTGTCGCGCCCCGAAACTGGGACTACGACTACTCCTGTAGAGACCTAGCTCGCTGCAGCTAGTCCCATTCTCGCAAACCTTTGACTTCCCAGGATGAGTCAAACACAGGAGTATATTACATTGCAACAGAGTACTCACAAAATATTAAGCAGTGTGGCCTGCTGGCCTTAATGTTACATAAAGATGATTACAATTCCTACAAGGCATTCAGGGTTTAACAAAATATTTAACTACACAGCAGAAGATAGGTGACCCTCCCACAAAAGAAGTTGACGGCAGAACAACACACTTCAGGGTTCTGGCGGAACTGATTCTCCTCCTTCTGGATCCACGAAGTACTCCATGCCATCATCTTGATCAAGGTAGGCTCCATCTATTGAGTTGAATGTTGCAAGGGTGAGCACTTACGTACTCAGCAAGTCATAGGTAAGAATAGATACATATAGTAGTGATGGTATGAACCTAGACTAGTCAAGAATTATGGTTGTTTATAAAATAATCTTTTACTTCCATACCTCATCTCATCTTATTTCATGGCAGCACTTTTTCATAAAGTAACATCAACAATCATGTTCAGTAGATTACAGCACTACCGCGACACGTTGACACACGACAGCCCACGGCAGCACTCCTTATCATGACAACACATGTCATTTGGGTAATATTGATTTAACACATTTTATTTAGAAAATAGTACTTGTGTCACACCCCTTGGATTTAATCCACCGCAGCAGACTCCTATAAACCCAGGAGCTCGGAGTATTCCAATACGTTTTTAACTCTGCAGAGAGGTACCAATTTACCTGCAAGATATTCCACTTTCAAGCCCATCCTATCAAAATGATTAGACCCCTCCTCACAACCATGTGTGAGTGGCAAGGTGGAGATAACAAGAACTTTTGTTATGCATCACTTACAATTCACCCCCGACCCTGTGGCTCTCAGCGAGACACAGTTGTGGCAGGTTGTATCCAAACCTCCACCCCTTTGCTTATTCCCATTACTGGGTCAGCGTGCTTGATCACCTTCAGTGATATGTGTGGGAGCCGCGCTCCGTGTTTATCGTGCATCACTACACATCTCATGCAGGGGTTTCATGTGCGATCCACATAATTACTTGTTCAGGCCTGTCCCATACCAGGCTTGCGGTTAGCACGTTGTTCATGCCACTAGACGCACAACACAAGGTTCTAGTCCTTATATGCCAGTGACCAGACCATCCACAACCTTCACCTTCAGTGCCTGCATATCCTTTGCAGTCTAGCACCTCCAGTGCTACAGCCATTCCACACCATTTTTCTAGTCACGGCTAGGGGTTTTATTTCATGAATATAAGTATAATAATACATATAATAGTTCATGGCTCAAAAGTTGTTTATTTCACATTTCACAAATACCAGTCTAGTACTGTCAAGTCATAAATCAACCATTCTCAATCTTTCACATGCAATATTGCCTATATTCAAGGTTATATTATATCAACATTTAAAATATAGGTTCAAGATGACCAAGGATATGACTTGCCTTCCGCGTCGTAAGATACAGCAGTTGATGACGGGTCAACAGCAAAATCTTCAAAGTCAGCTTCTGAATCTGCTCGGCGACAAACAAACACACAATGATTACTTATAATATTAAAATGTTTTATGACTTATATGCAGAAATGCTCAACAAGCATGATTGAACTATACTGGAGATAATTTGAACTGCAAACTGAACTGAGTCAAGATTCAAGGAATTTGGGCTAAGGATGGTGATTAGATAATCTTAGGGTTTCAGAATTACAATAGGGATAACAATTTTGTGGCTGGTTTAATCAAAACAGCGAATGTCAACAGATCGACATTCGGATCAAGGCTTTGACATAGCTTTAAGAAAAGCTAGAGTGCTTATCTCAAGTTGTGGTAGTAGAAGAAAATGTAGATCACAACTCTACAAATTCAGTGGACAAAGTGGTTTTCAAATTACACAACCAGAAGTGGGTAAACAAGGTCAATGCCACTGGCTGACAAGCTCTGGCATAGAGCTGACAATGCCAAAAACTAGGGCTTGGCATAACTTTTGATCTGGAGCTCCAAATGATGCACCACTTTGTCTGGGAGGTAGGCATTGATAACAGGAACAATTAAGTCAACAGGATCTAGGGCAAGAAATGGCTGGAAAGCAAGAAATTTGATGATGAAATGAGATGAACACACTGCACTGGATCATTTCTGGAGAAAATCTTGGCAAAGCTATAACTTCCAATCTAGGCCGATCTAGGTGTCGGGCTAGAAGACAAAAATGCTCAGGAGGCTAAGGCGCATCTAAAAGACAAGGTGATTTGGGCTGAAACGGCTGGAACAAGCTTTCCGGTGATCGGCGCCGGAGAAGAAGCACTGGATTTGGGCATTTTCAACACAAGCCGATTGAACTCGATTCCTTGCTCTAGGAGTGATAGAAGGGTATGAGTAAGCTACTGGCGACGTCAATTTGGCCGGAGGATCGCCGGTGTGGCTTGGCGACGAGAGCCAGCAACTGATAAATTGCAAAATCGGGAATAGCTTCAAATTGGGATCAATTGATTGTTCTAAGTTCACAGGCATGCTTGATTTGGCATACTGATCAATTTTGTTTACAGAATCGAAGGCTGATTTGTATTGGATTGAGCCACATTACAGGAACAGGGCGATTGACAATTCCGGTGATCGCCGGCGTTAGGGGTCACCGGTGAGCAATTAAATAGTACTACACAGAGAGAATGAGTAGGGGAACTCACTGATGGCTTTAATTTGGCAGGAGATTTAGTGTAGAGCGCTGGCACCGTGAGCCTCCTCGACGGCTCGCCGGAGAAGATGACTGAAACAGCGAGATTTGGAATTTGGCTGGTTTCTGGTGAAGTGTGAAGAAGCTGCTGCACACAGGAGCGCTTAAATAGGCCAGGCGAAGCTTGCAAGGAGGAGACAATGAAGTGATTGGCTGCTGTGATGAGATTGCTTGCGTGCTGGAGCAATAGCGGCGAAGAAACAGCAAGGAGCGGTGATGCGACGGCGACAAGCTTGCAGCTGATCACAGTGTCGCCTCATCGGGACCTGGCAAAGCTGTAGCGAGCGGTGGCGACAACTACTGGCGCGGCGAAGCGACGTGGCGAGGAGTTCCTGACAAAAAGCCGTTGATCGCGCGCGGGAGCAAGCGCTGGTCGTCGACATAGCAGCGACCTTGCCACGGCACTAGCTGGAGCGAGGACACGTGCGCACCGGCATGCACGGTCACAAGTGCGGCGAAGCTTGGCCGGCGGCGAGCGTGCACGGCGCAAGGAAACCACGGCGAGCCCTGGTCGTGCGCACAGTAAACGGCCTGGTTGAATGCTTACTGCTGTCCTGGCCGAAATGGGCTGAGTTGCAATTTCAAATCTTTGAGTCTTGGACTGATCTGTAAATCTGGAATTCTGGAAGGTTTAAACTGAATTTGCTTTCACTAATCTGGCAGATATATTCAACAAAACATTTGGCAAAGATAGTTGATAAGATTTGACACATTTGCATAGTTTTTGATACAAACTGAAAATAGGGTAAATTAGGGTAAAGTAAGATTTGAGTTTTGTCGATTTCGAATTCTGGCATTTAGGGTTTGATTTTGATATCTGCACAGAAGAGAAACTTGTGGCAAATAGCATTTTGAGAAGATTTGCCGAAGATATTTTGAGTTTGAAGTTAATCTGGAGATTTTAGCCTTTTTGGGTTTTCAAATATCAGATAAGGACTAATTTGTAATAACTTTTGGACTGATTTATGAAAAGAGTCTAGATGATAAAATCTGGCTGCCAACTTTCTAGTTTAAGGTATTGGCATACCCATGATCATATTCCAAGAATAATCTGATCTGAACTTGGTCAAGATTTTGGTTAAATTTGAATTCAGAGTATTTAGGGTAATATAAGGTATTTCTGTTTTCGAAAACAAATGGAGTTGATAATTCTGGGATTTAGAGATAGAATTGGATCTAGGTCCTGAAAGCTTTTAGATTCAGGATAACTAATAGATCACATCTGAACAATCTGATCTTGATTTGGGGTCACAGATCTGGCTACTACTACTGATACATGCATGCATGCTATTGATGAAAAAGGACATTTTCACCCCTAAATCAGGGTGTTACACCTCCCCACCATGCAGAGCCCCCTCCTCTGGAGTCCCATCATCGAAGGAGCCGGAGGCCTGATCTGGTGGAGGCGCCGGGACCCCGGGGCGGATGAACAGGCCCTTACCCCTCCCGGGTACAGGGAGCGCTGCCGTCGTGGACCAAACTGCCGAGGAGCCCGTCTCCGGGGCCAGGATCGAGGCCATCGGCAGGCCGCCCGGCATCCGAAATCGGACGGAGACCTCGTTGGACGAGGGCTGTGGCCGGGTTCCCGCGGGTGCTGGAGGCGGCGAAGGACTCGGAGCATACATCTCCGAGTCCGAGCCCTGGCCCTCTCCGGCTGGGACGCCGCCCAGGTGATCCGGCCCGCCCGGGGTGCCGGGGGCTGCACCCGATGCCCCAGCAACCTCCGCCGCAGAGTCCCTCGTGGGAGAAGGTGGAGGGGAAGACCGGGGCCTTGCGGGACTCCTCCGGGCTCGGGACCCCGCGGGGCTGCCAGACGGACGAGACCGCTTCGAGGGTCCGCCGGCAACCTCCTTCCCCTGCTTGCGCGAAGCGGGGGTAGGCAGAGGCACCCGGGCTGGGAGCCTCAGACCAAACGCCTCCGCGACGACGTTTCGGGGAGGACCCTCCCCGATAACGCGCACCACCCTCTCATGCTCGTCCTCGTAGTACCGGCCAACGATGGTCGCCGCGACCTCCTTGGCCCGACCATAGGACCTAATTGCAAGAGTAACAAATAAAGCAAGAGTTAGGAAGAATCCCCCAGCAGGGAGAAAGAGTCCGGATACTTACGGTTCGCCACCGCCATCCGGGGTGGCCTGTGCGCCGTCGACATCCCCCTCCCTCGACGGGTGTGGAACGGCGCCACTCAGAGGAGGGCCATCTCCTCCGCAAGATCCCGCATGGACCGCCGGAATCGGGCCTCTGCCATCGCGGTGAGGAGGTCCATCTCCGCCGCGGTCCACTCGGGAGCCATCGGGCCACTGGACCGCGAGTACGTTGACGGCTCCCGAGAGTAAGTCACCCCCGGGTCTCCCACCCGGAGGTAGAACCAATGCCAGAGCCAGTCCCCCTAGTGATCCCAGGAGGCTAGCACCGGGTACTCGTCGACGCGGCCCGGGGTCAGCTGGATCATGATGGAGCCGAAGGCCGACCTAGGGCCGCCCCTCCTCACCACCGGGCTCCTCGCCGCTGGCTCGTAGAAGTACCGCAGGAGCCGCATGTGGGCTCCATCACGGCGATCGTCTCGCACAACCAGATAAACAAGCCCATCCGAACGAGGGTGTTCGGAGTGAGGTGGTTGAGCGAGAGGCCATATACCTGCAGGAACTCGCGCAGCAGCGGGTGCACCGGAAGCCGAAGGCCCGCCTCCACGAAGGCCTCGAAAGCCACCACCTCCCCGTCCCGGGGGCTCGGCACCTGCTCCGTCGGGCCGGGGATCCTGATGTCTCCCGCCCGAAAATAGCCGCGCTCCAAAAAGGCCTCAAGGGCCCCCGAGGAGAACTCGGTGGCCCCTAGGAAATCGGAGGTCACCTCCTCCGCAGGCAGCTCAGAGACCTTGGCGTGACTCTTCGGCGCCATCAGGGACGGACTTGTCGAAAAAACCGCCGGAAATTACCGGATGTTACAGGAAGCTACCGGGAGCCAGCTGGAGTTACCGGAAGCTACCGGGGAAAGGTCACCGGATCTTTCCGGAAGAATCACCGGAAACTACCGGGCGCTTCCGGACAAGATCACCGGATACTACCGGAAATCACCGGGAACTACCGGGAGACAACTGCAATTTGTGAAATTTTGAGGGCTTGTGGGCATGCTCAAACTAAGGCCCCCCCCCCATTTATAGGTGGTGGAGGGGGACCCGGATGCCCGCCACGTGTCCACAAAGCCATCAGAGCCGTGGGACTGCACCGTCGCGCGCAAGACGAAGCGATGCGAATGTGAACGCTTCGAAACGATGCATCTGTTCGCAGATAGGTGCGTCCGCGGAGAGGCAGTTCGGAAGCTAAAACTCCACCGGCGGCGTAAGGGACTTCGTGGAAGACGAAGCGTCATCATCGGGAGCTTCACATACCCATCGGAGGCACCAAGCGCCCCCGAGGGCCTGGGGTGCTGCTGTTGGGGGAATCCCCAGGAGGCCCCACGAAGTCTTGAGGAGCTCCCGGTGAGCCGGAACCCCGGTGAGACCCGGAGAACCACCGGGCCCCCCGTGCATTTAGGAACGGCTTATTTAGGGATGTCTTATCTAGATGCGACCATGAGATCGGCCCGTGAATCCAACCTAGTTATCATAATGAGATGGTCATCGGTGACCAGCCCCCAAGCGTAGCTCGGTATGGGTGTGGCAAGAGAAAAAAGAAACCATAACATAGTTCGAAGAAAAGTACACATTATTTTTTAACAAATCATGCTAATTGAAAAGGATAAAATAAATGGGAGACTTACATGCAGAACTTGCGTAGTTGATCTATGTTCCAAGTATTGGACAAGATCCTTCCATCCTCCATCGCCAGTTGAGCCAATCCTGGTCATGGTACTGGAACCACAGTATAAGGGCCTTCCCACTGAGGAGAAAATTTGTTGCGGTTAGACTGGTTTCATATTTTTTGTAAAACCAAGTCGTCCATGTGAAGACCGAGGCCGCACCCATTTACTGTGATATTTACGTAAAGCTTGTAAATATGCCGTGGACTTGATCAGGGCCCAATCGCGTTTCTCTTCAAGGAGGGTAATATCTTGGGTGCGTTGTTCGAGCTGATCAATTTGATCGACTTGATCGACCCGAACAGACCCAATGTAGATTTCCATAGGTAAGACAACCTCAGCACCATATACTAACTTAAATGGTGTCTCACCCGTAGCCTGACTACAAGTAGTGCATAATGCCCATAGAACGGAGTAAAGTTCGTCTACCCAGGCCCCCGAGCGCATCTTAAGGTGATGGAAAATTTGTTTCTTTATGCCTTGTAATATCTGCCTGTTGGCACGTTCAACAGCACCATTGCTCTGTGGATGAGCTACAGAAGCAAAGCATACTTTGGTCCCAATATCGTCGCAATAATCCAAAAAGAGACCACTGACGAACTTAGAACCATTGTTGGTAATGAGACGACTTGGAACACCAAATCATGTAATTATATTGTTATGAAAGAATTTCTTTGCCGCAGCGGTAGTAACGTTGTGAACTGGTTCATCCTCAATCCACTTCGTAAACGTATCAATGGCTACGAACAGGAACTTGTACCCATTGACTGCTTGGGGCATAGGAACCATAATATCTATCCCCCAGACCGCAACAGGCCATGTTAGAGGAATAGTTTGTAAGGTACATGCGGGCTGATGAACCTGTCTCGCATGAAATTGACACTATCCAGTAAAAACCCTGTCGGAAAGCTTTTTCAACTAATGTACGAAATGACGCATGTGCACCACATACACCATCATGAATTTCTTCCAAGAGAGATTTACCTTCCTCTTGAGATATGCAGCTCATGAATACTCCTTGAGTACCCTTTCTGTATAAAACCCCATCTATGAGTTTATACAGGTGCGCTTTCCGAATTAACCGATCACTCTCTGTTTCATCGTTGGGCAAGGTCCCATGTTCGAGATAGACCCTCAATGGATGGGTCCATCTTCTTCATGCCCAAGGTTGGTGACGCAAACTGTCACCGGGTCATCTTCGATCGAAGTCATGATCGAAGGGCATTCCAAGTGTTCAACGAACACTCCTGCCAGAGAGGATGTGTGTGAGGACGCAATTTTAGATAATTGGTCTGCCAGAATATTGTCCTTTCATGGGATATGTTGGACTTCGAAATGACTGAAGTGTTTCTCCAACTTCCTCACTTCCCCTAGGTAATGATCCATTGTCTCATCGGAGGTGCTGTACTCCTTGTTTACCCGGTTTACGACTAGCTGTGAGTCTCTCCTCATCACTAATCGATGGACTCCGAGGAATTTAGCTGCCCAGAGCCCTACAATAAGATCTTCATGTCAGCAGTGTTGTTGGGTGCAACAAAGTGTAATTGAATGACATACTTCAGTTGGCCGCCCTGAGGCGTGATTAAGACCACTCCAGCCCCCGAGTGTTGAAAACTACGAGAGCCATCAAAATACATCATCCAATGATCGGTACAAGATAAATCTTTGGATTCTTGCGCAGGAGGGTCAGGATTAGTCCTCTCCACCACAAAGTCTGTGAGGATTTGAGATTTAACTGCTGTGCGAGGGGTGAAATGGATGTCAAATGCTCCAAGTTCCACTGTCCACTTCGCGATGCGACCAGATTTCTCCGGGTTGCGGATTATATCTCCTAATGGGAATGACGAGGGCACAATAATTTTGTGTGCTTGAAAGTAATGTCATAGCTTACGGGAGGACATCAGAAGTGAGTAAAGTATTTTTTTGGACCGCAAGGTAGCGCTCATTTGGACCATGAAGTACTTCGCTTACGTAATAGACTGGTTGTTGTACATCCTCTCTCTCTGACCACGTGAGGGGTGGCCGCCAAATAAAGAAGTAGTGGTTCCCCCAAATTCGGAGAGACCAGTACTGGCGGACTGGACAAATACTTTTTAACCTCTTGGAAAGCTTTTTCGGCTTGATCATCCGACCAGGAAAAGCCATTGTGTTTGCGAAGAGCCTTGAAGAAAGGCAGGCCTCATTCACCTAGCCTTGATATGAAATGGCTAAGAGCCGCCATGTGACCTTTTAGGCTTTGGATGTCCTTCATGGTCGAAGGAGATCTCATTTGCTCAATGGCCCTGATTTTCTAAGGATTAGCCTTTGTTCCTCTTGAACAAACAAGGAAACCCAAAAGTTTGCCAGAAGAAACCCCGAAGGAACATTTTTCTGGGTTTAGTTTTATTCCATGCTTCTTTAGATTACAAAAGGTTTCGGCAACGTCATCCAAATGACTCAAGATTTTCAAATTTTTTACAACCAAATCATGAACGTAAGCTTCAAGATTACGCCCCATCTGGGAAAGAAAATTCTTTTGCATCAAGCGCTGGTACGTGGAACCGGCATTCTTGAGACGAAATGGCATTCTGATGTAGCACTAGGTGCCAAATGGTGTGATGAAGGCAGTTTTCTCTTCATCTTCTTCTACCATGCTAATTTGATGGTACCCTGAGTAAGCATCCTGGAAGCTCATCAGTTCGCAGCCCACTGTAGATTTGATCAACTGGTCGATGCGAGGAAGGGGAAAATCATCCTTCGGACAGGCACTATTTAGGCTGGTATAATCAACGCACATGCGCCACTTACCATTTGACTTTAGGACCATGACCAGGTTCACAAGCCACTCAGGATGATCGACTTCACGAATAAATCCTGCTTTCTGGAGTTTATCCAACTCCACTCGGATGGCTTCTTTTCGATCGACAGCAAAGCGTCTAAGCTTATGATTTATCGGTCGCTGTCCAGGTCGAATTGCTAACCTATGCTCAATTACCTCCCTTGGGACTCCAGGCATGTCGGATGGTTTCCACGCAAACACATCTGCATTAGCTCGGAGGAAAGTAACGATCTTGAGTTCCTATTTGTCGTCTAGGCCTGATCTACTCTGATTGGTTCTAGATGGATCATTTGGGTACAGTGGAACTAATTTTAACTTTTCATCTGGTCGCGGGGCAACTTTGATCTTATCAGAAGCCGTGGTCACAATCTTGATGTCCCGAAGGGAAAGCTGATCCACTAACTCCATGGACAACCGATCACAAGTTAGTGCCGTATTCTGGCTACCTTGGACCGAGATAATGCCTTTGGGGCCTGGCAACTTGCCGCACTGAGAAGCATAGTGCGTCGCCATCATAAATTTAGCAAGAGTTGGCCTTCTAAAAATAGTGTTATAGGCCGAATCACAATCAATTACGCAAAAGTAATCAATACTGTTCGAAAATTATCTGGTTCTCCCAGTGTTACCAGAAGTACCACTTGTCCCATCGGCATCATGGAAGGACCAGGAATTATCCCATAAAATGGATGAATTATGGGCTTAATTTTTGAACGAGGGATCTGCATCTCGTCCAGCGCCTTGACCAATAAAATGTCCAAGGAACTGCCCTCGTCAATTAGAACTCTTTCGACTTGAGTGTTGCTGATAATTGGGGTAATGACCAAAGGTAGTCTTAATGGTCATGTAAGCCCTACAGGACAATCAACCTGGTCAGAAGTCAAAGGAGTTTTCGACCAATGGGGGTATTGAGGCTCACCAAGGGGGCCTCTGCTTGATTTACCTCGTGGTAAAACCTTTTAAACTGACTCTTAGAAGCAAAAGAGGAGGAACCTTCAAAAATAACATTAACATGATTGTGGGGTACCTGATAGGACATCCCTTCATCTCTGTCGGTGTCTCTAAGTTCGGAGGCCTGATCTTTTTGCGGCAAAGTTGGCATCGGTCCAATCCCTTGGTAGAAGTTGTCTAGTTGCTACAACCAATTTCGGCAGTTCTTGAGATCGTGTCTCGAAGAGTTGTGGAACTGACACCACTTCTTGTTTCCCTGCGGGTTAGTTTGTTTTCCCGGCTGGTCGCTATCGTGGCCACCAGAGGAGTTTTTATTCTTGAATGGAAACTTGTTACCTTTTCCTGGTGGTGGTTTCTCTGCAATGGTGACCTCCCGGTATTGTCCACTCTGGTTTTTCTTGGCCTTCTTTGATTTTTCTCCTGATGACGATTCTGGCTTCTTGCTTGAATCCTCCTTCTTAACATCTTTAAGACCTGGCTAAGGTGGTAAGTTTCCCTTATCTACCATCCTATTCCATTCCATGGCCTCAGCCACATCGAAATATCGGTCAACCATGTCGAAGAGGTCGGGTACTGACCGAGGTGAGTGGATAAGTAGATCTTCGGTAAACCTCCAATATCGCACGACATGTTTAAATGCCCTAATAACAGAGTTGTCAGATATATTAGGAATGGTATTCCTCACTTTGACAAACCTTTTGACAAACTACCGAAGAGTCTCCTTAGAAGTCTACCGCAAACGATGGAGATCATCCAGGCTTCTGGTAACAGTTCTGGAAGTTGTTGAGTATAGCATCACACAACATTTCCCAGTTATAAATTGAACCCTCTAGTTGGTGGAAAAACCAGGTTCTCGCTGGTCCCTCAAGGACTGTTGGCAAGTAATTTTCCATGACACGATCATCTCCACCCGCAGCTTGAATGGCGGTAATGTAGATCTGAAGGAATTCGGACGGATTTTGAGTCCATCAAATCTCTGAATTGTTCTTGGCTTAAACTTGTCTCGCCAAACCACCGCACGTAGACCTGGCGAGAAAGCTTTGCAGCAAACATAGGAACTGTGGAGAGTTCTGCGGCTTCCATCTTGATAGCGGGCGACCTCACACTGTGGAGATACGCCTCGCGGCCCCAGACGAGAATGGACAGGAACGTGATCTCGATCGCGAGAATTTCCAACTCGCCTGGCTTTGTCGTGCCGAACTGATCTTGGTGTAGTCGATTGCGCCTGCCATGACTGGTGTAAGAATACTCCCCCTCGTGGGAGTAAATTGTAGACCGGGATGAAGCAGTTGGGTTTGCGTCATATGCAACTTCATCTATCTTATTCGCCATGATGCTGGTAAAAGCTGGTTTGTCCGTGTTTCGATATTAGGAGGAAACTTACACAGGACTTCTGCGATAGAATGAAGTCTCCCATGCGTACTCCTCCTAGGTGCACCAGGTGTCAGCATTTCTTCATCCGCCGGTGGATAGTCCAGGGCCAAAGAAGGTGTCTGGTCGTGTCTGCGACCGTGAGGATGACGGGAAGAACTTGGAGCGACATCGTAACAAGACTGCGCGAGTTGCAAAGCTTCCAGTGCAGTTTTGCGAAGTTTGTTATCTTGCATCTCATGATCTTGATCCACCTGCTGCTTGCGTTCCTGTTCCTCTTTTTGTCTGCGCTCTTGTTCCTCCCTAGAAATTCGCTGCTTAGGAGTTTTCTCTGATAAAGCAGCAAATTCTTGGGGGAGCGAGGTAGCAGAAGGAGAAAACATCTCCGTTGTTTCCGAATCGGACTTGAAATCAAAAAGAGATTGGAGGTTTTCGGGATCAAACCTCCCAGGGCTAAGCTCCAGGTTACCATCATCCACATCCTCAGCGGCGACGCGTTGTGGTATATATTCAGCCTCCATGGTGGCAGAACTCACATGAGGTTCTTGGTCTATCATCTCTATCTCCTGGTCAATGGACATGACCTGAGTTGGGGAAGATGCATCCTCAGGATGCTCTTCAAGGACATCTTTGCGATCCACCTCTTCCATCGGAACAGGATCGCTAGGGGAGGGCATCCGAATATGGGCATAATCCTCGAGATTGAAATTGTTCTCAGAATCGTATGCCCCAGATGTTATGGAATATATGTATCAGATACGAATTCGAATAAGATTTGAATCACATCCGGAAATCTAATCTGTTAGGATTTCTTCTGCATGTGCAGTTCGGATAAGATTTGAATCTCATCAAGAAACCTAATATGTTAGGATTTCTTCTGCATGGGCAGTTCGTATAAGATTCATATCGCATCAGGAAACCTAATCTGTTAGGATTTCTTCTGCATGGCCCTATATATAGAGATGTATGATGGGCTTTGAGGATCATCACAAAAGCCATATCTGCCATCTCTTTTGATAGCCCTTAAACCCTTGTCGTACGCGTTGGTACTAGCACACCATCATACGACGTTCCATCCCGGTACGTGTGGATACCGGTAGAGGCGCTGCTGCAATTGCTGCACTGATTAGAACGATCCGTGAGCAATTGTTGTCATCTACATCTGCTGATCGGGATGATCCACAAACGGTTGCTGTGAACATTCGATCGCTTCACCAAATCTGCTTCTGCTATTGGTAACAATCTAATCTATGATCTATTACTTGCAGCCTTCGAGTAAAATTTTTGAAATTCTGCTAGTGTAGCTTACTCCGTTTCCAACAGTGGTATCAGAGCCATCCTGTATAGTATTAGATCTGTTACCGTATAAGTTTTGTTATACATGTTTGTTTTTACATCCAAGTGTTGTGATGAACTATTTTTTGGCCAACTTTAATATGAACTAATGTCTAATGATCCTAGCATGGGCCAGAGGGAGGTGATGTTAGGGTTTATATGACAATAGTAGATTGGATCTTCTAAATCATATGTGTATAGATTGGATCTATATATGACATTAGCTGCCTATTCCAGATATTCATATTGGAGTTAATAAGAATGACTTAAGGGGATTTAAACCAATCAGATTGGTTCAAAAATTTGATTAATATGATTAATTCAAAAAAAAAAGATTATACTTGATAACCAGTGTCGACGATTCGGACTCGGGGTCCTTAGTCGAACTTATGCAGAATTTGTGAGTTATGAGACCTTTCAGGGTGTCCCTCCGGGAAGGGATGATGAGCCAAAGTCGGTTGGAGCACGGAAAGATTTATACAGGTTCGGGTCCTCGATGGTGGGAGTAATAGCTCTACGTCCTGTTGGGATTTCAATATGTGTAGGAAAAAGATTACAAAGTTGTGGAAAAGATCATCACAGGCGAAGATCTTTTCTGTGTGGTTATGTAAAACACTGCCAAAACTAGCCTATGGAAACTTGCCGATGTTGATTTGTTCCCAATGTCTCCTTTTTTTCGTCTGATGCATTTGCTCACCCTTTTATACTGGTCGAAAGGGTGCCAATGCACAACGGCTTCGAACAGTTGCCAAGGTGCAGTTTCGGCAACTGCACTTAACTTCCACGCAGGCTTAACACGTGCAATTAAGAGATAACCGCACATATTAACTTCCTGGTAGTTGTCTTCACACATGGAAGAATCTCCGGGGTACTCGGGATATGCTCATCGTAGAGCCTAAGCAACCCCGCATCTCCTGGTCGAGAGTATTCTGACCTCGTATTGTCTGCAGTCTTCTGTCCGCGCATCGCATACGGGCTCCTAACCGCGCACTGTCTGCGGCCTGATCGCGCAAAGCCTGCGACCATGTGTCCGTGCTTCTCAAGCCATCTGAGATCATACCAATGGACACTTACCTGGTTCGAATCTGTCTTATCCCAGGCGTGCATTTAGTCTGAACTAGCTGGGGTAACAATCCTCGTCAGCTAGCCCCCAAATTTGAAGGAAACGAAGAGACACATTTACTTCAAATTTTTAAAACTTACATCAGATAAGTGACCCGACGCTTCAAATCCTCCACTTAGTGGCGCACTAAGTGTGGCGGTTTATTTCCCGAGACAGACTCTCGGCAGTATTTGACAGATAATGATGGCACCGTAGAATTGTCTTTTAACCCGAGATAAAACTGTAAATGTTTTAAAAGCTCGAGGCATTAAAAAATGAACCATCACCCTGGGGGCTATAAATACCGAAGCCTTTTATCTTTAAAACTTCACAAGTCTTTTCCTGGCTAAGTCTTTTCCAAAGCCATCTTTTCTTCTCTTTTGTACACTCCTCAATGGCAGATCAAAACATCATTGAGATTGAAAGTGATGACGAGGAAGTGGTGCTCGAATTCGACCAAGATTCCCAGAAGGTAATTCTTTTGTAGAACTTTTGGTTCAAATTGCCATCTTATGTTCTGATCATTTCCCAAATGCTTTTTGGAAATTCACAGATGACCGAACATATGGCTCCTCCAGGGAAGAAACCCAAGATTGACGAGGGATCTTCTAGTGGCTCAAGGGTTAGGGATGCATCATTGCTCTCTCTTCCTTTGGCCCCTGTAGTCCTCCCTGTTCATACAACCCGGCAGGTCGAACCTTCATCTCCACCTTTGGAGGTTCATAATAATCCTTCAAAGCCTTCTTCTCAGCTTTCTCCATTGCAGTCGAGCTATCCTCTTCTTTTGACGGGTTATCAATTTTCTGGTTGGCAAGCTGTACTTCCGCGACCAGATGATCCTCAACCTATGTTGGAGAAACAATCTTCTGGTGGGAAAGTTGCACTTCCACCTCCTGATGGTTCCCGGCTCGGGTGATCTACTTTCTGGGGGAAATACCTCATCCTCTCACTTGCGAGGATTGGTAATTATTTTCATCCCTTCTGTTGGTCATTTTAACTTGTAAAACTAACTCATTTATGTGCAGGAGATGAAAATTGTTGGAGCCCCCAGCGACCAGCCTGCTGAGATCCATCCTCTTTCCCTTGAACAAACTCTTCAAGGGGAAAAAGAGGCTTTGGAGAAGAAGACCGAAGAGATGTCTTCGGCCATTCTGCACCTAGCAGAATGTTTTGATAGATCCCGCGAAGAGGTGCACCAATTCCGCTTGTAGAGGGACTACGCTCGACAACAGTGAGAACTCTCCGATTTGATCAGGGATGGTACTGCTTCTCTGATTCAGGACGATGTAGATAGGCTTAGAATAGTGGCCAGTTCTCTTGGGGCGGTCAGTGTAGATCCTACTGACGCCAATATGTCCCTATGAGAACTTTGTAAACTCCTCTCGGATCAGGTCGAGGCTCTGGTCGCCTATATCCCTTTTGTATGCAAGGATTGTCAGAAATAAAGATTTCCTTTGCTTTTCATCACTTGCCATAAGGAATAAAACTCTCCACAATCTCTATGCAAACCCATGATCATAAGTAATGTTTTTACGACCACTCATACATAGGCAAACTTGAAGTAACAAGTTTTTCGATCAGAAGCACATTAACGAGTCACACCGCGACCAGAACCAAAGCCGTGATCAGAACTGAAATTCGATCAAAACTGTCATAGCGATCCGAACTGAAGTCATGATAACATAATGCCTTGACCGGATGATAACCGTTTGTATTGCAATTATCCATTTGCAATGATCACAGAACATCATTATGATCAAAATGCAACTATAAAATGATCACAGGAACCCATTGTGACGAACACGTGAAAATTTAACTTACAAAAAACATGAAGGATAACTTCCTCCGAAAAATTTTTGTAACATTTTCACATTCTTAAGTACACCCTAGCCCCTGAATTTGAAACAAAAAATACATTTCGTTTCGGATTCACTGTGGGGAGTGCATAACGGGTCTCCGAGAGAAAGCATCCATTATGGAAAATGAATAGAATATTCAATGGAACGTTGCCCTCAATGGAACATTCCCTCGGGCCTATAAAAGGAGGAGGTAGCTTCCTGAGAAAGCCACACAACCAGAAACCTGCCTTAGAACTTTCGCCGCACAAAACACTCATTCCTCATCCTCCATCGCCTGCAAAGTCGCCACCTTTCCTCCCAGTCCTTTGCAAGAAATGGCGTCCTGGAGCCGATCTGTTCACCACACAGAGGAGAGCCTGGTAGCACTGGAGAAATAAGAGATCCTTCCTCCGCGGCTGCTAATCAACTGGCAACCCGCGGAGAAGGATCAAGAAACCCCAATTGTCCAAGAGGGCGAATTGGTGGTTTTTGAGGAATACCTGCGATGCGGGTTCCGATTTCCTGAAAGTTGATTCTTGAAAGGAATCTTGGAGCACTACGAGTTGGAGTTGGTGAATCTCCACCCTAATGTTGTCATGATCCTGGCGATCTTCCAGCACCTGTGCGAAGCCTTCGTCGGAGTGCTCCCAAGCGTGGAGCTCTTCCGACGCTTCTACTACTCGGCATGGTCAAAGAGCACCAATGCCGCCGGATGTATCTACTTCCGGATAAGGGAGAAGAAAGAGTATCCCTTCCCACCCCTGCGGGACTCCGTTCACGGGTGGTACCAGAAATGGTTCTACTGCACCCCTCCGTCGGAGAGCGGGTTGTGGTTTGAGAACTCCCGGCCAACCAGAGAAGTCCAGCGAATTGGATTCTCTTCCTGCCCTAAGTGCAGAGCAAAAGAAGCAGGCCCAAGTAATTCTTCACTTAGTCCAATAGGGACTAACCGCTCGTGACATTATTCACGACTTTGTGAAGAATCGGGTGAGCCCCCTGTGTGAAAGGGCTCATCTGGCTTGGAAAATCCAGTCCATGGCAGATAGCACCTTGGACTATAATAACGGTATGTCTTCCAATCAACAAAAACGTATATTTCCTCTTAAATGTCATTTTGCCAACCTGTTCGCTTGTGATGCAGCTCTGGCTTTGTCCGAAATTGAAAAGCGGACAAAATACCTCCTCAAGGTGTATAGTGCCGATGTGGAGGGAACCAGGGGATCACCTCGCCCCCGAGCCTGATCAACACCAGCGATGACCTCAACTAGGAGCGCCGAAAGGTATGGACTTTCTCAACAGGCTCCATTTGTAGATCATTCACTCACCTCGCATTAACGAGAACAATTTGAATGGCATAGCTCCCGGGAAAATTTGCCGAGGTGACCGGTCCAACCGAGGACCTTGGTCTCTTGGGGAAACCGGCTCCAAAGAGAGTGAAGAAGATCTCTTCGAAGCGCGGGATGAAGGAAACTGCTCCCAAGAAGTCCAAGAAGATTCTGGGAGAGGCTTCCTTGCCAAAGACTCCTCTTACCGTGAAGAGAACTGCGGTAAGATACTCAATACCCCCTGTTACCGCAGGTACAAACTGGAATCACTTCTTCGTCGTACAGGGTGAACGGAGCGAGGAAGAGGAGGATGACATCCCTCTGATCCGTCGCAAGAGGAAGACGATCGCTCCCTCATCCAGCGGGGTCTTGTCTCCGCCCGCGAGGACAGAGACGACCATAGCTGGTCTCGCAACCACCGATAACCACATGGTTACGGATGAAACCCCAATACCTGAAGCCTAGGAAGCTTCATGATTTGCTACACCTCTCCCCCTGACAGAAGGGGTGACTGAGGTAAGATTTCTCACAGTCCTGGTGGTCGTTATCCATCCATGAACATCCACTAAGCGATGCTCGTACAGGAGGAAGAAAACTCCACTCCTGGCGACAGGAGTGAGGATAACAGAGCAGGACGTTGCGACCACCAGCAACCTCGTGGTCGCAGGTGAAGTCCTAGTGCCTACGGTCCAGGAAACGCCTGGTCCAACGGCCGTATCCCTACCGACCGAAAAGGTTACCCAGGTAAGGATTATCACAGCTTGAGTCTTTATCATTCCTCATGTATGTGCTTATGAGTTCATGCACACATGGAGAAAAAGACAGGGTCCTCTTCACGAAGAAGAAGACCAGGACAGACGACGACTGTCCTGCTTTCCTTGGGGAGCCATCTTCAAAATCCCAAAAGCTGAGGGGATTTCGAGTAAGGTAAGAATCTCCCCTGTCGGGACACGGTCATATTACAGTGATTGATTGTAAAATCCCAACTGATGGTATTTCTATTTGCTTAGGCGTAGGGACTTAGCGCCCAGCCCTTCGGCGGCCTCGGCCAGTGTTGGAGCTTCTTCTGCTACCGAGGTCTCTGGGGAACAAAGTTCCATCCTGTAACGCCCTGAGTTAGGGGTGAAAATTTCCTTTTTCATAAATAGCATGCATGCATGTATCTGTAGTAATAGCCAGATCAGTTTCTATCTCAAGCCCTGAAATCTCCAAAATCTATCCTGTGACCTCAAATGAAGATCAGATTGTTTAGATATGATCTATCAGTTACTTTGAACTTAAAAGCCTTCAGAACCTAGATCCAATTCTATCCCTAACTCAGATTTATCAGCTCCTTCTGTTTTCGAAAACTGAAATACCTTCTATTACTTAAATACCCTAAGTTTCAGAAATACAGATTTAATCCGAATCTTGACCAAGTTCAGACCAGATTATTCCTGGAATATGATCATGGGTATGTCAATACCTTAATATAAAAAGTTGACAGCCATATTTCACCATCTAGACTCTTTTCACAAATCAGTCCAAGAATTATCGCAAAATAGTCCTTATCTGTTATTTGAAAATCCAAAAAGGCTAAAATCTCCAGATTAACTCCGAATTCAGAATTTCTTCGGCAAATCTTCTCAAAATGCTATTTGTCACAAGTTTCTCTTCTGTTCAAATTCCAAAATCTCATCCTAAGTACCAGAATTCAAAACCAAATGAAATTCAGATTTCAATTACCCTAAATTACCCTATTTTCAGTTTGTATCAAAAACTATTCAAACGTATCATATTTTATCAATTATCATTGCCAATTAACCTGTTGAATATAATCTACCAGATTAGTGAAATCAAATCCAACTCTAACCTTCCCAAATCTCCAGAATTACAGATTGGTCCAATTGTGAAAATCAAATATTGCAAATCAGCCCAATTTCGACCAGGCTAGCTACTGTGCGCACGACCAGGAACTGCCGTGCTTGTGCGCCGTGGTTGCTCATCGCCGGTGAGGCTTCGCCCGCGCTCGTGACCATGCATGCCGGTGCGCACGTGTCCCCACTCCAGCTAGTGCCGTGGCAAGGCCGCTGCTACGTCGACGACCAGTGCTGCTCCCGCGCGCGATCAACGGCTTTTTGTCAGCAACTCCTCGCCACGTCGCTTTGCCGCGCCAGTGTTGTCGCCACCGCTTGCTACAACTTTGCCAGGTCCCGATGAGGCGACACTGTGATCAACTGCAAGCCTGTCGCCGTCGCATCACCGATCTTCGCTGTGTCTTCGCCGCTGTTGCTCCAGCACGCAACCAGTCAAGTCACCGGCTGCCAATTACTTCGTTGTCTCCTTCTTGCTTGCTTCGCCTGGCCTATTTATACACCACTGTCCCCCAGCAACTTCTTGTTTCACTGGAAATCAGCTAAGTCTCAAAATTCTCCTGTCCTGGTCTTCTTCTCCGGCGAGTCCAGATTGAGGCCTCACGGTGCCAGCACGCCCTGCTGCACTCCTCACCGACTTAACAGCACCAGAAGGTATATCTCATCTCCCTCATCGTGCTGTACCATTTAATTGAGCTATATTGCATCCAGTCGCCGGTGATCGCCGGAATTGACTGAAAATCGAAGATTGCCCTGTTCCGGCAATGCAGGCCAAATCAATTCGAATTAGCCCTCAAACCTGTGAAGCAAATTGATCAGTGGGTTATTTCAAGCAAGCCTGTAAGCTTAGAATCCCTAATTAAACATCATTCGAAGCTTTTCCCAAATTCAAGCTCTACCAGAAAACCGGCGATCGTCGCCAGGCTTCTCCGGTGATCCTCCAGTCAATTTGATGTGACCAGAAGCTTCCCTATACCTCCTAGATGCTCTCCAAGCAAAGAATTAAGTTCTCTCGGCCTGTAGCAAAAACCCCCAAATAGTAGTGTTCTTCTCCGGCACAGTTCACCGGAAAAGTATTCCCAGCCATTTCAGCCCTCGAAACTTTGTCATTTCGATGTGCCTTAGCCTCCTGAGTATTTTTGTCTTCTAGCTCGACACCTAGATCGGCCTAGATTGGAAGTTATAGCCATGCCAAGTTTGTGTCCAGAACTGCTCCAGTGCAGCCAGTTCATCTCTGTTCATCATCAAATTTCTTGCTTTCCAGCCATTTTCAGCCTTAGATCCTATTGAATGATTTATTCCTGTTATCAATGCCTACCTCCCAGACAAAGTGGTGCATCATTTGGAGCTCCAGATCAAAAGTTATGCTAAGCCCTAGTTTTTGACATTGTCAGCTCTATGCCAGAGCTTGTCAGCCAGTGGCATTGACCTTGTTTACCCACTTCTGGTTGTGTAATTTGAAAATCACTTTGTCCACTAAATTTGTAGAGTTGTGATCTACATTTTATTCTACTACCACAAGTTAAAATAACCCCTCTATCATTCATCGACCCTATGTCGATGCTTTGAACCGAATGTCGATCTAAAGACGTTCGCTGTTTTTGAGTGAACCAGTCGCAACCTTGACATCATTCTGATATTTTGAGACATTTGGAACCTTGTAAACCTTTGACAGCTAATCTTAACATTGGTTTCCTTAACTTAACCCTAATCAGCCTCTTAACCCAATCATTTCAGAATCATCAAGACTTCATCTTTGCATCATTGCATATAGTACAATAATGTATTGAAAAGATTATGATTATTGGTTGTTTGTTTGATTTGAGAGCAGATCAAGAGCCCGAGTTCGAGGACTTCACTGCGGACCCGTCGTCAACTGCTGTATTTTACGACGCGGAAGGCAAGTCACATCCTTGGTCATCTTGAACCTATATTTTAAATGTTGCTATAATATAACCTTGAATATAGGCAATATTGCATGTGAAAGATTGAGAATGGTTGATTTATGAATTGGCAGTACTAGACTGGTTATCGGTGAAATGTGAAATAAACAAGTTTTGAGCCATGAACTATTATATGTATTTATATACTTATATTCATGAAATAAAACACCTAGCCGTGACCAGAAAAATGGTATGGATGGCTGTAGCACTGGAGGTGCTAGACTGCAAAGGAATGCAGGCACTGAAGGTGCAGGGTTGTGGATGGTCTGGTCACTGGCATATAAGGACTAGAACCTTGTGTTGTGCGTCTAGTGGCATGAACAACGTGCTAACCGCAAGCCTGGTATGGGACAGGCCTGAACAAGTAATTATGTGGATCGCACATGAAACCCCTGCATGAGATGTGTTGTGATGCACGATAAACACGGAGCGCGGCTCCCACACATATCACTGAAGGTGATCAAGCACGCTGACCCAGTAATGGGAATAAGCAATGGGGTGGAGGTTTGGATACAACCTGCCACAACTGTGCCTCGCTGAGAGCCACAGGGTCGGGGGTGAATTGTGAGTAAAACATAACAAAAGTTCTTGTTGTTTCCACCTTGCCGCTCACAGTATGAAGTGAGTCAGGGGTCCAATCATTTTGTTATGATAGGAAAGGTTTGAAAGTGGAATATCTTGCGGGTAAATTGGTACCTCTCTGCAGAGTTAAAAATGTATTCGAATACTCCGAGCTCCCGGGTTTTATAGGAGTCTGCTGCGGTGGATTAAATCCACGGGGTGTGACACAAGTACTATTTTCTAAATAAAATATGTTTAAATCAAGATTACCCAAATGACATGTGTTGTCATGATAAGGAGTGCTACCGTGGGCTGTCGTGTGTCGACGTGTCGCAGTAGTGCTATAATCTAGTGAACATGAGTGATGATGTTATATTATAAAAAGTGCTGCCATGAGATGAGGTATGAAAGAAAAAGGATTATTTTACAAATATCCATAATTCTTGACTAGTCTAGGTTCATATCATCACTACTATATGTATCTACTCTTACCTATGACTTGCTGAGTACGTAAGTGCTCACCCTTGCAACATTCAACTCAATAGATGGAGCCTACCTTGATCAAGATGATGGCACGGAGTACTACGTGGATCCAGAAGGAGGAGAATCAGTTCCGCCAGAACCCTGAAGTGTGTTGTTCTGTCGTCAACTTCTTTTGTGGGAGGGTCACCTATCTTCTGCTGTGTAGTTAAATATTTTGTTAAACCCTGAATGCCTTGCAGGCATTGTAATCCTCTTTATGTAATATTAAGGCCAGCAGGCCACACTGCTTAATATTTTGTAAGTACTCTGTTGCAATGTAATATACTCCTGTGTTTGACTCATCCTGGGAAGTCAAAGGGTTGTGGTTGAGACTAGCTGCAGCGAGCTAGGTCTCTACAGGAGTAGTCGTTGTCCCAGTCTCGGGGCGCGACACATCCCTTCGGCCAGGGAAGTCTTCCGGGCCATTATAGATGGTTTGTCTGCAGAAGTCCAATCGGATTTATTGGAATTTGTAGCCCTAGCAAAAAATAAGGGTCAGCAGGAAGACTCATCCGCTGCTCCTGCTGGGGATAAGGCGAACCCAGCGATTCAACCTTCAGTTGAACCGGAAAGGCGCTCATTCCGGGAGTATGTCGATGGCTATGGCGGATAGCATGGAGGCCGCAGAAGAGGAAACGGGTCGCCTGCAGTGGTAAGGAAAGCATTTCTTCACTTGTCCGAATGTAAACCTCTATCTTGATAATCATCTCTTTTGTCACAGAGAAAATGCTTATTTGATGAAGCGCCTCGCCGATCAGGAAGACCAAAAGTTCCGGGCAGCCTCCAAGATCTCGTTCCTGGAGACCGAATTTCAGAATTTGCAGTCACAGCTCTCCTGCAAGCATACTCCTAACCAGAGTGAATTAGTTTCGTCGTATGAATTGTTTGTAATGGCCTCCTGTTGCAGCGCGAGACGACCAAATAAGCCAGCTTGATCAAGAGAAGACAAATCTCCAGGTGACCCTTGATTCTGTCCGCAGGGAGAACAGAGACTTGAGCACGTCACTCTAGACCTGCAGCAGTGCTCAAGAGAACATCTTCGAAAAACTGAAGATGGTGGCCGGTCGGTCTGTTGTGGGTTCATGTGGTCGAAACTGCGGTGGACGACCTTAGCCTTAGCGAGTGGACCACGCTGGTCGCGACCCAAGCAGACTCACTTCTCAAGTATCTTCTTGAAGATACTAGGCGGCAGAAAGAGGCGATCAAGTCAAGAGTCCGATCAGCAGCCTCCACCATCCTCTGCCGGCTCCATCTTCGCCATGGCCCAGATCTTGATCTGAATCTAGCGGCGGAAGAGGCAGAGGTCGAGAGTGAAGACCAGCTTGGGGTTATCATGGAGGAGGTCAAACCTCTTGTAGAAAAACTCTTGAATGAGCTTGGCATGATGTAAACCTTTGCACCTGTACAGATGCAATTTATACAATGCAAATGCATGCACTTTTTGTTTTAAAAGGAAGCACTTCTTTTTGTTTCATGTTGCGACCATATTCCCCTAGCCCCCCGGCTGTGATTATGTATACTGAAGACTTAGTATTATGAGCACAGGAGAAATATAGGTGTAACGACAACAAGGGATACCTGACCGGGCTGATAATCATATTAGAAACTGTCGCGGTATTGCGAATACCTCGGCAGGTTTTGTGGACGATCCTAGCAAAGAAAACACGACGCGGGCTGATCGGGCGACCGGTCCTCCCCTGCCGGACAAACACAAAAAGTGACACGAGGGTTTCTACAGGTTCGGGTCCTGGTGGGGGCCCTAGTCCTGTCGGCGTGCTCCCGACCGGAGTCGGCTGGGGAGGCACTCTCGGAGAGAGGCTTCCGGAGCACACCTCTGCGTTTTGGCTACTCTAGCAATAATGAATAGCTTGTTCTTACAACTGGGGGTACAAGGGCTATTTATAGCCCCAAAAAGAAGCAAAAAGACTAAACTACCCCAGACGCCACCGTCGGATCGAGGGGTAGCAACGTCTTTCTCCCGGTCAGGTGCCTCGGATGCTTGACAGGTGGCCGCTGATTCCCGAGGCGCTCCTCGCATGACCTGCACGTGATCAAGAACCAAAGACTTTACCTTTTGAAGGGCGACAATGCCCGGGACATGCACCGGAGGCAATGTCCCTGCGCAAAAGGCGGCGCCCGGGATATGCCCCGGAGGCAATGTCCCCGGGCGACAGGCGGCGCCCGGGACAGACACCGGAGGCCACGTCCCCGGGCGAAAGGCGGCGCCCAGGGCAGGCACCGGAGGCCACGTCCCCGGGCGAATGGCGGCGCCCGGGACATGCACCGGAGGCAATGTCCCCGGGCGAAAGGCGGCGCCCGGGGCAGGCATCGGGGGCCACGTCCCCGGGCAAATGGCGGCGCCCGGGACATGCACCGGAGGGCACGTCCCCGGGCGAAAGGCGACGCCTGGGGCAGGCACCGGAGGCCACATCCTGAGTTTTGGGGTGAAAAGTTTCTTTCTTAAAAGTCATGCATGGATATATCTCTTCTAGATCAACTAAATCAGCCTCAGCTTTATTCTGTTCTAGCCCTAAAATCTCAAAATTTTTCCTGTAATCCCAAATCGAGATCAGATTGTTCATATATGATCTATCAGTTATCCTAAATCCAAACGCCTTCAGAACCAAGATTCAATTCTAGCCCTAACTTCCAGATTTATCAACTCCTTTCTGTTTTCGAAAATAGAAATATCTTATACCCAAATATCCTAAGTTTCAGAAATTCAGATTTAATCAAAATCTTAGCCAAGTTCAGACCAGATTATTCTTGGATTATGATCAAGGGTATGCCAATGCCTTAATCCAAAAAGTTGGCAGCCAGATTTTATCATATAGACTCTTTTCGCAAATCAGTCCAAGAGTATCGCATATCAGTCCTTTTTCCAGATTTTCCAGAAGCCTGAAAAGGCAAAATGTTGCAAATCATCTCCAAATTCAAATCTGATTCAGGGAACACCTCCCAAATGCTTTTCAACACAAATTCTTCTTTTATGAGTATCTCAAAATCAAAACCTAAATCCCAGAATTCGAGATCAATAAGATTCAGACTTATTTTACCCTAATCTACTCTGTTTTCAGTTTATACCAAAAATCATTCAAACACCTCAAATTTTATCTTCTATTTGTGCCAAGTCATCTGTTGAATCAAGCCAACCAGATTAATGCAATCAATTTCAGATTTAACCTTCCAAATCATCAGATTTGCAATTCAGCCCAAAATCAAGAATCTGAAATCCCAAATCAGCCCTAATTCGACCAGGCAGCTACTGTGCATGACCAGAGCTCGCCGTGATCTTGCGCCATGCACGCTCGCCGCCGGCCGAGCCTCGCCTGCAATTGTGACCGTGCATGCTTGTGCGCACGTGTCCGCATCTCAACCATCGCCGTGGCAACACCGTGGCAGTGCTGACGACCAAAGCTTGCCCTTGTGCGCGATCAGCAGCAGCCATTGTCAGCAACTCCTTGCCACGTTGCTTTGCATTGCCAGCTCCTGATACCACCGCCTTGCACCGCCCGGCAATGTTGAGTTCCAATGAGCCGACAAGCTGATTAGTAGTCACCTCGCCTGAGCGCCATCGCATCACCGCTCGCCATTGTTGCAGCTGCGCCCGGCAAGTCACTGACGCCAATTCATTACTGTTTAATCCTTGCAAGCTTCGCCCTCTGGTCTATATAAGCAGCCAACACTTGAGCAATCTTCTCTTCACCAGGATCAAGCCAAATTCCAAATTACCTCCACTGCAGTCATCTTCTCCGGCGAGTCCAGCAAGAGGCTTCACGGTGCTAGCTCATTCCACAGCACCTTCCGCCAAATTAACAGCATCAGTGAGTTCCCCTTATCTCCCTCATCGCGCTGTACCACTTGATTGGATTTTCTTGCCTCTTATCGCCGGTGATCGCCGGAAATTGCCGATTGCCCTGTTCCTGCAATGTAGCTTAATTCAGCCCGAATTAGCTTTCGAAATTGTAATATAAATTGATCAGTGATCTCTAATAAACAAGCCTGTGCATCCAGATCTCCAGATTGAGCTTCAATCGAAGCTTTTCCCAATTTTGAGTTTCTCCAGTCGCCGGCGATCGTCGCCAGGCCACACCGGCCATCCTCCGACCAAATTGATCATCCCAGTAGCATCCCTATGCTTCCCTCATACTCCCTGAGCTTGGAATTGAGTTCAAACCTCCAACAGCAAAAACCCCCAAATCCAATATCTTCTTCTCCGGCACCGTTCACCGGAAACCTATTCCTGGCCGTTTCAGCTTCATCCACCTTGTCTTTCAGGTGTGCTTCAACCTCCTGAGCATATTTGTCTTCTAGCCCGATCTCTGAAACTATCCAGAATTCAAGTTATAGCGATGCCAAAAACCTTGTCCAGTGGCTTCACTGTGCCGTGTCGCCACCACACTTCCTTACTGATTTTCATCACTTTCCAGCCATTTTCAGCTTTGGATCCTATTGAATGATTTGTTCCTGTTATCAACACCTACCTCCCAGACAAAATGGTGCATCATTTGGAGCTCTAGATCAAAAAGTTATGACAAGCCCTAGTTTCTGGCCATGTCAGATTCAATGCTAGACTATGTCAGTCAGTGGCATTAGCCCTTTTCACTTCCTTCCAGATGTGCATTTTGAGCATAACTTTGTCCCTTAGATTCCTGAAGTTGTGATCTACAATTTCTTCTTCTATCACAACTTGATTTGTTCCTGAAGTTTACCTATTTCTGATTGTGCCATTTGAAAGGCACTTTGCCCACTGAATTTGTAGAGTTATGATCTACACTTTCTTCTACTGTCATAACTTGAGATAAGCTCTCTTGCTTTCCTTAAAGCTATGTCAGAACCTTGATCCGAATGTCAATCTGCTGACATTCGCTGTTTTTGATCAAACCAACCACAAAACTGATGTTCTTATTGCAACCTTGAGATCCTGGGAGCATCTAACACCCATTCTTAGCCAATTCCTTAAAACCCTAGAATCTTGACTCAGTTCAGCTTGCAATCTCAATTATCTCCAATATCGTTCGGTCATTCTTGTAGAGCATATCTGCATATAGATCATAAAACATTTTAATATATTAAGTAATATTTGTGTATTTGTTTGTCACCGAGCAGAACCAGAAACTAAGTTCGAGGACTTCGCTGTTGACCCGTCATCAACTGCTGTTTCTTACGACGCGGAAGGCAAGTCATATCCTTGGTCATCTTGAACCTATATTTTAAATGTTGCTAAAACATTACCTTGAATATAGATAATATTGCATGTGAAAGATTGAGAATGGTTGATTTATGGATTGGCAGTACTAGACTGGTTATCTGTGAAATGTGAAATAAACAAGTTTTGAGCCATGAACTATATATATATGTATTCATATACTTATATTCATGAAATAAAATCCCTAGCCGTGACCAGAAAAATGGTATGGATGGTGGTAGCACTGGAGGTGCTAAACTGCGAAGGAATGCAGGCACTGAAGGTGCAGGGTTGTGGATGGTCTGGTCACTGGCATATAAGGACTAGAACCTTGTGTTGTGCGTCTAGTGGCGTGAACAACGTGCTAACCGCAAGCCTGGTATGGGACAGGCCTGAACAAGTACTTATGTGGATCGCACATGAAACCCCTACATGATATGGAAAACAATACACTAAACTCATGGGGTTCAGCTCCTCCACATATCACTGAATGTGATTTGATCAAGCACGTTGACCCAGTAATGGGAAGAGGCATCCGGGTGTGGGGGTAATCTGTCGCGCCCCGAGACTGGGACAACGACTACTCCTGTAGAGACCTAGCTCACTGCAGCTAGTCCCATTCTCACAAACCTTTGACTTCCCAGGATGAGTCAAACACAGGAGTATATTACATTACAACAGAGTACTCACAAAATCTTAAGCAGTGTGGCCTGCTGGCCTTAATATTACATAAAGAGGATTACAATGCCTACAAGGCATTCAGGGTTTAACAAAATATTTAACTACGCAGCAGAAGATAGGTGACCCTCCCACAAAAGAAGTTGACGGCAGAATAACACACTTCAAGGTTCTGGTGGAACTGATTCTCCTCCTTCTGGATCCACGTAGTACTCCGTGCCATCGTCTTGATCAAAGTAGGCTCCATCTAATGAGTTGAATGTTGCAAGGGTGAGCACTTACGTACTCAGCAAGTCATAGGTAAGAGTAGATACATATAGTAGTGATGATATGAACCTAGACTAGTCAAGAATTATGGATATTTGTAAAATAATCTTTTCCTTTCATATCTCATCTCATGGCAGCACTTTTTATAATATAACATCATCATTTATGTTCACTAGATTATAGTACTACCGCGACACGTCGACACACGACAGCCCACGGCAGCACTCCTTATCATGACAACACATGTCATTTGGGTAATCTTGATTTAAACATATTTTATTTAGAAAATAGTACTTGTGTCACACCCCGTGGATTTAATCCACCGCAGCAGACTCCTATAAACCCGGGAGCTCGGAGTATTCGAATACGTTTTTAACTCTGCAGAGAGGTACCAATTTACCCGCAAGATATTCCACTTTCAAACCTTTCCTATCATAACAAAATGATTGGACCCCTGACTCACTTCATACTGTGAGCGGCAAGGTGGAAATAACAAGAACTTTTGTTATGTTTTACTCACAATTCACCCCCGACCCTGTGGCTCTCAGCCAGGCACAGTTGTGGCAGGTTGTATCCAAACCTCCACCCCTTTGCTTATTCCCATTACTGGGTCAGCGTGCTTGATCACCTTCAGTGATATGTGTGGGAGCCGCGCTCCGTGTTTATCGTGCATCACTACACATCTCATGCAGGGGTTTCATGTGCGATCCACATAATTACTTGTTCAGGCCTGTCCCATACCAGGCTTGCGGTTAGCACGTTGTTCATGCCACTAGACGCACAACACAAGGTTCTAGTCCTTATATGCCAGTGACCAGACCATCCACAACCCTGCACCTTCAGTGCCTGCATTCCTTTGCAGTCTAGCACCTCCAGTGCTACAGCCATCCACACCATTTTTCTGGTCACGGCTAGGGGTTTTATTTCATGAATATAAGTATATAAATACATATAATAATTCATGGGTCAAAACTTGTTTATTTCACATTTCACAGATAACCAGTCTAGTACTGCCAATTCATAAATCAACCATTCTCAATCTTTCACATGCAATATTGCCTATATTCAAGGTTATATTATAGCAACATTTAAAATATAGGTTCAGGATGACCAAAGATATGACTTGCCTTCCGCGTCGTAAAATACAGCAGTCGATGACGGGTCAACAGCAAAATCTTCAAAGTCAGCTTCTGAATCTGCTCGACGACAAACAAACACACAATAATTACTTATAATATTTAAAATGTTTTATGACTTATATGCAGAAATGCACAACAAGCATGATTGAACTAAACTGGTGATAGCTGCAAACTGAACTGAGTCGAGATTCTAGGGTTTCAAGGAATTTGGGCTAAGGATGGTGATTAGATAATCTTAGGGTTTCAAGTTTACGATAGGAATAAAAATTTTGTGGCTGGTTTAATCGAAACAGCGAATGTCAACAGATCGACATTCGGATCAAAGCTTGGACATAGCTTTAAGAAAAGCTAGAGTGCTTATCTCAAGTTGTGGTAGAAGAAGAAATTGTAGATCACAACTTCAGGAATCTAAGGGACAAAGTTATGCTCAAGATGCACATCTGGAAGGCAGTGAAAAGGGCTAATGCCACTGACTGACATAGCCTGGCATTAATCTTGACATGGCCAGAAACTAGGGCTTAGCATAACTTTTGATCTAGGGCCCCAAATGATGCACCACTTTGTCTGAGAGGTAGGCATTGATAACAGGAATAAATCATTCAATAGGATCTAGGGCTGAAAATGGCTGGAAAGCAAGAAATTTGATGATGAACAGAGATGAACTGGCTGCACTGGAGCAGTTCTGGACACAAACTTGGCAAAGCTATATCTTCCAATCTAGGCCGATCTAGGTGTCGGGCTAGAAGACAAAAATACTCAGGAGGCTAAGGCACATCTAAATGACAAGGTTTCGAGGGCTGAAATGGCCGGGATCACTTTTCCGATCATCGGCGCCGGAGAAGAGACACTGCCAGTTGGGGGTTTCTGCTACAGGCCGAGAGAACTTAATTCCTTGCTTGGAGAGCATCTAGGAGGTATAGGGAAGCTTCTGGTAACATCAAATTGATCGGAGGATCACCGGAGAAGCCTGGCAACGATCGCCGGTTTCTGGTGAAGCTCGGGTTAGGGAAAAAGCTTCGAATGATGTTTAATTGGGGATTCTAATCTTACAGGCTTGCTTGAAATAACCCACTGATCAATTTTGTTTACAGAATCGAGGGCTAATTTGAGGTAGATTGGCCAGCATTGCCGGAACAGGGCATTCTTCGATTTTCAGCCATTTCCGGCGATCATCGGTGTTAGAGTCCACCGGAGAACAATTAAATGATATCACACAGAGAGGATGAGTAGGGGAACTCACTGATGTTGTTAATTTGGCAGGAAATTAAGTGTAGAGCGCTGGCACCGTGAGCCTCCTCGACGGCTCGCCGGAGAAGATGACTGGAACAGGAATTTCTGGGACTTGGCTGATTTCCAGTGAGGTGTGAGGGAGTTGCTGAGCACAGTGGGGTTTAAATAGACCAGGCGAAGCTTGCAAGGAGGAGACAACGAAGTAATTGGCAGCCGGTGACTTGACTGGTTGCGTGCTGGAGCAACAGCGGCGAAGACACAGCGAAGAACGGTGATGCGACGGCGACAAGCTTGCAATTGATCACAGTGTCACCTCATCGGGACCTGGCAAAGTTGTAGCAAGCGGTGGCGACAACACTGGCGAGGCAAAGCGACGTGGCGAGGGGTTGCTGACAAAAAGCCGTTGATCGCGCGCGGGAGCAGGCGTTGGTCGTCGACGTAGCAGCGACCTTGCCACGGCACTAGCTGGAGCGAGGACACGTGCGCACCGGCATGCACGGTCACGAGCGTGGGCGAAGCCTCACCGGCGATGAGCAACCACGGCGCACAAGCACGGCGGTTCCTGGTCGTGCGCACAGTAATTGGCCTGGTCGAAATTTGGACTGAACTGCAGTTTCAATTCTTTGAGTTTTGGACTGAATTGCAAATCTGGAATTCTGGAAGGTTTAAACTGAATTTGCTTCTGCTATTTTGGCAATCTTTATTCCACAAATGATTTGGCAGGGATTGAAAATAAAACTTGGCACATTTGGATAGCTTTTGATACAAACTGAAAATAGAGTAATTTAGGGTAAAATTAAATTTGAGTTTTGTCGATTTCGAATTCGGGCATTTAGGGTTCGATTTTGATATCTGTACAGAAGAGAATCTTGTGTTAAATAGCAATTAGAAAAGATCTGCTGAAGAAATTCTGAATTTAGAGTTAATCTGGAGATTTTAGTCTTTTTAGGTTTTCAGATATCAGATAAGGACTAATTTGCGATAAGTCTTGGACTGATTTGTGAAAAAGGTCTAGATGATAAAATCTGGCTGTCAACTTTTTAGATTAAGGTATTGACATACCCATGATCATATTCCAGGAATAATCTGGTCTGAACTTGGTCAAGATTTTGATTAAATCTGTATTTCTAAACTTAGGGTATTTGGGTAATATATGGTAATTCTGTTTTCGAAAACAGAAGGAGTTGATAATTCTGGGAGTTAGAGATAGAATTGGATCTGGGTTATGAAGACTTTTAAGTTCAGAGTAACTGATAGATCACATCTGAACAATCTGATCTTAATTTGAGGTCATAGGATAGATTTTGGAGATTTTAGGGCTTGAGATAGATACTGATCTGGCTATTACTACAGATACATGCATGCATGCTATTGATGAAAAAGGAAGTTTTCACCCCTAACTCAGGGTGTTACATAATCCCGCCACAACTGCGGTTTGTATGAAGAAAACTGCAGGGTCAGGGGTGAATTGTGAGTGATACATAACAAAAGTTCTTGTTATCTGCACAGTTAAAAACGTATTCGAATACTCCGAGCTCCCGGGTTTATAGGAGTCTGCTGCGGTGGATTAAATCCACGGGGTGTGACACAAATATATTTTAGAAATAAAATGTATTAAATCAGGATTACCCAAATGACATGTGTTGTCATGATAAGGAGTGCTGCCGTGGGCTGTCGTGTGTCGACGTGTCGCGGTAGTGCTATAATCTAGTGAACATAAGTAATGATGTTATATTATGAAAAGTGCTGCCATGAGATGAGGTATGAAAGAAAAAGATTATTTTACAAACATCCATAATTCTTGACTAGTCTAGGTTCATATCATCACTACTATATGTATCTACTCTTACCTATGACTTGCTGAGTACATAAGTGCTCACCCTTGCAACCTACAAATCAGTAGATGGAGCATTCAATGATCAAGATGAAGGCGTGGAGAACTTCTTGGATCCAGAAGAAGGAGTGTCAGTTCCGCCAGAACCCTGATGTGTGTTGTTCTGCCGTCCACTTCTGTTTGTGGGTGGGTCACCTATCTTCTGCTGTGTAGTTGTTATTTTGCTAAACCATGTTGTAATCTTCTTATGTAATATTAAGGCCAGCAGGCCACACTACTTAACTATTTTGTAAGTTACTCTGTTGCAATGTGAATATACTCCTGTGCTTGACTTATCCTGGGAAGTCAAGGGTATGTGTATGCTATGCATATATGGGACTAGCTGCAGCGAGCTAGGTCTCTACAGTAGTCGTAGTCCCAGTTTCGGGGCGCGACAGCAGGCACCGGAGGCCACATCCCCGGGCGAAAGGCGGCGCCCGTGGCAGGCACCGGAGGCCACGTCCCCGGGCGAATGGCGGTGCCCGGGACATGCACCGGAGGCAATGTCCCCGAGCGAAAGTGACGCAACTTACTTGGACATGGTCTCGCGGAGATTTCCCCCAACAGCAGCCCCCCATGCCCTCCGGGGACGATGCTCGAGTCCCCGGAGGGTATGGTACATGTCACCGAGAAAATCTCTGGGACAAGCTACCGGAGCCGTGACGCTTCTATTTCCGTGTCGCGCGCTTATGACCGCGTCGTTTGGCCATAAATGCGCTCGTAGTTCGAATCGGCGCCTCGGTTTGCGCGCCCATCCCTTCGTTTCCCGCGCAAGGTTTGAACTCCAACGGCCCAGATGTACCGCGAAGTGCCACGTGGTGCCCATCTGGACCACGCATCACCCCTATAAATAGGGCCTTGGGGGGCCCGGGAAGCTCATTCCAAACTTTTCAAACTTCAGCGCCCTTAGCTCTCCCGGTAGCCCCCTCCCGGTAGCTAGCTCCCAGAAGCTTTAGGTCCCTCCCGCTACCGAAGCCTTAGCCACCGGAAAGAACTTGATGGCGCCTAAGAGCCGTGCGAAGACCACGGAGGTGCCCCTAGAGGAAGTGGCTCCGGACTTCCTCTGGGCCTCCGAGTTCACGGCCGGGGACTTAGAGTCCCTGGTCGAACGGGGAGTCGTCAAGGACGGGGACGTCCGGGTCCCCGTGAAGTAGGATGGAGCCCCCTGCCCCAGGCCCGGGGAGATTGTGTCCTTCGCGGCATTCCTCGAGGCGGGGCTCTGGCTCCCGGTGCACCCATTGCTCCGGGAGTTTTTGAAGGAATATGGGGTGGCTCTGAACCACCTCACGCCGAACGCCATCGTCCGGATGGGCCTATTCATATGGCTCTTCGAGACGGCGACCGGGCGGGAGCCAACCCTGCGAGCCTTCCGGTACTTCTACGAGTCGGCGGCGAGGAGCTCCCACCTGGTGAAGGGGGGACCCAAGTCCCCCTTTGGCTCGGTGATGGTGCAGATGCTACCGTCCCGGGTAGCCAATTACCCGGTGGCGGCCTCCCGGGACCACTGGGGGGATTGGATCCGGAGGTGGTTCTACCTCCGGGTCCGGGATGACGGGGTGGTGTACTCCCCGGAGGCCCCGACCTACAGCAGGTCATCCGCACTGAAGCCCCTGGTGTGGACGGACGAGGAGCTGGAGCTCCTAGGGAAGGTCATTGCCTCCCCGCGCACGCGCTCTATGCGGGACGCTGCCAAGGAGATGATGTTGTTGAGGATCTCCCCCTTCTCTCGCGGGAGAAGGGGGATCGGGATGGGCCCGGAGCAACGGCCCCCGGTGAAACCGGTGACCCGACGTAAGTCTTCGTTACCTGGTTCAATGCATTCACAAGTTTTACAAAATTTTTCTAACTCTTACCTTTCGCAGTCCGGCCGTGCCCGGCGGCACGGGAGAAGGCGGAGAACCTCCTGGGGAGGTACTTCGCCGATGAGCATGAGCGCATCGTGCGCGTCATGGGGGAGGGCCCTCCCCGAAATCTGGTAGCCGAGGCCTTCGGGCTAAAGCTACCGGAGAGGAAGCCCCTCCCTATCCCCGGATTGCACAAGCGGGGGAAGGAAGCCGCCGGGGGCTCTGAGCCTAAGAAGGCTAGAGTTCAAAAAGCCCCCGGCCCATCGACGACGCCGGCCTCGACGCCGGCGAAGGTCCGGGATGAGACCCCCGGGATCGGGTGCGCCCGGGTGCCGGCCCGGAAGGAGGCAACGCCCCCTCCCCCGGAGAGCCCCGTTCAGGCTCGGGGGAAGGGACCGGCTGCGGGTGGGACGGTGTCTGATTCGGTGGACTACACCCCCTCGCCGCCTTCGGTGGCGGCCCTCCCGGCGCCCCCCGCACCTTTGGAGCCAGAGAAGCCAGAGGTGAGATTCACGGAGGCATCGCCTCTGCGGGTGGAGTGGCCAGTAGACGAGGGGGGGAGCCCCTTAGTCTACGAGGTCCCTCCGGAAGTGGAGGTCCCGGGGGCCCTCCCGCCCGGGAAGGGAAAAGGCCTGATGGTTCCTCCCCGTAGAGGGAGCCCTTCTGTGAGCTCCTCGGCCACTTCCCCGGAGGCCACCTCCTCGGCGACGAAGACGCCGACCACCGCCACCCCGGCCGAGATTATGCCGGGCGCTCAGGTCCGGGGATCCCTCATCGGCCGCGACGGGACCGGCGTCAGGCGGGAGACCCCCCTGCTTTCCGCGGGGGAGGTCGCCCGCTACGCGGAGGGCCTGCAGACCAGTAAGGTCCAGGCCTACGTAGCGGACGGGATGCTCCACGAGTGTTTTTGGGAGCTTCAGTCTCTCCAGATCCAGGTACTTACCTGAGTCGATGACGCTTTCTTTCCGCCCCTACACTTGAATTTTTTCTAGCTCTGGAGTTTGTGGGGGGCGGCCATTACCTGGGGACTTGAGCAGCGGATCGGCCGGCTGCTGAAGGACGCGGAGGAGAGGGCAGCCACCAACCTGGGGCAGCGCGACGAAGCCCTCCAGGAGATGGCCCGAGTCTGGGCCCAAGTCCACGTCTCCGAGGCAGTCAACGGCTGCCTCCGGCAGGAGGGCAAGGCGAAGGAGGAGGCCTTCGGGTTGCTCGAGGGTTCGAGCGTCCGGGCGGTGATGACGCGGGCCGCTCCGTCCGCTCGGCCCTCGAGAGCCTTGGCGTGAGCCTAGGCTCCGGGAGCAGCTCGGAGGTGCCCCCGGCCACCCTCGCGGAGGCTGTGCATTTTCTTAACGCGGATGCCAGGGCACGAGGCCGGGCAATCCCCGTGGTTGCGGCCGCGGCCGGGCTCTGGGAGCTCTAGGGGGGTGGGCGCCAGGGCGATCGGGGACCGCATCCCCCGGAGCTTCCCCGAGTTCTTCGAGCCCTCTCGCCGGGAGGTGGAGCAACTCGCCAGGGGCTTCTATGACCGGATCGTCCGGGTGAGGTTCCCGGCACCGGCGCCTCCGACAGCGGATGCCCCGGCCCCGGCCTCAGCGGAAGCCCCCCGGGGGCAGGACGCCAGCGATAAAGTATGAGCCTCCCCCCGGGTCTTAGATGGGACCCTTTTTCCTTTCTTAGAATTTTGTTCCCGGTAGCTTCTTAGAAGAAGCCCCGGACACTTGTAAAAAGACATTTTGAAATGCAATGGAATTGAAAATTTTTCTATGTCTTGAATGAATACATTGTTAGCAGGATTCCCGGGAGGTTACTCCCGGGCGGAGGTCCGGAAGAAGTTCCCCGGGTAGGTGTCCCCGGGGAACGCCCAAGCCGCTTTGATCTTGCTAAGTCTCATCTCCGGGAAGCGCAGCGGGGACGCCGTCCGGGAGCCGATCCGATTAAGGTGGCACCCGGAGTGGCACTTGAATAATTTCGACAATCATTGCGCCGAATTATCCCCTCCGCGTCCGGGGTCCCGGATGATCCCCTCTCTTCGCATACTTCCGCCGGCGGGCTATGAGTATTGGCCCGAGGATGTGCTCCAGGAAGCTCAGCGCCGCGTACGCGCATTGTACCGGGACCTGGCCCGGGAGCTAGCAGAGGGCCTCCGGGACTATTAGGCGTAGGAGCCTTAGGATGTAGCGAATTTTCGAGTTATGACCCGGGTTGTACCATTTCCGATGCCCACCGGAGGGGGAAGATGTCCTCTTGTTGAATGATCAATAAAGCTGTGTTTGCTTGTTGCTGCTTTGAGAGTCTTCTTTTCATATTTTTCTTGGATGGTCTAGATGACTTCTTTTGATAAGAATGAGCTAAGTTTGCTCGTGGATGGTCTGGACGACACTCGGGGGTTCCTTATCCCCCCCCCCGCCCACAGCGGGCCGGAGGGGAGCTCCGCGCGCTGTGGGGGTGACAAAGCCCCCGGGCTGAAGATGAAGACCTGTAGCATAAGAATTTTTCTAAGTTAGAAAATTTGAAAACGAGGTTTCCGGGGAAAAACCTTCCCGGAGACAATCGTCCGGTCGCCGTAAGAACGGGGAGTCGGGAATAAGGTCTCCGGAGAAGAATATCCAAGAAATCCGTCCCGCTGGGGAGACTATCGACTCCTGGAGGAGGATGTGCCTGATGACGGGTCTAAGTATTTGGGTAGGGGACTAGTCTCCCAAAGTGAGTCGTTACGCAGTCCCTGAGAACCGGGTTGCCGCTTACACCCTCAGTCCATGAGGGCTGATCGTAAGCCGCCCTTCAGGAGGGACTTGTTGGGTCTGAGCCCACTTCCTCACGGGGAGGGCGTCCTTGCGGGGAGGGTATCCTCGCGGGGAGGGCATCGCCGTTTGGGGCGGTAATATGAAGGACTTGCAATGAGACAGTTGAAGAGAAGAATCCAGTTGTATTGACAATGGAATGAAATACAACGCCTCCCCCCGCGAAGTCGCGAAAGGGGAGGGAAAGGTGATTACAATGTCCCCCCTCCCCCTCCGGCGTAATCGCTCCGGGGGAGGGGACGGGCCTGTGTAGGCTAGACGTAAAACTTGCGAAGTAAACACAAGTTGCACGTGTGCTTCAGCTCCTGCTCTTGGAGGTGGGAGAGCTTGTAAGGCCCTGAGCCCAGGACCGTGGAGATCCTGTAGGGGCCCTCCCATTTGGGGGAGAGCTTACCCTGGGCTTTGGGGTCTGTGACGCGCTTGAGGACAAGGTCCCCAAGGCGGAAGGCCCTCTCACGCACGCGCTGGTTGTATGCGCGCGCCATCTCGCGCTCGTAGATGGCGTAGTGGAGCAGCACTCAGTCGCGTTCCTCCTCCACGAGATCGATCTCCACTCGCTGGTTGGCCTCATTGGCTTGGTACGCTGCGGTCGTAGCTCCGTCTAGGAGCTCGACTCGTAGCGACCGGAAGCCAATCTCCGTGGGGAGGACTGTCTCCACCCCGTAGACTAGGGAGAAGGGAGTACGTCCCGTCGCCCGGCTCGGGGTCGTGTGCATGGAACAGAGGATGCTAGGGAGCTCCTCTGCCCATGCACCCCGCTTAGAAGCGGCCTGCTCGAGTCGCCGGCGCAACCCCTGTAGGATCACGCCGTTGACCCTCTTGACAGCCCCATTGCTCTAGGGATGGGCCACTGAGGCGAAGTGGATGATGAGCCCCAGGCCTTCACAGAATTCCTGAAAATAAGCCGAGTCAAATTGGGTCCCGTTATCAACGGTGATTTCCCGGGGGACACCAAAATGACAAACGACGTTTCTCCAGAAAAACCGCTGGACAGCCCGGGACGTGATGCTGGCCAGGGGTTGCGCCTCTACCCACTTTGTAAAGTAGTCGACCGGGACCACCGCATACCTGTATCCTCCGGGCTCTAGGGGGAAGGGCCCTAAGAGGTCCATCCCCCAGCGCACGGAGGGCCAAGTGATGGGGATAGTCTGCAGCGGTACAGGGGGGAGGTTCGAACCCTTGGCCATCTTCTGACAAGCCTCGCACGCGCAGACAAGGTCTCGCGCGTCGCGCATGACCATGGGCCAATAGAAGCCCTGTCGGAGAGCCTTGGCCGCAATGGCACGCGGGGCTAGGTGAGAGCCACAGCTCCCCGCGTGGATGTCTTTGAGAAGTTGGAGTCCCTCAGGCCGTGGGAGGCAGCACAGGAGGGCGGAAGCCCCCTGCTTGTAGAGCTTCCCCTCCAGTAGGAGGTATGCCCGGGCTTTGGCCCGGAGGCGCTTAGCCTCGGTCTCGTTAGGAGGGTCCCCCTCCACCTTAATGAAGGAGACGGGGGGGTCCATCCATGATGGAGTCCGGGTGATCTCGGCGACCTCCGGGACGCGAGGCTCGTCGCCCGTGTCCGGGGAGGCCACCGAGGGCTTCGTGATGATTTCTAGGAATGCCCCCTTGGGGAGCGATTCCCGGGCGCTTGCTGCCCGGGCCAAGGCATCGGCCCAGTTATTGTCCCTTCGCGGGATATGCCGGGCCTCGAGGCCGTGGAAGTGCCACTCCATCTTTCGCACCTCCTGCAAATAAAGACTCAAGTTTGCGTCATGGCACAGGTAAGACTTGTCCATTTGGCAAACTACAAGCTGAGAATCTCCCTTCACTAGGAGGCACCGGATCCCCAGGGAGAACGCGAGGCGCATCCCGAGGAGCAAAGCCTCGTACTCGGCGACGTTGTTGGTTGCGGGGAACTCGAGCGGCGCCACGTACTCGAGTTCCTTCCCCTCGGTGCTCCCGAGGACTACTCCCACACCAGCTCCGGTGAGACACATCTACCCGTCGAACATGAGTGTCCAATGGTCACTGCGTCGGGGCGGCGCGGGGAGGTCTTCATCCCCGGGCCCGGAGGCAGGAGTCCAGTCCGCGATGAAGTCAGCGCGGACCTGTGATTTGATGGCGGAGCGGCCTGTGAGGGACAGGGAGAAGGGGGCGAGCTCGGCCCCCCACTTCCCAATCCGGCCGGTGGCCTCTTTGTTCCACAGCACCTCCCCCATGGGGAGGGACGAAGGGACGGTGATGGGGTGTCCCAGGAAGTAGTGGCGAAGCTTCCGGGACGCCATCAGGAGGGCGTAGTAGATCTTCTCCATCTTCGTGTACCGTGTTTTGGCCCCTGGAGGGCCTCACTCACGTGGTACACGGGACGCTGCTGCCCCCTTGCTCCTTCACCAACACTGCGCTGACGGCGACTGTGGTCGAGGCAAGGTAGAGGAGCAAGGGCTCTTCTGGAGATGGACTCACGAGCATTGGAGGGCTCGTGAGGTATTTCTTGAGGTCGTCGAAGGCCTCCTGGGCCTCGGGGGTCCAGCGGAACCCCTCGAGCCCCCGGAGGATCTTGAAGAACTGGAGGCCTCGTTCCCCCGACCGCGAAACGAAGCGGCTCAGCGCGGCTAAGATGCCGGCGAGCCACTGGATGTCCTTAATGGAGCGCGGCGGGGGCATGTCCAGGAATGCCCGGATTTTTTCGGGGCTTGCCTCTATGCCCCGTTGGGACACGAGGAACCCCGAAGGCGCACTTCTCCGGGTTGAGCTTCATCCCATACGCGCGGAGGTTGCGGAAGGTCTCTGCTAGGTCGTTGATGTGGGCGGCTGCATGGGGACTTTTGACGACCGCATCGTCTACGTAGACTTCGACGTTGCTGCTGACTTGGTCTTTGAAGACCAGCGTCATGAGGCGCTGGAAGGCCGCTCCCGCGTTCTTCAGCCCGAAGGGCATGTGGACATAGCAGAAGGTTCCGAGGGGAGTTATGAAACTCGTCTTTTCCTTGTCCCCTTCTGCCATCCGGACTTGATGGTAGCCCGAGTAGGCGTCCAGGAAGCTCATCAACTCGCACCCCGCAGTGGAGTCGACCAGTTGGTCAATCCGTGGGAGTGGAAAGTTGTCCTTGGGGCAGGCGCGGTTAAGGTCGGTGAAGTCCACGCACATCCGCCACCTGCCATTTGACTTCTTCACGAGGACGGGGTTCGCGAGCCACTCGGGGTGCAAGACCTCCCGAATGAACCCCGCCTCTCGGAGTCGGGCGATCTCCCCCTTGATTGCCTTTTGGCGTTCCAGGGAGAGTTTCCTCAACTTGTGTTTGATTGGGGGGAGCTTGTGCTCAATGACCCCCCGGGTGACGCCCCGCATGTCCGAGGGCTTCCACGTGAAAACATCGGAGTTCTCGCGCAGGAAAGCTGTAAGTTGTGCTGCATACTCCTCGGGGAGCTCCGCCCCGATCCGGATGGTTTTGTCCCCGTCGTCCGGGGACAGCAGGACCTTTCGGAGGCCCCCTTCCGGACGTGGCTTGGGGAGGGGCCTCCCGGGAGGTATCGCCGCGATGTCTGGTTCCGGGGGAGAGGCCTCCCCCCCAGGCGCCTTAATGATGTTGACGCTTCCGATTGTGGTGGCGGTGCGCTCGTATAGAGCACAGGCCATGTCTTGGTCTCCCTGGACGTTGATCACGCCGTGCGGCTCGGGGATCTTCATACAGAGGTAGTTTTGATGGGTGTCAGCCCCCAGGCGGTTGATCGTGGTCCTCCCCATGATCGCGTTGTAGGAGGAGGGGAGGTCCACTACGTTGAATCGGACCATCTCGGTCCGGTAGTTCTCTGGGGTGCCGAATGTCATGAGGAGATCCACCTTCCCCACGGGATGGATCGCCTTCCCCGAGACGAACCCTTGCAAGGGGCCCACTGCGGGCTGCAGAAGCTTCTCATCCACCTGCAACTCCTTGAAGGCTTTCAGGTAGAGGACGTTGGTGGAGCTCCCGTCATCTACGAGGATGCGGGCCAGTGGCAATTGTAGATGGTGGCGGAAACGATGAGCGCGTCATCGTGGGGGAAGCGTACCCCGCGCGCGTCTTCCGCCGTGAAGGTGAGGGGGATGTCCGACCACTTAGGTGGCGGAGATGTGCGCAGCACCCCCACCACCTTGACTTGCGCGCATACTCCTTACGCTGGCGCTTAGAGTCCCGCCCTGAGGCGGACCCTCCCACGATGACATTGATGCGGCGCTGGGAAGTTTGGAAGGGAGAGCTTCTGAAGGCTCCACCTCCTACGTCTGCCCCTGCTGACCCCCCGCGGGAGCAAGAAGGGCCGGAATAGCTGGCCGAGGGGGCAAGGAGGCTGGAGTCCCCCCCTGCCCATGCTGGTCGAGGAACGCCGTGAAGTGCTGAAGCAGCTGGTGGCACTCCCAGGTAGCGTGGGTACTGGACCCGTGGAAGCTGCACCACGGTCCTTTGCGGCCTCTCCCCGTGGGGCCTTCCCGACCGCGGGAAGACTGTCCTCCCCCATGGCCTTTCGGCTTGGGGAAGGGGCGGTTGCCCCTCGGGGGGTCGCGCGAGCCGCCTCCGCCCTCGAGGACAAAGGTGTAACGAGGCTGTGGCTCGTTACGGCCCCCCTGCCTGGGGCGTTTGAGGAGGTCCTTGGCCCCCCGGTCGGCGGGGGCGGGAGCCCCATGGGTCTTCTTCCAAAGGTCGTCCTCCTCCGCCCGAGTGTACTTTTCGAGTACGTTGAAGAGCTCGTCGGCGGAGGAGGGGCAGCTCCTGGAGAGCCTCCGGTGGAGCTCCCCCGGGAGGATCCTGCTTTTGCACGCTTTGATGACCGTAGAGTCAGGGACGTGAGCCACTTTGCTCTTTACTTGGGCGAAGCGCTTGAAGAAGCTCCGGATGGTCTCTCCCGTCCTCTGCCGGACGGTGTATAGCTGCGAGGAGTCCAGGGAACGCACGTAGTTCCCCTGGAAGTTCGCGCAGAACTCACGCTTGAGCTGCGCGAAAGACTTGATGGAGCCAGCCTTCAGGTTGTAGAACCAGGACCGGGCGATCCCGGTGAGGTAGAGGGGGAAGACGTTGCACGGCACCATCTCGTCCCCCCCAGCCGCCGAGATGGCCGTGGAGTATACTTGCACAAACTCGTAAGGGTCGGCCTCACCGTTATAGTGCTCGATGTGCGGCGGGCGATACGGCCGCGGCCACCGAATGCTTCGAAGTCTGTGGCATAGGGGCTGATTAGCCCCCTGCACTTCGCGGGGAGAGTCCCTGTCGCTGTCTCCTTTGACGGGGGACACGCCCTCGTTATCGGAGTCGAGAAGTGGCCCGAGAGGTCCACCGGAATGGCGGTGGAGACGCTTCTCTTCCGGGTCGGGGCTGAGTTCCCGGACGTCCGGGCTCTCCTCCAGAGAGGCTGGCTCCTCGGCGGGTCTCTTCCCCCGGCCGATGCAAGAGGGAGGCTCTCCGCGCCTGCGGCCATGGGGAAGTTCTTCCCCGCGCTTGGGTGAATGCATTCTCTCGACCTCCTCCAGGGAGAAACGGACCTGGTCCGCCGAGGGCACCCTCGGGGGCGGCCCCGGGAGAGGAGGGAGCTCATGCACTATAGCTGCCGGCCCGGAGACTATCGGGGCCGGCTGGGGGGAGCCCCCTGCGAAGACCCCCGGAACCGGAAAGGGGGAAGCCCCTGTATCATCCGGAACCGCGGAGGGGGCGCCCGCGGCGATGTTCGGAACCGAAGTGGAGGGGGCCCCTGTAATATCTGGAACCGGCGAGGGGGGAGCCCCCGCGGCGATGTTCGGAACTGGGGAGCCGATGCGGGGGGAAGTCCGCTGAGGCACGGGAGCTGCTCTGTCGACCGCCCATAGTGCGGTAAACGCGACACGCAGGGCGGGACTGGCTCCCGGCACAGGGAAAGCCCCCGGCATGTATTGGGCCACCGGCCCCGGGAATTGGCCCGTAACAGGGTATCCCCCAGGTGCCACGAAGGGCCCAGGCATGAAGTACCCTCCCGGCACCGGGAAGGGCCCGGGTGCCAGGAAAGGTCCAGACGTATGACCCGCAGGGGGAGGGTACCTCCCGCTGCGGTCATACGTGGTGGATAAACATCCAGAGACCGGAGGGACCGCCGGGTGACCCATAAACGGGGGCATGGTCCCCGGATATGGGTACGGCGCATATGTGGAGACCGGTCGCTGTGCCAAGATCCAGAGTAGCTCATCCATAGAGCGCTGGGCGCGGAGCTGGCCCTCCACTAAAGCCTCGAGCAGGGCGTCCCGGGGAGCCAGGGGAGCCATCGGGGGGAGTGGGTCCCGGCCGAGGTTCCCGCGGTCACCGGGAGCGACCCGGAGGTAGAAGCACCTAAGTTAAGAGGGAAGGTGGGAGGTGGTACATGGGCCTGGCCGCCTCCGGGCGGAAGCGCCAGGACAGTCGTGTCCCGGACGGGCGGCGCCGGGTCTCTGAGACCAGCGTCACCGGGAAGGGCGCGGGCCATTGTTCTTGGGGGAGCCATGGCGTCTTGTCATGAGTCCCCACGGACGGCGCCAACTGTTGCAGGTTTTGTGGATGATCCTAGCAAAGAAAACATGATGCGGGCTGACCGGGCGACCGGTCCTCCCCCGCCGGACAAACACAAAAAGTGACACGAGGGTTTATACAGGTTCGGGTCACGGTGGGGGCCCTAGTCCTGTCGGCGTGCTCCCGACCGGAGTCGGCTGGGGAGGCTCTCTCGGGGAGAGGCTTCCAGAGCACACCAGTGAGTTTTGCCTACTCTAGCAATAATGAATAACTTGTTCTTACAACAGGGGGTACAAGGGCTATTTATAGCCCCAAAAAGAGGCAAAAAAGACTAAACTACCCCGGACGCCACCGTCGGATCGAGGGGTAGCAACGTCCTTCTCCCGGTCAGGTGCCTCGGATGCTTGACAGGTGGCCGCTGATTCCCGTGGCGCTCCTCGCGTGACCTGCCTGGGACAGGCACCGGAGGCACCGGAGGCCACGTCCCCGGGCAGGTGGCAGTGCCCGAGACATGCATCGGAGGCAATGTCCCCGGGCGAAAGGCGGCACCCGGGACATGCACCGGAAGCAATGTCCCCTGGCAAATGGCGGTGCCCGGGGCAGGCACCGGAGGCAATGTCCCCGGGCGAAAGGCGGCCCCCGAGACATGCACCGGAGGCAATGTCCCTGGGCGAAAGGCGGCGCCCTGGACATGCACCGGAGGCAATGTCCCCGAGCAAAAGGCATCCCCCGGGATATGTGTAACACCCCTGTTTTTGCCAAACCCTAAAATAGCCAAAATCCACATCTTGACCCCAAACCCTAATCTGCTTCAGTCATTCCCTTCTAAATGTTGTTTAGAACATTTTTCCCTTCTGAATCATCTCCAAAATCCCATCCTAAAACTGAGTTTCGACCCTTGCCGACTCAGAACCCTAATTACCCTACTTTTACCCTAAACTGCTTTTCCCCAATTTTGCCGAAACCCTTCAGATCTTGCCCGATCTTACCAAACTTTGGCCGGATAAGTTCTAATAATTTTATGCAACCTATCTGCGAAATCAAATTTCAGATCGGACCATCAGATCTCCGAATTTGCAATCAGGCCCAAGTTCTGTTCAAATTTTCCTCACAGAACAGTCCCTGGAGCAAGTTTCAAAATTGCAGAACGGCCCAAGTATTCTTTTCAGGTCCATTCGACCAGCACCTGGTCGTCGCCCACGACCAGCGCATTCGCCGGAGCCGCGCCGTGGTTTTCGCCGCGCTCATTCGCCGCCGGCCACCGCCTCTTGTCGCCTGTATTGTGAATAGCTGAGCCACCCCGCGCGCACGTGCCAGCACCGTTGCTTCGCCATGTCCAGCAGCGTTTCGCGCACGCGCTCCCGTTGTCGTGGCATTTGCATGGCACTACGTGTCGTTGCCAGAGTTGTGCTGTTGCCTCCGCATCTGCGCCGTCCCGGACGAAGTCCCAAGGCGCCCTGACGTCGCTGGCAAAGCTGCAGCACCGCCTGAAGCGCAATCACGTCGCCGTCGCCGTTGCTGCGCCTGCGCCCGACAAGTTTCTCCCCGGCGCAAGCAACCGTTGTCGTGTTTTCCCTCGTTGGCTCCGTCCTTGTGCCTATTTAAACCCTCCCTGCGCTTTGAGAACCTCAAGCCTCCAGAAAATTGGCTAAGTCCCAAACTCCACTGTTTTCGCTTTCTTCTCCGGCGAGCCAGTGAGTGAGCTCACGGTGCCAGCCCATCTCGCTGCACCATTCTCCAATCCAAGTTCATCAGTGAGTTTCCCACACCTATGTCTCTGTGTAGTAGCAACCAATTGCACCCCGACGATCCCCATCGCCGGTGATCGCCGGAAAAGCCCAATTGCCCTGTTTCCCCAATGCTAACCATTTCATCCCAAATTAGCTCTCGTCCCAGTAGTAGAAACTGATCCTTAGCCATTTCTTAGCAAGCCTGTGGAATCAAAATCCCCAATTGAGCTCAAATCAAAGAAATCCCAATCTGGAACCTCAGCCGTTCGCCAGACCTCGGCGCCAAGCTTCTCCGGTCATTCTCTGACCAAATTGACTCCACCAGTAGCTTCCACACTCCACCCTTTAACTCCCTGAGCAAGGAATTGAGTTCAAGAGCCTTGTAGCAAAAACCCCTAATCCCCAGTGTCGTCTTCTCCAGCGCCGGCCGCCGGAATTCTTTCCCGGCCGATCTAGCCCCTGAAACCTTGTCCCTTAGCTTTGCCTCAGCTCCCTGAGCAATTCTTTCCACTAGCTCGACACCTGGATCTTCCTAGATTGTGAGTTATACCTTTGCCAAATCTTTGTCCAGAGCTGTGCCTGTGCCGTGTCGCCACCGCAGTTCATCACCTGATTTGGCCACCCTCCAGTCACTTACTGTCCTTGAGCCTGTTGTGTAATTTGTTTCTGTTAGTAATACCTACCTCCCAGACAAAGTGGTGCCTCAATTGGAGCCCTAAATCAAAAGTTGCGCCATGCCCTAGTTTCTGGCCATGTCCAGCACTATGTCAGTGCATGTCAGCCACTGGCATTGACCTTGTTCAGCCCCTTCTGGTTGATCAATTGAAATGCCATCTTGTCCTTTAGATTCCTGGAGTTGAGATCTACAACTTTCTCTATTATCACTTCTCCAGAAAACCATCCTAAGATCAGTTTGAAGCTATGCCAAAGCCACGAACCAAATGTCGACCCTTCGACGTTCAATCCCTTTTAGTCGTTTCTTCGACCAGAGCCCTTGTGACCTTGCCCTAACCTTTTCCCCTGCATGCATGACTTATTTATTTAATATTTTCTATGGAAACTATTTTCTGTATGCTTATGGTATGTTTGTGTGTTGTTTGATTGCCGCAGAGTCAGAAGCTGAAGGAGCAGAGGAAGTCTTTGAAGATCCGTCTGAGTATTTAGACCCAGCATTGCAAGGCAAGCCTCATTCCTTTGATCATGTCTCACCCAATATTTTCGTATGAAGTATATTCACTGTTTCTTACTATGCATGCTTATTTGAGATACAAGTTACGTTTGAATGACATGAGTAGATATTACCTAATGAATCATGAAACCCCTTTTGTTATTGAACCTTCATATATATGCTTTTGTCACCCTAGGACACATTAAACTTGAAATGGTCAAATACATGAGAAGTTATAATGAAAACCGTTTTGTCAAGAAAACTGATAAAAGGGATCAGTAATGAGGATTGGATTGTATGGAGAGGGTGCGGTGCGCACCAGGGAATGTGAATGCTCCTCACTATTGATTCATAAGGACGAGAACCTTGTGCTGTGTCTCTATGCGAATTGTAAATGTACCAACCACTTGCCTGGCATGGGACAGGCACAACTTAGTAGCTTTTTGGTATTAGCAGTTCCCTGCATGGTTTGTCGGTCTGGTTTCTCGAGTGGAAACTGGTGGGCCGCAGTTCGGCCATGAGTGATGTGAGTTCAGAAAAATAATGAGAGGTAAAGGTGGAAAGAAGGAAGGCGCCCTACGCCTTAGATTAAGCCGTGCGCGGTTGTAATCTTGTATGGTCATATGTCTTGCGTGGACACACACCAAGGCTATGTGTCTTGCGGGAACATAAGCCAGAGGCTAGGAAGTAAGGCAGTGGGGAGGACCCACAACGGTACTTGAGACTTGATTGTCTATTTACCGGGCGGGGATACTATTAATACTTAACTACAAAAGCGTTGTGTGATCTCGACCTTGTCACATGTGTATAAGTCACATGGAGCTGATCCGACTTGAAAGCCGAGTGAACCAGTGGATTTAAAAAGAGGTACACCTTTGCAAAGTGCAAAAGAAGTATCAGATACTCTGTACTCCCAAGTTCAGGAGTCTTTTCGTAGTGGATATTATCCATGGGTTATAGCACAAGTAATATTTGGAATGTTTTCATAATATGGTTATCAAAGTAGTGACTTATGGGAGACCACTACATTTAATGTTTTATTGAAAACCTGTTTAATGTTTAAAGTATCATTTTCATGACAAAGTACTGTTTTACTGAACAAATGACTTGGGAATCTATATATCTCTATCCATATGAAACTAAAACCCCAGAATCATATGTTTCACCCTCATGTAAGTACAATTGCATTAATTCCCAGAAAGAGTGTTGCTGAGCACCAAGTGCTCACCCTTGCATTTATATCCAACTGTAGAAGAGGGATTCGAGGATCCCGATTCTTTCGGGTATGAATACTCAGCAGAAGATGGAAGTGCCCCGGACGAGCCCACATTCTAGAAGGATCATGCGCCAAGTCAAGTCAGATGTGGGAGAAGCCCCTCCAACCCCGCTGCTGATTGAAGTCAAGCTGTTTGTCGTTGCTTTGTGCTTTATGCTGTGTGTTCGGTACTTGGATACCGATTCTTGTCTTGATAAACTAATTATTTTCTTAGCAACTTTACTTAGTGCCATTTTCGGTGCTTTGGCTATGTAATACTGGCCCATGTTGGCCTGATACTTGGTTATCTATAATGCTATGCTTGAGTGGTTTGGAGGTCATGTGACATCATGCTGTGTGTAACCTACCTGGGTGGTTACCAAGGTGATCCTCAAATGGGGGTCTCACAATATGCCCCGGAGGCAATGTCCCCGAGCTAAAGGCGGCACCCGAGACATGCACCGGAGGCAATGTCCCCGAGCAAAAGGCAGCGCCCGGGGCAGGCATCGGAGGCAATGTCCCCGGGTGAAAGGCGGCGCCCGGGACATGCACCGGAGGCAATGTCCCCGCGCAAAAGGCGGCGCCCGGGATATGCCCCGGAGGCAATGTCCCCGGGCAAATAGTGGCGCCCGGGGCAGGCACCAGAGGCAATGTCCCTGGGCGAAAGGTGGCGCCCGGGGCAGGCACCGGAGGCCACGTCCCCGGGCGGATGGCTGCGCCCGGGGCAGGCACTGGAGTCCACGTCCCCGGGCGAATGGCGGCGCCCGGGACATGGACCGGAGGCTACGTCCCCGGGTGAAAGGCGGCGCCAAGGGCAGGCACCGGAGGCCACGTCCCCGGGCGAATGGCGGCACTCGGGACATGCACCGGAGGGCAGGCACCGGAGGCCACGTCCCCGGGCGAAAGGCGGCGCCCGGGACATGCACCGGAGGCAATGTCCCCGGGCGAAAGTGACGCAACTTACCTGGACTTGGTCTCGCAGAGATTTCCCCCAACTGATACAATAACCAACCTTATTGCAAACCGGCAGCCACTCTGATGACCAAGGACATGCCAGCAAGCCCTGTGTGTGTTGAGAAATGGCTTATTGAGGGGTGTCTTGTCTGGAAGTGATCACGAGATCGGCCAGCGAATCCGATCAAGGTATTGTGGCGATATAACCATCGGCGACCAGCCCCCGAGCCAGACTCGTAACATACGGGCAAAAAAGGAATAATCCACATATGCAACAACTAAAAGCGCAAGTTTTGTTAAATCATGCTAATTGAAAAGGAAAAGGGATTGGGCACTTACACGTAAAACTTGCGTAGTTGGTCGATGTTCCATGTATTAGATAAGATTCGACCATCCTCCATCGCTAACCGAGCTAATCCTGGTCGCGGCACCGAGACAACAGTGTAGGGGCCTTCCCACTGTGGGCAGAACTTATTGCGACTAGATTGGTTTTGTATTTTACGTAAAACCAAATCGCCCACGTAGAGACTACGTGGTCTCACCCTTTTGTTATGGTATTTGCGCAAAGCTTGCAAATACACCGCGGACTTGACCAGAGCTCGACCACATTTTTCTTCTAGGAGGATGAGGTCTTGTAATCGTTGCCCGTTCTAATCAACTTGTTCAAATTGATCTGTTCAGACAGAACCGATACTAATTTCCATAGGTAACACAGCCTCAGCCTCGTATACTAGATGGAAAGGTGTCTCACCGGTGGCTCGACTAGAGGTAGAACGTAGTGCCCACAGAACGGTGTAGAGCTCATCAACCCAAGCCCTCGAGCGTGTCTTAAGGCGATCAAAAATATGTTTTTTGATGCCCTGTAATATTTTCCCGTTGGCACGTTCAACGGCACCATTGCTCTGCGGATGAGCTACAGAGGCAAAGCACACCTTGGTTCCGACCTGATCGCAGTAAGCCAGAAAAAGACCATTAGCGAACTGGGAACCGTTATCAGTGATGAGACGATTTGGAACACCGAATCGAGTCACAATATTCTTATGAAAGAACTTTTGTCACTAGTATAGAAATGCAGTCTACTAACCACTATCTTCTATCGGTTATTAGCGATTTAGTTGAAAACCGATAGAAAATGTGCCTCGTGGTCATAAAAGTGCGACGGGTGTATTTTTCCTATCGGTTTATAAGAAACTTACCGATAGAATAAATAGTATGATTTACTCTAGCGGTGATGAACATATTTGCCGTTAGAAGAGATGCATAAGTACTGACGAGAGAATGTTGTGCGCCGATAGGACTGGTCGACTTCTACAACTAGACTTATTCTATCGGTACTGTATGAATATACCGACAGAGTATATTAAAAGTTCCTATCGGTAATATGTAGTGCGCCGATAGAATAGTTGGCCTTTTACAAACATTTTTATTCTATCGGTAATAGATTCTTTTACCGTTAGAATATATAGAAAATTGCTTAGAACTGTTCGTCTTCAAATAGTTTTATTCTATCGGTAATGAACGTTTATACCGGTAGAATATTGCAAAAAATATCTTAGAACTGTTGGCCTTCTACAACTAGTAATATTCTATCGGCAATGTACGTACACACCGATAGTGTATGTACAAAAATTCCTATCGGTAATATTTGTTGTGCCGATAGAACCATTCGCCTTCTATAGATGTTTTTATTACTAACGGTATTCTGTTTTTGTACCGATAGAAAATATATATTTGTATAAATACACGGGTATGTCTCTTTCATTCTCACAGTTCATCTGGGGCTCGTAGTCCTAACCCGTAAGCTCCATGGACGGCCGGTGCACCTCTACAGGGGACCGCTGCACCTCCACACCTCCATCGACGCCCTCTAGACGTCGGCATCCCAAGGAAGGTACGTAAAATTTCTGCAATATTGTTAGATTATTCTAATCCGATTATGGCAATAATTCTGCTTTTTTTGTATCCTTCATTTTGATGTGTCTTCTTTTCAATATGATTATGATCTGTTCAGGTCCTTGGTTGATGCTCATGAGGGGCAACGTATTTCACGGTTCTTCATCGCAGTACGCTGCCTACATTGGCTTGTTGGCGAAAGAAATGGTGAAGATCACCATCGAGAGCTGGAAGGACGTGAAGGGCGACATCTTGGTTGGCTCGGTCGAGAAGATGCTTAAGCCCGGCGTGTTTCTCAAATCAGGACCTATAGAAAGCATCTTACATTTTTTTGCATGCACCAGCTTGTGGCCAGATGCTTACCTGCTTGGAGAAGAAGAATTGTTGTCATTTGCACAGCCATTCTACACCATCACTACACAGAACAACATCTTGGAAGGTAGGTTCTTTTTGTTAATGGAGTTGAGTTGAGTTGATCGAGTTTGAGTCCGAGGAAATCACCAATACGTACAAATGTATGTCGACGGCAGTTCCAGCTCCTCGGGCGTCTTCGAACTGAACTCCTATGGTTAAGTCCAATGTGGTTCAGACATTTGCTGTATTGGATGAATGGATTTGTGATGTATCAGGTCTAACTTGTAGTCGGTAGTTGCATTGTGGCAACCTGCAAAGGTTCTCTTTTATGTAAAATGTATGGGCCACTGGGTCCTCGTCGTGATCTGTTGTTAATTTCAGACGTGGCTTTTCTAATATACATCGAATGTGTGAATTGTTGTATTTGTATATTGTTGTATATTTGTGTATCATGTATTGCTAATCGGGACATGAACTTGAATGGATTGCTAAAAGGAAAATTTTTATTGGTAGGTAGGTGTGTATTTGTACTGCTGTTTCAGACATGCACTTGAATTTGTGAACTGGCATGTGTATGTTTGTACCTGAATTTGTATTGGTGAACTGGCATGTGTATGTTTGTACCTGAATTTGTGAACTGGCATGTGTAATTTCTTTGGCAAGATGAAGTCCCAAGTACCTAAGAAAAGTATTTTTGTGTCTCCTAGTTAATCCACAAATTAGCATTTCTTGAAATATATTGCTTTATCTTCTAGTTAAGATCCGTTTGATGTAAGATCTGTTTGATGTTACATTGATATGATTCCTTGAATGTGAGAAATGGCATGTGCATGTTTGTCCTAGTTTGGTACCAGTACCTCCTCTAATGGTAAGTACACATATTTACCGATAGGAAAACACATATATTTGCTAGTCATGCATATTCTAACGGTAAATACACATATTTACCGATAGAAAAACTGTTGCTCGTGTGTCATGCATCATCTAACGGTTCGTAAACATATATACCGATAGAAAAACTCATGTACGTGCTGTGTCATGCATGATCTAATGGTCAATACACATATTTACCGAAAGAAGAAGTCCTGTACTTGCTCGGTAATGCACATTCTCTAACGGTATGTGTGTGTTTTTACCGATAGAATATGTGAGCGGCAAATTACCTAAGTTAGTCTAACGGTTATTTCATGTATTTACCGTTAGAAAAATGTCCATTATAAGGAAAACCCCACTCGTGCATTGCTGTGCTGCTCTTTAATTTGTTCTGTTGCACTCTGTGTCCCTCTGTTTGTGACGAAAGTTTCAGCTACACTGCTAGGGTGATCAGCGCAGGCTGGAGGGAAGTTGATTGCGCCCCTCTCTTTAAGGTACGCTTAATCGTCGACACTTATCTCTCTCTCCCTCTAGGTCTCCCTTCCTCTCTACTTGCAAGCTAGCTGTATTGTGTAGTTCCAAGTTTGTAGCTCTAAGCTTGGGAGCTTGGTAGCTGGAAATGCGTCATGTTTTAGGAGCTAACTAGCTTGTATTGTGTAATTAGATAGGTTAATTAGTGTTAATTTCGTCAGGCTAGGGTTCAACACATGTATCTGTTGTAAGAGGCTGTACATGTACATATACATAACTTAATTTGGCAGGTTTCATGCATGGCTTACTCGTTAAATTTTGTTAATTGTAGATGGACAGGAAATATTGGATGTATGGAATAAAACGTACTACTCTTGAATATTTGGATGGTGTGAATGAGTTTATTAAATTTGCTGAGCAACAAAAGGAGAGGAAGGGAGAGAAAAATATGCTCTGTCCTTGTACAGATTGTATGAACTTGAAGAGGTTTAGCAACTCTGATCAAATTAAGAGTCATTTGATTCATCGTGGTTTTAACGCGCGATACACCCGTTGGATATGGCATGGCGAAGATCTTGAGGAAACAAGCACCACTACTACCAATCAGCACGACTCGGATGTGGATTGCAATAATATCGATGATCATCCCAATTTTGGTAATGTTCATTCTGATGTGCACGTAGATGATGATGATGACAATCTAGATGAGATGTTACGTGATGTAGAGGAAGATTACAACGAAAATGACTTCTGTGAATTTGAGAAACTGATTGCTGACTCTGAGAAGCCTCTGTTCGCTGGATGTGCAACATTTACAAAATTGTCTTCTGTGCTGAGATTATATAACTTGAAGGCAGGAAACGGTTGGAGTGATAAGAGTTTCACGGCACTATTAGATCTTCTAGCGGACATGCTTCCAGAGGGAAATGAGTTGCCAAGATCTACTTACCAAGCCAAAAAACTGTTGTGTCCGTTGGGAATGGAAATCGAAAGAATACACGCATGCCCAAATGATTGTGTGTTGTATCGTAACGAGTACTCCAGTTTGCATGTTTGTCCAAGATGCGGCGCATCGAGGTATACGCGTAGGGACCGGATTGATAGTGAACGTCACGAGGTAAGGAAAGGACCCCCGGCAAAAATTGTGTGGTACTTGCCTGTGATACCTAGATTGAAGCGGCTGTTTGCAAATCCGAAAGTCGCGAAGCACTTGCGTTGGCATGCTGAAGCCCGGAAACAAGACGGAAAACTGAGACACCCAGCTGATTCTATTCAATGGAGAAACATCAACAGAACATTTGCTAAGTTCGGCGGCGAACTTAGGAATGTAAGGTTCGGGCTGAGTACAGATGGTATGAACCCACATGGTAATATGAGCAGCCGGCACAGCACTTGGCTGGTTCTTTTATGCATCTACAATCTTCCTCCTTGGTTATGCATGAAGCGCAAGTACATCATGATGGCGTTACTAATCTCAGGACCCAGACAACCCGGAAATGATATTGACGTGTTTCTAGCGCCTTTAATCGAGGACTTACAGAAATTGTGGAGCGAGGGTGTGCAGGTGTGGGATGCATACAAGAAAGAGAACTTCATCTTGCGGGCCCTGATATTTTGCACCATAAATGATTTTCCGGCCTACGGCAATTTGTCGGGGTATAGTAAGAAAGGAGCCAAGGCTTGCCCTATTTGCCTAGATGAAACTGAGAGCATGTGGCTGCGAAACTGCCAGAAAACAGTGTACGTGGGTCACCGCAGATTTCTTCCGGTGCATCACACATACCGTAAGAAGAGGAAATCATTTAACGGGAAGCCTGAGAAGGGATCAGCTCCAGTGTTTCTGACCGGTAAGGAGATTTACTCGCGCGTGAATGACATCAAAGTTGAGTTTGGTAAGCATTCTAAACCTCGAGAAAAAAATGTTTGGAAGAAGAGATCGATTCTCTGGGATCTACCGTACTGGGAGCACTTACAAGTTCGACATTGCATTGACGTCATGCATGTAGAGAAAAATGTCTGTGACAGTTTGATTGGTTTGTTGTTGAACATTCCGGGAAAGACAAAGGATGGTGTGAAAGCTCGTCGTGACATGGTGGAAATGAGGATAAGGACTGAGCTTGCACCTTTAGAGAATGGAAAGCGTACATACCTCCCCCCGGCCTGCTATACGTTGTCCAAGAGCGAAAAAACAGAACTCTGTTGGTGCCTGCACGGTGTTAAAGTTCCATGTGGGTACTCCGCGAACTTGAAAAAACTTGTGTCTATGAAGGACCTAAGACTGGTTGGCATGAAGTCCCACGACTGTCATGTCTTGATGTCACAGATGCTTCCCATTGCTATCAGAGGCATTCTCCCAGTTAAAGTCAGAGAGACAATCACAAACCTATGTTATTTCTTCAACGCAATATCTTGCAAGGTAAGTACGTGCACTCGTACTATAAGTTCATTACCTCCATTTGTGGAGCTTAATTAGAAGATTTTTCTGATATGAATATTTGGCGCAACTGTGTCCTCGTAGGTAATTGATCCCGATGGACTGGACGCTTTGCAACGCGACGTGGTTACAACTATTTGTCAGCTCGAGATGTATTTCCCTCCATCCTTTTTTGATGTTATGGTCCATCTGATTGTTCACCTTATCAGAGAAATTAAGTTTTGTGGACCCGTGTGCCTGCGCTACATGTATCCATTTGAGAGATTTATGGGTGTATTGAAGGGATACGTAAGGACTCGTCGTCGACCCGAGGGGAGTATCATGGAAGGTTATGCCGCCGAGGAGGTGATTGAATTTTGCACAGATTATATGGCCGGGGTTGACCCAATTGGCGTTCCTAGGTCCCGACACAAGGGTAGGCTTCAGGGAATCGGAACGATTGGATTCAAAGCTATCGTCCCCGCTCGTGATGTGTACGCAAAATCACATTTTTGTGTCTTACAACACATGACGGAGGTCGAGCCATACATACACGAGCACAAGGTAATGTTACGGTCACAGAATCCTTCGAAGTCAGACGTTTGGGTCAGCAGAGAACATAACAGGAAATTTGCTGAGTGGATCCAAGAAAGAGTGACGCGAGCTGCCGAGGGCTCCGTAAGTGAAACTGTGACATGGTTGGCTAGAGGCCCAAGATTCACTGTAGAGACTTGGCAGGGGTACGACATCAATGGGTATTCATTTTACACAAGAGCTCAAGACGCCAAGAGTAGTACGCAATGTAGCGGAGTGACACTGTTTGCTATTTCCGAGGATGCCAGGTGAGTAAGTGCGCTGAACTCATATTACGGTGCTATTGACAAAATATGGGAGCTCGATTACGGATTCCTTAAGATTCCCCTGTTTCGATGCCAATGGGTCGAAATCCCTCGAGGTGTTCAAGTTGATAGTTACGGGTTTACTCTCGTCGATCTTGGTAGAGTCGGACACTAAGACGATCCATTCATACTTGCAAAGCAAGCCACACAGGTATTCTACATCATTGACCCGGCCAATCCAAACTTGCATGTTGTCCTCCACAGCAAGAGACATATTGTTGGGGTCGAAGATGTTGTCGACGAAGAGGAGTATAACCAATTCGATGAAATACCTCCATTTTTAGAGGACATTCAATCTATCCATACTGAAGATATCGACGAAACAACGTATCTGTGAGATGACCACGAAGAAGGATTATGGGTTGAGAACCATTGATGATTAATTTCTATTTCAGGGATAAATGCCAAGCAAACAGCCCACAAGTTCTGCAGCAAGGTGAGGAACTTATCATTAATACATCAGGCAGTACATTTTTCTTTAGAACTTAATGATAAGCTAGTTCATAGTATTAATACATCTCAATTTTACTCCACAGCATGAGTTCTAACATGTACAGTACCTTTATCCTGTAAATACTTAATTCTTCCCATCAAATAGCACTTGCAAAAATCTCATCACAGCCTCTTGCTTCTTCAAATTAAGTTCTGCAAAAATCCCTTTTTTCTGACGGTATTTTGTTATTTATACCGATAGAAAAGGACATCCGCTACTTTCATGTGTCTCAGGCACTTCTCTCAGGCACTTCAAAACGTTTTCTATCGATATTGTTCTATTTTACCGTTCGAATAAATTCGTTAGTCTCACGGTATTTGTTGTCTGACGGTTTTTTCCTGTTTTTACCGATAGAAGAATACTCTGCCGCTTTGAATTCTCAACCGTGTCGCCATGCGTCGCCTTGGAAACTCTATAAGTACCTCGCCATGCGTCGCGGTATTTTGTTGTTTTTCTAATTCTCGAACGGTTCGACTCCTCATCTTCTCTTTCACAATGGCAACCTCCATGGGATCGTCAGCCACGCCCTCCCCGGTAAGAACTCTAAATCTCCTCGGTTTACCCCTGTATTGTTAATCCATGTTCAGTTCATTCTTGACCTGTTGATTTGCACAGGGAATGGTAGCCGTGGAAGACACTGCCAAAGTGAAGGCCGACCTGAGGGCCCTCCAGGAGGAGCACAAGCTCCTTACAGACAAGCACACTCAGCTACGGCTTGACCTTGACGATCTCTTCCAGCGCATTAAGCGCATGAAGACGGATGGTGACAATGCTAGGGTGAGGACGAGGCGTCTTCGCGAGGAGAAGAAAGCTGCGGATATGACCATTGCTGGCTGCGGTTTGACTATGAAGGATACCATAGCGAAGCTGAGGGAGGTCGCAGGCCTTCTCGACGCGGTAGTAGTTGATCCTAGGGACAACTTGTTGCTAGAGGAGTCCTGCGTCCTGGCTGCAAGTCTGACTGACTCTATTCTACATGCAGCCAGGGCTAAGACCACCCCTTGACCTAGCATTTTGGGTTTTATTTTTTTTTGTAAGTGATAAAACAACAATGAATGAACAATTTCTTTTTATGTCAATTTTCCAATTTTTCGGCTATCTTCCCTCTTTTTTATCATTCTGCAGCTTTCAACCACGGTTTGTTTGATGTTAAATTGTGTGTACCTTTTCATTACTCTGACAGTATTTTGTTGTTTTTACCGATAGAAAAAGGGCACCCAATACTATAATCTCAAGCACTTAATTAAAAAAATTTTCTGGGGAAAATTGGTCTCACGGGATTTTATTGTTTATACCGATAGAAAAAAGCATCCACTACTTTCCGGGAAATTTGCTTGTTCTATCGGTACTATTTTGTTGTACCGATAGAAAAGTACATAATTCTATAGGTATCAGTCTGTTGTACCAATAGAAAAGTTCCTCCACTGCTTTATTACTCGTACACGGCCCTTGGGTTTCCCTCCACTCGAACAGTTCCACCTTAGAGCACTGCGTCTCTTCGAGAGCGAAGAAAACCACAACCTCCGCCGTGACCACTCACTTCCTCTCTCCCACACGACGATCGCCGGCTGGACACTGGTTCACCACTGCCACCGGTTCTTATTTTCGTCCTTCGCCGGCCGCCGCTGTGTTCTACACCGCCTCTCCATCACCAGAACTGATCGCCGCCGTAAATACCCTCATTCGTCGTTCTATTTCCAGCATCTTCCTTATTTGATCCTAGTGTTTTGCACGTACTAATTCTTCGAGTTTTGCAACTACACTAGGGTTCCCTATTGTGTTGGATTATGTACATTCCGCAGGCAATGTTGATTTAAATTAGGGTTTACATAATATGTTCCAGTGCTGTAATGAACCTGTTTTGAGATTTTAACTTATCTATACTGTTGTATGTGTGATCAATTGTATCCAACTGCCATGTAATGCACATTATATGTTGGAGGTGTTCTTACACATATTCTATCGGCAGCTCATGTGTTTACCGATAGAAAATATTTCTGCACAAGTAGTAAAACTTAATTTGGATCTGGAAGGACATGAGCCATGCAATGTACTAGTTTGGTTGGGAATTTTTACTCACTTCGTATGAATATATGGCAATGTGGATGGGTCTTCGATGTATATGTTTCAAATGCCTATACATGACTTTTCCCAACCTAATAGATGTGAAGTCCTGATGACTCACATACAGGCTAGGCTAAAGATTATGCACAGTGGCACTTAGATGCTTGTGTGCATATTTACGTGTGAAATAATAATGCTGGCCCATGAATATTAGTATAGCAAATCATCGAGAATGTTATGTGATGACAGTGAATGGTGGCTTGTCAACAAAATTCCATATGTAGAGAACATTGTTATGTTCTATCGGTATCTCACGGGTTCGCCGATAGAAAAATTTTCTTCTGTGGAGGTTATGGTCTATCGGCAGCTCATGTGTTTACCGATAGAAAATATTTCTGAAGAGTTCAGGAAGTAATTTATGCATGTCTTTCTTTTTGTATTATTTTCCCTTTTGCCGCCCTAGTTAGTCTCCAGTCCTGGGCTGAGTTATGGAACTCCAAGGCGAATTAATTGCCATATATATGGTTTGTTGAAGGTTTTGTAGGGGAAGACATGTCGTCGTCTTCATCGGATGGTACTAGTGGTTCGACTAGGGCCAACCCCATCGTAACTACTGAAGATGCAGCTGTTACATCCCAGCGCAAGAGGGTGGGGCGAGGCGCGACGACGTTGGGGCGAGGCGCGACGACGTTGGGGCGTTTGGCCAAACGCACGGATCTTTCTTGTGAGTTCAACCAATTTAGGAGGCTGATTGGAAAGAATGCTGGGAGGTATGCGGCCTACGTTGGGCTGTTGGCGAAAGAAAGGGTGAAGATCACCGTCCAGAGCTGGAAGGACGTGACGGCGGACGAGAGGGATAGGTTGTGGGCGGAAGTGAAGGTTAAATTAACTGAAATCGCTGAACTCTTTCGTAATCACGTTCTCTTGACTTATACTAAAGTTTAACTAACTTGTGATTAATTGTATGCATTTTTCGGAAACAGGCTAAGTGGAACATCCCCGACGATACACCTAGGACTGCCTGCTTGAAGGACATGAACAGAACATGGAAAACCTTTAAGAGCTGGCTCGTCAGTAACTTCCTCGCTGCGGGGAAATATCCTTGCGAGAAGTACCCCTTCATATCGGAGGAGGTATGGGAGGAATTCACCAAGAAGAAGGGGACTGAGGAGTTCAAGGCCCTTAACGAGAAGAATAGGGCGATCCAGAAGAGGAATGACCACCCGCATTGGCTCGGATCACGGGGCTATGCGGGGAAGGAGGAGCAGTGGAAGAAGGAAGACGAGCAAAATCCTGTCATCGACACCCCTGAGTTGCCGCCGAGATCCGGGATGAGAGGTGCAAGCGATGGTGGAGGGGGAGGGGGTCTGTGTCGTCCACGGGGTCTGTGTAGTTCGCAACCCCTGGGGACGCCGACGTTGTGAGGAGAATGGTAAGTTGGCTAACCTCGTAAACTGTGTGCGCACAAGTGTATATAAGGCAATTTGTTTCACAAGGTACCTTTAAATGTAACAGATCTCTTTTGAGAAGGAGGCAGCGGAGGGATTGTTTACCCCGCAGAGGGAGAACGACATCCTCACCCGGGCTCTAGGAAATAAGGAGCATCCCGGGCGGACACGGGCCGTGGGAGCCATTGTGTCGTGGAAGGCCGGTTTCGTAGATCCGGCTCCACCGAGGAAGAAGGCCCGCTCCTGGAAGGAAAAGGAAGCTGACCTCTCCGATAAGATACGGGCTGAGGTACGGGAGGAGATACGGGCTGAGGTACAGTCTGAGGTGCAGTCCGAGGTCGCACAAATGAGGGAAGAGTTTGCACGGTTGAGAGAAGCATTGCTGGCCAAGAGTGCAGATGCGGATCCCCAGGACGACGGTACCCCGCGGGGTCGGATAAGCAGTTGCGCTTCGAAGGTACTCGCGGATCCAGTGGATCTACTTGAGGTACTGCAAGCCTTCATCTGTGCACTTAAGTTGATGCCACTCCCATTCTGTTAGAGTTGTTTCGCTAACCTATTTTAATTGTTACAAATTTACAGAGGCCGGAGGGCTGCATCCTACAGAATCACGTAGGCGCCGAGCAGGAAGTGGTTGGACACGGCTTCGTATATCCGTCTGGGCCGGATGTCCAGGTCCACTGTGTACCTCTGCGGTTGGGTTTCGCAATGCTACAGGTGGACATGGCCATGCCGGGCTACAACGATTCTCCGTTGCCAGTCCCAATAGAGGAACTGCAGACACTTGCTGAGGCAGTGGGCTCCTACGTACAGTGGCCCAAGAAGTGTCTTGTAATACAACCGGTAAATCCTACACATTTTAGATTACATCCTACTCAGTACACTCAACTTGCATAATCTAACATACGTGCTCATTAATTGAAGTGGCCTGCCGCTGGGCTACCAGGGGACTGCGCCCCCAGCTCGGGGCATGAGGCCCGATCTTGTGTGACCCTGGACACATCAAAGACGGCCTCGACCCCACCCAGCGCATCCACGCCTTCACCTCGGAAGAAAGCTACATCACCTCGCCCTTGCCTTCGAAGGTACGCGCTCAGTCCCCGGCAAAAGGCAAGGGCAAAGGCAAGGGAAAAGGGCGACAGGGACAGCCGAAGAGGTTCAAGAACGGGTTCCCACTCATGTCGGAGGCAGCTTTGCGCAAATTGGATCGATCAACCAGAGACCTCCATGAGTGGTACCTACACCGAGCTCGGCGCAATCTGAACTTCTTAGTTCCCTACAGGCCTGGGCAGTTCCACCGTGAGCCCGGGATTATATCCGTGGCACACGAGGATCTGTTTGACCTCTACAACTGGCGGGAGCTCGATATGTCCATCATACGGACTGGAGTCCTGTGAGTTTGCTGATGCTATGTATTGCTGTTTTCTAACTCTGTTTGCTAACTCTGTATTGTTGTAGTTCATTTGAAATGTAGTAACTTTCTGTGCAATACTAATGTCATCCTTTGCATGCAGGTGCATGTACAGGCTAGCATCGAAGGATGCGTGTGACAAGGTGGGTTTCCTCGACCCAGAGAAAATAAGCCTCACGTTGCTAGAGCACGACGCCGCGCAAGCTGAGCTGTACATATCCAAGGCGCGGATGGCGCAGCAGGACAGGGAGTTCATTCTGGTGCCGTACCACCAAAGGTTAGTGCATTTCGTACTAATTTAACTCGATCTTGTATGTTACACCTGAGATATACTTTGAGCTAGCGGTCCTCTTTTACGTACAATGCAGGGGCCACTGGATCCTCATCGTGATCTGTCCGCCGAGGAACGAGGTGTACTACCTCGATTCGATGCGTGACAGATTATCGATCGAATATGTGGTCAAGGGAAATATGGAGGCGTAAGTAACTTATATGTTTGATTTAAATTTTCACCTCACTAGCTAATGATAATACATTAACGGGCAATACTAACTGAAATGCAGGGCTTTTGATAAATATGCGTCCGCTGGAGGGAGGCATGCCGCACCACAGGGCTCCCTACTAGCTTGGAAAGAATATGAGGTACTCACGAGACTTTTTGTTTATGCTTAATTTGTTTATGGAAACAATAGCTAACATGTCTTCGCATATGCAATTATCTCAGTGCCATCAGCAGCTGCAATCGTGGGAATGCGGGTTTTATGTGTTGCGCTACATGTACGACCTAGTGCAGACAAACTTTGCCCAATTCCCCCAGGTAAGCATCGATAGCTAACTCAAATTTGAAAATTGGATGTCACGTTCTAAATTAGGAAGTTAGTTACTAAGTATTCACACATGCTTGCAGATCACCATGTCGAAAGACTCATACGAAAATGCAAAGATTAGAGATCTTCGACAAACCTGGGCTCCATATGTCATGGAGGAAGTTGCGCTCAACCATCCGCCATGATAATTTTCTCTTTTTCGTGTACTCTGTGCATAGACTGTTTATATACATGTGAATAAATATATATGTCAATAAATGTCCACATTGGATTGCAATTTGTATTTGTCCATATATATGTGAATAAATGTGAATAACTGTCTAATGTGTCAATCTGTTCTGTGAATTTACCCTTCTTTGCATCTATACTGTATTGTGTATCCAATCTATAATGTATTGCATCTGTACTGTATATGTGAATGTACTGTATTATAAATGTAAACGTACTGTATATGTGAATGTTCTATCGGTAAATTCATTCATACCCGACAGACCACTACAAATTTTCTATCGGTAAACTCATCCACAACCGAGAGACTACTACCCATTTTTCTATCGGTAAACTTGAAATTAACCGTCAGAATAATGTGACTTTTCCTGCCGGTGAACTCATCCACAACCAAGAGACTACTGTGGTTTTTTCTATCGGTAAACCTATAATTAACCGTTAGAAGAGTGTGATTTTTCCTGCCGGTGAACTCATACACAACCGAGAGAGTACTAAGATTTTTTCTATCGATCAACTTATAATTAACCGTTAGAATATTACTATTCCAACCGAGAGAGTGCTACACTTTTTTTCTGTCGGTAAACTTATAATTAACCGTTAGAATATGGGTATTTTTCCCAACGCTAAACGTCAGGTTTTCTATCGGTACAATAATAAGGTGCCGATAGAATAGTAATATTTTCCTGTCGGTACAATCATGTAATTAACCGTTAGAATAGTGGTACTTTTCCCACCGTTAATCGTCAGACTACGACGAGTTTTCTATCAGTACACTCCTAATATGCCGATAGAATTGTTAATTTTTTCTGTCGGTTATTTACCGATAGAAAATGTTCTGTCTTGTTCTATCGTGTCTATCTCTATCGGTACGAAAACCGATAGTAGAAGGGTGTTTTTTACCGATAGAAGAAAGCTTTTCTGTACTAGTGTGTGCAGCAACAGCAGTAATGTTGCGTACTGGTTCGGCCTCATTCCACTTTGTAAACGTGTCAATGGCTACGAACAAGAACTTGTCTCGATTGGCCACTTGTGGCATAGGACCGACAATGTCCATGCCTCAGACCATGAAGGGCCATGAAAGAGGAATGGTTTGTAGGTCATAGGTAGGTTGATGAACCTGTCTCGTATGAAACTGACATTGAGGACATATTTTGACCATATTCTTGGCATCATAAAGCGCCGAAGGCCAGTAAAATCCTTATCGAAAAGCTTTGCCGACCAGTCTATGATATGACGCGTGCGCACCGCATACACTGTCATGAATCTCTCTCAAGAGGGATTTACCTTCCTCTTGGGACACGCAGCGCATAAATACTCCTTGAGTACCTTTTCTATACAAAACTCCTTCTATGAGCTTGTATAGACGCGCCTTTCGAACTAACCGATCACTTTCGATTTCATCCTCGGGCAAGGTCTCATGTTCGGAATAGACCCTCAATGGATGGGTCCAATCTCATTCCTGTCCGAGGTTGGCAATGCAGACTATTACCGGATCATCCTCGACCGTGGTCATGATCGAGGGATGTTCCAAGTGTTCGATGAACACTCCTACCGGAGCGGATGTGCGTGAGGACCCAATTTTGGATAATTGGTCTGCGAGAATGTTGTCCTTTCGCGGGATGTATTGGACTTCAAAACGACTAAAGTGTTTTTCCAATCTCCACACTTCCCCCAGGTAATGAGCCATTGTCTCATCGGAGGTGCTGTACTCCTTGTTTACCTGGTTTACGACTAGTTGTGAGTCTCCCCTCACAACTAATCAACAGGCTCCGAGGAATTTAGCTGCCCAGAGCCCTGCAAGAAGACCTTCATACTCTACTGCGTTGTTGGTCGCAACAAAGTGTAGTTGAATGACAAATTTCAGCTGTTCGCCCTGAGGCGTGACTAAGACCACTCCAGTCCTCGAGTGTTGAAAACTACGAGAGTCGTCAAAGTACATTTTCCGGTGATCAAGGCATTCCAAATCTTCGGGCGCCTGCACAGGTGGCTCAGGGTCAGTCCATTCGACCACGAAGTCGGCCAGGACCTAAGACTTGACCGTGGTGCGGGACATGAAATGGATGTCGAACGCTCCGAGTTCGACAGCCCATTTGGCGATCCGACCAAATTTCTCCGGATTGCGGACAATGTCTCCCAATGGAAAAGATGAGGGCACTGTGATCTTATGTGCTTGGAAGTAATGTCGTAGCTTACGTGAAGCCATCAGTAGCGCGTAAAGTATCTTCTGGACCTCAGGGTATCGCTCCTTACGACCATGAAGTACCTCGCTTACATAGTATATGGGTGTGTGCACACCCTCTCTATCTGCAATCAGAATAGTGCTGACCGCGTGAGGTGTGGCTGCCAAGTAGAGAAGTAATGGTTCTTCTTTGTCGGGAGAAACCATGACCGGCGGACTGGATAGATACGCTTTTACCTCCTGAAATGACTTTTCGGCCTCATCAGACCATGTCAAATTGTGATGTTTGCGTAGGGCATTGAGGAACGGTAGTCCCCTTTCACCTAGTCCCGATATGAACTAGCTTAATGTCGTCATGCAACCTGCTAGGCGCTGAACATCCTTGATGGTCGAGGGAGACCTCATCTGTTCGATAGCCCTGATCTTTTCAGGATTGACCTCGATTCCTCTGGAACAAACAAGAAAACCATGAAGTATTCCTGATGAAACCCCGAAAGAACATTTCTCCGGGTTTAATTTTATCCATATCGATTTAAATTAGAGAAGGTTTCAGCAAGATTGTCTAAATGAGATGATCTTTTTGAACATTTTACAACCAGGTACGCTTCAAGATTACGCCCTATCTGGGAAAGAAAGGTCTTTTGCATCAAGTGCTGGTATGTGGAACCTGTGTTCTTGAGACCAAACGGCATTCTGACGTAGCAGTAGGTGCCGAACGGCGTGATGAAGGCAGTCTTCTCTTCATCTTCTTCTGCCATGCTAATTTGATGATATCTTGAGTAAGCGTCCAGGAAACTCATCAGTTTGCAACCCGCAGTAGAATCGACCAGTAGGTCGATGCGGGGAAGGGGAAAATCGTCCTTCGGACAGGCACTATTTAGGCTGGTGTAGTCGACGCACACGCGCCACTTGCCATTTGACTTGCGGACCATGACCGGATTTGCAAGCCATTCCGGATGATCAACTTCGGGAATAAATCTGGCCTTTTGGAGTTTGTCCAACTCCTCTCAGATGGCTTCCTGTCGATCCACAACAAAACACTTGAGCTTCTGCTTTATTGGTCGCTGTCCAGGCCGAATCGCTAACCTGTGCTCGATTACTTCCCTTGGCACACCGGGCATGTCGGATGGTTTCCACGCCAACACATCTGCGTTACCCCGAAGGAAAGCACTGAACTCGAGTTCCTATTTGTCATCCACGCCTGATCCAACCCGAATCGTCTTGGACGGATCATCTGGGTACAATGGAACTAGTTTGAGTGTTTCATCTGGTCGAGGAGCAGCTTTGATCGTATCAGTGGACACTGTGGCGATCTGAGCGTCTCGGAGGGGAAGTTGGTCCACCATCTCCAGGGATAGCAGATCACAAGTCAATGCCACGTTGCGACTACCTCGGACCGAAATAACACCCTTGGATCCAGGAAACTTGCCGCACTGGTAAGCATAGTGCGTAGCCATCATGAATTTAGCAAGAGTTGGCCTGGTAAGACATCTCTTCGTCCCCGTAGGCGTCTCTTAGCCCACAAGCTTGTTCCTTAGTTGGTAAGGTCGGCATAGGTCCGATTCCCTGGTAGAAGTCATCCAATTACTTCAACCAACTCCTGCAATTCTTGAGGTCGTGGCCTGCGGAGTTGTGGAGCAGACACCATTTCTTGCCTTCCTGCGGGTTAGTCAACTTCTCTGGCTGGTCGGCACTGTGACCACCAGAAGCAATTTTATTTTTAAACCAAAATTTGTTACCTTTGGTTGATGGAGGCTTCTCTGTGATCGCGACCTCTCGGTACTGTCCAGATCGACTCCTTTTTGATTTATTCGACTTCCCTCCTGATAAAGATTCTGGCTTCTTGCTTGAATCCTCCCTTTTCACGTCCTTGAGACCTTGTTGAGGCGGTAGGTTACCCTTATCAATCATCTGATTCCATTCAACAGCCTCGGCTGTGTCAGAATAACTATTGGCCATATCAAAGAGATCGAATACTGATCGAGGTGGATAGATGAGCAAATCTTCGGTGCATCTCCGATATCGAATGGCCTATTTAAATGCCCTGATAATGGAGTTATCAGATATGTTCGGGATGGTATTTCTCACCCCGACAAATCTCTTGACAAACTGACGGAGAGTTTCGGTCGAAGTTTGCCGTAGTCGATGGAGGTCTTCCTCTTTACCTGGCTTCTGATAACAATTTTGGAAATTGTTGTGGATGGCATCGCACAACATTTCTCAGTTATAGATTGAACCCTCCGGTTGATTGAACAACCAGGTTCTTGCCGGTCCTTCGAGGACTGTAGGCAGGTAGTTAGCCATGACCTGGTCATCACCGCCTGCTGCCTGAATGGCAGTGATGTAGATTTGGAGGAACTCGGATGGATTCTGAGTTCCGTCAAACCTCTCTATGGCCCCTGGTTTAAACTTGTCTGGCCAAACAACCACACGAAGGTCGGGCGAGAAAGCTTTGCAACCAACATAAGGACCGTTAATGGACCTGCGACTCTCGACCTGATCACGGGTGACCTCACGCAAAGGGGAGGTCACTCGTGGTCCCAAGCGGGAGTGGATAGGAATTCGTTCCCTATCACAAGAATCCTCCGGCCGTCTGGCTTTGTCATGCTGAGACGGGACGGGTGGTGGATGATTCCGTCTACCATAACCAGAGTTAGAGTACTCTCGGTCATGGGAACTTGTTGCTGACTGGGAAGAGGCCGTTGGGGTCGCCTCAGATGCGAGCTCGTCCAACCTCTCCGCCAGGATTCTGGTGAAAGCCGGTTTCTACGCATCTGTGACCATAGGAGGAAAATTGCGCAGGACCTCCGCGATGGATCGAAGCCGGCCATGCATACTTCTCCTAGGGGCACCAGGTGTTACCGTTTCTTCGTCCGCCAGGAAGCACTCCGGGGGTAAAGACGGTGTCTGGTCGCGTCTGCTACCACGTGATCGATGGTAAGAACTCGAAGCAGCATCGTAACGAGCTTGCCCATTTTGAAGAGCCTTTAGGGCTATTTTACGAAGTTCGTTGTCTTGTTGCTCACGATCTTGATCTTCCTTTTGTTTGTGTTCCTGTTCTTCCCTAGCAACCCGTTGATCGGGAGTTTCTTCCGATAAAGCAGCGAATTGTCTAGGGACCGAGGTCGCCGATGGAGAAAACATCTCCATTTGTTCCGAGTCAGACTCGAAATCAAAGAGACGATGGAGGTTATCAGGGTCAAACCTCCTTGGGCTAACCTCCTGGTCAATATCATCCTTACCCTTAGCAGGGTCATACGATGGACCAGATTCAACCTCTAACACATTAAGAACCTCAGTAGGCTCTGGTTCTGCGTTAGTCGCCTCCTGGTCGATGAACATGACCTGAGTGGTCGAGTAAACCACTGGGACGTCTTCGCCTCCATCGGAACAGGATCACTAGGTGAAGGCATCTGGATGTGGGCATAATCCTCGAGATCGAAGTCGTTCTCGGAATCATATGCTCCAGACATGGTTCACCGAACCTCCGGATAGAAATAAGGACGCCTTGAGAAACGCCCCACGGTGATGTGACACTGGGTGCTCGATCTTCCGAAAGGTGCGTGATAGATCAATTGGTGGAGCTTCGACATAGAACGATCCGGCTTCAAATCAGGCACGATCTGAACCCCGCAATCGCAAAACCACTACTCCGTTGGTTATCAATCTCGCGTGAGCGTGATTGACCTCGCCAAGAAGGCTTATCCCTGCTGCGAATCGAGAACACAAGCAAGAACACGGAAGAAAGCAAACTGAATTGCAAATACGAATGATTAATCTCACAAGTTGGGGGTCTCACAAACCGATCAAGCGGCGAAACTGTTCGAAGACAGAATAATCTAAGCAAAACCCAATCCTAACTCGGATGACGGCTACTGAATATAAGGTGTTAGGGCCGGCCAAGGAACCCTGGACACGCCCTAATGGGCTCCAACGAGGTACATGGGCCAACGGCCCAAAGACGGTGGCGCAGCACCCTGACAGATTCTGGATGCTGACTTGTTTCGATGATTCCCATTGGTCCCAGTGGAATTTTAATGTGGGACCAGTTTCACTGGAAAGCTTATCTCCTTAGCTTTCCAACGGTATATAAACCGTCAAAAACGGAGTCCGTATGCGTCCTGGGCGATGATTTTAGTGCAGACTGCTCCGGGGTTCCGAGGTGGACTCGAACTTCGAATTGGTGACGGGATGGGCTTCAACTCCAACTCAAATTCGACGTGGTTGTTGGCCTCATTTGCTTCCTTGCGGATGGGCTTCACCTCCAACTCGAATTCGACGTGGTTGTTGGCCTCTCCATGATTCCTAAGTATAATAGCATCATTAAATAGCAATCCATCCTCGAAAATACAATGCGATTCACTTAGGAGCGAGTTCACCTGTTGAGGAAGTAGTCGTGCTCGAGCTCTTGTTATGGGACCTTCAAGGGCCGGTTCAATGCGCGTATCTGAAGGTATGATGTCCTCATCAGACTCCCCTTCTTGAATTTGAGTCGTCCTCGACTCAAGCTCACTTTCTTCTCCCATGTATGGTCGCAAATCTGCAATGTTAAATGTGGGACTAACCTCAAAATCTGCAGGCAGGTCAAACTTATATGCATTGTCATTTATCTTTGCAAGAATTTTAAAAGGACCATTAGCACGTGGCATTAACTTAGACTTGCGCAATTCTGGAAATCTATCCTTTCTCAAATGCAACCACACTAAATTACCCGGTTCAAGTTTTACATCCTTTCTACCTTTACTACTAGCAATCCTATATTTTTCAGTCATCCTCTCAATATTTTCCTTAGTTGCAGCATGCATCTTAAGAATAAATTCAGCACATTGTTGAGCATCACAATTAACTCTCTCATCGGCAGGAAAAGGCAAAAGATCAATTGGAGCACGAGGAGTAAAACCATATACTACCTGAAAAGGACTTACCTTGGTGGTGCAGTGAACCGCTCTATTGTAAGCAAACTCAACATGCGGTAGACACTCTTCCCACATCTTCAAATTCTTCTTTAGGACAGCTCGCAACATGGTTGATAAAGTTCTATTAACGACCTCTGTCTGTCCGTCAGTTTGGCACATGATCCCTGTAGAACGTCCCGTGGAAGCCACCGAAACGGAGCTCACTGCCGGTGCCTGCAAAGTCACAGATTTGCGTCCCTCAGGAGGTCGCGAAGGTGATGAAGATGGTGGTGGACGCGAGGCGCTCTTGGAAGGGACAGGTGGCTACACAGTTTGGTTGTCGCGACCGGATTGTGTAGTCCGAGGAACAAAGTTGTTGGAGAAGTTGTTCCGCTGTCTCCGGTCCGCTAAATGTCGTCCCTGCAATTCTTTTTCTGCCAACATAGCAAGCTGGAACAAACGATTGACAGTAGTATATTCTTTGTAGTCAACAATATCCTGAATTTCACGCCTCAACCCCCTATAAAACCGACAAATTTTATCTTCGGTTTCCTCTTGTACCCCACAACGTATCATGCCCTTTTGTAGCTCAGCGTAATATTCCTGGACAGACATATTACCCTGCTCTAAGCGCTGCAATTTCTTACGCAAATCACGTTGGTAGGAAGGAGGAACAAAACATTCACGCATAGCTTCTTTTAACCTAGCCCATGTGTCAGGTTGTAAGCAGAGGGTAGCAAGTTCATTCCACCAGATGATAGCAAAGTCTTTAAATTCACTAGTGGCTTGCCTAACTCGATGTTGCTCAGGAACTAAGTGAGAATTAAACTTTTGCTCAACAGTCATCTCCCAATCTAAGTAAACCTCAGCATCATAGGCACCATGAAAAGGAGGGATGGAAAATTTCACCTTAGCAAAAGGATCATCATCGGCACGACCATGATGGTGGTTGTTATTACCTCCCATACCGTGTTGATTGCGGCAAAGGCGTTGACGTAGTCATGCCTCATGTGTCGTCCGTTGGTTCACCTCTCCATTGTCGCCATATTCAACGTCTTGGTCATCGTCATGGAGGGGTGGCTGTTGTGGCTCCAAAGCTTCAATTCGTCCAGCAAGGGTGGACACGCGTCTGTCGAGGCCTTCAAGCTGATGCTGTGAAGTCGTGGCATGTTCACTGAGCATCTTGGCCAGCCTCTCCTCCAAACCGCCCAACAAGTCCCTAAGCTCGCTGTGCAGCACACAGTCCTCAGTAGAAACCCTGTCCTTCCCGTTGGAACTTTCTGTCATTGTGAGCAAGACAATAAAAGATAACAGAAAATATTATCCCTAGCAACTACTAGGTTATGGGGAATTGGGATCACACACTCTCCTGCGTCTTACCAAGTTCTTACTAGGTTCTTACCAAGGCGACAGGTAGCACAACTCAGAGGTATACCAACAGTATGTGAAGCGATTGCAAGACCTAATCCGTACCTGATAAGAAGTATGTGGAGCTTGGATATGCAAAATTTGGAAGCAAGGAATATACAATCATCGAAATTAGAATAGCAAAGCTGAATAAATATCCAAAGTACTTGTCAAAGTTGCTGCCCTAAACTCGTTCTCAGACCTAGCTCAAGCAAGTAAAACGAATGACGTAACACTCTCGATACAAAGGATGCAAGCACTTTTGATTTTCTTTTATTTCTTGGTTTTTATTTCTTAGTTTTTTTTTTCTTTTTTTTTATCTTTGTTCGGCTTCTTTTTTATGCACTTGCCTTTTTCACTTTTTTTTTAAATATCAATAGTGCCGCATATGAGAGATTACAAGATATATACACAAACACTCAATTTTCTCTCGCTGGAAAAACAAATATACTATGCAGAACCTTCCTATGCTGTTTTCGGATTTTTGGAGGCCTCAAATGCTAAAACGTATAACAACAAAGTTGTAGATCGTTTCGTGCTGATCAATTGGCATATATGGAACGCCAATTTTGGATAACAGATCTAGGAGATATGGGCCCCGAAATACAGTCTGTGTAGGAAATCCGAAATCAAACAGATTCACTTCCAACGCGATTTTAGACTTGAAAACGGCGTTTCCAGAACTTCTAACAATGGACAAAGTTGTAGAGAATTTTCTGAGCTACAATTTAGACTCTGAATTTGTCCAATTTGGAGTTCAGACGAAGGAGATAAAAGCAAAATACCGAACTTGACAGATTGACACCCGATTTGGACGCGGCGGCGACGACGACGTGATGGCGTTAGACTCGACGTCAAGATGCAAGACTCAAACTAGATCAAGAACTTACTCTAAACCAGCAACAATACAATAACGATGGATACAAATTCAACAACGCGAAACTGAAAACGAAATCGCGAAGGGCACAAAGTGGCTTGGACGATGGATATGACGGCGAACTCAAATATTTTTGTGGGGCAATTTTCTGGACTCTAGGTGAAAGATGAATAATGAACAAAGGGGATACAAGTATACCTGACGGGCAACCGAGGCTCTGATACCACTTGATGTGACACTGGGTGCCCGATCTTCCGAAAGGTACGTGATAGATCGATTGGTGGAGCTTCGACGTAGAACGATCCGGCTTCAAATCAGGCACGATCTGAACCCCGCAATCGCAACACCACTACTCTGTTGGTTATCAATCTCGCGTGAGCGTGATTGACCTCGCTAAGAAGGTTTATCCCTGCTGCGAATCGAGAACACAAGCAAGAACACGGAAGAAAACAAACTGAATTGCAAATACGAATGATTAATCTCACAAGTTGGGGTCTCACAAACGGATCAAGCGGCAAAACTGTTCGAAGACAGAATAATCTAAGTAAAACCCAATCCTAGCTCGGATGACGGCTACTGAATATAAGGTGTTAGGGTCGGCCAAGGAACCCTGGACGCGCCCTAATGGGCTCCAACGAGGTACATGGGCCAACGGCCCAAAGACGGTGGCGAGCACCCTGACAGATTCTGGATGCTGACTTGTTTCGACGATTCCCATTGGTTCCGATGGAATTTTGACGTGGGACCAGTTCCATTGGAAAGCTTATCACCTTAGCTTTCCAACGGTATATAAACCGTCGAAAACGGAGTCTGTATGCGTCCTAGGCGACGATTTTAGTGCAGACTGCTCCTGGATTCCGAGGTGGACTCGAACTTCGAATTGGTGACGGGATGGGCTTCAACTCCAACTCAAATTCGACGTGGTTGTTGGCCTCCTTTGCTTCCTTGCGGATGGGCTTCACCTCCAACTCGAATTCGACGTGGTTGTTGGCTCCTTTGCTTCCTTGCTGGTCTCCATGCCTGCGGTGATCCTCTCCATGATTCCTAAGTATAATAGCATCATTAAAGAGCAATCCATCTTCGAAAATACAATGCGATTCACTTAGCAGCAAGTTCACCTGTTGAGGAAGTAGTCGTGCTCGAGCTCTTGTTATGGGACCTTCAAGGGCCGGTTCAATGCGCGTATCTGAAGGTATGATGTCCTCATCACACGGTGGGCGCCAGCTATCGACGATTCGGACTCGGGGTCCTTAGTCGAACTTATGCAGAATTTGTGAGTTATGAGGCCTTTCAGGGTGTCCCTCCGGGAAGGGATGATGAGCCAAAGTCGGTTGGAGCACGGAAACATTTATACAGGTTCGGGCCCTCGATGGTGGGAGTAATAGCCCTACGTCCTGTTGGGATTTCACTATGTATAGGAAAAAGATTACAAAGTTGTGGAAAAGATCATCACACGTGAAGACCTTTTCCGTGTGGTTATGTAAAACATTGCCAAAACTAGCCTATGGAAACTTGCCGATGTTGATTTGTTCCCAATGTCTCCTTCTTTTTTCGTCTGATGCAATTGCTCACCCTTTTACACTGGTCGAAAGGGCGCCAATGCACAACGGCTTCGAACGGTTGCTCGGGTGCAGTTTTGGCAACTGCACTTAACTTCCACACAGGCTTAACACATGCAATTAAGAGATAACCGCACATATTAACTTCCTGGTAGTTGTCTTCACACGTGGAAGAATCTCCGGGGTACTCGGGATATGCTCATCGTAGAGCCTAAGCAACCCCGCATCTCCTGTTGAGAGTATTCTGACCACGTATTATCTGCAGTCTTCTGTCCACGCATCACATACGGGCTCCTGACCGCGCACTGCCTGCGGCTTGATCGCGCAAAGCCTGCGACCATGTGTCCGCGCTTCTCAAGCCATCTGAGATCATACCAACGGACACTTACTTGGTTCGAATCTGTCTTGTCCCAGGCGTGCATTTATTCTGAACTAGCTCGGGTAACAATCCTTGTCAACCAGAAGCTGTCAACATTTGTGTCTAAGGAAAGAATACATCATAAGGTTTTTCTTAATAAGCCCCGTTTGGCGGAACGCTTTCCTTCATGGTGTGAGCGAAAACAGTCGCGGTCTTTCCTGGTCAAGGTTACTGCCAACGGAAATTAAATATAGTCGTAGTTATGCATGTGAGATTATCTAACTGATGGTTATTTTCATGCATATAGATGTTGTGACATCTTTTAACCCCTCATGAAACATAAAGATTATACTTGACAACCAGAAGCTGTCAACTTTGGTGTCTAAGCAAAGAACACATCATAAGGTTTTTCTTAATAAGCCCCGCTTGGTGGAACGCTTTCCTTCATGGTGTGAGCGAAAACAGTCGCGGTCTTTCCTAGCCAAGGTTACTGCCAATGAAAGTTAAATATAGTCGAAAGTGCACCTATTAGATCATCTAGCTGTGGTTATTTTCATGCATATAGAGGTTTTGCCATATTTTAACCCCTCATAAAAATTAAGTGTTTATTATACCCTTCCAATTGCTACACCTGTCAAGATTTTTATCATTGCTTGGTGGGTCTGACAAATCAGGGCACCATCAATTATCTTAATAAGGCAGGATGTGTGTTGCACACCCATAAGCATAGAATTGGTTTAACTTAACAAGCCATCAAAACGGTTTTGGGCTTTGGGGCATGGTGTTGGGATGACACCCAACAAACAAGAGTTATATATGATATAATTAGTAAGGAGTTGCTTACCTAAATAACTAAGTTTCTAGCATTAATGCCAAAGCTCACTAGAACTTAGTGAAATATGGATCTTGGCCTACTATATATATTTTTTGAGGGATTTTTGTTCTAAAATATATATAGTTGGTACATCTTTTATTGAATTGTTTAATAAAAGAATTTTCATAAATATAATGCTAAAATTTTGCATTTCTTTACTGTTGTAGACCATGGATAGTGGTAGCTCCTCAAACAATTTCAGTTTGTGATCTGTCCTTAATAAAGAAAAGCTCAGTGGAACAAATTTTATTAATTGGTATAGAAACTTGAGAATTGTTCTCAAACAAGAGAAAAAGGACTACGTTCTAGAGACTCCTATACCTGATGAACCAGCCACTAGTGCTCTACGTGCTCAAAAGGATGCTTACAAAAAGCATACCGATGGCGCACTTGATGCCAGCTGTCTAATGCTAGTCACCATGAACTCTGAGCTTCAGAAGCAATATGAGAACATGACAGCTTATGACGTGGCCGTGTCTCTTAGAAACTTATTCAAGGAGCAGGCCAGGGTGGAAAGATATGAAACCACCAAGAAATTGCATGATTGCAAGTTGGCAGAAGGGAGCTCAGTCAGTCCTCATGTGATCAAGATGATTGGTTACATTGAGAATTTGGAAAAGCTTGGTTTTCCCCTTAGTCAAGAGTTGGCTACTGATATGATTCTCCAATCGCTCCCTCCGAGCTATGACCAGTTTGTCATGAACTATAACATGAATAATTTGGAGAAATCATTGACCGAATTGCATGGGATGCTTAAAATAGCGGAACAGAACATTAAGAAAATTCCAAATAATGTAATGATGGTTCAAAAGGGAAAAAATTTTAAGAAGAAGGGCAAGGGCAAGGCTAAGGGAAAGGGCAAAGCTCTAGAAACATCCTTTAGCGCTAAGCCTAATTCCAAAGGAAAGTCCAAGCCAGGTGCCACCCCTACTACTGAATGCTTCTATTGCAAGGAATCTGGCCATTGGAAGAGGAATTGCAAGAAATACTTGGAAGTTTAAAGAAAAAGAAGGAAAGTGAGACTCCTTCAGGGGCTTAAAAGGAGTAGAAATTTGGCTAAGGGTGAGGTTCAACTTCGCGTTGGCAATGGAGCAAGAGTTGCAGCATTAGCTGTTGGAACTTTTATATTAGCTTTACCTTCAGGATTAGTTCTAAAACTTATTAACTGTTATTATGTTCCCACCATAAGCAAAAACATTGTATCCGTGTCGTGTTTGGACACGCTGGGTTATGAATTTAGAATAAAGAACAATCGTTGTTCCTTTTAGTTAAATGATATGTTTTATGGCAATGCCTCATTGGAAAATGAGCTTTATCAACTAAATCTTGAATTACCTGTCTATAACATATGTACTAAGAGAATTAGGCCTAGTGATTTGAATCCCACGTTTATCTGGCATTGTCGTTAAGGCCATATAAATGAGAAACGCATCATGGAACTCCTGAAAGATGGTCTTCTAGACTCATTTGATTTTCAATCATTTGATGTGTGTGAATCTTGTTTACTTGGCAAAATGACAAAGGCACCTTTCACAGGTGAAACTGAAAGGGCAAGTGACTTATTGGCTCTTGTTCATACTGATGTATGTGGACCATTAAGTTCAACAGCTAGAGGTGGTTTTCAGTACTTCAAAACTTTTACTGATGACTTTAGTAGATATGGATATGTCTACTTAATGAGGCATAAATCTGAAACGTTTGATAAATTCAAAGCATTTCAGAATGAAGTATAGAATCAACTTGGCAAGACAATCAAAACCCTATGATCTGATCGTGGAGGGGAGTATTTGAGCCAAGAATTTGGTGATCATCTAAAACAACACGGAATTGTTCCACAATTGACCCTGCTGGGAACACCTCAATGGAATGGTGTGTCAGAACGACGGAACAGGACCTTGCTGGATATGGCTCCGTCAATGATGAGGCAAACTGATCTTCCATTGTCCTTCTGGGGATATTCTCTAGAACAGCTGTGTTCACATTAAATAGGGCTCCACCAAAAGCTGTAGAAAAGACACCATATGAGATATGGAATGGAAAGCATCCCGGGTTGTCTTAAGATTTGGGGTTGTGAGGCTTATGTAAAACGTTTAATGACTGATAAGCTCAAACCCAAATCAGATAAATGCTTCTTTGTGGGATATCCTAAGGAAACAAAAGGATATTACTTCTATAATCGAGAAGAAAACAAAGTGTTTGTTGCCCGAAATGGTGTCTTTTTGGAGAAAGAGTTTCTCTCAAAAGGAGTAAGTGGAAGCACAGTGCAACTTGAAGAAACTCGGGAACCACTGGAAATGTTTCAGCACCCACTGAAGCTCAGCAAGACCTACAAAACAATGTAGAAAATGCAGGACAAGCCCCTGTTACACGTAGGTCTGAAAGGGTACGTCACGCACCTGGAAGGTACATGTTCCTTACAATGGAACAGCGTGAAGTATTATTGATAGACAATGATGAGCCCAAGACTTACAAAGAAGCGATGATGAGCCCTAACTCTGAGAAATGGCTTGGAGCCATGAGATCCGAAATTGAATCCATGCATGACAATCGAGTGTGGAACTTGGTTGATCTACCTGATGGTGTAAAAACTATTGAGTCCAAATGGGTTTATAAGAAAAATATTGACATGGATGGTCATGTTCATATCCATAAACACGATTAGTTGAGAAAGGTTTCAAGCAAATTCAAGGTGTTGATTATGATGAAACCTTTTCACCTATTGCTATGTTAAAGTCAATCAGGATCATCCTAGCTATTGCTGCCTATTTTGATTATGAGATATGGCAGATGGATGTCAAAATGGCTTTCCTAAATGGAAACCTAAGTGAGGATGTGTATATGGCACAGCCTAAAGGTTTTGTCGATCCAAAAAATACTGGGAAAGTATGCAAGCTTCATAAATCCATTTATGGCTTGAAGAAAGCATCTCGGAGTTGGAATCTTCATTTTGATGAAGTAGTCAAACAGTTTGGCTTCAACAAAAATGAAGAAGAGCCTTGTGTTTACAAAAAGGAAAATGGGAGCACACTTGTTTTTCTGGTCTTATATGTGGATGACATACTTTTGATTGGAAATGATATTCCTATGCTTGAGTCTGTGAAGTGCTCATTGAAAAGTAGCTTTTCTATGAAAGACTTAGGTGAGGCAGTATATATTTTGGGTATTAAGATCTACCGAGATAGATCTAAATGGCTAATTGGATTAAGCCAAAGTACATATGTTGACAAAGTATTGAATAGATTCAACAGGCAGGGTTCCAAGAAAGGTTTTCTACCTATGTCACATGGCATTAGTCTTAGCAAGAGTCAATGTCCTTCGACATGTGATGGGCGGGACCGAATGAATAAGATTTCATATGCTTCTGCTGTTGGGTCTATTATGTATGTCATGCTTTGTACACGCCCAGATGTCTCCTATGCTCTAAGTGTTACGAGCAGATACCAATCAGATCCAGGTGAGAGTCACTGGATTGCTGTAAAAAACATCCTTAAATACTTGAGAAGGACTAAGGATGTGTTCCTGGTTTATGGAGGTGAGGAAGAGCTCGTTGTTAGTGGTTACACCGATGCTAGCTTCCAAACCGACAAAGATGATTTCAAATCACAATTTGGTTTTGTGTTTTGTCTTAATGGTGGAGTTGTAAGCTGGAAGAGTTCTAAGCAAGAAACTGTTGCTGATTCTACAACAGAAGCAGAGTACATTGCTGCTTCTGAAGCTGCCAAAGAACCTGTTTGGATTAAAAAGTTCATCTCTGAACTTGGTGTGGTTTCTAGCATTTCAAGCCTAGTGGATCTCTATTGTGATAATAGTGGAGCCATTGCACAAGCTAAGGAACCAAGGTCTCATCAGAAATCCAAACATATGCTCAGGCGTTATCACCTCATCCGAGAAATCATGAATAGAGGTGATGTGAATATTTGCAAAGTGTCCACAAATTTGAATGTTGCTGATCCATTGACAAAACCTCTCCCGCAACCAAAGCATGAGGTGCATACTAGAGCAATAGGTATTAGATACATTTGTGATTGACTCTAGTCCAAGTGGGAGGTTGTCAGTGATATGTCCTAGAGAAAATCACAGAGTTGTATTTATCTTTGTTATATTTATGAACATTTGAATAATATGTTATTTTTGAATAAATTATCATCTTAATTTGATCAACAAGTATGTGACTTGTTCGTGAAACTCTAAATTTATTTGATGATATTATTCTAATATAATCCCTGATCCATTATCTTTAAATAGGACATTATAAATTAATGGATCAGTGCATTTATTGATTGATGGTTATGTTTCACGGACCATGGATATAAGATATCAAATCAATAATGTGGCCATATATTGGAGAATATAATGTTGGATAGACCCATTTTGAGACACTGTATGGATTTGTTATTTATGTGTCACCAGTTGGTCTCAAATAATGTTTATGATTGATCCTTAGACCTGAGACCATCATAGTTTCCTACATGTGTAGTAGTATACTTTGATACTACCAAACGCTATTTTTAATTAAGTAGTAATAAAGGTAATATTCGGGTATGCTATGAGCCATGCGGAGTAATATGAATCGTTAAGATGGAATTTGCATATCTCATATAATGAGAGAGATATCTCTGGGCCCCTCGATATAGATGAATTGAGAAGTGCATGGCCATGCCGTTTGTGGTTGAGTGTCAACTACGGGAAGATCAATTCACTATGAGATCGAAAAGGATTGAACTGTGCAAGGTTGGCACATTTCCTACCTTGGGTTTAATCTGGTATCGTATGGCAAGAGGATCAACATGAAGACATTATATATGTTTACTAATTATGATCTTTGTGTGTATTTGGATAGTCGTTATGTCCTGCTAGGGGCCACTACCGACTTACAATTTGGGTAAGTATTCCCGGGTCGTGACTAAATATACATTAACCTATAGGGTCATACACTTAACGGGTTGGAACAATGCAATTCGGATTAAGTCTTTTTTGGGTTTTCATATCAGATTTGGAGACTTAATGTTAGACTCCTTATGCTTTTGGATTGGGTTTGGTATGAGTTTCCGTATCAGATTTAGAAACTTAATATTAGACTCCTTATGTATTTGGATTGGGTTTAGACTCCTTATCCATTTGGATTGGGTTTGGTATGGGTTTCCGTATCAGATTCGGAGACTTAATATTAGACTCCTTATGAATTCGGATTGGGTTTGTTATGGGTTTTCGTATCAGATCCGGATTGGGTCTTTTATGGAATATACGTATCAGATACGAATTCGAATAAAATTTGAATCACATCAAGAAATCTAATCTGTTAGGATTTCTTCTGCATGGGCAGTTCGTATAAGATTTGAATCTCATCAAAAAACCTAATCTCTTTGGATTTCTTCTGCATGGGCAGTTCAGATAAGATTCATATCACATCAGGAAACCTAATCTGTTAGGATTTCTTCTGCATGGCTCTATATATAGAGATGTATGATGGGCTTTGAGGGTCATCACAAAAGCTATAGCTGCAATCTCTTTTGATAGCCCTTAAACCCTTGTCGTACGCATTGGTGCTAGCACACCATCGTACGACGTTCCATCCCTGTACGTGTGGATACCGATAGAGACGCTACGCTGATTAGAACAATCCATGAGCGATCGTTGTCATCTACATCTGCTGATCAGGACGATCCACAAACGGTTGCTGTGAACATTCGATCGCTTCACCAAATCTGCTTCCGCTATTGGTAACAATCTAATCTATGATCTATTACTTGTAGCTTTCGAGTAAAATTTTTGAAATTCTGCTAGTGTAGCTTACTCCGTTTCCAACACCAGACATGTCATACTGGAACTCCTGATGAACAGAAAGCACCTTGAGAAAGGCCCCACGGTGGGCTCCAGTTGTCGACGATTTGGACTCGAGGTCCCCTGTTGATCTTACGCAGATTTGTGAGTTGTATGTGAGACCTTTCAATGTGCCCTCAGGTAAGTTAGGATAAGCAATGTAAATGGGGACGCAAAGATTTTTTACAGGTTCGGGCCCTCGATGGCGGGAGTAATAGCCCTACATCCTGTTATGATTTCACTATGTATGGGAAAAGAGTTTACAGGGAGAAGAGATTATCACAGGCGATGATCTCTCCTTATACTTCTGTCTAACTAACTATGTCTAAGCCTTAAAGCATGGATGACATGTTGTCTCTTGACGTCTGCTCCTCTTCATCGTGCATTTAGCCATCCTTTTATACTGAATGAAAGGATGCTGACGTGAAGCAGTTATGGACGGTGGCCACGGTGCAGTTTGTGTAACTGCACTCGTTCTCTTCGCCGATTAAGCATGTCCAATCATGGATAACTGCACATGTTAACCTCCCAGCGGTTGTCTTCACACATGGGAGATGTTGCTTTGTGTTTGGGAATGTGTCCAGTAAAGGCTTGAACACCCCCTTACCACCTTGATCGCACATAGTCAGCGACCCTCTGACGACGCACTGCCTGCGGTTTCATGATCGCGCAAAGGCTGCGATCACAATCTAACTCTGCGTCTGTCTGCAACCATAGCGGCGGCTAAGTCACATAAACACATATCACATTCGATCTTGACTTGAACCCGACATGTATTAATCAAACTAGCTCGGGTGATAATCCTCGTCAGTCAGCATACAACCTTAACCTGTGATTGCATCTCTTTGGAATTGGTCGATCAGTTACCCCTACGGGATATCAAGCTGGCGACCAAGGAGCCTGATACAGTCACGACGACTCCCCGACTAGATGAAAAGCTAAAACAAGTTCCTCTCTTCCCAGATGACTCATCTAGGACTATCCGAATTGGGTCATCACTGGATGCCAAATAGGAACTCGAACTCGTTACTTTCCTCTGGGCCAACACAGATGTGTTTGCGTGGAAACCATCCAACATGCCCAAAGTCCCAAGGGAAGTGATCGAGCACAAGCTAGCGATTCAGCCAGGACAGTGACCGATGAGGGCATCACTTCTTCAGATACACGCACCAACCATAATCCTCCGCTTGTTACACAAGGACCAATAACGCACGGCCGAGCCCGATTGTTGCATTCCTAGGTGAACTCTTTCCTAAGTTTCTATATATATGGTTTTGAGAATGGTTTGCTACCTAATGGTGAGAATATTGTACTTAGGAACCATGGAGAAGACCAGCAAGGATGCAAGGACCAGCAAGGAGCCCAAGTCGAGTTGGAGTCCAAGATAGATTCGAGTTGGAGTCCGGTTCGCGCATACAGGAGGAGCCTGCGTTCAAATGACCATAACTCCCTCATACAAAGTCCGATTGGGACGTTCTTATAGTCCACGGAGAAGCCCATGGCGAGATCTTTCCAATGGATCTAGCTCCACATCCAAATTTCTTCTGGATCACCGGAAATTAATAAAACAAATTTTGACTAGATTCTGATTCGGCCAAGTCAGTGCTGCGACATCTTGTTTCAAGCCTTTGGCCCATGTATTCTCTAGTAGGGCATGAGAAACCCTAGCCACGCCGCCTCTTCATATACTCAGTAATCGTCACTGTTTAGATTTGGATTTTTCTTAGATTATTCTGCTATTGCAGCTTCGCCGAACTCGGTTTGTGAAATCCCAACTCGTGAGCTTAATACAATTCGCAATTCATTTGCTTCTTCTTCATTCTTGCTTGTGTTCTCGATTTGCAACAGCAACAAGACTTCGTGGCGAGGTCAATCCGTGCGTGCGTGTGGTTGATAACCAAAGGAGTCGTGGTGTAGTGGTTGCAGGTTTTGGATCGGTTCTAGATCGAAAGCCGGATCATCAACGTCGAGTTCTCCACCAATTGACTTACCATACCTGTCGGAAGATCGGGCACCGTTTCCCATCAAGTGGTATCAGAGCTAGGGTTGCCCGTCAGGTATTCCTTGTATCCATCCGTTTATCATTGTTCCATCACCTAGAGTCCAGAAAAAGCCTTAAAAAAAAGTTAGGGTTCATAGTCTTTCAGCTGTCCAAACCACTTTGTCCCTTTGCAATTTCGTTTTCAGTTTTGTGTTGTTGAGTTTGTGTCCGTGGTCAGTGTCTTGTTGATGGTTTAGAGTCGTGTTCGTTCATCTGTGCCCTAGTTTCCATCTTGTTGCCATCATTGTCATCATTTTTCTGCAAACCTAAACCTAGCAACATCGAGCCCATATCGACCCCTCCTATCCACTACCAAATTCACCACACCTCTGCCACAAGCCGAGATAACCTATCCAAAACAGAGATCAATTCCTTTTTCTGCCAGTGATTTTACTTGTCCCCAATAAAACGGCCATAACTTTTGCATACCGACTCCGTTTTGGACGTTCTTTATATCTATCGACATCTACAGAAAAAGTTACATCTGATTCTCCCCAACTAGGTTGCGTTCAGAAAAACTTTTGAGCCCAAATCAGCTTGGAAGGTTCTGTTTCAGGCCTCTCAAGTTCTTGTCGCCGTTTTCACCATCTCTTCACCTTCACATATCCGTTTTTGGTGCTTCCAGAAGTGTGAGTTTCCAACACCATTGCTTAAATTAGTGTGTAAGACAACAGAAAAAGAGTGAAAAAACAGAGAAGCAATGGGAAGAAAAAGGAAAAGAAGGTGATTTGAACTTCTGTTTTGCATCTGCTATTATTAGTTCTCAGCACTTGTTCCATAACATGTTGATTTGAACTAGATCTACGTGCACGTATAGGCCAGCAACTGTGACAAGTACTTCAGATACTTATTCAGCTTTGCTAATCTGTCTTCGAATTTTGCTAAATCTTGCTACCATATTGTGCCATCCGAGCTACACTTCCTTTTGATCAGTTCAGGTTCATACTTGTAATCGCTGTGCCCACGCTACCTACGGTGTCACCATCCTGCCGGTTGTGCCATCCACTGCTTTGGTAAGAGCCTTGTAAGAGCGTGGTAAGACGCTTGTGAGAGTCCCACTTGCCTCACCTAGTAGTCATAGGGATAATACTCCTATGTTGTCTTCTGTTTTCTACTACCAACCATGGCAGGACCGCAAACAAGAGCTCGAGCTACAGAAGAGGAAGATGAAATCCGCAAGATGTTGGCCGACATCAGTGCAAAACTCGATAAGAACATTGCTGACATGGCTCAAACCAACCGTGAGAACCAGACTGCATTTGAGAGGATGGACCGGCGCATCTCCAACCTTGCTACTAGGTTGGACAATATGGAGCAGCAGCGTCCACCGAAGAAGAGGAGCAAGCTACCTCCCATGAAGTTGAAGTTGAAGACGCCGACACGGAGGTTGCTATACAAACTATGCCCCGCAACATGGCTACCATGCGCCGTGCAGCCCATGATATTTGCCAACAGCAACGAGTGCATCACAACCGACACGGCATGGAAGGTAACTATTTTCGTGGGAATGACGATCCGTTTGCTAAGGTAAAATTTTCCATCCCATCCTTTTTGGGTGCATATGACGCAGACGCTTACTTCGATTGGGAGATGACTGTTGAATAAAAATTTAATTCCCATCTGGTTCCTGAATTTATCACCAGTGAGTTTAAAGATTTTGCTATCATTTGGTGGAACGAAATAGTGAACCTTGGGGTAGAGTCTGATACTTGGGATAGGTTGAAGCGAGCTATGCGGAATAGATTTGTTCCTCCTTATAAATGTGATTTACTTAAGAAATTACAACGCTTGAATTAGGGGAATAAATCTGTAGAGGAATACTACCAATAGCTGCAAGTAGGCATGTTGCGTTGTGGAGTAGTGGAGGCTCAGGAGGAAAAGATGGCTCATTTTTATGGGGGTTTACGACGTGAAATTTAGGACATTATTGATTACAAAGATTATAATAATATCAATAGGTTGTTCCGGCTTGCATTGTTGAGGTAGAAAAAGAATTGCAGGGATGACACAGACAACCAAGGACAAGAAGCAATTTTGGTCTGCTGCACCTTCAACAAATAGGACACGATCAACAGCACCACCTCCACCTCCACCTCCACGAACTTCTGAGGTGAGCAAAACTTCTAATGTGCAGGTTCCAACAAATAGTTCTTCATTGGTTGCTTCCACGGGTCGCACTACAGGATTGTATGCCACCGCTGCAAGGGCATGGGACATGTAATGAAGGATTGCCCAAGTCAGCGCGCATACATTGCTACTGAGGATGGTGGGTACATTAGTGCAAGTGATGTGGAAGATGAATTAGTTCTTGCAGCTAACCATGCAGGTGATGATGAGTGATCCGTTTGAGACCTAGCCTTGGTTTTCGCACTAGGCTAGCCCAGATTCTAATATGCGGAATAACGGGATCTTATACCTGAAACCCAAAGTAATTGCACAACTCTTTATTTCAAAGAGGGCTTACACGTCGAACGTTAGACACACTTGTCTACGTCGAAAGAACTATAAGTGTCTAAAACTCAAATAAGTTATATGACTCTTCGATTGAATTCGATGATCTAAACTAGGCCTATTACAAGGTATTTATAGTCCAATCGTATGAGTACGTATCAGACTTAGAGACCTAAACGTATTAGACTCATATAACTAATCCTAAACAGATAAGCTTAGTTATACACATTCGGATCGGATTTCAATTCCGAACAGGGAACGAATTCCTTTTCTTGGTCGCGGACCATGTTCGCGAATCCTTTCCGAACACGGTTAAGGTCGCGAAGCCGTATGCGATCAGGACTTGGTCGCGAAGCCGCATGCGATCAGGACTTGGTCGCGAAGCCGTATGCGATCAGGACTTGGAGATCCTCCCGGATCATGACTCCCTTGTTGAGAAGGAGCCAACCCCTATTGCGACCTCTCGATCAAACTGGAGATGTGGAAATTGGGCTTGTCCATCTTCTTTGGTGTGCCACTTTGCCGCACGTGCTCGTTGATCTTTCCGACCGATTCGAAAAGTCTCCTTGGTGCCACTGCGGGTGGTAGTCACCTTCTTTTCCAGAATCACATCTTCACGTAGAGGTTTGTCTCGTTGATAGACCAAGTCTTCAACAGATGGTACTATAGTATCTGGCTCATCATCCAGCATTGAAGGCTCAAAGAGTTTGAGGTGCTCAACATTAACAACCGAGTAGATATCCATGTATGGAGGTAACTTGAGCTGACAAGCATTATTACCCACTTTCCGCAAAATCCGAAAAGTATCATAACGAATGGGTTTGAGTTTCTTACCTTCACCTTTAGGTCTCTCCTTACTCAAATGTAACCATACCATATCACCTTCTTGAAATTGCGCATCAACTCGGTGCCGATCATGTCGCGCCTTGTACTTGAGTTGAGCTTTCAGCAAGTTCTATTCAACCTCACGATGGAGTCGTTGAATACCTTCCAAGAACTTTTGTGCTCGATCCTGATCAGATGCTTCCTTGCTGTTCTGTGCTGAGGTGGGGATCACAAACTCCATGTCGAATGGACTCTGTGGTAGAAACCCTAAACAAACCTCAAACGGGGACTTTCCAGTCAAACCATTCACTGCTAGATTAAAAGCAAACTGCAGTTATGGTATGCTTTCATCCTAGGTCTTCGGGTGCTTCGAGTTATATCCTCTCAAGAGATGAACGATTGTGCGATTTACCACCTCGGTTTGACCATCAGTTTCCGGATGAAAAGCAGTACTCCTCTTTAGCTTGGTGTCCATCATCGTCCAGAGCGATTGCCAAAAGTGACTAAGGAACCGGGTATCGCGATCAGACACAATAGAAGTCGGTAGTCCGAAGTGTGTCCAAACGTGTTGAAAGAATACCCGAGCTGCCTCTTCTCCCGTGATAATCTTCCGACAAGGTGTAAGAACAATCATTTTGGAGAACCAATCAACGACCACGAATAGATAGTCATTGCCACGTTGGGTCTTAGGCAATCCTCCCAAGAAATCCATGGATATGCTCTCCCATGGTCGTGATGGAACTGGCAAAGGAGTGTACAAACCTAATTTTCGATTTGCCGGTTTCGAGATGCTGCAGAGACTGCAGCCTCGAACAAACCTAGCCACATCTTGCTGCATACGCTGGCAGAACACATGTTGGTGAAGATTTTGCAACGTCTTTGTAACCCCAAAGTGACCAGCTACCTTCGATGTGTGCGCTTCTTGCATCCATTGAGTTCGAGGTGCTCCACGAGGTATGCAAAGTAAATTGCTCTTGTACAAGAGTCCTTCTCGACGAACGAACTCTGTAGGGTTCCCTGTTTCGACCTCAGTCAGTGCTGTTTGAAAATTAGGGTCTTCACTGTACATAGTGGCATAGTCATCATGACATAAGGGCTCGATCTGCATGAACGCTGATAAACAGAGGGTTGTAACTGGTGGTCGCGACAACATATCCGCCAATTTGTTGTGTACGCCCTTCTTGTACTTAATCACCAGATTAAACTGCTGCAGATACGACATCCACTTCATGTGCCGAGCTTGCTGTAGCTTGGACTGATTTTGCAAATATTACAATGGTTGATAGTCAGTGTGGACAACCGTCTCTTTCCCCAAGAGATAACACCGCCAATGTTTCACGGCCTGATGCAGTGCGCATAACTCCTTATCATAAGTCGAGTAGTTCTTCTGAGCTCCCTGGAATAACTCGGAGTGATATGCCACTGGTCGACCTTCTTGCATGAGCACTGCGCCCATTGCATAACCTGAGGCATCGGTTTCTAGCTCGAACGGTTTCTGGAGATTTGGCAAAGCTAACACAGGCGCCTCGCTGATCTTCCTTTTCAGCAAGAGAAACGTGTCCTCATGTTTCCCTGTCCACTCGAACTTCTGATCGATCCTGGTTAATGCATGCAATGGAGAAGCCACAATCGAGAAGTGTCGGATGAACTTCCGAAGATATTGGCATGCTCCCACAAAACTACGCACATCCGTAATTGTTCGCGGTCACGGCCATTCGCGAATCACTTTTACCTTGTCTGGGTCGATTTGCAACGTACCGTTGCCGACTAGGAATCCAAGGTAAAGTAGAGTTTGCTGGCCGAACTCGAACTTCTTACGGTTGAGGCGAAGTCGATGTTGCCGAAGCTGATCGAACACCTTTTCGACATGAATGAGGTGCTCATCCCACGAACGACTATAAACCAATATGTCGTCGAGGTACACAATCACAAAGTCGTCAATGAACTGTCTCAATACGTCATTCATAAGACGCATGAAAGTTGCGGGGGCGTTGCAGAGACCAAATGGCATGACCAGCCATTCGAACAGACCTTGTCGTGTTTTGAACGCGGTCTTCCACATATCCTCCTCTCAGATGCTGACTTGATGATACCCTGACTTAAGATCTGTCGCGTCTGCCACGACTGTGACATCACCTGTGAGGGGCCCAGCTCGGTGCAGCTGGTCCCATAAACCACTTGACTTCCAAGGATGAGTCAATCACAGGATTACATTGCAGCAGCAAAATAGTACAATAGTCATAATTGTATGGCCATCAGGCCTTAGTACAAAACGAGGTACAGTGCCTTACAAGGCACAAGGGTCTAACAAAATAACACATCTAGTCGGCGGAAGCTAGGCCCAAAAGCAATCCACAGGAAACAGAGGTTGACAGCAAGACAGCACCACATCAGGGCTCCGAAGAAAACTGCTCATCATCTCCTGGGTCCGCAGCATCTTCAGGGTATCCTCCAAGGTCGTAGAACGCTCCATCTATTGAGGAGTTGTTGCAAGGGTGAGTACTTACGTACTCAGCAAGTCATAGGGAAGGTAGAGATACATATAGTATAAATGACATGAACCTATGCTATTGGGGAAAGAGCGAAAGGTTTTCCAAAATACATTTCTTTCTCTTTTCTTATTCAAATTCCGATCTTACCCATGGCAGTAAATAAATCATATTGATGGTGATACATATATCCCATATCCAAGGCGATATATCCTCATATCACATTATTTTTATTCAAGCCTTTCAATCTTATACTTGTAACAGTATTTCATAACTTAGGGCATAAACCACATGCCTCTTAATTATTATATGATCTCTATATTATGGTATTACCGCGACACGTCAACACATGACAGCCCACGGCAACGCCCCTTATCGTGACAACACATGCCACTTGGGTAATCTTGAACTAACAAATTTTAGTTTATAAAACAATACTTGTGTCACACCCCATGGATTTAATCCACCGCGGCATACTCCTAAAACTCGGGAGCACGAAGTATTCGAATACATTTTTAAACTCTGCAGAGATGTACCTCTTTTTAAATCCACTTTTTCACTCGACTTCCAAGTCGGGCCAACTCCATGCGACTTATACACATGTGACAAGGCCGAGATCACACAACGTTTTTGCAGTCTAGTATTAACAGTATCCCTGCCCGGTAAATGGACAATACCGTCCCAAGTACCGTTGTGGGTCCTCCCCACTGCCTTACTTCCTAGCCTGGGTCTATGTTCCCGCAGGACACATAACCTCTTTTGATTACAGTCGCGCACGACTTAATCTGGCGTAGGGCGTCTTCCTTCTTTACACCTTATCCTCTCATAATTTTTTCTGATCTCACATCACTCATGGACTAACTGCGTCCCACCAGTTTCCACGCGAGAAACCGGATCGACAAGCCATGCAGGGAACTGATAATACTAAGAAAGCTACTAGGTTGCGCCTGTCCCATACCAGGTAAGTGGTTGGTACGTTTTTCATGCCACTAGACGCATAACACAAGGTTCTAGTCCTTACATGCCAGTGACCAGATCATACCACAAACCATGCACCTTCAGTGCCTACACATTCAGTGCAGCCAAGCACCTCCAGTGCTTCCACCATTCCATACCAAAATACTGGTCACGGCTAGGGGTTCTATTTCATGAATATAAATGTACGTGTTTATACTTTTATTAGTTCGTGGCTTGCTATCTTATCAAGTTCACATTTCTCAAGTATTCAATCTATCACTGCCATAATATCATTGATCTCAACACATGCAATATTAACGAAATATCTACTCATGGAATAGCATAGCAATTCATAAAATATGGGTTTCAATATGATCAAAGTATGACTTGCCTTCCGCGTCGTAAGTATCAGCAGTCGATGACGGTTCAGCGACAAGATCTTCAACCCCGGACTCTTGCTCTGAACAAGATCAAACAAGCAAACAGGCATTACAATCAATCCTATTCTTACTAATCCACTACATGCAAAGATGCAAGGAGAAAATACTCTGGTGATACAAGGTTTGAAAGCGATTTGGGTTTAACTATGGAAACCAGGGTTAAAATTAGTTGTTATGGTTTACAAGGTTCCAAAATATCAGGGTAATATCAAGGTGGTGACTGGTTCGCCCAAAAACAGCGAATGTCCTTAGGTCGGCATTCGGTTCAAGGCATCGACATAAGGTCGATGGGTGATAGAGGGCTCAACTCAAGTTGTGACAGTAGAGAAAAGTGTAGATCACAACATCAGGAGTCTAAGGGACAAGGTTATTTTCAAAGTGCATGGCTGGAAGTGGGTGAAAAGGCTCAATGCCACTGGCTGACATAGGCTGACAGTGCTCTAGAATGGCATTGGCATGGTTTGAGCAATTTCCAGTGGCCAAAGTAGGTTTTGATTCAAGCATATGGTGCACAAGGTAGTGAGGCAGCTATTTGACAAAGTAATTTCTGTTTTACATGACCAGAGGTGGGTGAACAGGGCTAATGCCACTGGCTGACATAGCCTGGCATAGTCTTGACACGGCCAGAAACTAGGGTTAGCCATATCTTTTGATTCAGGGCTCCAAATGATGCACTACTTTGTCTGGTGGTTAGGCATTTGTAACAGGAACAAATGTCTCAACAGGACCTAGGGCAGGAGATGGCCGGAAAGCGATGAAAACTGGCGAAGAACACGGTGGCCGAGCTGTTCTCAACAGTTTCTGGACAAAACTTTGGCATGGCGATATTTCTTCATCTGGGCCGATCCAGGTGTCGAGCTAGAAGGCAAAAATACTCATGGGGTCGAGGCACATCTACTAGACAAGGTGGTTGGGGTTGAAACGGCCGGGAACAAAATCCGGCGACCGGAGCTAGGGAAGAAGACACCAAAATTGGGCATTTCTGTTTTAGGGCAAATAAACTTAATTCCTTGCTTGAGGATGGTCTCTGGGGCATAAGTAAGCTAGGTGTGAAGCTAGATTGGCTGGGGAAACACCAGAGAAGCTTAACAGCGAGCCCCAGTTCACATGCAAGGTGCAAAGTTGGGGATTTTCATATTTTAGCAAATTCTTTGATTCTGGTTGCTTAGAGATGCTTAGATAAGTTCACTAATCAAGATTGATCACAGGCTCAAGAGCTAATTCACTCTGGTTAGAGTTTAATTGCTCGTCGGAGCTGCTGGAGAGAAAAGGAAATTGCCGGCGACTGGAGAGGTTTGAAGTCAATTACATGCTCGAGTATGATGAGGGAGGTGAGAGGAGCTTACTGAAGTAGCTGGAATCGAGGAGGAAGCAGTGTAGAGGCTTGGCACCGTGAGCCTCTTCTCGAGCTCGCCGGGGAAGACAATGAAGGTGGCGAGATTGAAGACTGAGGTGAGTTCTGGTGTGTGTGTGTGCAGGCAAAGGCCAGGGCAAGCTTAAATAGGCGAAGTGAGCAGCAACGGTTGAAAGTGCCTGGAGACTTGGAGCTGTGAATCGACGGCGAATTGACTGGCCGGGCGGGACAGCAGCGAAGTGACGCGCTCCAGCGGCCGTGCCGGCTTTGCAGGCTGGCATGCGCTGTCCCGGGTGATGCAACGGCGAACTGACGGGCTCCTCCGGCATGCTTGCAACGTGGCACAGAGCTTCTGCAGTGGCTGCAGCGATGGCGTGCGCACGGGGGCAAAATTGGAGATGCTGGTGCGGCCGCGGTGGCTCCACGGTGGCGAACGACGTGCGCACACGTGGCAGGAACGCGGTGGCAGGGGTGGCGACCACGGGGTTCACCGGCGACGAAGCTCCTGGCGTGGCAGCGCGGTGGTCGTGGTCGTGCACAGCTGCTGGTCGTGCACAGTAGCCTGGTCGAACCAGGGACCAAATTGCAAGGATTCTTATTTGAAATCTGGACTGATTTGCAATTTCTGTCTTAGAGATGGTTAATTTGAGGATTGATTTCATGGCTGAGTATAACATTTCTATTAGTACTCATTTAGCTCAAATTTGGAGAAAGTTTGATAAGATTTGAGGGATTTCACCTATTTTCGAAAATAGGGTAAAATTAGGGTAAAATAAATCTGGATTTTGTCGATTTCGAATTCTGGCGATTGGAGAGAGATTTTGAAGTCTGATCAAAAGGGAGATCTGTATCAAATAGTATTTGGAAGGTGTTTCCTGAAGAATTTCTGGAGTTGGGATTGTTTTGCAAATTTTAGCCTTTTCAGGCTTCCAGGTAAACAGAAAAGGACTTATTCGCAGTGAAATTTGAACTAAACTGCGAAAAGTGTCTAGATGAATTGATCTGGCTCCCAACTTTTTGAAGTGCATTGAGGATGAACCTATGAACATATTCCAGGGGTTACTTCAGTCTGAATAGGGTTAAATCAAGATAACTCAATCATCTGGAAACTGGGGTACTTAGGGTAAATCTAAATTTTCCTGTTTTCGAAAACAGAGAGAGACTTAGGTACTGGGAGTTAGGGTCAGAATTTGATCTGGCTCCTGAAGACTTTTATCTTCAGGGTAACTGGTAGGTTAAATCTGGATGGTCAGATCTTGATCTGGATCTAGAGAATAGATTTGGAGATTTTTAGGGTTTGGGAGAGATTAGAGTTCAGCTGATCTGGCTACTACTACAGAGATACATGCATGCAGGGTTTTTATGCAAAACTTTACACCCCCAGAACTAGGGCGTTACAAGATCCAATTTGGAGAAGACAACATCATGCTTCAATTGGTCTAACAGGTCGTCAATACGGGGAAGGGGGTACCGGTTCTTAATGGTGATCTTGTTCAGTGCTCGATAGTCGATGCACATACGCCAAGTCCCATCTTTCTTTGGTACTAACACCACAGGAGATCCACAAGGTGAACTACTTGGTTGAATGACACGATCGTTCAGCAACTCACCAAGTTGTCTCTTGATCTCTTCATTCTCCAATACTGAGTTGCGATACATACTCAGATTGGGCAGTGTCGCATCGGACACAAGCTGAATTTCGTGTTCGACTGGACATTTCGGCGGACGGCCCTGGGTAGCCTCGAACAGATCACTGTATTTCTCCAATAGTCCCGAAAAACGACCAGAATTCTCTCGGCACGCCAACGACAATGCTAGTCGAGTACCACCACTTTGACCAATGGATCGAATCATGACAAGCACATACTTGTGACATGCATTAACAATCCGTTTGGCTTGATTTGCGGTAATCAAGTTCGAAGTGTTGACGTGGACGTCTCTACTGATCACGAACTTAACTCCATCTTTGGTGAGGTCGTACTCTTGCGCTCGCCGATGGAAATGAGCGTCTCGATCATACAGATACGGAATCCCAAATATCACCTGACAGATATCGATAGGGACAACATCGCATTGCACCTCATCGACATATCGTGCAGAGATCGCAAATTTCAACACACACTGACTCGTAATCTGTTGATTCACGTCGGATGTAAACCAACCCAGTGGGTATGGTCTCGGGTGTGTGGTTGTCTTCAAACCAAGTCGCCAAACCAGTCCAGCGGAGACCAGATTCTTCTGACTTCCTGGATCGAATATCGCTGCGACCACTTCGTGCTTCACCTGGACGTTGATGGTGAACAAGTCCTTTGTTGGGTGATGGTGTTTGGTGGATCCGAACCCTTCTCCTTCATCATTGCCATCAGAGACAAGGTCGTATCCGCCTCATTAACCGAGTTCACTCGGACAACTTCTTCGTCGGGTGAAGTCGCAGTAGCCGTGGCTGTTCTTTTCCCTGGTCCGTTTTTCTTTGGTTGAAGTTCAGGATGAAGCTTGTAGCATTTGTCCTTGGTATGTCTCGTGACTTGACAATGTTCGCAAAAGTCACCCGTGCCTGATTTGGAAGCGTTCTTCTTCGGACTCGGCTTTTTCTTTGTCGATGTCGCACTTTCCTTCGTGCTTTTGTCGCTGCGGGATTTATTCTTCTTCTCGATCGCCATAGCAGTTGTGCTTGCGGTCGCGATGTCTTGGACGCCGAACAGACTTAGCTCAGTACTGATCAATTTCTGAAGTCCAGATGTGTACTTCTGAAATACCTGAGGGTCAGATAGTGAGATGCCAATGACCATTGCTTGTCGCCGAAACTCTGTTGTATAGTCTTGGACGGTCTGGTCGCGCCGTTGGTACAATAAGTGCCAACGCTCCCATCTCTCCTCAAGGTAACCCATTGGATAGAATTCTTATCGCAGAAGTCGTTTGAATTGACCCCACGCAAGGTCGTCAGCTTCACCACTGGCGACAAGGGCCTTCTACCATGTCTTGGCGTGGTCCTTCATCTTCAAATGTGCAAATTTGACCTTTTGAGTGCTACTGAACCCTTTCAGGTCGAAGTAGGTCTCAAGTTGATCGATCCAAAAATCCAGCTTCTCGGCATCGATCACCCCATCATATATAGGTATATCAATCTTAGCGTCGACCTTAAAAGATCCAACAGCTAAGGAGGTGTTGGCGAGGTCGTCAGTCTTGTGGTTGCCTTCGTCTTCATCTTCGTCTGTCCTGCACAAGTCTTCACCAGTCTTCGCACCCATACCCTTCCCTACTTCAGGAGGTACAATCATGGCCTGCTGCTTAATCCAAGCAAGCACGGTTTCCATGTCGGTGGAGAGCTTAGCCACTTGTTCGGCTAGGTTAGCTTGAACGGAAGTATCGTCAGACATTGTCGGAGACGCGGCTGTAGGAACCGTCAATTGATCGCCTGGAGTTTCGCCGGAGGTTTGGTAACCGTGGCAAGTCTTCACCATCTACAGGATAGGAAAGTTGCTTTGATACCAACTTGATCCGTTTGAGACCTAGCCTTGGTTTTTGCACTAGGCTCGCCCAGATTCTAATATGCGGAATAACGGGATCTTAGTTATACACATTCGGATCGGATTTCAATTCCGAACAGGGAACGAATTCCTATTCCTGGTCGCGGACCAATCCATGGTCACGGACCCATCCATGTTCGCGAATCCTTTCCGAACACGGTTAAGGTCGCGAAGCCGTATGCGATCAGGACTTGGTCGCGAAGCTGCATGCGATCAGGACTTGGTCGCGAAGCCGCATGCGATCAGGACTTGGAGATCCTCCCGGATCAATGAGTTTGAACATGATGCAGACGGCGATGATGAGGAAACTTTAGGCACTGCGGCGACGGATAACTACCAGACCTTTATTGTGCAGCGAGTGTTGAGCAAACAAATGGAGCAAGCAGAGAGAGCCCAACGCCACAATTTGTTTCAGATGTTCCACATTGTCAAGGACTGACGTGTTAAAACCATAATTGATGGTGGGAGCTGCAACAATTTGGTGAGTTTAGATCTGGTCAAGAAGCTTGGCTTGACCACACGTGCACATCCCCATCAATACCATGTTCAGTGGTTCAACAACAGCGATAAAGTAAAGGTAACACAAACTGCAAGACTACAATTTTTCATTGGATCATACTATGATGTTGCTGATTTTGATTTAGTACCTATGTGTCGCGCCCCGAAACTGGGACTACGACTACTCCTGTAGAGACCTAGCTCGCTGCAGCTAGTCCCATATATGCATAGCATACACATACCCTTGACGTCCCAGGATAAGTCAAGCACAGGAGTATATCACATTGCAACAGAGTAACTTACAAAATAGTTAAGCAGTGTGGCCTGCTGGCCTTGATATTACATAAGGAGATTACAATGCCTTCACGGCATACATGGTTTAGCAAAATAACATCTACACAGCAGAAGATAGGTGACCCACCCACAAAGAGAAGTGGACGGCAGAACAACACACATCAGGGAAATGACGGGACTGACGCTCCTCCTTCTGGGTCCACGAAGTACTCCATGCCTTCATCTTGGTCGTAGAGCGCTCCATCTACTGATTTGAATGTTGCAAGGGTGAGTACTTACGTACTCAGCAAGTCATAGGTAAGAGTAGGTACATATAGTAGTGATGATATGAACCTAGACTAGTCAAGAATTATGGATGTTTGTAAAATAACCTTTTCCTTTCTCATCTCATCTTATGGCAGCACTTTTCATAATATAACATCATCATTCATGTTCACTAGATTATAGTATTACCGCGACACGTCGACACACGGCAGCCCACGGTAGTACTCCTTATCATGACAACACATGTCATTTGGGTAATCTTGATTAAAACATATTTTATTTAGAAAATAATACTTGTGTCACACCCCGTGGATTTAATCCACCGCAGCAGACTCCTATAAACCCGGGAGCTCGGAGTATTCGAATACGTTTTTAACTCTGCAGAGAAGTACCAATTTACCCGCAAGATATTCCACTTTCAAGCCCATCCTATCATAACAAAATGATTAGACCCCTCCTCACAACCATGTGTGAGTGGCAAGGTGGAGATAACAAGAACTTTTGTTATGCATCACTTACAATTCACCCCCGACCCTGTGGATCTCTCGCGAAACACAGTTGTGGCGGGCTATACCCCCACCCTACCTCATTTTCCCATTACTGGGTCAAATATCAGATCACGTTCAGTGATAGTGGGAGTCAGCCTCCAAGTCAATCATCACAACACATCTCATGCAGAGGTTTCATGTACGATCCACATAAGTACTTGTTCAGGCCTGTCCCATACCAGGCTTGCGGTTAGCACGTTGTTCATGCCACTAGACGCACAACACAAGGTTCTAGTCCTTATATGCCAGTGACCAGACCATCCACAACCCTGCACCTTCAGTGCCTGCATTCCTTTGCAGTCTAGCACCTCCAGTGCTACAGCCATCCATACCATTTTTCTGGTCACGGCTAGGGGTTTTATTTCATGAATATAAGTATATAAATACATATAATAGTTCATGGCTCAAAACTTGTTTATTTCACATTTCACAGATAACCAATTTAGTACTACCAATTCATAAATCAACCATTCTCAATCTTTCACATGCAATATTGCCTATATTCAAGGTTATGTTTTAGCAACATTTAAAATATAGGTTCAAGATGACCAAGGATATGACTTGCCTTCCGCGTCGTAAGAAACAGCAGTTGATAACGGGTCAACAGCGAAGTCCTCAAATTCAGCTTCTGAATCTGCTCGACGATAAACCAAACAATACACACAAATATTACTTATATAGTAGAATGATTTAGGATCTATATGCAGATATGCTTAACAAGGATAACTGAACGATACTGAAGATAATTGAGATTGCGAGCTGAACTGAGTTGAGATCTAGGGTTTCAAGGAATTGGCTGAGGATGGGTGTTAGATGCTCTTAGGATCTCAAGGTTGCAATAAGAATATCAGTTTTGTGGCTGGTTTGATCAAAAACAGTGAATGTCAGCAGATTGACATTCGGATCAAGAATCTGACATAACTTCAAGGAAAACTAGAGAGCTTATCTCAAGTTATGACAGTAGAAGAAAGTGTAGACCATAACTCTATAAATTCAGTGGACAAGGTGGCTTTCAAAATGCACAATCAGAAGTGGGTAAACAAGGCCAATGCCATTGGCTGGCATGCACTGAGACAGTGTCAAAAATTAGGGTTTAGCGGCAAATATAATTCAAGGGCTCAAATCAAGTTGTGATAGAAGAAGAAAATGCTGATCACAACCTCAGGAATCTAAGGGACAAAGTTATGCCCAAAATGCACATCCGGAAGGGAGTGAAAAGGGCTAATGCCACTGACTGACATAGTCTGGCATTGATCTTGACATGGCCAGAAACTAGGGCTTGGCATAACTTTTGATCTAGAGCTCCAAATGATGCACCACTTTGTCTGGGAGGTAGGCAATGATAATAGGAACAAATCATTCAACAGGATCTAGGGCAGAAGATGGCTAGAAGGTGATGAAATTCAGTGATGAACTGAGGTGAACCAGTTGCACTGGAGCAGTTCTGGACAAGATTTTGGCATGGCTATAACTTGGATTCTGGGCAGTTTCAGAGATCGAGCTAGAAGGCAAAAATGTTCAGGAGGTTGAAGCACACCTGAATGACAAAGTGGATGAAGCTGAAACGGCCAGGAATAGGTTTTCCGGTGATCGACGCCGGAGAAGAACACTGCCATTTGGGGGTTTTTGTTTTAGGCCGAATGAACTCGATTCCAAGCTTGGAGAGTAAAAGAGAGATAAGAGGAATCTACCTGCACGATCAATTTGGCCGGAGGATGGCCGGAGAAGCCTGGCGACGATCGCCGGTTTCTGGAGAAGCTCAAAATTGGGGAAAACTTCGATTGAAGCTCAATCTGGAGATCTTGATGCACAGGCTTGCTGGAAATGGCGCACTGATCAACTTCTTCCACAGGATCGTAAGCTAATTCGAGGTAATTTGGCCTGCATTGCCGGAACAGGGCATTCTTCAAGTTTCAGCAAATTCCGGTGATCGCCGGCGATAGGAGGCAAGGAAATCCAATTAAGTGATACAGCACGATGAGAGAGATAAGGGGAACTCACTGGTGCTGTCAATTTGGTGGTTGAGGCTGCGGTTGAGGCTGTCACCGTGAGCCTCGAGCTGGTCTCGCCGGAGAAGAAGACTAAGACAGAAAATCTGAGGCTTTGCTGGTTCCAAGTGAGGTGTGAATGAGCTACCGAATACAGGGATGCTTAAATAGGCAGGCGAAGCTGTAAGGGGGGAACAGCGAAGTAATTGGTTGCTGTGATGAGATGGGTTGCGTGCTGAGCATCAGCGGCGAAGACACAGCATTAACCGGTGATGCGACGGCGACAACGGCTCTGAGTTGATCATCATGTCGGTTCATCGGGACATGGCAAGCTGGAGCAAGCGGTGGCGACAACATTGGCGCGGCAAGGCAACGTGGCAGTGAATTGCTGACAAAAGGCTGCTGGTCGCGCGCGGGAGCAGGCGCTGGTCGTCGACGTTGCAGTGGCGCTGCCACGACACGGCTGGAGCGAGGACACGTGCGCACCGGCATGCACGGTCACAAGTGCGGCGAAGCCTCACCGGCGACGAGCAGCTACGGCGCACAAGCACAGCAACTCTGGTCGTGAGCACAGCAACCGGCCTGGTCGAATTTGGACTGAACTGCAGCTTCAGGTTTTTGATTTGGACTGAATTGTAAATCTGAAGATTTGGATGATTTGATCTGGAATTGATTCTGCTGTTTTGGTATACTTAATTCAATAGATGATTTGGCACAGCTAGGAGATAAAGTTTGAGACATTTGGATGACTTTTGATATGAACTGAAAACAGAGTAGATTAGGGTAAAATAAGTCTAAATCTTATTGATCTCGAATTATGGAATTTAGGGTTTAATTTTGAGATACTCATATAAGAAGAATTTGTGTTGAAAAATATTTGGGAGGTGTTCCCTGAATCAGATTTGAATTTGGAGATGTTTTGCAACATTTTGCCTTTTCTGGCTTTTAGAAAATCTGGAAAAAGGACTGATCTGCGATACTCTTGGACTGATTTGCAAAAAAGGTTCAGATGGTGAAATCTGGCTGCCAACTTTTTGGATTAAGGTATTGGCATACCCTTGATCATAATCCAGTAATAATCTGGTCTGAACTTGGCTAAGATTTAATTAAATCTGAATTTCTGAAACTTAGGGTAAAAGGTAATAACAGATATTCTGTTTTCGAAAACAGAAAAGAGTTGATAATTTTGGAAGTTAGGGATAGAATTGAATCCAGGTTCTGAAGGCTTTTAGGTTTAGGATAACTGATAGATCAAATCTGGCAAGTCAGATCTTGATTTGGGGTCACAGGATAGATTTGGAGATTTTAGGCTAGAACAGAATAAAGCTGAGGCTGATTTGGTTGATCTAGAAGAGACATATGCATGCATGATTTTTAAGAAAGAAACTTTTCACCCCAAAACTCAGGATGTTACACTATGCAAGCATGTTCACTTTTATTAGGCCGACCATGGGAATATGATACTGATGCAGCTCATCATGGTAGAAGTAACAAATATACTTTTCTGCACAAAGGAAAGAAAATTACTTACTTCCTATGACACCTTCTGAAATTGTGCACTTTGATAGAGAAAGAACTGAAAATGAGAAAAAGGAGAATGCTTTGAAATCTGAAAGTAAACAAATAGGAAAAATGTTGCACCATCTAGCTCTAAGGCCGCTGAAATTGAAGAGTGGAGTTCTCCTTGCAACCAAATCTGACCTTGCTGGAATTGAAGAGAATGATGTGATGTGCTATGCTTTTATATGCAAAGATGCTTTGTTTTCACTGGATGATATATCTAGCACTTTGCCCCCTCCTATCACTAACCTTTTTCCCGAGTATGAGGACGTTTTTCCCGCTGAGATACTGTGGGACCCTCATTTGAGGAATCCGGTGGCAACCGCCCAGGTGGGTTGCACTCAGAAAAGGTACATTGCAGCTCACAACAACAAGATGCATTATATAAAAATGCGAGTAATTAAAAACGAGTGTTGATCACAGGGACCAACATTACAATAACTTAGCGCCAAAATGACGCGTTTAAATGTTGATACAAATTAAGGAGTTTTCGACACAAAGGTCGGCACAAAATAAAACAACAATAACAAACGAAAAGACTTCATCAGTCTTTTTCTTCTGCAGCAGCGGTGTTGTACGGGCCTTTTCCACATCTGACTCCACCTTGGTACATAACCCTCTAGCAAGCTGGGTCTTCAGTTTCTTCTTCTTGTTCCACATTGGGTTCAAGACCATAAGATTCAGGGTCGACGAATCCTTCCTCTAAATTTGTTTGTAAAAGCTAGGGTGAGCACATTGTCCACATTGTGCTCAACAAGTCCCAAGTAAGAGTGCATGTACATATAGATGAGGGGGAAATTTCTCAAAGAATAGCTCTTTGGCTTTATATATGTATATAGAATAGATTTTTGCACTTGGTTTTGAAGAAAAGATCTTTACTTTCGAAAGTGGTGCTTTTAAAACCCTAAGCTAAATTCTCAGAAAATGTTGTGTGTGGCGGTCTTCCATGAGTCACCACTTTATTCAGATTTTGTGAAAAACTTTCCAAAAGCTACTTGTGCTGCATCGACGTGAATAGAATCCACAGCGCGCAGACTCCATAACCTGGGAGCTCGGAGTATCCGATACTTCTTAAACTTTGCAAAGGTGTACCACCTTAATCCACCGATCATTCGGCTTTCAAGTCGGTACCTCTCCATGCGACTCTTACGCATGTGACAAGGCCGAGATGACACAACAGTTTACAGTCCTAGCATTAACTATTCCCTGCCTGGTAAATAGACAGTCAAGTCTCAAGTACCGTTGTGGGTCCTCCCCACTGCCTTACTTCCTAGCCTGGGTCTATGTTCTCGCAAGACACATAGCCTCTCTTGATTACAGTCGCGCACGACTTAATCTGGCATAGGGCGTCTTCCTTCTTTCCACCTTTTCCTCTCATAATTTTTCTGAACTCACATCACTCATGGCCTTCTGCGGCCCACCAGTTCTCGCAAGACACTGGATTGACAACCATTGCAGGGAAAAGCTAATACTAAGGAAAGCTACTAAGTTGCCCCCGTCCCATAACCGGGCAAGTGGTTGGTACGTTTTTCATGCCATATAGAAGCACAACACAAGGTTCTAGTCCTTATGAATCTCTAGTGAAGAGTCTTTCACATTCCCAGTGCGCACACAGCACCATCCGATCAAACCATCCTCATTATCGATTCCAATCATATTTTCTTTCACAAAAGGGGTTTTGAACATGCTTTTATCATATGTGACCATTCAACATTTAATATATAATCTTGAGTATAGCATAGCCTAAGCATGATATTCTAGGGTGACAAGGGTGCATGGATATTCAATGTCAAAAGGGGCTCTACAATCATTTAGGTCATATCTAATCAATTTAGTTGAATATAATTCTTATTTGAATCTAAGGCATGCACATACTTGAAAGCAGTTAACATATTTCATTTCAAAATATTACGCTAGACATGATCAAGGGTTTGAGACTTGCCTTGCAGTGATGGGTCTAGCTGCTCAGATGAATCCTCGAAGATCTCCTCTGTTCCTTCAACGTCTGGTTCCACGGCGGATACAAACAACACATACACACTATATAAGCATACAAGCACTAGAAAATAATACGTAAATACATCATGCATGCAGGGGTAAGGGTTTGGACAAGGTTACTTGATATTGATCGAAGAGATGGGCTCAAAAGGACTTGAATGTCGAAGGGCTGACATTCGGCTCATGGCTTGACATATCCCTAAATTGGTTCTAGGTCTGTTTTCTGGAGATGTGACAATAGAAGATATTGTAGAACATGGCTCAAAAGGCTTAGTGGACAAAGTGGCATTTCAATTGCTCAAATGTAACAGGTCTGAATCATCCAATGCCACTGGTGGACATGCACTGACATAGTGCTAGACAAGGCCAGAAACTAGGGCATTGCATAACTTTTGACTCAGGACTCCAATTGGTGCACAACTTTGTCTGGGGTTTAGGTCTTGATAACAGCTACAAAACTCTCACCAGGCTCAAGGGCAGAAAGTGGACGGAGGGTGGCCAAATCTGGTGAGCAAACACAGTGGCCTGAACTACTGGACAGTAATCTTGGCATGATTATAACTTTTGATCTACGCCGATTCAGGGTTCGAGCCAGTGGAGTAAATTGCTCAGGGGGTTGAGGCCTAGCTAGATGACAAGGTTTCATCGGTTGGTTTGGCCGAAAAATGAACTCCGGCGATCGAGGCCGAAGACGAAGGCACCGATTTGGGCGTTTTCGTTCCAGGGCGTTTGAACTCAATTCCACGCTCGGGAAGCATCTAGGGGTCATCACGAAGCTACTGGTGTACTCAATTTTGCCAGAGAATGGCTGGAGAAGCACGGCGGCGTTCTCCGGCGAACTGCCGAGGCTCGAACTTGGGACTTCGACGCTCGGGCCAAAATTGGCGATTCCAAACTTGCAGGCTTGTTCCTCCTAGCTCAGTGATCATCATTCTCTACTGGCACAAGGATCAATTTGGCTTGAATCACTCGGCATTAGGGGAACAGGGGATTACGGCTTTTCCGGTGATTGCCGGCGTTGAGGCTCGCCGGGGGTCAATTAACAGCTATGACACACACAGGGGGATAAGGGGATCTTACTGGTGCTGTCGGTTTGGAGGGGGAAGCTGCGGGCGAAGCTGGCGCCGTGAGCTTCAGAAGTAGCTCGCCGGGGAAGAAGGCCTTCGCGGCGGCACTGAGGAACTGGGTTGTTCTCTGGTGGTGGAGGCTAAGGCTTATAGTTGCGGGATGGTGTGTGAAGAGATGCTGGGCAAGGGGGCTTTATATAGCCGTGGGGTTGAGCTCTTGGGAGTTGCAGCAATCGCCGGGAAGATACTCTCTGGCGCTGGAGCGGTCAGCGAGGCACATCGGGACACGGCTGGAGCTCTGCCAGAGACGGGGTATCGCGCGAAATCGGGATTTCGTCAGGACGACGAGATAGCGAGCTTCGGGATGGCAACCATGTGGCGCAAAGCTTCTGACAACAGCAGGCACGCGCGCGCGCAGGGAAGAACACGGCACAGCGCGGGTGAGGTGCTCCACGGTGGCGGCACGGTTGTGCGCAGGTGGTGGCTACGTGGCTGCGATGGTGGCAGCGCGGGGAACTTCGCCGGCGACCAGTTCAGCGGCGAGGCAAAGCGGCGGGGCGCTGGTCGAATTGCACTGGTCGTGGTCGAAAATGGCACAGGGGCCTGGTTGCAAACTTTGGGCTGATTTGCGAAGGTTTGGACTAAACTGCGAGGGTTTTGGCTCGCGAACTTGGGCCTATTTGCAATTCTGAAGATCTGGAGGGCTGATTTGAAATCTGGTTTTGCGGATGAGTGTTACTAAATGTCTTAGACTCATCTAGCAGGAAAAATGGTAAAATCCGATAAGATCTGGTGGTTTTGACAAAAATCGAAAACAGGGTAATTAGGGTAAACAGGGTAATTAGGGTTTGGAACTTTTGTCGGGGCTGAAACTAGGGTTTCGGTTGAGATTTTGGAATTCTTCCAGAAGGGAAAAATGTTCAGAATAGTGAATGGGGAATGTTCACTGAATTAGATCAAAGTTTGGAGATGGTCTGAGACTTTTAGCCTTTTTGGGCTTCTTGAAAATCAAGAAAACGACTAAACTGAAATAGTTTTGGACTGAAATGTGAAAATGATCTGGGGATGAAGTTTAGCTGCCAAGTTTTTAGGTTAAGGTAGTGGCATACTTAAGATCAAGATAGGGTTGAGACATCGGGGATTCCAAAGAAGATATGCTGACTCGTAAGCAGAAAAGATAGCCAAAAACAGGGATGATACAGATACCCCCGGGGCTGCCACCAATTAGAGGTATTGAGCACCAAATCGACTTGATTCCGGGAGCATCATTACCAAACCATGCTGCGTACAGGACAAATCCAAAGGAGACAAAGGAAATTCAGTGACAAGTCCAAGAGCTTTTGGACCACGGGTATGTACGAGAAAGCCTTAGTCCTTGCGCTGTTCCTGTGCTTTTGGTTCCAAAGAAAGATGGTAGTTGGCATATGTGTGTAGACTGTTGAGCCATTAACAATATTACAATAAGGTATCATCATCCTATTCCTAGGTTAGATGACATGCTTGACGAGTTAAGTGGTTCTATTGTTTTCACAAAGGTTGACTTGCATAGTGGATACCACCAAATAAGAATGAAACTGGGAGATGAATGGAAAACTGCATTTAGAACTAAGTTCGGGCTTTATGAGTGGTTAGTAATGCCTTTTGGTTTAACTAATTCTCCAAGCACTTTCATACGTTTGATGAATGAGGTTTTACGTTCTTTCATTGGAAAATTTCTGGTGGTTTACTTTGATGATATATTGATCTATAGCATTTGCGTGCTGTTTTTAACGCTTTGAGAGATGCACGCTTGTTTGGTAATCTTGAGAAGTGCACCTTTTGCACGGATCGAGTTTCGTTTCTTGGATATGTTGTTACTCCACAGGGAATTGAGGTGGATGAAACATAAATTGAAGCTATCAAGAGCTGGCCGACCCCTGAAACGGTCACCCAGCTGCGTAGTTTTCACGGTCTTGCAGGTTTCTATCGATGCTTTGTGAAAGATTTCAGCAGCATTGCCACCCCACTGAATGAGTTGACAAAGAAGGGTGTTCCTTTCCGATGGGGGCCAGCACAAGAACAAGCTTTCAACACGCTTAAGGAGAAGCTTACACATGCACCTCTACTCCAACTTCCAGATTTTGGTAAGAATTTTGAAATAGAATGTGATGCTAGCGGAATTGGAATAGGAGGAGTGTGCTGCAAGAAGGTAAGCCTGTTGCCTACTTTAGTGAGAAGTTGAATGGGCCATCTCTGAATTGTATGCTAAGGAATTGTATGCTTTAGTGCGAGTTTTGGAAACTTGGCAACATTATCTTTGGCCTAAGGAATTTGTTATTCACTCTGATCATGAATCTTTGAAACACATTAGAAGTCAAGGTAAACTGAATAAACGAAATGATAAATGGGTTGAATTCATAGAGTCATTTCCATATGTCATTAAACATAAGAAGGGAAAAGAAAATGTAATTGCTGATGCTTTGTCTAGGCGTTATACCATGTTGTCACAACTTGATCACAAGAATTTTGGCCTAGAAACTGTAACACCCCTGTTTTTCGCCCAAACCCTGAAATAGCCAAAATCCACATCTCGGCCCCAAACCCTAATCTGTTTTAGATATTATCATCTAAGTGTTATTTAGAACATTTTTCTCTTCTGGATCATCTCCAAAATCCTATCCTAAAACTTAGTTTCGACCCTTGCCGTTTCAAAATCCTAAATACCCTAATTTTACCCTAAACTGTTTTCCCCATTTTTGTCGAAACCCTTCAGATCTTGCCCGATCTTATCAAATTTTGGCTGGATGAGTTCCAGTATCTTTACACGACTCATCCGCGAAATCAGATTTCAGATCAGGCCCTTAGATCTTCAAATTTGCAATCAAGCCCAATTCTATTTCAAATTTTCCTTGCAGATCAGTCCTTTTTATTGCATTTAGGCCCCTGGCCGTGTTTCAACAGAAACCGCCGCAGAGCTTCACCGCATTCTTCGCCGCCGGTGAACTTCTAGAGCTGCCACCACCTTTGCCACGTACCTGACACCCGCGCACATTCGTGGCACGGCCGTGGACGCCACCTCGGCCGCGCCAGCACCGTCAGCTGCTTCCCGCGCGTGTGCCCGTGAACCAGCAGCTTCAGCTTCACCGTTCGACATGTTCCTGCCACGCGTCGATGAAGCTTTCAACTCATCGTCCCTTCGCCGGCTGCACCTGTGCCTGCCACTGCCAAAAGCCTGCACCGTCGAGCGCCAGTGCCTCGCCATCACCGCCGGCACAAGTTCCCGCTATGTCTGGTCGCTTCGCGGTCGATTCCGTCACTGCTGTTCCCTGAATTGTCGACCAGCAGATGGCTTCAGCAGCTATAAATACCTCCACAGTGCATTGCTTCGTTTCCCAGCAACTGAAACCAGTTAATTTCTCACTGCTGTCGAGTTTGCTTTCCTCCGGCGAACAACCTCTGGAGCTCACGGTGCCAGCCCAATTCGCTGCACCATTCTTCAAACCAAAGCCACCAGTGAGTTCCCCTCTTCCCCCTGTTCATGTCATAGCACCCAATTGCACCCCGGCGAACCTTAACGCCGGTGATCACCAGAAAAGCTCAAAACCCCTGTTCCTGCAATGCTACCCGATTTAATCCAAATTAGCCTTAGTACCAGTAGAAGAAATTGATCAGCATACTCTTTTTAGCAAGCCTACCAATCTGGTTTCAAAATTGAGCTAAGATCATAGCTCTCCCCAAATTGCGCGCCACCAGTGAACTAGCTCTCATCGCCAGGCCACGCCGGCGATCCTCCGGCCAAATTAACCACACCAGTAGCTTCTACACTCCACCCTCTCACTCCCTGAGCAAAGAATCGAGTTCAAATCCACTGTATCGAAAACCCCTTTTGTCCAGTGTCGTCTTCTCCAGCGCCGGTCGCCGGAATTCTTCTCTGGCCGATCCAGCACCTGAAACCTTGTCCCTTAGATAGATTACAGTACCCTGAGCAATATTCTCCACTGGCTCGATCTCTGAATCGACCTGAATCAAAAGTTATCCCTTTGCCAAGATCACTGTCCACTAGCTCAGTTCATGTCCAGGCCACCGTGTTTTCTCGCCAGATTGAGCCACCCTCCGGCCACTTTCTGTCCTTGTGCATGTTGAGTAACTTGTTCCTGTTATCAAAGCCTAACTCCCAGACAAAGTGGTACATCAATTGAAGCCCTAGATCAAAAGTTATGCCATGCCCTAGTTTCTGGCCATGTCCAGCACCATGTCAGTGCTTGTCAGCCACTGGCATTGACCTTGTTCGACCCCTTTTGGTTGAGCAATTGAAATTCCACCTTGTCCATTAGATTCCTGGAGTTAAGATCTACAACTTTCTCTACTATCACTTCTCCAGAAAACCATCCTAATACCAATTTGAAGCTATGCCAAAGCCGTGAACCGAATGTCGACCCTTTGACGTTCAATCCTTTTGAACCGTTTCTTCGACCAGAACCCTTGTGACCTTGCCCTAATCTTTTCCCCTGCATGCATGACTTATTTACTTAATATTTTCTATGGAAACTATTTTCTGTATGCTTATATGGTATGTTTGTGTATTGTTTGATTGCTGCAGAATCAGAAGCTGAAGGAGCGGAAGAAGTCTTCGAAGAACCGTCTGAGTATTTAGACCCAGCATTGCAAGGCAAGCCTCATTCCTTTGATCATGTCTCACCCAATATTTTTATATGAAGTATATTCACTGTTTTCTCACTTATGCATACTTATTTTGGATGTAAGTTATATTTGAATGACGTGAGTAGATATCACCTAATGAATCATGAAACCCCTTTTATCATTGAACCTTTATATATATGCTTTTGTCACCCTCGGACTCATATACTGAATATTCACATTAAACATAAAATGGTCAACTACATGAGAAGTTATGATGAAAACCGTTTTGTCAAGAAAACTGATAAAGGATCAGTAGTGAGGATGGGTTGCATGGTGAGGGTGCGGTGCGCACCAGGGAATGCGAATGGCTCCCCACTATTGGTTCATAAGGATGAGAACCTTGTGCTGTGTCTCTATGCGAATTGTAAATGTACCAACCACTTGCCTGGTATGGCATAGGCACAACTTAGTAGCTTTCTTTATGTTAACAGTTCCCTGCATGGTTTGTCGATCTGGTTTCTCGTGTGGAAACTGGTGGGCTGCAGTTCGGCCATGAGTGATGTGAGTTCAGAAAAAGTATGAGAGAAAAAGGTGGAAAGAAGGAAAACGCCCTAGACCTAGATTAAACCGTGCGCGGTTGTAATCTTGAAAAGTCATGTGTCTTGCGTGGATAACGACTAAGGCTAGGAAATAAGGCAGTGGGGAGGACCCACAGCGGTACATGAGACTTGATTGTCTATCTACCGGCCGGGGACACTGTTAACATTAGACTACAAAATGTTGTGTGATATCGACCTTGTCACATGTGTATAAGTCACATGGAGCTGATCCGACTTGTAAGTCGAGTGAACCAGTGGATTTAAAAAGAGGTACACCTTTGCAAAGTGTAAAAGAAGTATCAGATACTCTGTACTCCCAGGTTCAGGAGTCTTTTCGTAGTGGATGTTATCCATGGGTTATGGCACAAGTAATATTTGAAAATGTTTTCATAATGTGGTTAATAAAGTAGTGACTCACGGGAGACCACTACACCTAATATTTTATTGAAAACCTGTTTAATGTTAAAGTATCCTTTTTCATGATGAAACAATGCTTTACTGAACAAATGACTTGGAAATCTATGTATCTTTATCAATATGGAACTAAAACCCCTGAATCACATGTTTTACCCTCATGTAAGTATATTTGCAATAATCCCTGGAATGAGTATTGCTGAGCACCAAGTGCTCACCCTTGCAATTACACCCAACTGTAGAAGAGGGATTCGAGGATCCCGATTCTTTTGGTCTTGAATACTCAGCAGAAGATGGAAGTGCCCCTGATGAGCCCACGTTTTAGAAGGATCATGCGCCAAGTCTAGTTAGATGTGGGAGAAGCCCCTCCAACCCCGCTGCTGATTGAAGTCAAGTTGTTCGTTGTTGCTTTATGTATTATGTTGTGTGATCGGTACTTAGATACCGATTCTTGTTTTGATAAACTGGTTATTTTCTTAGCAACTCTACCTGGCGCCATTCTCGGTGCACTGGTTATGTAATATTGGCCCGAGTTGTCCTGATACTTGGTTATCTATAATACTATGCTTGTGTTGTTTTGAGCTCATGTGACATCATGCTGTGCGTAACCTACCTGGGCGGTTACCAAGGTGATCCTCAAATGGGGGTCTCACAGAAACGATCAAAGAATTATATGCCACTGATTTGGATTTTAAAAAAGCTTTTGAAAATTGTAAGGAAGGGAGAACATGGAATAAATATGTGCTGAATGATGGATTGCTTTATCGTGCTAACAAGATATGCGCTCCAGCTAGCTCCGTTCACCTTTTATTTTTGCAGGAAGCACATGGAGGTGGTTTGATGGTCATTTTGGAGTGAAGAAAATTGAAGATGTGCTGTCCACACACTTCTTTTGGCCCAAGATGAGACGCGACGTCGAACGCTACGTGTCACGCTGCACTACTTGCAACAAAGCTAAGTCTCACTTAAATCCACATGGTCTTTATATGCTTCTTCCTGTTCCTTGCGCTCCTTGGGAGGACATTTCGATGGACTTTGTTTTAGGATTGCGTAGGACCAAGAGGGGGAGGGATAGTATTTTTGTGGTTCTGGATCATTTTTCCAAAATGGAGTGCCAAACACTATTGTTTTTCCGTGATGATGCTACACATATTGCTGAATTGTTTTTCCGTGAGATTGTACGCATACATGGAGTGCCAAACACTATTGTTTCAGATAGTGACGCGAAGTTTTTGAGTCATTTTTGGAGAAGCATGTGGAATAAATTGGGTACGAAGCTACTGTTTTCTACTACATGTCATCCCCAAACAGATGGACAAACTGGGGTTGTCAACCGCACATTGTCCACCATGTTGCGGGCTGTTCTAAAGTAGAACTTGAAGATGTGGGAAGAATGTTTACCACACATTGAGATTGCTTATAATAGATTGGTACACTCCACCACCAAGGTAAGTCCTTTTCAGGTAGTGTATGGTTTTAACACTCGTGCTCCAATTGATCTTTTGCCTTTGTCTACATCTGAGAGAATGAATTTTGATGCTAAAAAGTGCGCTGAATTTGTACTCAAACTGCATGAAACAACTAAGAAAAACATAGAGCGAATGAATGAAAAGTATAGGATTGCGGGCAGTCAAGGTATGAAAGAAGTAAAACTTGAACTGGGTGATTTAGTTTGGTTACACTTGAGAAAAGATAGGTTTCTAGAACTACGAAAGTCTAAACTAATGCCTCGAGCTGATGGTCCTTTTAAAATACTTGAGTAGATTAATGATAATGCATATAAGCTTGAGTTGCCAGTAGATTTTGGGATTAGGCCCACATTTAACATTTCAGATTTGAAGCCGTACTTGGGAGAGGAAGACGAGCTTGAGCCGAGGATGGCTCCACTTCAAGAGGGGGAGGATGATGAGGACATCACTCCTTCGGATACATGCACCAATCATAATCCTCCGCTTGTTACACAAGGACCAATAATGCGCGGTCAAGCCCAATTGTTGCATTGCTAGGTAAACTCGTTCCTAAGTTTCTATATATATGGTTTTGAGAATGGTTTTGTGGGGGGAAATCTCCACGCGATAAAATCCCGGTAAGGGACAGGGCCCCAGTGACCACCGTCCTGGGCGCCGCCTTTGGCCCAAGCGCCGTCTTTTGCTCGAGCACAAGGGCTTCGGTGACCCCCGACCCGGGCATCGCCTTTTGCCCGGGAACAAGGGCCCCGGTGACCCCCGTCCCAGGCGCTGCATTTTGCCCGTGGACAAAGTCCCCATGGGCTTCCTCCCGAGTGCCGCCTCAGGCCCGGGGACAAAGGTCCCAGTGAACCCCGCCCCGGGCGCCGCCTTAGGCCCAGGGACAAAGGTCCCAGTGACCCCCGCCTCGGGCGTCGCCTTAGGCCCGGGGACAAAGGTCCCAGTGACCCCCGTCCCGGGCGCCGCCTTTTGCCCGGGAACAAGGGCCCCGGTGACCCCCGTCCCAGGCGCCACCTTTTGCCCAGGGACAAAGGCCCCGTGGCCTTTGTCCCGAGCGCCGCCTTTGGCCCGGAGACAAAGGCCCCGTTGACCTTCGTCGCGGGCGCCGCCTTTGGCCCGGGGACAAAGGTCCCGGTGACGCCTGTCCTGGGCGCCGCCTTTTGCTCGGGAACAAGGGCCCGGTGAAAAAGGACCCTGTGACCTTCGTCCTGGGCGCGCCTTTGGCCCGGGGACAAGGGCCCCGGTGACCCCTGTCTGGGGCGCCGCCTGTGGCTCGGGGACAAAGGCCCTGTGGCCTTCATCCCGAGCGCCGCCATTGGCTCGGAGAGAAAGGCCCCAGTGACCCCCATCCCGGGCGTCGCCTTTGGCCCGGGGACAAGGGCCCCGTTGACCCCCGTCTTGGGCGCCGCCTTTTGCCCGGGGACAAAGGTCCCATGGCCTCCGTACCGGGTGCCACCTTTGGCCCGGAGACAAAGGCCCCGTGGCCTTTGTCCCGAGCGCTGCCTTGGGCCCGGGGACAAAGGCCCCGGTGAGGCATTGTTCTGGGTGGGGTCACGCGAGGAGAGCCTCGGGAACCGGCGAGGACACTTGTCAAGCATCCAGCCCCCTCGGCTGGAAGGAGGACGCTAGTGCCCCCTGATCGAACGGCTGCAACCGGGGCAGTTTAGTCATTTTTGCATCTTTTGGGCCTATATAAGCCCTTGTATCCCTATCATGTAACTAAGGACAATTCATTTGTATCAATAGACAAAAACGAATAGGCGTGTTTAGGAGCACTCTGCCCACAAGAGAACTCCCCTAGCCCACCTCTGTTGGGGGCACATTGACAGGACTAGGGTCTCCACTAAGACCCGAACTTGTATAAATCCTTGTGTTACTTGTTGTGCTTGTCCGACGGGAGACGACCAGTTACCTGGTTAGCTCGCGTCATCTTTGCTTAGCTAGGAACCTCCACAAAATCTGTCGGGGTATTCGCAATATGTCGCACCCCGACCTGGGGACTACGACTACTCCCGTGGAGACCCAGCTCGCTGCAGTTGGTCCCATACATGCATACCATTGACTTCCCAGGATAAGTCAAGCACAGGAGTATATTCACATTGCAGCAGAAAAACTTAGAAAATATTTAAACAGTGTGGCCTGCTGGCCTTAATACAACATAAGAAGATTACAATGCCTTCGCGGCATACATGATCTAGCATAATAACAACTACACAGCAGAAGATAGGTGACCCTCCCACAGTGAAAAGTTGACGGCAGAACAACACACATCAGGATTCTGGCGGAACTAGCTCTCCTTCATCTAGGTCCAAGAAGTTCTCCACGCCTTCTTCTTGATGATGGAACACTCCATCTACTGGGTTGTAAGTTACAAGGGTGAGTACTTACGTACTCAGCAAGTCATAGGTAAGAGTAGATACATATAGTAGGGATGATATGAACCTATGCTAGTCAAGAAGTGTGGATGTTTATAAAATAGTCTTTTCTTTCATATCTCATCTCATGGCATCATTTTTCATAACATAGCATCGCTATTCATGTTCACTAAATTATAGCACTACCGTGACACGTCGACACACGACATCCCACGGCAGCACCCCTTATCATGACAACACATGTCATTTGCGTAATCTTGCCTTATCAAATTTTATTTAGAAAACATACTTGTGTCACACCTCATGGATTTAATCCACTACAGCAGACTCCTAAAAACCCGGGAGCTCGGAGTATTCAAATATGTTTTTAACTCTGCAGAGAGGTACCAATTTACCTGCAAGATATTCCACTTTCATGCCCATCCTATCAATATGATTAGACCCTTCCTCACTGCATACTGTGAGTGGCAAGGTGTGTTGCATCTAGGCCTTTCATGCCTAACCCTGATGTGTTTTGATGGATGATGATAATAAGTATTTTTGGACTAACTATGTGTTTGAGTTAGTGTTACAGATTTTAGACAACCGCACAAAAAGCGAGGGCTGGTAATCAAGATGTTGAAGTTCAATTTAAGTTGTTCAAAAGCATAAGAAGACGCAAAAAGAAATTGTTTTTGCTGGACTAAACTGATGCATCGAGGTATGTTGTAGTTCTAGGTTTACCGATCTCAGGGTACATGAAGATCGATCGGTTTAAGGATTTTATTCTTAGTTTAAACCGTACTATAAAGAGGGGACGCAAGTTCTCTCTACATCTCCAATTATACCGAGAAAAATCTAGGTCAATGCATGCATATCATTATCTGTGGTTTTTCGACAATTTGTTTTGATATATTGAATTTTGTCAACAGTTGAGGTTTTTACTTCTTGAGAAAGATCTGAAAAGATCTAATTGTTGTTGCTGTTGTCAAAAATGTTCTTCTCGAAAATATCTTCAAAACAAAACTGAAATCATTTGAATCAGATCTCTGGATTTTGAGCTTTCTCTGTTTTTATCCAGACTGACTGTCAGTATTGATAACTGACTGTCAGTATAAATGTCAGTTTGATAAACTGACTAATCTCCATAGAGTATGTTTTTGTTGAGCTGATTTTTTCTTTACTAGACTGACTGTCAGTGTTGATAACTGACTGTCAGTATGAATGTCAGTTAGTGCAAACTGACAAATCTCCAGAGAGCATGTTTTTCTGTCTCAGATTTTTTGTACTAAACTGACTGTCAGTATGAGTATACTGACTGTCAGTGTGGGTTTCGACCACAGAGAGTTTTTGAGTTGGTTTTTTATTTTGTTTTTCTCTGTGTTACTGAAACTGAGACTGACTGTCAGTTTGACACACTGACTGTCAGTTTGGGCAGTAAATTTTTGCTGTTATCTGCTTCAACGGTTATAAAGTTTTTAGCCGTTGCTTTTCACTGTTGATTTTGTGGACACTGACTGTCAGTCTTTGTAACTGACTGTCAGTTTGGACTGTTTCTTTTTACCGTTTTAGTCCACAACGTTCGAGCTGTTGTGATCCTGTTTTTACTCTTTCTGGTGATACACTAGACTGACTGTCAGTTTGTGAAACTGACTGTCAGTCTTGGTTACTAATTTTCAGCTCGAGCACAAACGGCTCTTTTGACCACGAAGGCTATAAATAGAGGTGTTGAGCTGCTGTTTTAACACAAGAAAAAACAGCAACATAGCCTTTCATACTTTCTCACTAGTGCTTCTTCGTTTTACTTAAAACTTGATCTTTTGATCGAGTCGTGAGAGTATTAGCCACATCGAGCATATTGTTCTTGCATTCCCATTTCTAGATATTTTCTCGGTGTGCATTAGAGGTCTAGAGTAGACCTTGCTTCTTATTACTCTTGGTGAGCGCCCTCACCTAGACGGTTCGGAGGCGGAAATCACTGATCTCTCCAAATCGGAGATTGTCGGAGAGACGCGATTACTTGTAAAAGGCTTGGTGCTCGCCTTTCCGGAGGGGACAAGGAGCAACCTTAGTAGATAGTGTCTGTGTGGATACTGAAGCTATACTCAAGGACTGAGTGCTTCAACGAGGACTAGTGGAGACTGGGCGTGTCTCCGATACCTCGGGATATATCGGTTTCAATCTCTTATCTTTTACTATTACTTGCTTTATCTGAATTTTTCATTTGCAAAAACAAATTTTAAAAGTCTCCTATTCACCCCCTCCCCCTCTAGTCGACATCCTGATCCAACACGTGGTATCAGAGCAAGGTCTCTCATTTATAAGCTTCACCGCTTAGAGAGAGGATGTCGTCTACTGATGGCTTTAATCTGGGTCATACTAGCCGTGCGCCTATCTTTGATGGGACTAACTATCCCTACTGGAAAGTGCGTATGTCTGTATTTCTAGAAGCCATGGGATTGGATGTCTGGTTGATTGTTAAAGTTGGTTTTTCTCCTCCGGACGATCCGGAAAGCTATACTGAAGATGATAAGAGAAAACAACATCTGAATGCTCGTGCTTTAAATGCTTTATTTACTGGTTTATCTCTAAATGAATTTAATCGTGTAAGCAATTTGAATACCGCTCACAAAGTTTGGAAAACTTTAGAAGAAATATATGAAGGAACTACTAAAGTAAAAGAGGCTAAACTTTTAATGGTTAGACAAAAGTATGAAACTTTCAAAATGTCTTCTTCTGAATCTGTTGATTCCATGTTTACTAGATTGAATAATATTGTGAATGAACTTAAAGGTCTTGGTGTTATCTTTACTGATCTGGAAATTGTTAGAAAAATGCTTCGAGCTCTCCCAGAAAGCTTTGACACTCTTGTAACAGTTTTGACAAACTCCGATCTTTCTACAACTTCACCTACTGATCTCTATGGAAATTTGATTACCCATGAAATGCACAAAAAGGAGAAGAAGGAACTGAACGAAACCTCTGATACAAAGAAAAAGACGGAGGCTTTCAAAGCAAATTTCAAGGACGGCACAAGTGAAGGTTCCTCCGATGAAGACTTGGCTCTCTTGGTAAGAAATACTCAACGTCTTCTTCGCAGGTTACACAAGAAGGGAGTAAGCATCGACACTCGTCCAAAAGGTTCAAGACCAACAAACTTCAAAGATGTGATATGCTATGAATGTCATGAAAAAGGACATATAGCATCAAGATGTCCGAACAAGAACAAAGCTACGGATAAAAAGAAGAAGAACTTCAAGAAGAAGTTTAACACTCCTAAAAAGGCATGCTTTGGCGAATGGATGTCTGGAGGTGAGAATTCCGACTCCAACTCTGATGATGAGAGATGTACAAAGAAATTAGCCGGAATTGCCCTAAAAAATTCATCAAGCTCTCCAGTTTGCCTTATGGCAAAAAGGAATGAAAAGGTAAATTCTTTTGATCCCTCCTATGATGATCTAGTTGAAATGCTAAATGAAATCAATGAGGCCTATGGCAAAACTAAAAGAAAATATAAGACCCTTAAGGAAGAATTTTCAACTCTTTATAATCAACACTCTGAATTAAAGGAATCCTATGAAAATGCTCTTATGAAAGATGTCTCAAATTTGTCTTGTAAAGCTAGCATTGGTACTTCTTGTGATGATATTGATAATTTTCAACTAGATATACCATGCGCTTCAAATGAATCCATTCTCTGTGAAAATATTAAACTTAAATCTCAAGTTAAAAAATTAGAAAAAGGGTTAGAAAATAGCTATAAAGGTAAAATATCTCTTGACCTAATTTTAGGTAGTCAAAGATGCACCTTTAGAAAAGAAGGTCTAGGATATTTTCCTAATAAAGATAAAAAGATAAAAATTAGAACTGTTTTTACAAAAGCATGTAACCTGTTTTGTCATAAATGCCATGAAGTAGGTCATTCACATGATTCATGCCCTCTTATGACATCTGCATATTTTGATGCTTGTTACATGCTAAAACGGTCAAAGAAAGGTTATGCTATTGCAAAGTATGTTGGTGCACCAATGATGAACAAAAGGAAAAAATCTATTTGGGTGCCCAAAACTTTGATCGCTAATATTAAAGGACCCAGAAGTGTTTGGGTACCAAAATCAACTTAAATTCTTTCGCAGGTAAACTACAAAAATGGTGGACGTCATTGGGTGCTTGATAGTGGATGCTCCGAGCACATGACCGGAAATGCCAAACTGTTCACCACAATAAAAGACAATTCCGACGAACATCAAAAGATCACCTTTGGAAATAATCGTCAAGGAAGCGTGACAGGTTTGGGTAAAGTTGCCATTTCAAATGATTTAACAATTTCAAATGTTCTTTTGGTTGAATCTTTAAATTTTAATTTGCTTTCAGTTGCACAAATTTGTGATCTTGGTTTCCGCTGTATCTTTTATCCAAATGAAGTTTTTGTTGAAAATTTAAAAGACAATTCTTTGATTTTTAAAGGTTTTCGTCATGAAAATTTATATCTAGTTGATTTCTCTTCAAAAGATGCATCTCTTGCAACATGTCTTGTCTCACAAACATCTAAAGGATGGTTATGGCATCGGAGACTTGCTCATGTTGGAATGCATCAACTTAAAAAGCATTTCAAACGTGATTTAGTTATTGGCTTAAAGGATGTGGTCTTTGAAAAGGATAAACCTTGTAGCGCTTGTCAAGCAGGCAAGCAAATAGCTACCACACATCCAACTAAGCGAATACTTTCTACAAGCAAACCTTTGGAACTTTTGCATTTGGATTTATTTGGACCTTCAGAGTTCCAAAGTATTGGGGGAAATAGTTATTGCTTTGTTATTGTTGATGATTTCACTCGTTTTACTTGGTTTTTCTTTATTTCTCAAAAATCTGAAACCCCCGATGTTTTCAAAAGTCGTGTTTCTAATGAATTCGAATTATCCATCAAGAAAATCCGTAGTGATCATGGTGGAGAGTTCGTTAATTCAACTTTATTTGATTTTTGCGACTCTCTTGGAATCAAACATGAATTTTTCACATCCTACACTCCACAGCAAAATGGAGTTGTTGAAAGGAAAAATCGAACATTAATAGAGATGGCAAGAACCATGTTATGTGAGTATAATACTCCTATTCGCTTCTGGGCAGAAGCAGTTCACACAGCTTGCTATTCTATTAATCGACTCTATTTGCATCCTCTTTTGAACTTGACACCTTATGAACTTCTTTTTGGAAGAAAACCAAATATTTCATATTTTCGTGTTTTTGGTTGTAAATGTTACATCTTAAGAAAAAGAAACTTTGGTGGAAAATTTCAAAGAAAAGTTGATGAGGGTTTTCTAGTTGGTTATTCTACCACTAGCAAAGCCTATCGTGTTTTCAACAAAACGTCTAGTTGTATTGAGGAATCTTGCGATATTGAGTTTGATGAATCTAATAACTCGCAAGAAGAGCAAGCTGTTCATGACACTTCAGGTGAAATTCAAGAACCTTTGAAAGAACTTACCATTGAAGAAGCTGAGGAAGTTGATCTAGATAATGATGAAGACAACAATGAACAACCTGGACCTTCTGTGCAAGCTGAGTCTGCTGCAGAAGAAGCAGCACAAGAAGAAGCGCCAAGCCAGCATAGAACAATTATCAAGGATCACCCTTTGAACCAAGTTCTGGGTGATATTAGTAAGGGTGTTCTAACTCGATCTCGTATTGCTTCTTTTTGTGAACATCATTCATTTGTTTCTTGTTTAGAACCTACATGTGTTAGTGAAGCTCTAGATGATCCTGACTGGGTAAATGCTATGCATGATGAATTAAATAATTTTACTAGAAATAAAGTCTGGAACTTAGTAGAAAGACCTAAGGATCATAATGTCATTGGAACAAAATGGGTTTTCAGAAATAAGCAAGATGAAAATGGACTAGTAATTAGAAACAAGGCTCGTCTTGTTGCTCAAGGTTTCACTCAAGTCGAAGGTTTAGATTTTAGTGAAACTTTTGCTCCTGTGGCAAGACTTGAAGCAATTAGAATTCTTCTTGCTTATGCTTCTCATTTTAACATTAAACTTTTTCAAATGGATGTTAAAAGTGCTTTTCTAAATGGTGAAATTTCAGAACTTGTATTTGTAGAGCAACCTCCCGGGTTTGAAGATCCAAAATTTCCAAACCATGTTTTTAAACTAACGAAAGCTCTGTATGGCCTCAAACAAGCTCCTCGAGCTTGGTATGAACGCCTTAGAGATTTTCTTTTTTCTAAAGGTTTTAAAACTGGGAAGGTTGACACAACTCTGTTCACCAAGAAAATAGATGATGATTTATTTATTTGCCAAATTTATGTGGATGACATAATTTTTGGATCTACTAATGAATATTTTTGTCAAGAATTTGGAGATATGATGTCTAGGGAGTTCGAGATGTCCATGATTGGTGAGCTGAGCTTCTTCCTTGGACTTCAAATCAAGCAACTCAAGAACGGTACGTTCGTGAGTCAAACAAAGTACGTGAAGGACCTGCTCAAGTGCTTTGGGATGGAAGAAGCTAAGGCTATCAAGACCCCCATGGCTACAAATGGACACCTCGACATGGACAGAAATTCAAAATCAGTAGATTCTAAACTCTATAGGTCTATGATTGGTAGTCTTTTATATCTTACAGCATCTAGGCCTGATATCATGTTTAGTGTGTGTTTATGTGCTAGATTTCAGTCAGAACCTAAGGAATGTCATTTAACTGCTCTTAAAAAAATCCTTAAGTATTTAAAATGTTATCCCAGTTTAGGCCTTTGGTACCCTAAAAATGCAAATTTTGAATTAATTGGGTATTCTGATTCTGATTATGCTGGGTGTAAGATTGATCGAAAGAGCACATCTGGTAGCTGTCAGCTGTTGGGGAGATCATTAGTATCATGGTCATCTAGGAAGCAAAACTCAGTTGCTCTCTCAACGGCTGAAGCTGAATACGTGTCTGCAGGTAGTTGTTGTGCTCAATTATTATGGATGAAACAGACATTTTTGGATTATGGAATTAAATTTGATAAAGTGCCACTTCTGTGTGATAATGAAAGTGCCATTAAAATTGCTAATAATCCTGTTCAACATTCTAGAACTAAGCATATTGAAATACGGCACCATTTCATAAGAGATCATGTGGCAAAAGGAGATATTGATCTTAGTCATGTAAGAACAGATCTTCAACTAGCAGATATCTTCACCAAACCACTAGATGAATCCAGGTTCTGCTTTCTTAGAGGTGAACTAAATATTATAGATGTTTCAAATGATAGTTGATATAGTGATATTTCTATTAACTTCATCATACTATTGATTGCTTATCTTGATTAATGAAGTATAATATACATCTATATATATATATATATATATTTTATTATTAAAATATTTTCTCCCTTAGAGCTCTCTCCTGGTCGAAGTCATAACTGACAGTCAGTTTTTATAACTGACAGTCAGTATAGTGTTGTTCCTTGGTCGTAGGGTTCTGGTCGTTTTGAAGTCTCACACTGACTGTCAGTATTCAACACTGACTGTCAGTCTCAGCACTTGATTTTATTGAACTGACATTCAGTGTACCACACTGACTGTCAGTTTTTAAAATTAAGTGACTAGACTGACAGTCAGTTTGTGAAACTGACTGTCAGTTTGGGTCCTTAAAACCCTAAACCGAGCTTTCTTTTTATCTTCTTCGGCCGCCGTTTTCTTTTTTCATCGCCGTCGCCGTCGCCGTCGCCGTTGCTCCTCCTCATCGCTGTCGCCGTCGCCGTTGCTCCTCCTCGTCGCCGTCGTCATCCTTCTCCCGCCGTGAGCCCTCTCTCTTCTTCTTCTTCTTCTTCTTCTTCTTCTTCGTTATTTCTTTCTTTCTCTTTTTAATTCCTTCTTTTCTTTCTACTAATCCGAAATTGCTTTTCTTTTTTCTTTCCTTGATCTGCTATAGCACTCTTTCTTCACAATCTTTGCAAATTCCCTCTCAAATCCCCACAAAAACTCGCCATTTCTCAGTTCGCTGTTCTAGGTTGGAACTGACAGTCAGTTACACATACTGACTGTCAGCATCAGGTTCGAACTGACTGTCAGTTCATAAGACTGACTGTCAGTCTGAACCCTGAAAACAGAAACTTTTGTTTTCTCCACCCTTGTTCATCCTTGCATTCCTTCAGCTATCCACTATGTCTGATCCGCCTCATCACCGCGTTGCTCGACGCAAGACCGTTGCGTCCAGCAGCAGGTCTTCGGGCCAGTCCTCTGGGGCTCGGCGTTCCCCCTCTCCAGAGCGTGTCCCCGTGAACTATTCGCGGTGGAACACTAGTCGGCTTCGGACTCTTCGTCAGCCGAACCCCTATCTATCTCCTCGTCCTTCTGGCACGGATGCCTCGCCTCGTACCACCTTCTACACCATCACTCAGTTCGACATGTTTGAGAGCATCTACTCTCACATGCCCTTCTTTGTTCATCGTTCTGTCTCTTGGCAGACGATAGTTTCTCGCACTGGCATCGCTTCTCTTTCTGATGCTTTTGCCTCTGTAGGGATCCGAGACTTAGTCTTTGATTCTTCTTTGACCTGGGCAGAGGAGCCCATTAGGCAGTTCTATGCCACACTCCACATTTCTCCTCAGCGTGACTCACTGACCTTTATGACCGGCCTCCAGGTATACACGGTCACAAAGGAGCAGCTTGAGGCCGCTTTAGGACTGGTTCGTCCTGCTTCAGGGCGCCAGCTCCACACTTTACCTGATCTTGAGCATCGTGAGGTCGCTATGCTCTACTCCGGCGCCTTCCAGGTTCGTCACATTGCCGGCATGCGCCGCGATGTTGACCTGGCGCTGAAGATTCTTCGCCTCACTCTTCTTCCGATCACAGGTGACCGCGCCAGGGTCACCTACATCACTCTCCATGTTCTCATCTCGATCTTTCGAGAGGAGCCCTTCGACATCGCTGATCTCATCATTAGTGAGCTTCAGCACGTTCTTCTCTCTCCTCGTCGTCGCCTGGTGTATGCCCCATACATCATGGCACTACTGCTCCACATTCGAGCAGTAGACACCGCTCTTCCTCGTCCTCATCAGCTTTTGGCCTTCTTTCCCCCTGGCCAGGCTGATCGTCGCCTGGGCACTCGTCCTTCAGCTCCTCGTGCTCCTTCCTCAGCCTCTGATGATGATGAGGATTCTGAGGACGCGACTGCAGCTCCAGATTCTGCCTCTGCTCCTGCCCCTTCTAGCAGCTCCCGCACAGCTTCCTCTCTTGCATCTCTGCAGGTGTCTCTTGACCAGGTCATTCAGACACAGCAGGTGATCCAGAGTACCTTGGCAGCTCAGCAGGAGATCCTTCAGCAGATACTGCAGCGACTTCCAGCTTCTGATGCTGCGATGGCATCTGCTTCCCTTGCTCCTCGCAAGAGGGCACGGCCTGCAGTTTCTTCACCAGCATCATCTGCCGGCACCGCTCCAGTTCCAGCAGGACCTGCATCTCCCGCTGTCGTACCTTCCGCGTCTCCTACAGCTTCAGGAGGCACTGAGGTTCTAGGAGACTCAGATGACCAGGAGTAGATTAGGATTAGTTTCTCCTGTTAGGCCTCCCTTTTTGTGCTTGACGCCAAAGGGGGAGAGATGGATGATGTTATGATATTTTGTTTAGATGGATGATATGATATGTTGATGATGTTATTTTGTGATATGATTATGATATGTTTCTTATGATATGTTTCTTTTCTATGAGATTTTTTGATGCGATGATGCGATGAGATTTGTTCTTACATTTGTATGAGATATCAATGTGCTCTGACGTGATTTGTGGTTCTCTCTCTTATGCTATGATATGCTCTGATACATCTTGAGGGATGTGCACACTTTCAGGGGGAGATTTTTGCACAAAATCAGGGAGAGTATTAGTTGATTAACTTGTTGTCATCAATCATCAAAAAGGGGGAGATTGTTGCATCTAGGCCTTTCATGCCTAACCCTGATGTGTTTTGATGGATGATGATAATAAGTATTTTTGGACTAACTATGTGTTTGAGTTAGTGTTACAGATTTTAGACAACCGCACAAAAAGCGAGGGCTGGTAATCAAGATGTTGAAGTTCAATTTAAGTTGTTCAAAAGCATAAGAAGACGCAAAAAGAAATTGTTTTTGCTGGACTAAACTGATGCATCGAGGTATGTTGTAGTTCTAGGTTTACCGATCTCAGGGTACATGAAGATCGATCGGTTTAAGGATTTTATTCTTAGTTTAAACCGTACTATAAAGAGGGGACGCAAGTTCTCTCTACATCTCCAATTATACCGAGAAAAATCTAGGTCAATGCATGCATATCATTATCTGTGGTTTTTCGACAATTTGTTTTGATATATTGAATTTTGTCAACAGTTGAGGTTTTTACTTCTTGAGAAAGATCTGAAAAGATCTAATTGTTGTTGCTGTTGTCAAAAATGTTCTTCTCGAAAATATCTTCAAAACAAAACTGAAATCATTTGAATCAGATCTCTGGATTTTGAGCTTTCTCTGTTTTTATCCAGACTGACTGTCAGTATTGATAACTGACTGTCAGTATAAATGTCAGTTTGATAAACTGACTAATCTCCAGAGAGTATGTTTTTGTTGAGCTGATTTTTTCTTTACTAGACTGACTGTCAGTGTTGATAACTGACTGTCAGTATGAATGTCAGTTAGTGCAAACTGACAAATCTCCAGAGAGCATGTTTTTCTGTCTCAGATTTTTTGTACTAAACTGACTGTCAGTATGAGTATACTGACTGTCAGTGTGGGTTTCGACCACAGAGAGTTTTTGAGTTGGTTTTTTATTCTGTTTTTCTCTGTGTTACTGAAACTGAGACTGACTGTCAGTTTGACACACTGACTGTCAGTTTGGGCAGTAAATTTTTGCTGTTATCTGCTTCAACGGTTATAAAGTTTTTAGCCGTTGCTTTTCACTGTTGATTTTGTGGACACTGACTGTCAGTCTTTGTAACTGACTGTCAGTTTGGACTGTTTCTTTTTACCGTTTTAGTCCACAACGTTCGAGCTGTTGTGATCCTGTTTTTACTCTTTCTGGTGATACACTAGACTGACTGTCAGTTTGTGAAACTGACTGTCAGTCTTGGTTACTAATTTTCAGCTCGAGCACAAACGGCTCTTTTGACCACGAAGGCTATAAATAGAGGTGTTGAGCTGCTGTTTTAACACAAGAAAAAACAGCAACATAGCCTTTCATACTTTCTCACTAGTGCTTCTTCGTTTTACTTAAAACTTGATCTTTTGATCGAGTCGTGAGAGTATTAGCCACATCGAGCATATTGTTCTTGCATTCCCATTTCTAGATATTTTCTCGGTGTGCATTGGAGGTCTAGAGTAGACCTTGCTTCTTATTACTCTTGGTGAGCGCCCTCACCTAGACGGTTCGGAGGCGGAAATCACTGATCTCTCCAAATCGGAGATTGTCGGAGAGACGCGATTACTTGTAAAAGGCTTGGTGCTCGCCTTTCCGGAGGGGACAAGGAGCAACCTTAGTAGATAGTGTCCTGTGTGGATACTGAAGATATACTCAAGGACTGAGTGCTTCAATGAGGACTAGTGGAGACTGGGCGTGTCTCCGATACCTCGGGATATATCGGTTTCAATCTCTTATCTTTTACTATTACTTGCTTTATCTGAATTTTTCATTTGCAAAAACAAATTTTAAAAGTCTCCTATTCACCCCCTCCCCCTCTAGTCGACATCCTGATCCAACAAGGTGGAGATAACAAGAACTTTTGTTATGTTTCACTCACAATTCACCCTTGACCCCGTTGATCTCTCGCGAACCACAGTTGTGGCGGGTTGTACCCAAACCCTCACCCCTATTGCATCTTCCCATTACTGGGTCAGCGTGCATGATCACATTCAGTGATATGTGTAGGAGCCGTACTCTGTGTAAATCGTGCATCACTTCACATCTCTTGAAGGGGTTTCATGTGTGATCCGCATAAGTACTTGTTCGGGCTTGTCCCATACCAGGCTTGCAGTTATCACGTGTTTCATGCCACTAGACGCACAACACAAGGTTCTAGTGCTTATATGCCAGTGACTAGACCATCCACAATCATGCACCTTCAGTACCTGCTCATCCTTTGCAGTTAAGCACCTCCAGTGCTACCGCCATTCCATACCAAAATTCTGGTCACGGCTAGGGGTTTTATTTCATGAATATATATAAGTACATATATAATAGTTCATGGCTCACTATTTGATCATTTCACACTTCACAGTCATCCAGCCTAGTACTGCCAATTCATAATTCAACCATTCTTTCACATGCAATATTATTTATATTCAAGGTCATATCATAGCAACTCATAAAATATATGTTCAAGATGATCAAGACTATGACTTGCCTTCCGCGTTGTAAGAAACAGCAGTCGATGTCAGGTCAACAACGAAGTCATCGAACTTAGTTTCTGGATCTCCTCGGCGACAAACAAGTATACAATAATTAGTAACTATGTTAAAATGATTTATGATCTATATGCAAATATGCTTAACAGAATAACTGAACGATACTGAAGATAATTGGGATTGCAAGCTGAACTGAGTCGAGATTCTAGGGTTTCAAGGAGTTTGGTTAAGGATGGGTGTTAGATGCTTTTAGGGTTTCAAGGTTGCAATAAAGATATCAAGCTATTGGCTGGTTTGTTCAAAAACAGCGAATGTCAGCCGATTGACATTCGGTTCAAGGCTCTGACATTGCTTCAAGGAAAGCTAGAGAGCTTATCTCAAGTTGTGACGAAAGAAGGAAATGTAGATCACAACTCTACAAATTCAGTGGACAAAGTGGTTTCTAAATTGCACAACCAGAAGTGGGTAAACAAGGTCAATGCCACTGGCTGGCATGCACTAACATAGTGCTAACAATGTCAAAAACTAGGGCTTAGTAGCAAATGCAATTCAAGGCTTCATCTGCTGTGCCAATTATGTCTAGGAGACAGGCTCAAGTAACAGGAACACAATGCAAGTGGCTTCAAGACCTAAGATGTCTGGACGGTGATGAACTCCGGCGAAGAAACACGGTGGCCAAACTGTACAAGACAGCTTCTGCTCAAAGTCTTGGCATGGCTACAACTCTCGATCAGGGCTGATCTAGGTGTCGAGCTAGAAGACAAAAATTCTCAGGAGTTCAAGGCACACACACTGGACAAAGTGGATAGGGCTGAAACGGCAGGGAATAACTTTCCGATGGCCGGCGCCGGAGAAGAAGGCACTGGAATTGGGGGTTTTTGATACAGGAGGTTTGAACTTAATTCCTTGCTTGGAGAGTGATAGAGGGATACGAGGAAGCTACTGGTGAAGTAAATTTGACCAGAGCATCGCTGGCGTAGCCTGGCGACGAGAGCCGGCGACTGGTGAAGCTCAAAATCAGGAAAAGCTTCAAATTGCATTCAATTGGGGATTCTGAGCTTACAGGCTTCCTAAACTCAGTTCACTGATCATTTTAGTCTACTGATTCGAGGGCTAATTTGGGCTGAATCAAGCTGTATTGTCGGAACAGGGCAGATAAAAGATTCCGGCAATCACCGGCGATGAGGGGCACGGGGGTTCAATTTAATGATATGGCACAGAGAGTTTGATGAGGAGAACTCACTGGTGGCTTCAATTTGAAGGTTGGTGCAGTGGGGCGTGCTGGCACCGTGAGCCTTTGTGCTGAGCTCGCCGGAGAAGAAGACGAAAGTGGGGAAATTTGGGACTTAGCCGATTTCTGGTGAGGTGGGGATGATACAGGGTGTTGGGTTGCTTAAATTGGCCAGGGCGAAGTTGGCGAGGAGGGAACAGCAAGGGAATTGGTGTCGGGGACTTTACTGGCCTGGGCGCAGGCGCGACAACGGTGAGCGGTGATGCGACGGCGTGCAGGCAGTGCAACAGCTTTGCCAGCAGCGGTCGGGGCGACGTGGCATGGAGTTACAGACAAAAGTTGCTGCTAGTCGTGCGCTGGAGCAGTTGCTGGTCGTTGATGCTGCCACGATGACGGCTGAGGCGCGAACACATGCGCATATGCAAACAGAAGTGAGCACAGCACAGGTGCAGGCGACGCTTGGCCGGCGGCGAGCGAACACGGCGCACAAGCACGGCGAGGTTGTGGTCGGAAACACAACTGCTGCTCTGGTCGAATCTGGACTGATTTGTAAATCTAGAGATTTGGATGGTTAGGGTTGAATTTGATTTTACTAATTTGGCAAACTTAATTCAACAGATAATTTGGCATAGATAGAAGATGAAATTTGAAACATTTGAATGGTTTTTGAGTGAAATTGATAATAGGGTAAATTAGGGTATCCGAAATGTGGATTTTGTGAAATGCTGAAATCCTGGGATTTAGGATTTGATTTTGAGATACTCATATAAGAAGATTTTGTGTTGAAAAGCATTTGGGAGGTGTTCCCTGAATCAGATTTGGATTTGGACATGCTTTGTAGCATTTTGCCTTTTCAGGCTTCTGGAAAATCTGGAAAAGGACTGATCTGCGATACCTCTTGGACTGATTTGCAGAAATGGTTTAGATGATGAAATTTGGCTATAAACTTTTTGGATTAAGGTATTGGCATACCCTTGATCATAATCCTGATATAATTTGGTCTGAACTTGGTCAAAATTTTGATTAAATCTGAATTTCTGAAAATTAGGGTATTCGTGGTAATATAATATGTTTCTGTTTTCGAAAACAGAAATGAGTTGATAAATCTGGAAGTTAGAGATGGAATTGAATCTGGGTTTTGAAGGCTTTTATACTCAGGATAGATTTGGGTCTACAGGATAAATTTTAAGATTTTGGGCCTAGAATAGAATAAAGCTGGGCCTGATTTGGCTGATCTAGAAGAAACATATGCATGCATGACTTTTTATGCAAAAGAATTTTCACCCCAAACCCTGGGTGTTACACAATACCATGACAGTTGGCGCCGTCTGTGGGGACGTTGTGACAAATAGCCATGGCTCCCCCAAGAACGAGGGCTCGCACCCTACCCTGTGACACCGGTCCCAGTGACCCAGCGCGGCCCCCTCGAGACACGGCCTCCTCGGCACTGCCGGCCAGGTACGACCAAACCCAGGTACCACCTCTAACCCTTCCGGTTGTTTCTGGTGGATAGGCCTCCAGGTCTAGCCCGGTGATCGCGGGCGGCCCGGTGGGGACGGGCAATCCCCCGGCGGCTCCCCCAAATTCCCGGGATGCCCTGCTCGAAGCTCTTGTGGAGGGCTAACTCCGCGCCCAGCGCTCCATGGATGAGATACTCCGTGTTTTGGCGCGGACTTCGGCCCCTATCTATCCGCCGCAGTTCCCGTTCATGGGGGCAATGCCCCCCTTTATGGCACACCGGTGGCCCCTCCAATCCTCAGATGCCCGGTCACTCCCGGAGTCTTCCAGGCGCCGGGAGCCTTGCCGATGCCAGGGGGGCCTTACCTTATACTCGGGAGCCTTACCTTATACTCGGAGCCTTCCCCATACCGGAGGCTCACCCCACACCGGGGATCTTCCCGAGGCCGGGAGCCGGTTGCGCCTAGCAGCTCGCGTCTGCCGCGCCGAAGGCGGCCCATTGGACGGCTCCCACACCGCCGCGAGACCTCACCAGTGAGGGCGCCTTTTCTCCTGTTCGTGACATCGCTCCGGGGGCCTACCCGGTGGTGGACTCCGCCCACGTCCCGATAGCACCCTCCGAGTTGGTCACAGCCGCGCATGAGCTCCCTCCTCCCCCAGGGCCGCCTCCGAAGGCTCCTCCGGTGGATCAGGTCCGCTTTACCTGGGAGGAGGTCGAGCATATGCGTACCACCAAGTCCGGAGAGCTTCCTTCATGCTACCGGACGGAACCCCCTCTGGTTCGCGGACGCGGTGAGCCACATTCTCGCCCTAGCCGGGGGAAGAGACCCACTGAGGAAGCAACCACCGCTTCCGGGGGTGTCCGGACGTCCAAGAGGTTATTTCGACTAACCCAGAGCAGAAGAGACGTTACTGCCGCGCTGGTGGACCTCTTGGACCTTCCCTGACTCTGACAACGAGTGCGCGTCCCCCGTCAAAGGGGACAGCGACTGGGACTCTCCCCGGGAGGTGGAGGGGGCCAACCAACCGCTGTGCCGCCGACTCCGGTGCATTCGATGGCCGTGACCATACCGCCCGCCGCACATCGAACACTATAATGGTGAGGCCGATCCTTACGAGTTTGTGCAGGTATACGCCACGGTAACCTCAGCGGCTGGGGTGGATGAAACAGTCCAGTGCAACGTGACGAGGGTTGTCACCCGGGTCACTTCTAATAAACTTTTGGTTCAAGACAGGTTCGAACCAAACATGTATCTGGCGATGCGAACCCAAGCTATTCTGAGGGGCATCGCCATGAGGTCGCAAGCTTTACGCGATCAGGCCGCGGGCTTCGTACGATCAGGCCGACAGCTTTGTGCGGTCAGAAGTTCGTATGCTATACGCGAACTGGATATCCGGGATGTTGCGCGGTCAGCCCACATTCCGCGGTCAGAACATTCTTGACCAGGGTGCTTGGAGTTCATTCGGTTATTCATATAACAGGATATTCCAAGCATCCCGAGGATTCTTACACATTGAAGACCAACCGTCAGAGGTTAATATATGCTGTTATTCGTGATTAACACGTGTTAATAACCTCCGTGGAAGTTAACAGCAGTTCTCCAAAAACCGCATCCAACCGTTGATGCAGTTTTCTTCACATGGCACTCTTTCGACCAGTATAAAAGGGTGGCATAGAGGGCCGAGAAAGAGGAGGACATCCAATCCATTTGGAAGAACAAGACCCCTGATATAGTTGAGACATAACACGTCTCAACTACGAAAAACAGCCAAGTCTACGGCCCAAATTAGATAGTTTCTACAAGCCTCCCTGGCTTTACTCTGTACGTTTATGTAAGAAAAATCCTTCGCCTGTGAAGGAGTTTTTCTGCTATTTCTGTAATCTTTTATCACCTATAGTGAAATCCTAACAGGACGTAGGGCTATTACTCCCACCATCGAGGGCCCGAACCTGTATAAATCTCTCTGTGCTCCTGTTCACCATTATTCTACATACCTTCCCGGAGGGTCATCTTGAAAGGTCTCACCATTACAAATTTTGCATAAGTTCGGCTAAGGACTCCCGAGTCCGAATCGTCGATAGCTGGCGCCCACCGTGGGGCATTTCTCAAGGCGTCCTAATTGAAATCCGGAGGTTCGCTGAAACATGGCTGGAGCATATGATTCCGAGAACGATTTCGATCTCGAGGATTATGCCCATATACCAATGCCTTCTCCAAGCGATCCTGTTCTGATGGAGGAGGTCGAAGGCCAGAATCTTCCACAGGTTGAATCGTCTCTCCAGGTCATGTCAATCGACCAGGGAGCAACTGGCGCAAGGTCAGAACCCAGGGAGGTTCTTAATGTGCTAGGCGATGAATCCGGCCCGTCATACGACCCCGCTGAGGGGAAATATGATGATGACCCGGAAATTAGCCCAGGAAGGTTCGACCCTGATAACCTTCACCGTCTCTTTGATTTCGAGTCCGACTCGGAACAAACCGAGATGTTTTCCCCATCGGCAACCTCTCTCCCTAGGCAGTTTGCTGCGCTGTCGGAAGAAACTCCCGATCAACAGGCTGCCAGGGAAGAACAAGATCACAAACAGAAGGAGGATCAAGATCTCGAGCAACAAAACAACGAATTGCGCAGAACTGCCCTAGAGGCTCTTCAAGATGCGCAGGCTCATTACGATGCTACTCCGAGTTCTTCTCGACGGTCGCGTGGTCGAAAACGTGACCAGACCCCTTCTTTGCCACCGGAGCGTTTCCCAGTGGACAAAGGAACAATAACACCTGGTGCCCCTAGGAGAAGTACCCATGGTCGACTGCGATCCATCGCGGAAGTTATGCGTAACTTTCCTCCTACGGTCACGGATGCGCAGAAACCGGCCTTTTTTAGGATATTGGCGGAGAGACTGGATGAGGTCGCGTCCGAGGCGACCCCAACGGCCTCCTCCCGCTCGGTAACGCATTCCCGTGAGCGAGATGGTCCTCATTCTGGTTCCGGCCGGCGGAGTTACCCGCCGCCCGTACCGTCCCGACAGGACAAATACCGGCGAATGCAGGATTCTCGTAGTAGGGATCGAGTTCCTGTTCACTCTCGTTTGGGACCACGAGTAACCTCGCCATTGTATGAGGTCGCTCGAGACCCAACCGGGAGTCACAGGGCGATTCACGGTCCTTACGTTGGTTGTAAAGCCTTTTCGCCTGGCCTACGAGCAGTTGTTTGGCCCGATAAGTTTTGACCAGGAGCCATTGAGAGGTTTGATGGAACTCAGAACCCATCCGAGTTCCTTCAGATTTATATTACAGCCATCCAAGCGGCAGGAGGCGATGACAAAGTCATGGCCAACTACCTGCCTACAGTCCTCGCAGGACCGGCTAGAACCTGGCTGTTTAATCAGCCTGAGGGTTCCATCTTCAATTGGGAAATGCTATGCGATGCCATCCTCAGCAATTTCCAAAATTGTTACCAAAAGCCGGGTAAGGAGGACGACCTGCATCGGCTGCGGCAAACTTCGATCGAAACACTTCGGTAGTTTGTCAAGAGGTTTGTCGGGGTGAGGAATACCATCCCGAACATATCTGATGGCTCCGTAATCAGGGCATTTAAGCATGCCGTTCGATACCGGAGATTCACTGAAGACTTGCTTATCCACCCTCCTCGATCAGTGGCCGATCTGTTCGACATGGACGATCGATATTCCGATGCAGCCGAAGCGGTCGAATGGAACCGAATGGTCGACAAGGGGGACCTACCACCCCAACCAGGCTTCAAGGACGCCAGGAAAGAAGATTCAAGCAAGAAGCCAGAGTCTTCACCGGGTGGGAAGTCAAAGAAGTCGAAGAGGAACCGCTCTGGACAGTACCGCGAGGTCGCAGTCGCAGAGAAGCCACCTTCGACCAAAGGTAATAAGTATTCATTTAAAAGTAAAACTGCCTCTGGTGGTCGGGATTCCGACCAGCCAGAAAAATCAGCTAATCCGCAGGAGGGCAAGAAGTGGTGTCCACTCCACAACTCTGCAGGCCACGACCTCAAAAACTGCAGGAGTTGGTTGAAACAATTGGACGATTTCTACCAAGGAGTTGGGCCAATGCCAACCTTACTGCCTAAAGAGCAGGCGTGCGGGATTAGAGACGTCGACGGAGACGAAGAAATGGCTTACCAGGTACCTCAAAATCATGTCAATGTCATTTTTGGGGGTTCTTCCTCTTTTGTTTCCAAAAGGCAGTTTAAAGCCTTTTACGGAGAAGTTAACCAAACGGAGACATCCCTTGGTGAACCTCAGTACCCCCGTTGGTCGGATATGCCTTTGACGTTCGATCGCGCTGACTGTCCTATGGGGCTAACCCGACCATTGAGGCTACCTCTGGTCATTACCCCAATCATCAGTAACGCGAGAGTCGAAAGGGTCCTGATTGACGGTGGAAGTTCCCTTGATCTTTTATTGGTCAAGGCACTCGACGAGATGCAAATTCCTCGTTCGAAGATCAAGCCCATAATCCATCCGTTTTATGGGATAATCCCAGGCCCCTCCATGATGCCATTGGGACAAGTAGTCCTCCCGGTCACTCTGGGAGAACCAGACAACTTCCGGACAGAATTGGTTACTTTTGATGTAATCGATTGTGACTCAGCTTATAATGCAATCTTTGGCAGGCCGACTCTTGCTAAGTTCATGAAGGCAATGCACTATGCTTATCAGTGCGGGAAATTGCCTGGCCCCAAAGGTGTCATCTCGGTCCGAGGCAGTCGCAACGTCGCACTCACGTGCGACCGGCTATCTTTGGAGATGGTCGATCAACTTCCCCTCTGGGACGCTTAGGTCGCCACTGTCGCCGCCGATGCGATCAAGGCTGCTCCTCGACCGGATGAAAAACTCAAACAAGTTCCTTTATACCCAGATGATCCCTCCAAGACAATTCGGGTCGGATCAGCCCTGGATGACAAATAGGAACTCGACCTCGTTGCTTTCCTCCGGGCTAACGCAGACGTGTTTGCGTGGAAACCGTCCGACATGCCCGGTGTCCCATGGGAAGTAATTGAGCACAGGTTAGCAATTCGACCTGGAGAACGACCAATAAAGCAAAAGCTCAGGCGTTTTGCTGTTGACCGACAGGAAGCCATTCGAGAGGAGTTGGACAAACTCCTATAGGCCGGGTTTATCCGCGAAGTAGATCACCCGGAATGGCTCGCCAATCCGGTCATGGTCCGCAAGTCAAATGGAAAGTGGCGCATGTGTGTCGACTACACTAGCCTCAACACTGCCTGTCCGAAGGATGACTTTCCCCTTCCCCGCATTGACCAGCTGGTCGACTCGATTGCGGGTTGCGAACTGATGAGTTTTCTGGACGCTTACTCAGGATATCATCAAATTAGCATGGCAGAAGACGATGAAGAGAAGACTGCCTTCATCACCCCGTTCGGCACATACTGCTACGTCAGAATGCCGTTCGGGCTCAAGAACGCAGGTTCCACGTACCAGCACTTGATGCAAAAGACCTTTCTTTCCCAGATAGGGCGTAATCTCGAAGCATATGTAGACGATTTGGTTGTAAAAAGTACAAAGAGATTGTCTCATTTGGACGATCTCGCTGAAACCTTCTGTAATTTGAATCGCTTTGGAATAAAATTAAACCCGGAGAAATGTTCTTTCGGGGTTTCTTCAGGAAAACTCCTCGGTTTTCTTGTGTGTTCCAGGGGCATTGAAGTTAATCCTAAGAAAATCAGGGCTATTGAACAAATGAGGTCGCCCTCAACCGTGAAGGATGTTCAACACCTGGCTGGTCGCATGGCGGCTTTAAGTCGTTTTATATCACGACTAGGCCAAAGGGGATTGCCTTTCTTCAAAGCCTTGCGGAAGCATCATAATTTTACATGGTCAGATGAGGCCGAAAAAGCATTTCAGGAGGTTAAAATATATCTATCCAGTCCGCCAGTATTGGTGTCTCCCGACAAAGGAGAACCACTGCTTCTTTACCTAGCGGCCACACCGTACGCGGTCAGCGCTGTTCTGATCGCAGATAGGGAAGGAATACATAGACCCGTCTACTATGTGAGTGAGGTACTTCATGGTCCTAAGGAACGCTACCCTGAGGTCCAGAAGATACTTTACGCGCTACTGATGGCTTCCCGTAAGCTACGACATTACTTTCAAGCGCACAAGATCACAGTACCCTTCTCTTTTCCTTTGGGGGATATTGTCCGAAACCCAGAGAAATCTGGTCGAATCGCCAAATGGGCGGTCGAACTCGGTGCCTTCGAGATCCATTTCACGCCTCGCACGGCGGTTAAGTCTCAGGTTTTGGCCGACTTTGTGGTCGAATGGACCAACCCTGAGCCACCCGTGCAGTTGGCAGAGGACTGGAGTGCCCCGATTACTGGACAATGTACTTTGACGGCTCCCGTAGTTTTCAACACTCGGGGGCTGGAGTGGTCTTAGTTACGCCCCAGGGCGAACAGCTTAAGTATGTCATTCAACTACACTTTGTTGCGACTAACAATGCAGCAGAGTATGAAAGTCTTCTTGCTGGGCTCCGGGCAGCAAAATTCCTCGGAGTCCGTCGATTAGTGGTGAGGGGAGACTCACAACTGGTCATAAACCAGGTAAACAAGGAGTACAGCACCTCCGATGAGACAATGGATCATTACCTGGGGGAGTGAGGAGATTGGAAAAACACTTCAGTCATTTCGAAGTCCAATACATCCCGCGAAAGGACAATATTCTCGCAGACCAATTATCCAAAATTGGGTCCTCACGCTCATCCGCTCCGGCAGGAGTGTTCATTGAATACTTGGACCGTCCTTCGATCATGACTTCGGTCGAGGATGATCCGGTAATAGTCTTCGTTACCAACCTCGGTCAGGAACAAGATTGGACTCATCCATTGAGGGTCTATCTTGAACATGGGACCCTACCCGAGGACGAAACCGAAAGTGATCGGTTAATTCGAAAAGCGCGTCTGTACAAACTCATAGATGGGATTCTGTACAGAAAGGGTACTCAAGGAGTATTCATGCGTTGTATATCTCAGGAGGAAGGAAAATCCCTCTTGAAAGAAATACATGACGGTGTATGCGGTGCGCACGCGTCATATCGGACACTGGTCGGAAAGGCTTTTCGACAAGGATTCTACTGGCCTTCGGCACTTGATGATGCCAAACATATGGTCAAGACGTGTCCCCAGTGTCAGTTCCACGCAAGACAAGTTCATCAACCTGCCGAAGCGTTGCAAACCATTCCTCTCGCATGGCCATTCGCGGTCTGGGGGATGGATATCGTCGGTCCTATGCCACAAGCGGTCAATGGGTACAAGTTTCTGTTCGTAGCCATTGACACATTTACAAAGTGGATTGAGGCCGAACCAGTACGAAATATTACCGCATCAGCCGCACAAAAGTTCTTCCATAAGAACATTGTGGCACGATTTGGTGTTCCAAACCGTCGCATCACAGACAATGGTTCTCTGTTCGCCAACTGTCTTTTCCTGGACTACTGTGATCAGGTTGGGACCAAGGTGTGCTTTGCTTCTGTGGCACATCCACAAAGCAATGGTGCCGTAGAACGAGCCAATGGGCAAATACTGCAAGGCATTAAAAAGCGCGTATCATATGCATTCGACCTGGGGCTGACCGCCGGCGGTCAGATTATTACAACGATCTAATCGGATTCGCTGGTCGATCTCATGACCACTTCCAGATAAGTCACTCCTAAATAAGCCGTTTCTCAGTGCATACGGGGCTATCTGGCAAGTCCTAGGTCATCTGAGTGGCTACCAGTTCGCAATAAGATTAGACGTTACATTGATCCTGATCGTTGGTTTAAAACGCACACCCCTAGTCGTTACGCTTATGTTTTCTCCTCTGCTTATAACACTAAGGCTTCAGTATTCATAAGCAGAGGCGGGGGCTAGGGGGGATGTGCTTATAGTATGGAACTCATAATATAAAATTGCAAAATATGTACTTTCTGTCAAAAATGGTTTTTTACATACATTGCATTATACACAATTGTTTGGATACAAAAATAAGGATCATTCGATCCCCAGCTCAGTCAGGAGCCTGTCTACGAAGGGCTTGATCTCCTCCATGACGGCATCAAGCTGCTCTTCACTCTCAATCTCAACCGGTCCCACCAGTGGATTCAGACCTGCATCTGGGCCATAGTGGAGTCGAATCCGGCTTAGCATAGCAGAAGCGGCTGACCGAACTCTGGTTCTTATCACCTCTTCTCTTCGCTGTGTATCCTCAGGGAGATACTCGAGAAGTGACTCTGCTTGAGCTATAACTAGGGCAGCCCAGTCTTCGTGGCTGAGATCGTCTCGGGTGGTTTCGACCACGTCAGCCTTCAGAAGGTAAGCCACTGCCTTCAGCTTTTCGAAGACTGAACGGCTCAGCTTCCCAATTGCCCTTGTGGAGGCTTCGATAGAATCCTGGAGGAGTTTATTATCCGCACTGAGCTGTTTTATTTGACCTGCTTGCGCTGCAACAAGGGAAAAGGTTACTCGCATATTGCTAAGACAAGTCTTCCTAGCTCAGGAGGTGACTTACCAGCAAGTTGCCACTGTAGTCTGTTATTTTTGATCTCTTGGTTTCTCACCACTGAGAGCGAATGGAGCTTTACTGTGGCCATTTCCTTGTCCTGCAATGCCACCTTCCTGTAATAAAACAGAAGGAATGGTCATAACCAATTTATACATCTATAAATTGACGAATGATGATCCTTACTTGCGCAAGCTGTCTCGTTCTCTTTGTATGGTCACCATGCTCGCCGCCGTGGCACGTGACTGAGCCATCATCCGGGATAATTCCTGTGATGCAAAAAAGGGAGTGAAAATTGTCCTATGTGTAATTCGGGACATCCAGATAGGGATTCATCATACCTTCATGAATTTCTGGAGAGAGGCATCTTCCGGACTAATTGGAAGACTTGTCGAAGGCCCGGAAGTGCTTACAGCAGGGACAGTAGGAGGAAGTGCCTGCTGAGTATTGCTTCCAGTCGCCGGCGACTGCGACTGGGTCCTCGTATTTGTTTCTCCCCCCGTGGCTCGGACGACTTCCTGGGCCGAGGGGGTGGAGCGCTCCTCACTGGGGGCTCCTGCACCAGCAGTGACTTCAACCCTTCCCGAAGCGGTTGGAGGACTGGGTGCTATTTCTTTCCGTCTGATGGAGGAAAAGAAAAATCAAATGGTAACGGTTCGTGACCATCATTTCTGATACAACCAGGATGAAGGTTCTTACCTTAATTGAAATCCCACTAGCTTTTGGGATCTCTGAGAAGGTTCTTCTTGAGCGCGGGGACGAGTATCGTCCGCCCTGATCTTACGCTTGGAAAACAAAGGCCCCCTTCCCTGTGTGTCTTCCCCTATGAACATTTTTTTCAAGGGAAAAATAAAGGCTGACAAGAAGGATCGTTACTTGGGCAGTTGATCCCATTGGCGACGACCCATCCAAGGATCTCGCTGTCTCCTGTGATCCTGTAGCCGGTACCTCATGTGTAACCGCCGCAGGATCTTGAACAACCACCTCCGCTCCTATCTGCGGAGGAGAAGTATTTTCCTCCCTAGGACTCGCGGTACTCGCCGGGAGAAGCTCTTCTCCCTGTATAAACATTGACTTGTCAAAATATACAGAAGGAATTGAAGAAAGTATGACCGTAAGGAATCCTTACCGAGGTCATCCTTTCGACTAGGGAAGCGGAGACAATCAACCCTGAAGCCTCGGGGGCTTCAGGAACTGGGAGGTCATCCGCGATCCCAATATTTTCCGCGGTGGCAGGATCTGCCATGACCACCTCTTTGGTAGCAGTGGTCTCTGCGGGGCAGTTTGGAGCATCACCGGATGGGAGGTCCGCGATCTTCCTCCTCCGAAGGACCAGAGGAACATCATCCTCTTCCTCCTCGCTCCCCTCTCCCTGTACAATGAAGAAGTGATTCCAATCTGCGCCTGGTAAAACAGAAGGGATGTGATATCTTACCGCCATTTTTCTTGCGGTACGAGGAATGCTCCGTGAAGATCCCTCCCCGGGATTTGGCCTGGCCTTCTTGGGGGCAGGACTCTTTGTCCTGGGTCTTTGGGAGACCTTCTTCATGTTCTTCACCGTTGGCTTCCCAAGAGAGCCGACGTTCTCACTCGGGAAAGTCGTCTCGGCGAACCCTCCTAGGAGCTGATTCACATTTCCGATGGAATTGTTTAGCGCTGGACATGCATAAGACCAGAAAAACGGAAGCCAGATAAAGAATGTACCTTTCGGCGTTCCTGTTTAAGGTCGTCGCCAGCGTGAATCAGGCTCTGTGGGCGAGGCGATCCCTTAGGGCCTTCTACATCGGCATTGTAGGCCCTAAGGAGGGAGTTAGTCCGCCTCTCAATTTCAGACCAAGGCAGGACTGTTCCCAAATTCGAGTCAGAATTTGCGCAATTCAAGAATGGCAAAGCTCAGCGCCTAAGAAATAAATATCTTTACTGTAGTCCAAGGTGCTGTCCGCCATGGACCTAATCTCCCATGCCGGATGAGCCCTTTCGCGCAGAGGACTCACTCGATTCTTCACAAAGTCTCGGATAACATCTCGAGCTGTCAACCCTTGATTGACCAAGTGAAGGATCACCTCGGCATGCTTCGAAAGCTCCAAGTTCATCGCCGGGGGAGCATCTAACTCGCTCGACTTCTCTGGACGCGAGTTTTCAAACCACAGACTGCTCTCGGATGGTGGAGAGCAGTAAAACCACCTTTGGTGCCACCCGTTCATAGAGTCTCGCAGGGGTGGGGAGGGATACTCCTTTTTATCCCTCAGCCGGAAGTAGATGCATCCGGCGGCGTTGGTACTCTTCCACCACGCCGAGAAGTAGAATCGCCGGAAAAGATCCACACTGGGATACACTCCGACGAACGCCTCACAGGGATGCTGGAACACCGCAAGGATCAGCATCGCGTTGGGATGGAGGTTAATCAATTCCCACCCATAGTGCTCAAGAACATCTTTGAGGAACCGACTCTCAGGGAATCGGAATCCGCAGCGCAAGTACTCCTCAAAAACCACCAACTCGCCCTCTTGGACGGTCGGGGTTTCTTGGTCCTTCTCCGCGGGCCGCCAGTTGATGAGCAACCGCGGAGGAAGGATCTCCTCCTTCTCCAACGCCACTAGGCTCTCCTCAGAGTGGTGAATGGATCGGCTCCAGGATGCCATTTTTGGTGGAGAATCAAAGGAAAAGTTGGCGATTTTGGGAAGACGAAGGCTGAAGAAAATGAGGGTTTTGTGCGGCGGGAACGATGAGGGTTTTTGGCTGTGTGGCTTCTTTGAGAAGACATCTGCTCTTTTTATAGACCCAAGGAAGCGCATTAATGTGAGTAAACGTTTCATTTCAAACGTTCCATTGAATGCTTTATTCATTTCCCATAATGGATACTGCCTCTGGCGGACCCGATAAAGTGTTCAGGCATCGGATCTGAAACAAAAAGACTTCTTTGTTTCGGAAATTGAAAGTGCAAAAGGACTGAAAAATTTTCAGTACTTTTTGGAAGATGTTTTTTCTTTCTATGCTTTGAACATTTTTTACGAAAAAATCATGCAACTCAATTTTTGACGTACTGGTATATTTCTAATTGGGTTATGGTTTGATCGAAACCATGTTTTAGACTGAACTTCGATTCTAATCGGAGTGACAGTCTGACTGAGTTCCAACTCTGGTCGCAATTCAGTTCTGACCGCGGCCCTGAAACTGATCGCGGTATCAGGGTAGGTCGCGATGCTTTTGGAAGCATGATTCTGATCGCAGAACTAAAGTTTCCTGTGTATGAGTGGTCGCGAACATAAAGTTTATGACCATATTTTCGCACAGAAGATGTGAAGAATATTCATGAGAAATAAGAAACTTTTATTTCTTACATTCTTTACATACAAAAGGGATACAATCGACCAAAACGTCGACTTGCTCCAAAAGAAGTTTACAAAGTTCCCCAAGGGACATGTTGTTGTCAGTAGGATCTACACTGGCAACCCCCAGGGAACTAGCAACTACCCTAAGTCTAGCTACATCGTCCCTAACAACAGACGCACTATTGTCCCTAATCAAGTCAGAGAGTTCTCGCTGTTGCTGAGCGTGGTCCCTCTCTCGACGGAAATGGTGCGCCTCTTCCCGGGATCGATCAAGACATTCTGCTAGACGCAGAATCTTCGAGGCCATCTCCTCGGTCTTCTTCTCCAGGGCATTCTTCTCCTCCAGGGCATTCTTCTCCTCCAGAAGAATCTGTCCGGAAGGAAGAGATGGAGCAGCAGAAGGCTGATCGCTGGAGCCTCCAACCTCCTGCATTTTGCAAAAGTTAGTCGTACTAACTATAATTATCAGCAAAAGGGGGGAAGAATTATTACCTGTCCCAATGCATGACCCGTTGATATACCCATCTTGGGAAGAGGATCATCAGATGGTGGAAGTGCAACCTTCCCACCAGATGATTGCTTTGCCAACCCAATATGGCAATCATCTGATCGAGGGATAGTCACCGCTTGCCGACCAGAATGTCGATCACCCAAAAGGATGGGAGAATTGGTGGGAAAAGGAGAGAATTGGGAAGAATTCCTCTCCAAGGTTAAAGGCCTAACTTGCCGAGATGCATGAACGGGGAGAGTCGAAGGAACTGAAGGAAGAAAGAGACTTGCTACATTCCTCACCTTTGTTCCATTGGAAGATCTTTCGTCAACCTTGGGTTTCTTCCTTAAGGGAGACAGGTCTTCAATCGTTTTAGGCCCTTGTTCAACAACTTCCTCTTCATCACTCTCAATCTCGATGATGTCGTGATCTTCCATCAGGAGGAGTATGTGAGAAGGAAGAAGGCAAGATGACAAGAAAAGGACTTAGGCGTGGGGAGAAATTATGAAGTTTTACAAATCCAGGAGCCTGGTATTTATAGCCGCCAGGGTGATGGTTTGCATTCCAGACGCCTCGGGTTTCGTCAAAACATTTACAATTTTACCTCGAGATAAAAACAGTTCTACGGCGCCATCATTGCCCGTCACATAATGTCAGAACCCGTCTTGGGAAACCAACCGTTTTTCACTTAGTGCGCCACTAAGTGGAAAAATTGAAGAGTCGGGTTAAAAATCCAATGCATGGTCTTAAAATTCGAAATAAACACGTCTCTTCATTTTCTTCGAATTTGGGGGCTAGCTGACGAGGATTGTCACCCGGGTCACTTCTAATAAACTTTTGGTTCAAGACAGGTTCGAACCAAACATGTATCTGGCGATGCGAACTCAAGCTATTCTGAGGGGCATCGCCATGAGGTCGCAAGCTTTACGCGATCAGGCCGCGGGCTTCGTGCGATTAGGCCGACAGCTTTGCGCGGTCAGAAGTTCGTGTGCTATACGCGAACTGGATATCCGGGATGTTGCGCGGTCAACCTACATTCCGCGGTCAGAACATTCTCAACCAGGGTGCTTGGAGTTCATTCGGTTATTCATATAACAGGATATTCCAAGCATCCCGAGGATTCTTACACGTTGAAGACCAACCGTCAGAGGTTAATATATGCGGTTATTCGTGATTAACACGTGTTAATAACCTCCGTGGAAGTTAACAGCAGTTCTCCAAAAACCGCATCCAACCGTTTGATGCAGTTTTCTTCACATGGCACCCTTTCGACCAGTATAAAAGGGTGGCATAGAGGTCCGAGAAAGAGGAGGACATCCAATCCATTTGGAAGAACAAGACCCCTGATATAGTTGAGACATAACACGTCTCAACTACGAAAAACAGCCAAGTCTACGGCCCAAATTAGATAGTTTCTACAAGCCTCCCTGGCTTTACTTTGTACGTTTACGCAAGAAAAATCCTTCACCTGTGAAGGAGTTTTTCTGCTATTTCTGTAATCTTTTATCACCTATAGTGAAATCCTAACAGGACGTAGGGCTATTACTCCCACCATCGAGGGCCCGAACCTGTATAAATCTCTTTGTGCTCATGTTCACCATTATTCTACATACCTTCCCGGAGGGTCATCTTGAAAGGTCTCACCATTACAAATTTTGTATAAGTTCGGCTGAGGACTCCCGAGTCCGAATCGTCGACACAACGTCTTCCCCCTCTACCTTACCGGGATCGCCCGCTCGTGGTTCTACAACCTGAAGGCCTGCTTCAGGGGAACTACGTGCGTCCCTTGGACTCATCGTAGCTCTACACCGTCCAGCAAAGGACGGGGGAGACCATCCGCAGCTTCATCAAATGCTTTCCTCAGGTAAAGAGCAAAGTGGCTCACGTCCCTGACTCCACAGTCATTGAGGCGTGCAAGAGTGGGATCCTCCCTGGGGAGCACCACCGGAGACTCTCCCGGAGCTGCCCCTCCTCGGCCGACGAACTCTTCACTGTGCTCGAGAAATGTGCTCGGGCGGAGGAGGACGACCTCTGGAAGAAGAACCAGGGGCTCCTGCCCCCGTTGATCGGGAGGCTAGGGACCCCCTCAAGCGCCCCAAGAGGGGCAACCGTAGCGAGCCACGGCCCCGGGACACCATTGTCCTCGAGGGCGGGGGTGGCTCGCGCGATGCTCCCAAGGGCAACCGTCCCTTCCCTAAGCCTGAAGGCCGTGGGGGGGGCAGCCGTCCCGCGGCCGTGAAGGGCCTGCGGCGGGAGGCAAGGAGGGCCTGTGGTGCACTTTCCACAAATCCAATACCCACGCTACCCAAGAATTCCACCAGCTTCTCGAACACTTCGCCGCTTTCCTTGACCAGCGTGGGCAGGGGCGAGGGAGTTCTGCCTCCTTGCCCCCCCAGCCGACTTTGCCGGCTCTTCCTGCCCCCTCGGGGGAGCAGCAAGGACAAGCGCGGGAACGGGGCTCAACAGAAGAGCTCCCCTTTCAAATCTCCCAAAGGTGCGTCAACATCATCACCGGGGGGTCCGCCTCAGTGTGGGACTCCAAACACCAGCGCAAGGAGTATGCACGAGAGGTAAAGGTTGTGGGGGTGCTGCACACGTCTCAGTCACCAAAGTGGTCGGACATCTCCCTCACTTTTACGATAGAAGACGCGCGCGGGGTTCACTTCCCCCATGACGACGCGCTCATCATCTCCGCCACTGTCTACAACTACCAGCTGGCGCGTATACTCATCGACGGCAGGAGTTCTGCCAACGTCCTGTACCTAAATGCGTTCAGGGAAATGCAAATCGATGAGAAGTTGCTGCAGCCCATAGCTGGGCCCTTGCAGGGCTTCATCCCGGGGAAGACGATCCACTCGGTGGGAAGGTCGATCTCCCCATGACCTTTGGTTCCCCGGACAACTATCGGATGGAGCTAGTCTGGTTCGACGTTCTGGACCTCCCCTCTTCGTACAACGCGATCATGGGGAGGACCACCATCAATCGCTTGGGAGCCACAATCCACTAGAGCTATCTCTCTGTGAAGATCCCTGGGCCTCATGGCGTGATCACTGCCCGGGGCGACCAGGATGTGGCCCTCACATTGTACGAGCACACCACCGCGATGATCAGGAACGTCAACGTGATCAAGACCCCGGGGGGAGAGACCTCTTCCTCGGCGCTGGACGCCACGGCCGTCCCCTCTGGGAGGTCTCCTGTAACATCCTGAGTTTTGGGGTGAAAAGTTTCTTTCTTAAAAGTCATGCATGCATATGTCTCTTCTAGATCAACCAAATTAGCCTCAGCTTTATTCTGTTCTAGCCCTAAATCTCCAAAATCTATCCTGTGACCCCAAGTCAAGATCTGACTTACCAGATTTGATCTATCAGTTATCCTAAACCTAAAAGTCTTCAGGAGCCAGATTGAATTCTAACCCTAACTCCCAGTATCTAAGTCTCTTTCTCTTTTCGAAAACAGGAAATCCAGATTTACCCTAAGTACCCCAGTTTCCAGATAATTGAGTTATTTTGATTTAACTCTATCCAGACTCAAGTATCCCCTGGAATATGTTCCTAGGTATATCCTCAACTAACTCCAAAAAGTTGGGAACCAGATTAATTCATCTGAACACTTTTCGCGGGAAGGTCCAAATTTTACTGCGAATAGATCCTTTTCTGTTTACCTGGAAGCCTGAAAAGGCTAAAATCTACAAATCAACTCCAACTCCAGAATTTCTTCAGGGAACACCTGCCAGATGCTATTTTATACAGATCTCTCTTTTGATCAGACTTCAAAATCTCTCTCCAATCACCAGAACTCGAGATCGACAAAATCCAGATCTGTTTTACCCTAATTTTACCCTATTTTCGAAAATAGGTGAAATCCCTCAAATCTAATCAAACTTTCTCCAAATTTGAGCTAAATGAGTATTAATAGAAATATTATACTCAGCCATGGAATCAAATTCCAAATTGAACCTCTCAAAGACCAGATTTGCAGTTTAGTCCAAAGCCAAACCAACAATCATCGCAAATCAGTCCCTGGTTCGACCACGGGCTACTGTGCACGACCAGGCTGTTACAATCGACCACGAGCGCCGGAGTTTGGTCGTCGCCGTTGCCGCTGCCGCAGTTTCGTTGCCGGCGATCTCCAACGTTGCCACCTCAGACACTGTCTCCCTGCCGCGTGTGCGCATCGTGTTCGCCACCGTGGAATTACCTCGCCCGCCAGCAGCGCCTTCGTTCTCCCGCGCGCGCGCCCGACAACGGCAGCCCAGCTGCGCCACGTTGCAAACATGCCTGGGGGAAACATCAACTCGCCGTTGCATCAACCAGGACTGTGCGCCAGGCTGCAAAAGCCGGCACGGCCGCTGGAGCGCGTCGCTTCGCTGCTGTCCCGCCCGGCCGGTCAATTCGCCGTCGATTCGAGCTTCAATTGTCCAGGCAATTCCAGTCGTTGCTAGCTTCTAGCTGTGCCTATAAAAGCCACCCCAGCGCAGCTCGAAGACACTCACACCAGAACCACTCAAGTTCCTAACCCCGCTCTCTTCTTCGTCTTCTCCGGCAAGCTCGAAGAGAGGCTCACGGTGCCAGGCCAATCCACTGCACCGAGCTCCAAATTGAAGCTACCAGTAAGTCTCTCTCATCCACTTACCTGTGTAGTAGCAGCCAATTGAACTCTAGCGCACCTCATCGCCGGGAATTGCTGATTTTCCCCGACAACTCCGGCGAGCAATTAATCCCTAACTAAACCAAATTAGCTCTCGAGCCTATGATCAAACATGATCAGTGGACTGTGTGGAACACATCTAAGCAACCAGAATCACCAATTTTGCTAAAACTTGGAAAACCCCAAATTTACACCTTGCATGCAAACTGGGACTCGCCGTTAAGCTTCTGTGGTGATTTTCCAGTTAAATTGAGTTCACACCTAGCTTTGTTATGCCCCAGAGACCCTCCTCAAGCAAGGACTCGAGTTCAATTGCCCTAGAACAGAAATACCCAAATCAGGATTGAGTTCATCCTTCCTCCAGCCAATATCTTCTAAATTCAGCCACTCCAGCTCAAACCACCTTGCCATCTAGATGTTTTGGACCATTTTGAGCAACTTTGTCTTCTACCACGACCCCTAATTCGGCCTAGAACAGGAGTTATGGCTATGCCCTAGTTGCTGTACTGTTTGTGCTGCAGGTACTCCAGGCCAGTCAACTTCTTCGCTGGTTTTCATCATTTTCCAGCCATTTTCAGCCTTCGATCCTGTTGAATGATTTGTGCCTGTTATCAATGCCTACCTCCCAGACAAAGTGGTGCATCATTTGGAGCTCTAGATCAAAAGATATGGCAAGCCCTAGTTTCTGGCCATGTCAAGATCAATGCCAGGCTATGTCAGTCAGTGGCATTAGCCCTTTTCACTTCCTTCTAGATGTGCATTTTGAGCATAACTTTGTCCCTTAGATTCCTAAGGTTGTGATCAGCAATTTCTTCTTCTATCACAACTTGATTTGAGCCCTTGAACTACAGTTTATGCTAAAACCCTAGATTTTGGCATTGTCAGCCCTATGCCAGAGCATGTCAGCCAGTGGCATTAGCTCTTTTCACCTCTTTTCAGTTGTGCAAACTGGAAATAACCTTGTCCCTTAGACTTGTGGAGTTGTGCTCTACATTTTATTCTACTGCCACAAGTTGAGATAACCCGTCTATCATTCATCGACCCTATGTCGATGCCTTGAACCGAATGTCGACCTAAAGACGTTCGCTGTTTTTTTTAGCGAACCAGTCGCAACCTTGATATCATTCTGATATTTTGAGACATTTGGAACCTTGTAAACCTTTGACAGCTAATCGTAACATTGGTTTCCTTAACTTAACCCTAGTCAGCCTCTAAACCCAATCATTTCAGAATCATCAAGACTTCATCTTTGCATCATTGCATATAGTATAATAATGTATTAAAAAGATTGTGATTATTGGTTATTTGTTGGTTTGGAGAGCAGATCAAGAGCCCGAGTTCGAGGACTTCACTGCAGATCCGACGTCAACTGCTGTATTTTACGACGCGGAAGGCAAGTCATATCCTTGGTCATCTTGAACCTATATTTTAAATATTGCTAAAACATAACTTTGAATATAGATAATATTGCATGAGAAAGATTGAGAATGATTGATTTATGAATTGGCAGTACTAGACTGGTTATCTGTGAAATGTGAAATAAACAAGTTTTGAGCCATGAACTATTATATGTATTATTATACTTATATTCATGAAATAAAACCCCTAGCCGTGACCAGAAAAATGGTGTGGAATGGCTGTAGTACTGGATGTGCTAGACTGCAAAGGATATGCAGGCACTAAAGGTGTAGGGTTGTGGATGGTCTGGTCACTGGCATATAAGGACTAGAACCTTGTGTTGTGCGTCTAGTGGCATGAGCAAACGTACTAACCGCAAGCCTGGTATGGGACAGGCCTGAACAAGTACTTATGTGAATCGTATATGAAACCCCTGCATGAGATGGAAAGTAATACACTAAACTCACGGGGTTCAGCTCCTCCACATATCACTGAATGTGATTTGATCAAGCACGTTGACCCAGTAATGGGAAGAGGCTTATGGGTGGGGGTATAGCCCGCCACAACTGCGGTTTGTGTGAAGAAAACTGCAGGGTCAGGGGTGAATTGTAAGTGAAACATAACAAAAGTTCCTGTTATCTCCACCTTGCCGCTCACAGTATGAAGTGAGTCAGGGGTCCAATCATTCTGATAGGATGGGCTTGAAAGTGGAATATCTTGCGGGTAAATTGGTACCTCTCTATAGAGTTAAAAATGTATTCGAATACTTCGTGCTCCCGAGTTTTAGGAGTCTGCTGCGGTGGATTAAATCCACGGGGTGTGACACAAGTATTATTTTCTAAATAAAATATATTAAATCAAGATTACCCAAATGACATGTGTTGTCATGATAAGGAGTGCTGCCGTGGGCTGTCATGTGTTGACGTGTCGCGGTAGTGCTATAATTTAGTGAACATGAATGATGATGTTATATTATAGAAAGGTGCTGCCATGAGCTGAGCCAGGAAAGAAAAAGATTATTTTACAAACATCCATAATTCTTGACTAGTCTAGGTTCATATCATCTCTACTATATGTATCTACTCTTACCTATGACTTGCTGAGTACGTAAGTGCTCACTCTTGCAACTTACAATTCAGTAGATGGAGCATTCTACAACCAAGACGAAGGCATGGAGGACTTCTTGGATCTAGAAGGAGGAGCGTCAGTCCCGCCAGAGCCCTGATGTGTGTGGTGTTCTGCCGTCCACTTCTCTTTGTGGGTGGGTCACCTACCTTCTGCTGTGTAGATGTTATTTTGCTAAACCATGTATGCCTCGAAGGCATTGTAACCTCCTTATGTAATATTAAGGCCAGCAGGCCACACTGCTTAAATATTTTGTAAGTGACTCTGTTGCAATGTGATATACTCCTGTGCTTGACTTATCCTGGGAAGTCAAGGGTATGTGTATGCTATGCATATATGGGACCAGCTGCAGCGAGCTGGGTCTCTACAGGAGTAGTCGTAGTCCCAGTTTCGGGGCGCGACATCTCCCTCCAAGCCGCGTCCAGAAGGGGACCTCCGGAAGATCCTGCTGTTCCCGCACGACGAAGGCAGGACCGTCAAGATCGGGGTGGGCCTCTCCGAAGAGTGTGCGGAACAACTTGCGGCTTTCCTACACAAGAACTCCGACGTCTATGCGTGGAAGCCCGTCGACATGCAGGGTGTCACCCGGGAGGTCATCGAGCATAAGCTCACAGTAACCCCCAGTCACCCCCCGGTCAAACAGAAGTTGAAAAAGCTCTCCCTTGAATGCCAAGAGGCTTTCAAGGTCGAGATTACCAAGCTCTTAGAGGTAGGGTTCATTCAGGAGGTCTTGCATCCCGAGTGGCTGGCAAACCCTGTCCTCGTGAAGAAGTCGAACGGCAAGTGGCGGATGTGCGTGGACTTCACTGACCTCAACCGCGTTTGCCCAAAAGACAACTTCCCCCTCCCGCGGATCGACCAACTTGTCACTCAACCGCGGGGTGCGAGCTGATGAGCTTCTTGGACGCGTACTCGGGCTGTCACCAAGTCCGGATGGCGGAAGGGGACGAGGAAATGACAAGTTTTATAACTCCCCTCGGGGCCTTTTGCTACATCCACATGCCCTTCGGCCTGAAGAACGCGGGAGAAACCTTCCAGCGACTCCTGTCACTGGTCTTTAAAGACCAAATCAGCCACAACATCGAAGTCTACATCAACGACACGGTTGTCAGGAGATCCCGCGCAACCAGTCACACCGACGACCTAGAGGAGACCTTCCACAGCCTCCGCGAGTACGGGTTAAAGCTCAACCCAGAAAAGTGCGCCTTTGGCGTACAAGGGGGATGTTTCTCGGCTTCCTTGTGTCTCAACGAAGCATAGAGGCCAACCCCGAAAAAATTCGAGCCTTCCTAGACATGGCCCCCCCCCCCCCCGCCCCGCGTTCTGTGAAAGATGTGTAGCGACTCACCGGCCGGCTGGCCGTGCTGAGCCTCTTCGTCTCCCGGTCGGGGGATCGTGGTCTTCAGTTCTTCAAACTCCTCCGGGGCCTCGAGGGGTGTCGATGGACTCCCGAAGCCCAGGAGGCCTTTGACGACTTGAAGAGGTACCTCATGAGCCCCCCAATGCTCGTGAGCCCGTCTCTAGGATAACCCCTGCTCCTTTAGGTGGCTGCGGCCCCAATCACTATGATCGCGGTATTGGTAAAGGAGTAGGACGGGCAGTAGCGTCCCGTGTACTACGTGAGTGAAGCCCTTCAAGGGGCCAAGAATCGATACACGGAGATGGAGAAGATCTGCTACACCCTCGTCATGGCGTCCCGGAAGCTCCGCCACTACTTCTCGGGACACCTGATCACGATCCCGTCGTCTCTCCCTTTGGGGGAGGTGCTGTGGAACAAGGAGGCAACTGGCCGGATCGGGAAGTGGGGAGCTGAGCTTTCTCCCTTCTCCCTCTCCCTCACAGGGTGTTCCACCATCAAATCACATGTCCTTGCTGACTTCTTGGCGGAATGGACCTCTGCTCTTGAGACGGAGGGGGAGACTCTCCGCGAGCCGCCCCACCACAATGACCATTGGACGCTCATGTTGGATGGCTCCTTGTGCCTCGTTGGGGCCGGCGCGGGAGTAGTCCTTCGGAGCCCCGAAGTTAGGGCGCTGGAGTACGCAGCGAGGCTCGAGTTCCCCACCACGAATAACGTCGCCGAGTATGAGGCCCTTCTCCGGGGACTGCGCCTCGCATGATCCCTAGGGATCCATCACCTCCTCGTCAAAGGAGATTCCCAGCTAATGGTCTGCCAAATGGACAAGTCCTACTTGTGCCATGACGCGAACCTGAGCCTGTACTTGGGGGAGGTGCGCAAGATGGAAAAATACTTTGAGGGCTTGGAAGCCCTGCACATCCCCGAAGGGAAAATGATTGGGCCGATGCCCTAGCTAGGGCAGCTAGCACTCGGGAACCTCTTCCCGGAGGTGCCTTCCTAGAGATCATCGCGAAGCCCTCAGTAATCCCCCTGAACACGAACCGTGAGTCATGTGTCCCGGAGGTCTCTGAGATCGTCCAGGCGGCATCCTGGATGGATCCCCTCATCTCCTTCATAAGGGGGGAAGGGGACCCTCCCAGTGCGACTGAGGCAAAGTGGCTCTGCGCCAAAGCACGGGCATACTTTTTGCTAGAAGGGAAGCTCTACAAGCCAGGGGCTTCCTCCTTGCTCCGCTGCCTTCCACGGGCGGAAGTACTCCAACTCCTCGAGGATATCCAGTCGAGGAGCTGTGGGTCTCACCTGGCTCCACACGCCGTCTCGGCGAAATTCTTTCGCTAGGGCTTCTATTGGCCCATAGTGGTCAGCGACACGCGAGACCTTATCTTAGCATGTGAGGCCTGCCAGAAGATGGCCAAGGGTTCCAATTTGCCCTCCACAGCGCTACAAATCATGCCCATCACTTGGCCATTCGCGCGTTGGGGGATGGACCCCCTAGGTCCTTTCCCCCCAGCACCCGGAGGCTACAAGTAGGCGGTGGTTGCGGTTGATTATTTCTCCAAGTGGGTGGAGGCTGAGCCCTTGGCTAGCATCACCTCCCAAGCAGTACAACGGTTTTTTGGAAGAACATCGTGTGCCATTTTGGAGTCCCCCGGGAAATCACTATCAATAACGGGACCCAATTCGACTCAGCGTATTTCCGGGAATTCTGCGAAGGCTTGGGGGCTACCCTCCACTTCGCCTCTGTGGCTCACCCCCAGAGTAACGAGGCCGTTGAAAGGGTCAACGGCGTGATCCTACAGGGGTTACGCCGAAGGCTTGAGCAAGCCGCCTCCAGGCGGTGCGCATGGGCAGAGGAGCTCCCATGCATCCTCTGTTCCATGTGCACGACAATGAGCCGAGCAACGGGGCGCACGCCTTTCTCACTCGTGTATGGGGCTGAAGTGGTTCTCCCTTCGGAGATCGGCTTCCGGTCGCTGTGGGTCGAGCTCCTAGATGGAGCCATAACCACAGCATACCAAGCCAACAAAGCGAATTAGCGGCTGAAGGTCGACCTCGTCGAAGAAGAACATGACCGAGCACTCGTCCGCCTTGCCATCTACGAGCGTGAAATGGCGTGCGCATAAAACCGATGCATCCACGCAAGAGCCTTGCGCCTTGGAGACCTTGTCCTCATGTGCGTGACCGAGCCCCAAGCCCAGGGCAAGCTCTCCCCCAAGTGGGAAGGCCCCTACAGGATATTTCCAGTCCTGGGCTCGGGGGCTTACAAGCTCTCCAACCTCCAAGATCAAGAGCTGAAGCATACATGGAACGTAGACTTGCTTCGCAAGTTCTATGTCTAGCCCCCGGGCCTTATCCTCCCCCGTCGTGACTTCGCAGGGGGAGGCGCTCTGTCCCCTGCCGTGGCTATGCGGGGGGGAATTGTATTCACTTTCCCTCCCCTGCCGTGGCCTCACGGGGTGAGGCGTTGTATTTCGTGTTCTATCAATACAATTGTGTTTTTTCTCCAACTTGAGTTCATTGCAGGTTCTTGCCTTACCATCTCTTAAGACGATGCCTTCCTATTGAGGATGCCCTCTCCGTGAGGACGTAGGCTATCGCAGCCTAAAAGTCCCTACGACGGGAGCCTCGCTCCCATAGGGAGGCTTACAATCACCCCTCGTGGACTGAGGGGGTAAGCGGCATCCCAGTCCTCAAGGACTGTGGTAACGAGTCAATTTGAGGGATTAGTCCCCCCTCAAACACTCAGACCCGTCATTGGGCTTACCCTCCTCCGGAAGCAAAATTGTCTCCCCAACGAGACGGGATTTTTGAAAATGGCCGTGACCTCGGTGATCATTAATGTCCGGGCCCTTCGCTCCTTCCCCATAGTGCATGGAGCCAAGCTACAACCCGCTGTGGGGAGGGGGGATAACCCGTGCCCAAACTAACCTCTCCCGGACTATCCTCTGGACTCAGAAAATTTCGAAAACATTTCAGAAACAAGTTTAAGGAACAAGCAAACTTATCTTTATTGATACATTTAACCAGAGGACATCTTCCCCTCCCGGTGGGTATTGGTACATCCGACAGGGAGACAACCCCCCCGGTGGGCCAAGATGTCCCGGGGATCAAAGCCTCAGGGAAATGCAAGATACAACCCGGGGAGCTAAACCCCCCAGGTAAATATATTGGGGGACAACCCCCCCCCCCCCCCCCCGGGGGCTCCTACACCTAATAATCCCAGAGGCCCTCCGATAGCTCCCGGGCTAGGTCTCGGTCCAAGCTTCTTATGCGCCGCTAGGCCTCCCGAAGCAAGTACTCGGGCCAATACTCGTAGCCCGCTGGTGGAAGTATTCGATGCGGCGGAACCCTCCGGGACCCCGGTCGTGGAGGAGACAACTCAGCGCGGTGGTTATCGAAGTTGTCAAGGTGCCACTCCGGGAGCCACCGCAAGCGGATCGACTCCCGGGAGACACCCCTTCCGCACCCTACGGAGATGAGACTTAGCAACACTTAGGCCACCTAGGCGTCCCCTGGGTGATACCCTTCGGAGCCCAGAGGCCTTATCTCCGGAGCGGCCCCTTGCACCACTGGGGCACCTCTAAGGTTGCGCTCAATTCTGGGGAGCCCTTCCCCGGGAGCAACCTCTCGGGGCGCCTGGTGAATTCAATCCAGGACTTAGCAAAAAATTCTAAAACAAAGAAGGACCTATCTAAAGGCCCCGGGGGGGGGGGGGCTCATACTTGGTCATTGTTCTCCTACCCTCGGGAGGTCTCCACTGGAGCCGCGGTGTCGGCCCTTGGGGGCGCTGGAGCCGGGAACCACACCCGCACGATCCGATTGTCGAAGCCCCCCGCGAGCTGCTCCATCTCCCGCCGCAGTGGCTCGAAGAACTCGGGGAAGCCTCGGGGGATCCGGCCCCTGATCGCTCGGGCGCCGGTCCCCCGGAATTCCACGAGTCTCGCAGCAGCAGCCACCATTGGGATCCCCTGGCCCCAAGCCGGAGCGTCGGCGTCCTCCGAAATCACGGAGACTTGTGCATTGAGAAAATGCACGGCCTCCGCGAATGTCGTCGGCACTGCGCCGGAGCTGCCCCCCGGGCCGAGGCTCACCCCAAGCCCCTCGAGGGCCGAACGGATGGAGCAACCCGCTTCCACCACCGCCCGAGTGCTGGAGCCCTCAACCTCCCGGAGGGTGTCCTCCTTCACCTTTGCCTCCCTCCGAGGCGTGGAGTTGAGCCCGGACTCGGGCCAACTCCCGAAGTGCCTCGTCCCACTCCTCGGAAAAGGCGGTGGCCTTCCCCTCCACCTCTTTCAGCGCCTTCTCAACGCGCACCTCTATGCCCCGGGTGAGGGCCGCCCCGTGTAAACACAAAGGTTATTCGAAGCCAAAAAGAGTTAGTGAAATCCTCGAAGGAAAGCGGCCGGACGTTTCGGGAATGAACCTGGATTTGGAGCGACTGCACCTCACCGCACCGGTCACGGAGCGTCCCTTGCGAGATGTACTCCCGCACCTTTTGGTTCTGGAACCCCTCGGTGAACTAGAATACCTCACCCGCTGACAGCAGGGGGGTCTGCCTCCCGGCGGCTCTGGACCCGTCCCCGTCCCCGTCGGCAGGCCCCCTTACGAGGGTCGCGGGGGTGATGTGTACCGTGTGGCACCGTCCGTAGTCCTAGCCGCCGAAGATGAGGTGGCCGAAGAAGAGGTGGACGGACTCTCCGAGGGAGCGCCATCCCGGGGAGGGCTGAGGAGCCCCTTTCCCTTTCAGGTCCGTGGGGCCCCCGGGGCCTCCACAACCACGGGGACCTCGTAGACCAAGGGGCTCCCCCCCTCGTCCACTGGCCATTCGATGCGCGGGGGGAAACCTCCACAAAACGCACCTCTAGGTGCTCCAGCTCCGGTAGTTCTGGTGCCGTCGGAGGTGCGATCGCCGGAGATGGAGAGGGGATGTAGTTCGCCGAATCGGACGCCCCCCCGTCGTCACTCGCCCCCTTTCCCCAGGCCTCACTGGAGGCCTCGAGGAGGCGCATGAACTCTTGCGTTCCCGTCGGCCCCCAGGATTGCTCTTCCAGGGGGCGGCTTCGCCTCGCGCCTAGGGGCCACTTGCGCACTCATGAACAAAAGCGTTGATGAAGAGTATGATCTAATTGAAGGTATGACACAAAACTACATGCAATGGGGGAATGAACACGCTGCATCAAGACTGATCCAACCGCAGCACCAACTCCCTCAACAACAACAATCATATGAAGCACCATGGCCATCGTTTCAGCAACAACAACAACAACAACAACAACCACCGTACTAGCCACCACATCAACGAGAAAATGAACCTGAACAATCCAACATCGAGCGCATGCTAGAAGCCTTTCTAGCAAATCAAGAGAAGGAAAAAGTTGCACTGAATCAGAAGATCAACTCCATCTCTACACACGTTCGCATGCTTGAGACTCAATTTGTGCGAATGGCCAATCCTGCACAAATGATTTCTAACCCTCTAACTTCTGAACCTATCAACCATCATAATTCTGAACATATTAATGTTATATCTTGCATTGATACTGCTGCTTTGAATGGTGCAGGAACTTTCCAAAAAGAGAAGGCGCAACCGGAACCAATGAAGATGCCTACCAAGGATTTGACGTCGATGACTGAACTTAAGCACAATGATCCACCTAAGCCGGAAGATGACCTTGGTAATGATGAACAATCAAAAGAAACAAAATCAGGTAATAATGAGGTAACACATGTTTCTAAACTGACTCCATCTTTTCCAAGTTGTTACCTCCAGTCTAATTCCTATGACAAATCCTTTGATATCCGGAAGAAATCAAATGTGATTGTGCCTTTTGATGATCTTATCACTAAAATTCCTTCATATGGAAATTTCTTAAAAGAAATTCTTACAAATAAAAGGGATTTGGATGATCTAGAAACTGCTCAAATTGATATATGTGAGGGTACAATTGCTTTTCATATGGGGAATGAGAAAATATTGTTTAAATTGCCTAAAATTGCTAACTGCCCTATGCATGAGGACACCACATGCAGGATAGACCCTCTTGAGACTATATTGTAGGGTAAACAAATTGGAAATAATGCTTGTTGGGGGAAATCTCCACGGGATCAAGTCCAGGTAAGAGGCTGTTCATTTGCCCGGGCCACCTTGCCTTTTGCCCGGGGACATGGCCCCCCGGTGGCTTGTCCCGGGCACTGCCATTTGCCCGGGGACAAGGCCCCCCGGTAGCTTGTCCCGGGCGCCACCTTTTGCCCGGGGACAAGGCCCCCGGTGGCTTGTCCCAAAGGCAGGGGTCTCCGGTCACGGGTCACGTGAGGGTCACGTGAAAAGTGCCTCGGTAATCAGCGGACACTTGTCATGCATCCAAGGTTCCTGACCGGGAGAAGGACATCGCTGTCCCACGATCCAACGGTGGCAGGCGGGGTAGTTTAGTCCTTTTGCGTCTTTTGGGGCTATATAAGCCCTTGTAACACCTCATGTAAGGACAATTCACTTTTACTTGGAATAGACAATCTAACAGGTGTGCTCCGGAGCCATCTCTCCCCAGAGAGAGCTCCCCTAGCCAAGTCCGGTTGGGAGCATGCCAACAGGACTAGGGCTTCCACTGGGGCCCGAACCTGTATAAACCTTCGTGTCACTTGCTGTGTCTGTCCGACGGGAGGGGACCGGCCACGCGGTCAGCTCGCGTCGTCTTTTCTTCGCAAGACCTTCTAGAAAACCTGCCAGGATATTCGTAATACCACGACAGTTGGCGCCATCCGTGGGGACACCGTTACGAGAAGCCATGGCCCCCCCAAGAACGAGGGCTCGCGCCCTTCCCGGTGATGCCGATCCCAGTGACCCGGCGCTGCCCGTCAGGGACACGGTCGTCCCGGCCGTTCCGCCCGGTGGCGGCCAGACCCAGGTACCGTCTCCCACCTTCCCTATTAATTTTGGTGGTTTGATCTCCGGGTCAGTCCCGGTGACCGTGGTCGCCTCAGCCGGGATCAGTCTCCCCCCGACGGCTTCCCCGGCTCCCACGGATACCTGCTTGAAGCCTTAGTAGGGGGCCAGCTCCGCGCCCAGCGCTCTATGGATGAGCTACTTCGTGTCCTAGCGCGGCTGCTGGCCCCCATTTATCAACCACAGTACCCGTTCCTGGGGTCTATGCCCTCGTTTATGGGTCATCCGGTGGCCCCTATGGCCCCCGGAGGCCCGGCCGCTCCATACGACCCCACCGGAGGATATCCTCCCCCGGCGGGCCATCCGTCCAGAGCCTTCCCGGCGCCGGGAGTCTTCCCGGCGCCGGGAGTCTTCCCGATGCTGGGGGGTTACCTCATGCCTGGGGCCTTCGCTGTACCGGGGTGACACCCGGTTCTGGGCCCCTTCCTCGGTACGGGGGCCCAGTACATGCCGGGGGTTTCCCCGGCGCTTGGAGCCAGTCCTGCCCCACTGGTCACGTTCACCGCACTGGGGGCGGTTGACAGAGCAGCTCCCACGCCGCAGCGGGCCTCCGCCCACAACGGCGCCCCGGCTCCGGACGTCGTCATGGGGGTTCCCCCCTCCTCTGTTCCGGAAGATACAAGGGTTTCCCCCTTTCTGGTTCCGAACGTCGCCATAGGGGTTTCCCCCTCACCGGCCCCGGTAACACCAGGGCCGGTAGCTGCAGCGTATGAGCTCCCTCCTCCCCCTGGTCTACCCCCGAGGGCACCTCTGGCGGACCAAGTCCACTTCACCCGGGAGGAGGTTGAGAAAATGCGTACAACCAAGTCCGGGGAGGAACTCCACCTGGGTCGTGGACACGGAGAGCCTCACTCCCGTTCTGGCCGGGGGAAGAGACCTGCCGAAGAGCCAAGCTCTCCTGGGGAGCGCCCAGACATCTTGGAGGTCAGCCCCACCAACCTGGAAGAAAAGCGGAGCTACCGCCATGCCGGCGGACCTCTTGGGCCCCTCCCCGACTCCGTCGATGAGTGCGCGTCCCTTGTCAAAGGGGATAGCGACCGGGACTCCCCCTGAGAGGTGGAAGGAGCTAACCAGCCACTGTGCTGAAGACTCTAGTGCATCCGATGGCCACGGCCTTACCGCCCGCCGCACATCGAACACTATAATGGTGAGGCCGATCCTTATGAATTTGTGCAGGTGTATTCCACAGCCATCTCGGCGGCTGGGGGGGATTAGATGGTGCAGTGCAACGTCTTCCCCCTCTGCCTGACCGGGATTTCCCGCTCGTGGTTCTACAACTTGAAGGCTGGCTCCATCAAGTCCTTCGCGCAGTTCAAACGCGAGTTCTGCGTGAACTTCCAGGTAAAATATGTGCATCCCCTGGATTCCTCGTAGCTGTATACCGTCTGGCAGAGGACGGGGGAGACCATCCGCAGCTTTTTCAAGAGCTTTGGTCAGGTCAAGAGCAAAGTGGCTCACGTCCCTGACTCCACAGTCATTGAGGCATGTAAGAGCGGGATCCTCCCGGGAGAGCACCATCGGAGACTCTCCCGAAGCTGCCCCTCTTCCGCCGATGAGCTCTTCAACATACTTGAAAAGTACGCTCGGGCGGAGGAAGACGACCTTTGGAAGAAGAACCATGGGACCCCGCCCATATCGACCGAGGGGCCAAGGACCCCCTTAAACGCCCCAAGCAGGGGGGTCGTGGCGAGCCATGGCCTCGGGACACTTTTGTCCTCGAGGGCGGAGGCGGCTCGCACGACGCCTCGAAGGGCAACCGCCCCTTTCGCAAGCCGAAAGGCCGTCGGGGAGGATAGTCGTCCCGCGGCCGGGAAGGCCCCGCGGCGGGAGGCAGGGAAGGTCTGTGGTGTACCTTCCACAAGTCTAATACCCATGCCACCCGGGAATACCATCAACTGCTCCAACAATTCACCGCATTCCTCGACCAGCATGGGCAGGGCGGGACCCCGGCCTCCTTGCGCCCTCAGCTAGCCTTACCAGCCCTTCCTACTCCCGCGGGGGGACAGCAGGGAGGAATGCGGCAGGGGGAGCCGTCAGAAACTCTCCCCTTCCAAACCACCCAGAGGCATGTCAACGTCATCACGGGAGAGTCTGCCTCCGGGCAGGACTCTAAGCGTCAGCGCAAGGAGTACGCGCGCGAAGTAAAGGTCATGGGGGTGATGCATACGTCCCCTCCACCGAAGTGGTCGGACGTCCCCCTCACCTTCACTGCAGAAGACACACGTGGGGTTCGCTTCCCCCATGATGACGCGCTCATCATCTCGCTACCATCTACAACTGCCATCTGGCCCGCATCCTCGTGTATGGCGGGATCTCCACCAACGTCCTCTACCTAAAAGCGTTTAGGGACATTCAGGTGGACGTGAAGCTCTTGCAGCCCGCAGCAAGGCCCTTGCAAGGTTTCATCCCTGGGAAGACGGTCTACCCCGTGGGGAAGGTGGATCTCCCCATGACCTTCGGCACCCCGGACAACTACCAGACAGAGATGGTCCGGTTTGATGTGGTAGACCTCCCCTCTTCTTACAACACGATCATGGGGAGTACCACGATCATCCGCTTGGGGGCCGCGATCCACCAGAATTACCTCTGTGTGAAGATCCCTGGGCCTCACGGCGTGATCACCTCCCGGGGAGACCAAGACGTGGCCCACGCTTTATACGAGCGCGCCGCCGAAATGATCGGGAGCGTCAACATCATCAAAATCTCGGGGGGGGGGAGGCCTCTCCCCTGGGGCCAGACGCCACCGTGATACTTTCCGGGAGGTCCCTTCCCAAGCTACGCCCGGAAGGGGACCTTCGGAAGATCCCGTTGTCCCCGGATGACGGGGAAAAAATCGTTAGGATTGGGGCGGATCTCCAAAAGGAGCATGCGGAGCAACTCACTGCTTTCCTACGCAAAAACTCTGACGTTTTTTCCTGGAAGCCCACCGACATGCGAGGCATTGCTCGGGACGTCATCGAGCACAAACTCGCGGTGACCCCCGGCCACCCCCCGATCAAGCAGAAGCTGATGAAACTCTCCCTTGAACGCCAGGAGGCGATCAAGGTTGAGATTGCCAGGCTGCGAGAGGCGGGGTTCATTTGGGAGGTCCTGCACCCCGAGTGGCTCGCGAACCCAGTCCTTGGGAAGAAGTCAAATGGCAAGTGGTTAATGTGCGTGGACTTCACCGACCTCAACCACGCTTGCCCCAAAGACAACTTCCCGCTCCAGCGAATTGACCAGTTGGTCGACTCAACCACGAGGTGCGAGTCAATGAGCTTCCTGGATGCATACTTGGGTTATCACCAAGTCCGGATGGCGGAAGGGGACGAGGAAAATACAAGTTTCATAACTCCCCTCGGAACCTTCTGCTACATCCACATGCCCTTCGGGCTGAAGAATTCTGGAGCGACCTTCCAGCGACTCATGACGCTGGTCTTCAAAGACCAGATCGGTCGCAACGTCGAAGTCTACGATTTAGTGGAGACCTTCCGCAACCTCCGCGCATACGGGTTGAAGCTTAACACGGAGAAATACGCCTTCGGCGTGCGTGAGGGGAAGCTCCTGGGCTTCCTTGTGTCCCAGCGGGGCATAGAGGCCAACCCCGAGAAGATCCAGGAATTCCTGGACATGCCCCCCCCTCGCTCGGATATGGACGTTCAACGACTCACCGGCCGCTTAGCCGCGTTGAGTCATTTCGTCTCGCGGTCGCGGGAACGCGGCCTCTAATTCTTCAAAATCCTCCGGGGGCTCGAAGTTTTCCGGTGGACCCCCGAGGCCAGGAGGCCTTCGATGATTTGAAGAAATATCTCACGAGCCCCCCAATGCTCGTGAGCCCGTCTCCGGAAGAGCCCTTGCTCCTTTACCTCACCGCGACCCCGATCACCGTAAGTGCGGTATTGTTAAAGGAGTAAGACGGGCAGCAGCGCCCCTTGTACTACGTGAGCGAAGCTCTCCAAGGGGCCAAAACTCAATACACGGAGATGGAGAAGATCTGCTACGCCCTCCTAATGGCATCCCGGAAGCTTCGTCATTACTTCCTGGGGCACCCCATCACCGTCCCGTCATCCCTCCCCTTGGGGGAGGTGCTCCAAAACAAAGAAGCCACCGGTCTGATAGGGAAGTGGGGAGCTGAGCTTGCCCCTTTGTCCCTTTCCCTCATGGCGCGCTCTGCCATCAAGTCACAAGTCCTTGCCCACTTCGTGGCGGAGTGGACTCCTGCTTCCGGGCCCGGGGACGAAGACCTCCCCACACCACTCTGACGCAGCGACCATAGGACACTCATGTTCAATGGTTCCTTGTGTCTTGCCGGGGCCGGTGCGGGAGTACTCCTGCCGGAGAGGAAGCCTCTCCCTACCCCCGGGTCGCACAAACGTGGGAAGGAAGCGGCCGGGGGCTCAGAGCCCAAGAAGGCCAGGGTCCAAAAGACCCCCGGCCCGTCGACGACGCCGGCGGCGACACCGGCGAAGCCCCGGGACAAGACCCCCGGGACCGAGCATGCACCTCCTCCCCCGAAGAGCCCCGTCGAGGCCCGGGGGAAGGAGGCGGCCGCGGGCGGGGCGGCATCCGACTCGGCGAACTACGCCCCGTCGCCACCCTTGGTGGAGCCCCTTCTGCGCCTTCCGGCTTCTTTGGAGCCGGAGAGGCTGGAGGTGAGATTCGCGGAGGCCTAGCATCCGCGGGTTTGGCTGGTGGACGAGGGGGGGAGCCCCTCAGTCTACATGGTTTCTCCGGAGGAGGAGGCCCCGAGGACCTTTCGGCCCGGGGCGGGGAAAGGTCTGATGATCCCCCCCAGGCAGGGACCCCCGCCCAAAGCTCCTCGGCCACATCTTCGGAAGAGACCACGGCCACGAAGACACCGGTGACGCCGTCCGCGTGACCGGACTCACAGGTCCGGGGAACCCCCACCGGCAGCGACGCCAGCGCCGGGCGAGAGGCCCCTCTGCTTCCCGCGGGGGAAGTCGCCCGCTACGCGGAGGGCCTGCACACCCGGAAGGTGCAGGCCTTCGTCGCGGAGGGAACGCTCCATGAGCGTTTCCAGGGGCTTCAGTCCCTCGGGGCCCAGGTAACCCGAGTCGATGACGTCTTCGTTTATTTCCTGGACTTGAGATTTTTCTAACTCTATATTTTGTAGCTGGCAGCTGTTACCTGGGGACTTCAGCAGCGGGTCACCCGGCTGCTTAAGGAAGCGGAGGGCCGGTCCGCGGCCTCCGTAGGGCAGCGTGAGGAGGCCCTCCGGGAACGCGATGAAGCCCTCGCGGAACTTTCCCGGGTCCGGGCCCAGGTTCACATTTCCGAGGCCGTCAACGGCCGCCTCCGGGAGGAGGCCAAAGCGAGGGAGGAGGAGCTCCGGGAGCTCGAGGGCACGAGCGTCCGGGCGGTGGCGGACGTGGGCCACTCCATCCGTTCGGCCCTCGAGAGCCTCGGCGTAAGCTTAGGCTCCGGGAGCAGCTCGGGGGTGCCGCCGGCGACCATCGCGGAGGCTGTGCGTTTTCTCAGCGCACAGGTCTCCGCCATCCCGAAGGCGGCCGACGCTCGGGCACGGGGTAGGGCGATCCCCGTCATCGCGGCCGCTGCGGGGCTCGTCGAGTTTCGGGGGGTCGGCGCCCGGGCGATCGGGGGCCGCATCCCCCGAAGCTTCCCGGACTACTTCGAGCCCTCGCGCCGGGAGGTCGAGCAGCTTGCCGGAGGATTCTACGACCGGATCATCCGGGTGAGGTTCCCGGCTCCGGCGCCTCCGGCGGGGGACGTCCCAGCCCCGGTCTTGGAAGAAGCCCCCAGGGGGGAGGACGCCAACGAACATGTATGAGCCTCCCCCCGGGTCTTAGTTAGGGCCCTTTTTTGTTTTCTTAGGATTTTGATCCCAGTAGCTTCTTAGAAGAAGCCCCGGACACTTGTACAAAAATATTTTGAATGCAATGAAGTTAGAATTTTTTTCTAATTCTTTGAATTGAATGTTTTGTTACCAGGGTTCCCGGGAGGTTGCTCCCGGGTGAAGGTCCGGGAGGGGCTCCCCGGGGGACGCCCAAGCGGCTTTAATCTTGCTAAGCCTTGTCTCCGGGAATCGCGGCGGGGACAGCGTCCAGGAGCCGATCCGGTTGAGGTGGCGTCCGGAGTGGCACTTGGACAACTTTGACAATCATCGCGCCGAATTGTCCCCTCCGCGACCGGGGTTCTGGATGATACCTCCCCTCCGGATACTTCCACCGGCGGGATATGAGTTCTGGCCCGAAGATGTGCTCCGGGACGCTCGGCGCCGCGTGCGGGCATTGTACCGGGACTTGACCCGCTAGCTAGCGGAGAGCCTCCGAGAGTATTAGGCGTAGGAGCCTTAGGGCGTAGAGAATCCCCCGGTTTAGAACCCGGGTTGTATCGTTTCCGAAGCCCACTGGAGGGGGAAGATGTCCTCCGGGTTTGGCAATCAATAAAGCTGTGTTGTTGCTTCTTCTTTCATTGTCTTTTTGTTTCTTCTTCCTGGATGGTCCGGACGACTCCTTTTCACAAGAATGAGCTAAGTTTGCTCGTGGGCGGTACGGTCGACACCCGGGGGTTCCTTATCCCCCCACCCCGCCCACAGCGGGCCGGAGGATAGCTCCGCGCGCTGTGGGGGTAACAAGACCCCCGGGATAGAAGTCACCTGTAGCATAGGAATTTTTCTAAGTTAGAAAATTTTAAAACGAGCTTTCTTGGGAAAAAACCTTCTGGGAGACGAGCGTCCGGTCGCCGTGAGAACGGGGAGCCGGGAATAAGGCCCCTTGTGGGAGAGAACATCCAAGAAAAATCCGATGAGATTTCCGGAGTCGAGCTTCCTAGGAGACAATCGTCCGGTCGTCGTGAGAACGGGGAGCCAGGAATAGGGGCTCCAGGAAGAAAATGTCCAAGAAATCCGTGACTTCTCTGGGAGACAATCATCTGGTCACCGTGAGAACGAGGAGCTGGGAATAGGGTCTCCGGGAGGCATTCATACGGTCGCCGTGAGAACGGGGAGCCGGGAATAACGTCGACTCCTGGAGGAGGAAGATAGATCCAATCAGGCCGCAAGGGGCCGATCATCCGGTCGCCGTGAAAACGGGGAGCCGGGAATAACGTCGACTCCCTGAGGAGGAAGTACCCGGAGACAGGTCTTGATTGTTTGGGCAGGGGACTAGTCTCCCAAAGTGACTCGTTACCGCGGCCACTGTGACCGGGTTGCCGCTTACACCCTCAATCCACGAGGGCTGATCGTAAGCCGCTCTACAGGAGGGACTTGCTAGGCCTGGCCCACTTCCTCGCGGAGAGGGCATCCTCACGGGGAGGGCTTCCTCGCCGGGAGGGCTTCCTCGCAGGGAGGGTGTGCTCACTGGGAGGGCGTCCTCGCGGGGAGGGGCGTCCTCGCGGGGAGGGCATCGCCGCTAGGGGCGGTAACGAGAAAGACCTGCAATGAGACAGTTTGAAAAGCAAGACCTATGTATTGCTAATAAAATGAAGTACAGGGCCTCCCCCTGCGGAGTCGCGAAAGGGGAGGAAAATACAGTGTCCCTCCTCCCCCTCCGGCGTGAACGCTCCGGGGGAGGGGCCAGGCCCGTAAGGCTAAACATAGAACTTGCGAAGTAAACGCAAGTTCCACGCGTGCTTCAGCTCTTGCTCTTGAAGGTTGGAGAGCTTATAAGCCCCCGAGCCCAGAACCGCGGGGATCCTGTAGGGGCCCTCCCACTTGGGGGAGAGCTTCCCCTGGGCTTGGGGGTCTGTGACGCGTTTGAGGACAAGGTCCCCAAGGTGGAAAGCTCTTTCGCGCACGCGCTGGTTGTACGCGCGCGCGATCCCTTGCTCGTAGATGGCGTGGCGGAGGAGCGCTCGGTCGCGTTCCTCCTCCACGACGTCGATTTTCAGGCGCTGGTTGGCCTCGTTGGCCTGGTACGCTGCGGGCGTGGCTCCCTCCAGGAGCTCGACCCGCAGCGACCGGAGGCTGATCTCCAGGGGGGGGACTGCCTCTGCCCCGTAGACCAGGGAGAAGGGAGTACGCCCTGTTGCCTGGGAAGGGGTTGTGCGCATGGAGCAGAGGATGCTAGGGAGCTCCTCTGCCCATGCACCCAGCTTAGAAGCGGTTTGCTCGAGTCTCCGGCGCAACCCCTGTAGGATCACGCCGTCGACCCTCTCGACAGCCCCATTTCTCCGGGGATGGGCCACTGAGGCGAAGTGGATGACGAGCCCCAGGCCTTCGCAGAATTCCCGGAAATAAGCCGAGTCGAATTGGGTCCCGTTGTCCACGGTGATTTCCCGGGGGACACCAAAACGACATACGACGTTTTTCAAGAAAAACCGCTGGACGGCCCAGGACGTGATGCTGGCCAAACGCTCCACCTCAACCCACTTTGTAAAATAGTCGACCGCGACTACCGCATACTTGTATCCTCCGGGCGCTGGGGGGAAGGGCCCTAAGAGGTCCATCCCCCAGCGCATGAAGGGCCAAGTGATGGTGATTGTCTGCAGCGCTATAGGGGGAGGTTCGAGCCCTTGGCCATCTTCTGGCATGCCTCGAACGCGGAGACAAGGTCTCGCGCGTCGAGCATGACCGTGGGCCAGTAGAAACCCTGCCGGAGGGCCTTGGCCGCGATGGCACGCGGGGCTAGGTGAGAACCACAGCTCCCCGCGTGAATGTCTTCGAGAAGTTGAAGTCCCTCCGGCCGGGGGAGGCAGCGCAGGAGGGCGGAAGCCCCCCGCTTGTAGAGCCTCCCCTCCAGCAGGAGATATGCCCGGGCTTTAGCCCGGAGGCGTTTAGCCTCGGTCTCGCTAGGAGGGTCCCCCTCCCCCTTGATGAAGGAGACGAGGGGGTCCATCCAAGACGGAGTCTGGATGATCTCGGCGACCTCCGGGACATGAGGCTCGTCGCCCGTGTCTGGGTAGGCCACCGAGGGCTTCGTGATGATTTCCGGAAAAGCCCCCTTGGGGAGCAATTCCCGGGCGCTTGTCGCCCGGGCCAGGGCGTCGGCCCGGTCATTGTCCCTCCGCGGGATGTGCCGAGCAAACGTGACGCAACTTACCTGGACTTAGTCCCGCAGAGATTTCCCCCGACATACCTAAAAACAAAAAGGGCCCTATCTAAAGACCCGGGGGGGAGGCTCATACTTGTTCGTTGGCGTCCTCCCCCCTGGGGGCTCCCGCCGGAGCCACAGCATCTTGCCCTGGAGGCGCTGGCACCGGGAATCACACCCGGACTATCTGGTCGTAGAAGCCGCCGGTGAGCTACTGCACTTCTCGCCTAGACGGCTCAATGAACTCCTGAAAGCTCCGGGGGATCCGGCCCCCGATTGCTCGGGCGTCAACCCCCAGGTGCTCCACGAGCCCGACTGCTCCGGGATCAGCGGCCTCCGGGATCACGTACCCAGGCCAACTCGCAGAGGGCATCATCCCGCTGCTCCAAATAGGCGGCGGCCCTCTCCTCCACATCCTTCAGCGTCCGGTTGAAGTGCGATTCAATCCCCTAGGTGATGTCCGCCCCCTACAAGTGCAAGAGTTAGTAAAAATCCGAGTCGGGAACACCAGAGGAAATAATCCACTGGCTCGAGAAAGAACCTGGATCTGGAGGGATTGAAGCTCCCCGCAGCACTCGTGGAGCTTCCCTTGTGAGACGTAGTCTTGGACCTTCCGGGTCTGCACACTCTCTGCGTTTCGGTCGACCTCCCCCGCGGACAGCAGGGGGTCTCCCTCCTTATGACGCCGGACCCATCAGGACCGGCGGCGGGCCCCCTTGCAAAAGACGCGGGGGTAATGAGAACCGGAGTGGCGGTGGCCATCATCCTCGCAGCCGAAGAAGTTTCCGAGGAGGAGGCCGATGAGGTCTCCCAGGGAGTACCTCCCTGGGGGGGGATGAGGAGCCCTTTCCCCTTCCCGGGCCACGGAGCCCCCTGGACCTCCGTCGCCGGGGGAACGTCATAGAGCGAGGGGCTCCCCCCCTCGTCTACCGGCCACTCGACGCGCGGAGGGGAGGCCTCCGCGAAGCGAACCTTCGGTCTCTCCGGCTCCAGTTGCATCGAGGCCGCCAGGAGGGCTACCGCGGAAGGTGGCGAGGGGGCGTAATCCGCCGAGTCGGACGTCACCCCGTCGCCGGCCGGTTCCTTTTCTTGGGCATCTCCGGAGGCCTCGGGGAGGCGCTCGGGCTCGTGCGCCTCCACCCACCAAGAGTTCTCCGGAGAGGCGGCGTCACTTCACGCCGGAGAGGTGCCCGCGCACACCCTGACCCGGGGGTTGCGTCCCGGGCCTTCACGGGCATGGAGCCCGGTGTCGTTCATCGACCGAGGGCCTTCTGAGCCTTGGCCCGCTTCGGCTCAAAAACCCCCGGTAACCTCCTTCCCCCTCTTGTGAGAGCCAGGGGTGGGGAGAGGCGTCCTCGCCGGTAGCCTTAGCTCGAAGGCCTCGGCCACCAAGTTCCGGGGAGGACCCTCCCCGATGAAGCGCACGATCCTCTCGTGCTCATCGGCATAATACCTCTCGAGGAGGTTTTCCGCCTTCTCCCAGGCGGCCCGGTACGGCCGGACTGCAAAAGGTAAAGTGTTAGAAAAAATAACAAAGGAAACAAGCAAGGTAGCCGGGAGCTTACGTCGGGTCAACGGCTTTTGCGGGGACTGCTGCGCCGGGCACATCTTGATCCACCTCCTCTCATGCATGAGGGGGGAGATCTTCAACAGCGTGAGCTCCTCGGTGGTGTCCCTCGTGGAGCGGACGCCCCGGGAGCCCACCACCTTGCTGAGGAGCTTCAGCTCCTCTTCGGTCCACACCGGGGGCTTGGGAGTGGACGACTGGCTGTAGGAGGGAGGCTCCGGCGAGTACGCCACCTCGTCATCCCAGACCCGAAGGTAGAACCACGTACGGACCCAATCCTCCCAGTGGTCCCGGGAGGCTGCCACCGGGTACTCCGCTACCCGGGATGGCAGAAGTTGGATCATCATCGAGCCAAACGGTGACTTTGGTCCTCCCTTCACCAGGTGGGAGCTCCTCGCCGCCGGCTCGTAGAAGTACCAGAACAGTCCGAGCGTCGGTTTGCATTCGGTGGCTGTCTCGAACAGCCATATGAAGAAACCTATCCGAACAAAGGCGTTCAGCGTCAGGTGGTTCAGTGCCACCCCGTACTCCTTGAGGAACTCCCGGAGCAACGGGTGCACCGGGAGTCTGAGTCTGGCCTTGAGGAAGGCCTCGAAGACCGCCACTTCCCCAGGCCTAGGGCGGGGGGTGCCGTCTTTCTTTGGGGGGATCCGGACGTCCCCGTCCGCGACCACCCCCCGGTCCACCAGGGACTCGATGTCCCCGGATGTGAACTCGGAGGCCCGGAGGAAGTCCGCGGTGACTTCCTCCGGTGGCACCTCTGCGGCCTTGGCACGGCCCTTGGGTCCCATTTCGTTCCTCCAGTAGCTTGGGTTCTAAAAGAGGGTTTGGTTTTTCGGTGGCTAAGCATTCGGGACCAAGCTTCCGAGAGAGAGCTACCGGGAGAGCTAAGAGCGCCAGTAGAGTTTAAGGATTGAAGGATGGAGTGACCTCTCCGGGCCCCCCAAAGCCCTATTTATCGGGGTCGAACATGGCCCCGATGGGTGCCACATGGCTCCTCGCGGTACATCTGTACCGCTCAATTCAAACGATGCGCGGGAAACGAAGGGATGGGCACGAGGTCGCGAGCTACCATTTGGCCAAACGGCGCGCTCCCTTCGATGCGATGTCCTAACGAATGATGGCACGGGGATCGAAGTGTCACGGCTCTGGTGGCTTGTCCCGGAGATGTTCCCGGTAACATGAACCATCCCCTCCCGGGACTCGAGCATCGTCCCAGGAGGGCATGGGGAGCTGCTGTTGTGGGAAATCACCACGGGATCAAGTCCAGGTAAGAGGCTGTTCATTTGCCCAGGGACAAGGCCCCCCCGGTGGATTATCCCAGGCGCCGCCTTTTGCCCGGGGACCAGTGCCCCCGGTGGCTTGTCCCGGGCGCCACCATTTGCCTGGGGACAAGGGTCCCCGGTGGCTTGTCTCGGGCGCTGCCTTTTGCCCGGGGACAAGGCCCTCCGGTGGCTTGTCCTGGGCGCCACCATTTGCCCGGGGACAAGGCCCCCCGGTGGCTTGTCCCGGGCGCCGCCTTTTGCCCGGGGACAAGGTCCCCCAGTGGCGTGTCCCGGGTGCCGCCTTTTGTCCGGGGACAAGGCCCCCCGATGGCTTGTCCCGTGCGCCGCCATTTGCCCGAGGACAAGGCGCCCCGGTGGCTTGTCCCGTGCGCCTCGTTTTGCCCTGGGACAAGGCCCCCAAGTGGCTTGTCCCGGGCGTGACCCCCCCGTGGCTTCTCCCGGGCGCCACCTTTTGCCCGGGGACAAGGGCCCCGGTGGCTTGTCCCGAAGGCAGGGTTCTCTGGTCCCAGGTCATGTGAGGGTCACGCGCGAAGTACATCGGGAATCAGCGGACACTTGTCAAGCATCCAAGGTTCCTGACCTGGAGAAGGACGTTGCTGCCCCTCGATCCAACGGTGGCACGTGGGGTAGTTTAGTCTTTTTGCGACTTTTGGGGCTATATAAGCCCTTGTAACACATCATGTAAGGACAATTCGTTTTTACTTGGAATAGAAAATCTAATAGGTGTGCTCCGGACCCATCTCTCCCCCGAGAGAGCTCCCCTAGCCAACTCTGGTTGGGAGCACGCAGACAGGACTAGGGCCTCCACTAAGGCCTGAACCTGTATAAACCTTCGTGTCACTTGCTGTGTCTGTCCGACAGGAGGGGACCGGTCACGCGGTCAGCTCGCGTCGTCTTTTCTTCGCTAGGACCATTTACAAAACCTGTCGGGGTATTTGTAATACCACGACAATGCTCCAGATGTCAACAGAGAGACGAGCAATAAAAAGCATGATCATTCCACACAAACATATCATCGTTGCCCAATTGACTCTTAACGGTAAGATATCATGACAATCCCTACACGAACAAGGTACCAAATCTCACATCCCATCCTTTCTCGATGAAATATATGCTTCTTGATAGAGATAAACAAAATCCTGTGCTTGTAGATGCCAATATAACTGATAAACCATCAAGTACATTGATCAATACATTAACACTGCATCGCAAGGCATTAGGATATTTTATTGATGATCTAATTGGTATAGAGCCTACACACCGATTAAACCTAGCTATGATGAAAGCTAAAAAATCAAAATTGCTAGACAATAGGCTTAGGTCTCCCACTGCACCAAACATTCACAATCAATATTGGGAACCTCCATAAAGATCATGCTATGGCCTATGTCGAGCGAGACGTTAAACCAGTGCTTATCGGGAGGCAGCCCGATGCATTTTTGTTATTTTATTTTTATTTTCTTCTTTCTCTTTCTTTTCTTTTTCAGGGCCAACCAAATTCAGATTACGACATTCAAGTCCACATAACAGCATATTCCTAAAGAAAACCGCGAAGAACTGGGCCTTACGTGATAGAAAAAGTCTTCCCGTATGGTGCCATAGAGTTTTGAGCGCACAACGGTACCACTTTCAAGAAAAGCACCAATGTTGAGCCCTTCTAACTCCTCACGCCTCCACACCGAATGGGGCACATCTCCACAACCACCATAACCACCTCCTGTTGCATCTAGGCCTTTATGTCTAGCCTGATTTTGATGATTAATGAAAACAAGCGGTTCAGACTAATTGTGTTTTTTGAGCTATTTGGATACAAAGTTCTTTTGGCACAGATATGCAAGATGATCAAGAAAGAAGTCTTAAGAACCTAAAAAGACGAGACGAAAATCGCAAGATTGAAGTTGCAAAGGATCTAAGGTAAAATCTGTTTTTATTTTTACTGATCTTGGTGTTTGGAGTTTGATCGGTTTAAAAATTTATTTTACTTTTCAACCGTACTATAAATAGGGGTTGCAAGTCCTCTCTACATTTCCAGCATAAACCCAGAAACTGTTAGGTCATTGCATTTCATTCTTTTCGGTTGGATTTGTTTTTTAAAATGATTTGGTTTTTCAGATGAGTTTTTGGCAACAGAAGTGTTTTTTACTTTTTCTAGAAAGACCTAGGCTGATCTAGGTTTTGCTTCTATTGACAAAAATATATCCCTTTAAATTATCTTTCAAACGACCTATAAAAACTTCAATCGGACCTCCAGTTCAAAAGTTATGACTGTTTTTATCTACACTCAATGTCAGCATGTGATACTGACTGTCAGCATGTATTGTCAGTTTTGGTTGCTGACATTTGTCCAGAGAGCATTTTTTTTAGCTGAAACTTTTTGACTTACGCTGACTGTCAACATGAGTTTCGACCTCAAGCTGTTTGTTTTGTGAGTTTTATTTAACTGGTCGTTTTTGTGGTCGATAGTGACTGTCACCATGAGAAATTTCTTTCCATATGCGACCATAAACGGCTAGCTATGTTTTATCCGTCATTTTTGTTGAGCTGTGGTTGTGGATGCTAACTGTCAGTATGTGCTGATTTGTTTCCTTCTTCGACCACAATGGCTAGCTGAGTTTTCTCCGAGATTTGCTTGCTTTTGCTTGTGGTCTATGCTGACTGTCAACATGCTATGCTGACTATCAGCATGTACTTTCACTTTTTCAGCTCGAGCACAATGGCTCTTTTGCTCATTTGACCTATAAATAGAGGCTCTGAGTAGATGTTTTACACACCAAGCAGTTTCATTCTCTTATACACACTTGAGCTTTAGTTCTTAGCATAAAAATCTTGATCTTTTAATCAAGTCGTGAGTTTTATGATCCACCGAGTGTTTTCGTTCGCATCATCTGCATACTTAGAGTTTCTCAGTGCTTGTTGGAGGTCTAGATAAGACCTTGGAACTAATTACTCTTGGTGAAAGCCCTCACCTAGACGGTTTGGTGGCGTGGCCGTTGATCTCTCCTGTTCGAAGATTGTTGGAGAGGCTCGGCGTGATTGTAAAAGGCATTGGTGCTTGCCTTTCCAGAGTGGACAAGGAGCAACCACTAGTTAGAAATATCCTTCGTGGATATCGAAGCAAGACTCATTCATTTGAGTGCTTCAACGAGGAGTAGTGGAGACCGGGCGAGTCTTCGAGACCTCGTGAAAAGTCCTTGTGTTTGTCTTCTCTTCGTTTTCCTTTTTAATTGTGCAATATATTGTTAAATTGATTTGATTCTTTTTATTTGCAAAAATTGTTATTTGAAAAGGTTTAAAGCCTCCTATTCACCTCCTCTAGGCGGCATCCTCAATCCTACACCTCCAACGTGTGATCTCCAAGGTACGCAAGTTTTTCTTTTTATTTTCCTTTTCTTTTTTGTTTTTTTGTTTTTCTTTTTAGGTTTTCATTTGTGACACCTTAGACTGCACCATTGGAGTTGTGTTGACCACAACATTCTCTTCCACCATGCATCTTCAACGACATCTACCTCCAGACACCACGACTGCAAACGGTAATCTATATCAATCTCCATACATTGAGGACAATGTCTGAGTTAGCTTGGGGGATGTTGACTTAACCTTTTGCTTAGTCTTCATCGAATCATCATTCCACCATATTCCATCATAAATTAAATGTCGTAGTTTTACGAATACCCCGGCAGGTTTTATGGAAGATCCTAGCGAAGAAAAGATGACGCGAGCTGACCGTGCGACCGGTCCTCTCCCGTCGGGCAAACACAGCAAGTGACACAAAGGTTTATACAGGTTCGGGCCTCAATGGAGGCCCTAGTCCTGTCGGCGTGCTCGCAACCGGAGTTGGCTACGGGAGCTCTCTCAGGGGAGAGATGGCTCCAGAGTGCACCGGTTTGATTGTCTATTAGAAAAATGAATTGTCCCCCCCACATGATGGGTTACAAGGGCTTATATAGCCCCAAAAGATGCAAAAAGACTAAACTACCCCGCCTACCACCGTTGGATCGAGGGGCAATGGCGTCCTTCTTCTGGTCAAGAGCCTCGGATGCTTGACAGGTGTCCGCCAGTTCCCGAGGTGATTCTCGCGCGATCCTCACATGACCCGGGACCGGAGACCCTTGTCTTTGGAAGAACAGCGACGCCCACCGGGGGGCCTTGGCACCGGGCAAAAGGCGGTGCCCGGGACAAGCCACCGGGGGGCCTTGCCCCCGGGCAAAAGGCGGCGCCCGGGACAAGCCATTGGGGGGCCTTGTCCCTGGGCAAAAGGTGGCACCAAGGTCCAGCCACCGGGTGGCCTTGTCCCCAGGAAAATGGCGGCGCGCGGGACAAGCCACGGGGGGGACTTGTCCCTGGGAAAAAGGCGGCGCCTTGCCCGGGATGAGCCATTGGGGGTCCTTGTCGCCGGGCAAATGGCGGCGCCCGGAATGAGCCACCGGGGGGCCTTGCCCCCGGGCAAATGGACGCACCTCTTACCTGGACTTAATCTCGTGGAGATTTCCCCCAGCAGCAGCCCCCCATGCCCTCCAGGGACGATGTTCGAGTCTCGAGGGGGATGGTCTGTGTTGCCGGGAATATCTCCTCCGGGACATATCTCTGGGACCGTGACGCTTCGATTCCCGCGCCAAGCGTTTATGGCCGCACCGTCGTTCATTAAAGCCTCGTCTCGATGGGAACGAGCCGTTCGGCCATAATGGCCGCTCGCTGTTCGAACCCGCGATGCCTCGTTTCATGCGCTCATCCCTTCGTTTCCTGCGCACCGTTTGAATTGGGCAGCACAGATGCACCTGAGGAGCCTTGTGACGCCCATCGGGGCCACACTCGGGCCCTACAAATAGGGCCTCAAGGGGCGCAAAGAAACCCCTCCAACCCTCAAGCCTAAAACTCCACCGGTGCTCTCAGCTTTCCCGGTAGCCCTCTCCCAGAAGCTCACTCCCAGAAACTCGATCCCGGAAGCTCGGTCGCCAGAAACCCAAGCCTTTTTCTTTAGAGCCTAAGCCACCGGAGAAATCAGTGGGACCCAAAGGCCGCCCCAATGCTGCTGAGGTGCCACTGGAGGAAGTCACCATGGACTTCCTCTAGGCCTCCGAGTTCATATTGTGGGACTTGGAGTCCCTCGTGGACCAGGGGGTGGTCGTGGACGGGGACGTCCGGATGCCCCTCAAAGCAAGATGGTGCCCCCCCCCAGGCCCGGGGAGGTGGTGGCCTTCGAGGCTTTCCTCGAAGCCGGACTCTGGCTCCCAGTGCATCCGCTGTTCTGGGAGTTCCTCCGGGAGTACGGGTTGGCGATCAACCACCTGACGCCGAACGCCTTCATTCGTATGGGCCTCTTCATATGGTTGTTCGAGACAGCCACCGGACGGGAGCCGACGCTCCGGCTGTTCTGGTATTTCTATGAGCCGGCGGCGAGGAGCTCCCACTTGGTGAAGGGAGGGCCGAAGTCCCCATTCGGCTCGGTGATGATCCAGCTCCTACCTTCCCGGGTAGCGGAGTACCCGGTGGCAGCCTCCCGGGACCACTGGGCGGACTGGGTCCGGAGGTGGTTCTACCTCCGGGTCCGGGACGACGAGGTGAAGTACTCACCGAAGCCTCCCTCCTACAGCCGATCGTCCGCCCCCAAGCCCCCGGTGTGGACCAAGGAGGAGCTGAAGCTCCTTGGCAAGGTCATTGGCTCCCGGGGCGTCCGTTCTATGAGGGACGCCGCCAAGGAGCTGACCTTGTTGAAGATCTCCCCCTTCTCGCACGGGAGGAGGGGTATCGGGATGTGCCCGGCGCAGCGGCCCCCGTAAAATCCAGCGACCCGACATAAGCTCCCGGCTACTTTGCTCATTGCTTTGTTGAATTTTCTAACTCTTACCTTTTGCAGTCCGGCCGTATCCGGCCGCCCGGGAGAAAGCGGAGAACCTCCTCGGGTGGTATTACACCGACGAGCACTAGCACATCGTGTGCGTCATCGGGGAAGGTCCTCCCCGGAACTTGCTGGCCGAGGCCTTGGGGCTGAGGCTACCGGCGAGGACGACTTTCCCTACCCCCGGTTCCCACAAGAGGGGGAAGGAGGTTGCTGGGGGTTTTGGGCCAAAACGGGCCAAGGCTCAGAATGCCCCCGGTCCTTCAACAACGTCGGGCTCTATGTCGGTGAAGGCCCAGGATGTAGCCCTCAGGTCAGGGCGGGCGCGGGCACCTCCCCGGCGCGAAGTGACGCCACCTCTTCCTGAGAACTCCGGGGGGGTGATGGAGGCGCAGGAGCTCGCCCGCCTCCCTGAGGCCTCCAGAGAAGCTCGGGGAAAGGAGGCAGCCGTTAACGGGGGGGCATCCGATTCGGCGGATTATGCCCCCTCGCCCCCTTCGGCGACTGCTCTCCCAGTGGCCCCGGCGCCGCCGGAGCCGGAGAGGCCGGAGGTTTGGTTCGCGGAGGATTCGCCTCCGTGTGTCGAATGGCCAGTGAACAAGGAGACAATTGTAACACCCCAATATTTCCCAAATCCTGGCTTGCCTCGTCTCTCTCTATTTCAAAATGAGATCCCAGTTGTGCCAGTATCTTAGCCCAAAACGTTGGCAGTCAAATTCGTTCATTCAGATCTTTTCCACAAATCAGCCCAAAAGTATCACAAATCAGCTCTTTTCAGATTTGTCAGAAGCCCAAAAAGGACTAAAAGTCTCAGACCATCTCCAAACTTTGATTTGATTCAGCGAACATCTCCCATTCACTATTCTGAACAATTTTCCCTTCTAGAAGAATTTCCAAATCTTACCCTAAACCTGAGTTTTGGCCCTTGCCGCTTTGAAACCCTAAATACCCTAATTTTACCCTAAGTCATTTCCCATTTTTGTCGAAACCCTTGAGATCTTGCCTGATCTTTTCAAACTTCAGCTAGATGAGTTCTATTGATTTTATGCAACTCACTCCTAAAATCAGATTTCAGATCAAACCCTTAGATCTCCAGAATTGCAATCAGACCCAACTTCTACTCAAACTTTCTTCACAGATCAGCCCCTGGAACCAAGTTTCAAAATTGCAAATCGGCCCAGATATTCTTTTTCAGTCCCTTTTCGATCAGCCCCTAGTCGTTGCCTTCGACCAGTGCCCCGCCGTGCCGCTTTGCCGGCCATTTCTTCGCCGCCGGCCATCTTCTCTGGTCGCTAGTGCTTGTGATCGATTGAGCCATCCCGTGCGCACGTGCCAGCAACCAAAACCTCGCTAAGTCCAGTGGTTAAATGCCCGCGCTCCAGTACCGTTTTTGCGCGCGCACACCCGTGGCCGTGGCACTTGCATGCGTGTACGTGTCATCGCTGGAGCTGCGTTGCTGCCTCCGCATCCACGTCGTTCCAAACCCAGTTCCAACACGCCCCCGACAACGCTGGCAAAGCTCCTGCACAGCCGCGTACATCACGTCGTCGTTGCCGCTGTTCCTCCTGCGCCCAACAAGCCTCTCCCCGGAGCAAGCTTTGTTGTCGGATTTCCCCTCGCGAGCTCCGCCCCAAGGCCTATTTAAACCCCTCCAGTGCTGTGTTAACTCCTCATCTTCAGGACTTAGCCATTTTCCAGCATTCTCGCCACTCTCTTCTTCTTCTCCGGTGAGCTGATTTTGAGGCCATCGTCGCCAGAGCAATCCTCTCGCCTAATCTCCAATCCAAAGCCACCAGTGAGTTCCCCTCTTCCCTCTCTCTGTGTCATAGCACCCAATTGCATCCCGGCGATCCCTAAAGCCGGCGATCACCAGAAACACCCAAAACGCCTGTTCCTTCAATGCCAACGAATTTAAACTGAATTAGCCTTTGTGTTAGTAGAGAAAAGGGATCAGTGAGATTAGTAGAGCAAGCATGTGAGATCAAAATCTTCAATTTTGCCCAAATTGAAGAAATCCCAATCTAGAACTTCATCTGTTCGCTGGACCTCGTCACCGAGCTTCTCCGGCGATCCTCCAGCAAAATTAACCCCTCCAGTAGCCTTGTTATGCCCTAGAGATCATTGACAAGTTGGGAATTGAGCTCATTCGCCTTGAGTCAAAAACCCCCAATTTCAGAGTCGACTTCTCCAGCGCCGGCCACCGGATTTCGTCTCCGGCAACTTTAGCTGACACCACCTTCTCCCTTTGCTTGGCCTCAGCTCCCTGAGCATTTCCTTCCACTAGCTCGACATCTGAATCTACCCAGATCGTGAGATATGCCATTGTCAAGCTTCTGTCCAAATAAATGTCTGTGCTGTGTCGCCACCGCGGTTCGTCGCCAGATTTCTCCACCGTCCGGCCATCTCTTGCCTTGAAATCACTTGCATTGCATTCCTGGCATCTTCGCCTATCTCCTAGACATAGTTGGCGAAGTGTTTGAAGCCCAGAATCAAATCTAATGCTTTGCCCTAGTTTTTGGCAATGTCTGCACTATGTCAGTGCATGTCAGCCACTGGCATTAGCCTTGTTTGACCTCTTCTGGTTGAGCAATTGAAATGCCACTTTGTCCCCTAGATTCCTGGAGTTGTGTTCTACATCTTTCTCTTCTGTAACTTCTCCAGAAAACCTACCTAAGACCAACTGAAGGCTATGTCTAGCCGTGGACCGAATGTCGGCCTTTCGACATTCAACTCCTTTTGAGCCCATCTCTTCGACCAGCACTCAAGTGACTTTGTCCAAACATTTCCCCTTGCATGCATGATATATTTACTTATTATTTTCTATTGCAACTATTTTCTGTATGCTTATGTAGTGTATGCGTTGTATTGCTTGTGCCCGCCGTAGTGCCCGAAGTTGAAGGAGCGGAAGAAGTCTTCGAAGTTTTGTCCAGGCAACTAGACCTAGCATTGCAAGGCAGGTCTCAACCCCTTGATCATGTCTCACCTAATATTTTCAAATGAAGTATGTTAGTTGTTTTCAAAGTATATGCATACCTTACATTCAAATGAGAGTATGTTCAAATAATATGGTTAGATAGAACCTAAATAATTGTGAAGCCCCTCTTGTGATTGAATGCCCATGCATCCTTGTCACCCTAGGATATATGCGTAGGATTATGCTTATGCTTGAAGACTTATGCTAAATATAAAATGGTCAATTATATGATAAACATATTTGAAAACCCCTTTTTTGTGAAAGAAAGTATAAATTAGAATTGATAGTGAGGATGGTTTGTATGGAGAGGGTGTGGTGCGCACCAGGGAATGTGAAATGCTCCTCACTATTAATTCATAAGGACAAGAACCTTGTGTTATGCCTCTATGCGGCATGAAAAACGTATCAAACACTTGCCTGGTATAGGACAGGCACGACTTAGTAGCTTTTTGGTATTAGCAGTTCCCTGCATGGTTTGTCGGTCTGGTTTCTCGCGTGGAAACTGGTTGGGCGCAGTTCCTCCGTGAGTGATGTGCATTCAGAAAAATTATGAGAGGAAAAGGTGGAAAGAAGGAAGTCGCCCTACGCTTGATTAAGTCGTGAGCGGCTATAATCATATGGTCATATGTCTTGCGTGGACACAGGCCTAGGCTGGGAAGTAAGGCAGTGGGGATGACCCACAACGGTACTTGAGACTTAACTGTCTATTTACCGGGCGGGGATACTGTTAATACTAGACTGCAAAAGCATTGTGTGATCTCGGCCTTGTCACATGCGTAAAAGTCACATGGAGCTGATCCGACTTGAAAGCCGAGTGAAGAATTGGATTTAAAAAGAGGTACACCTTTGCAAAGGTGTAAGAAAAGTATCGGATAGTCTGTACTCCCAGGTCATGGAGTATGTTCGCGGTGGATTTATCCATGTGGTTCAGCACAAGTAATATTTGGAATGTTTTCATTATATGGGTTGATAAAAGTGATGACTCATGGGAGACCATCACACATAACAATTTCTAAAGTATAACTTAAGATTTCAAAGTATTGCTTTTGAAACTAAAAGCTTTTCTTTATAACTTTAGAGTGAAAATCTATTCTATTCTTACATATAAAACCAAGACCTCATTCGTTGAGAACCCCTCATCTATATACCTGCATTCTTGTAACGAGACTTGCTGAGCATTGTGTAAAAACATGCTCACCCTTGCCTTTGCACACAAATTCAGAAGAAAGGATTTGAGTATCCTGATTCCTTTGACTGCGAGCACCAAGAAGAGGAAGGAACCTTTCCCAGGAGATTCGAGTTTCTAGGAGGGTCATGAGCCATGTTGTCCGATGTGGAGGAAGCCCTTCCAGAGCCACTGCAGAAGGAAGTGGAGACCTTTGTGGTTGCTTTTTGTGTTGTTTTTCTGTGTTCGGTACTTTAATACCGATTCTTGATTTTGAAAAACTGTCTCCTTTTGTATCAACTTTAATTAATGCCATCCTTGGCATTATGATATTGTAATAGTGGTCCTCGTGACCTTGTACTTGTTTTATCTACCAGCTTTATTGTTTAATGTAAATCCTGTTGTTGTGAGCTTGTGATGTAACTTTCTGAGTGCAACCCACCTCGGTGGTTGCCATCGGATTCCTCAAATGAGGGTCCCACAGAAGATGGTATCAGAGCAAAGGCTCGACTGTAGGTCGTGACCCTTCTATAGATATTGGCGTCCCTAGATCAGAAAATCGCTAGTTTATTTGACTAAAATCTAATTACAAAAATCTAATTTGTCTAAAAAAAATATATTATGTAGTTATCCTTTTCGATTATTCGAAAAAGCTTTAAACATTATTTTAACTTTTAGGTGTTTTTGCGTTATGCCCCTTAGACAGCTTTTGTGCCTCAGTGGTAGTCTATGAGATCCCAGAACGTGGAATTGAACCTGATGGACGCAGATGAAGATCCGGAGGAGGACTAAGAAGAGGTAGAGCCTTACGGTTCTTCCAAAGCCGACGTGTGATCCGAGACTTTCCCTGGTTTAACCTTTTGTGCCTAACCACAGCAGACGTTAGATCTTTTGTGTAGTAGTTGCTTGTCTTGATGTGTGTTGGTTGCTAAATATTCCTATAAGCCGTAGAGGCAAAACTATGTGTTTTATGAAAAGTTAATTTATGAAAAACATCTTGCACTTTCCAATCCTTGTCTCACAAATTGATCTCCGCTTTCCGCTTGTACACTATCTGTGTCTCCCTCTGAATTAGCAACCATTTCTTTGACCGCTTGTTAGAGCAGATTCGTTAACACTAGAGGAAGATCTCATGGAAGAGAACCCGAGGAAGATACCAGTGACATGAGAAGTACATCTGGAAGAAGAGCCCGTACCAACTAAAGATCAACCCGGAGCACCAACTTCCATGCCACAAGGAGGAAAAATCAATGATATGTTGATATGGATGCAGTGAGAATCCCAATCAAATCCATCTATAGAAATATTACCTTTTGTATCAGCAACCTAGAATTCCTAGCAGATTTGCTAGTTCTGAATCTTCAAGAGTTAGACATCATTCTTGGAATGGACAAGCTAGTGAAACACAAAGGTCAGATAGATTGTGAGAAGAAGACCGTCATTCTAACCAACGTCGAAGGAGAACAAGTCACATTCTGCGCAGAACAGAAAAGAAAAGAAAAGAACAGAAAAGAAAAGAAAAAAAAAGAAGAAAAGCAAAGAAAACAAAGATCTCCACTAATCGACCATATGGACAGCTTGAACAGTGTTGAAGAGATCAAATTCAAGAAGGTCCCAGTAGTCAACGAGTACCCAGAAGTTTTTCCTGAAGGATTCCCTAGAATGACACCAGACCGAAATATAGAGTTTGCCATCGAGCTGAAACCTCGATCAGCCCATACGCAAGGAAACTTGCATGTATGACGAGCCAAGAATAGGAAGAGCTAAGAAAGCAAGCGAAAGAATTGGAAGAAAAAGGTTCATCAGAACAAGTTCTTCACCTTAGGAAGCCCCAGTGCTCTTCACCAAGAAGAAAAATGGCAATCTGCGACTTTGTATCAACTACTGGAAGTTGAATGATATGACGATAAAAAACAAGCACCCTCTGCCAAGGATCGACGATCTCTTTGATCAACTCAGAGGAGCAAAAATATTTTCAAAGATCAACTTGAGATCCGGTTATCATTAACTGAAAATTCGAGAAGGGGATATCCCAAAGACTGCATTCATGACAAGACATGGATTATATGAGTTTACAGTGATGTCATCCGGACAAACGAATGCACCGGCAATGTTCATGAACCTAATGGGAAAAGTTCTCATGGAATATCTAGACAAGTTCATTATCATGTTTGTGGATGATATTCTCATTTTTTTCCAAGAACGAAGAAGGGCATAATCAACATCTAAGATTAGTGCTAAGGAGGTTAGCAGATCATCAATTGTACGCCGAGATTGATGAGTGTGCTCTCTGGTTGAAAAAGATTCCTTTCTTAGGCCACACATTTCATGTGAAGGAATATTCATGCATCAGTCAAAGACCCAAGCTGCACCACAATATCATCCAAATCTACAATACCCAAGACCCATGACAGCCAAGTGCCCGGCTTGTCACAGAAGCCACTATCAGCGTGATTGTCCCCACACCACTATCATTGTGGACAATTCGGTCACTGTCGAGAAAAATCCCCTAGAGGAATCTACCAGATCCAATAGCCAAGAGAAGAAGTGAAGGTCAACAATAGCCTGCAGTTCAGACACCAATCCCAATGCCTGCCCCAATACAACAGTATGGACGAGAAGCTCCAGCTGCAAGAGAAAGATTTCCAACTAACCAGAGAAGAAGTTGAGGAAACCCAGCACCAACTCAAGGCAGACTCAACTATCTCACATCAGAAGAAGGAAGATCATGAGACAAAAATTTTTGCTATTTAAAGTGGACTGATGTCGCGCCCCGAAACTGGGACTACGACTACTCCCTTGGAGACCTAGCTTGCTATAGCTAGTCCCTTACAAGCATACCTTTGACTTCCCAGGATAAGTCAAGCACAAGAGTATATTCACATTGCAGCAGAAAAACTTACAAAGTATTAAGCAGTGTGGCCTGCTGGCCATAATATTACATAAAAAGATTACAATACCTTCGCGGCATCAAGGGTTAGTTTAAGCAAAATAAAAACTTCTACACAGCGGATGATGGGTGTCCCTTCCACAGTAAGAAGTTGACGGTAGAACAACACATCAGGGATTTGGCGGTTCTGGCTCTCCTTCTTGTTGGTCCAAGAAGTTCTCCACGTCTTCCTCTTGATCTTGGTACGCTCCATCTTCTGGGTTGTAAGTTGCAAGGGTGAGTACTTACGTACTCAGCAAGTCATAGGGAAGAGTAGATACTTATAGTAATGTTGTTATGAACCTAGACTAGTCAAGAATTATGGATGTTTATAAAGTAGTCTTTACTTTCATACCTCATCTCATGGCAGCACTTTTCATAACATATCTTCACTATTTATGTTCACTAGATTATAGCACTACCGCGACACGTCGACACACGACAGCCCACGATAGCACCCCTTATCATGACAACACATGTCATTTGGGTAATCTTGACTTATCAAATTTTATTTAGAAAATATACTTGTGTCACACCCCATGGATTTAATCCACCGCAGCAGACTCCTATAAACCCGAGAGCTCGGAGTATTCGAATACGTTTTTAACTCTGCAGAGAGGTACCAATTTACCCGCAAGATATTCCACTTTCAAGCCTTTCCTATCACAAGGATTGGACCCCTGACTCACTTCATACTGTGAGTGGCAAGGTGGAGATAACAAGAACTTTTGTTATGTTTCACTTACAATTCACCCCTGACCCTGTAGTTTTCTTCACACAAACCGCAGTTGTGGCGGGCTATACCCCCACCGCTAAGCTTCTTCCCATTACTGGGTCAGCGTGCTTGATCAAATCACATTCAGTGATACGTGGAGGAGCTGAACCCCGTGAGTTTAGTGTATTGTTTTCCATCTCATGCAGGGGTTTCATGTGCGATTCACATAAGTACTTGTTCAGGCCTGTCCCATACCAGGCTTGCGGTTAGCGCGTTGTTCATGCCACTAGACGCACAACACACGGTTCTAGTCCTTATATGCCAGTGACCAGATCATACCACACACACACCATGCACCTACAGTGCCTGCACCTCCAGTGCAGCCAAGCACAACCAGTGCTAGTACCACCATTCCATACCAAAACCCTGGTCACGGCTAAGGGTTCTATTTCATGAACATATATAAATACACTTATAATAGTTTATGGCTCACTATTTGATCAATTCACATTTCACAAGCATCTAGCTTAGTACTGCCAATTCACAATTCATCCATTCTCATGCAATACTACTTATACTCAAGGTCATATCATAGCAATTCATAAAATATAGGTTCAAGATGATCAAGACTATGACTTGCCTTCCGCGTCGTGAGAGACAACAGTTGATGTCGGGTCAGCAGTGAAGTCCTCGAACTCTGGCTCTTGATCTACTCTCCAATCAAACAAACAACCAAGAATTACAACCTTTTCAATACATTATTATACTACATGCAATAATGCAAAGATGAATGTCTCGGTGATTCTGAAATGATTGGGTTTGGATACCATAGAAGTTGATTAGGGCTAACCCATAGAGTTAGGGCTGAAGATGAGTGCTAGGAACTTCTAGGGTTCCAGGGTATGGGAATTGACATTAAGTCCACGGCTGGTTTGCCCAAAATCGATGAACATTCGGTTCAAGGCATCGACATTCGGTTCAAGGCATCGACATAGGGTTAATGAATGGTAGAAGGATTATCTCAACTTGTGGCAGTAGAATGAAATGTAGATTACAACTCCACAAGTCTGATGGAGAAAGTTATTTTCAATTTGCATAACTGGAAAGAGGTGAAAAGAGCTAATGCCACTGGCTGACATGCTCTGACATTGGGCTGACAATGTCAAAATCTAGGGCTAAGCATAAATGCAATTCAAGGGCTCAAATCAAGTTGTGATAGAAGAAGAAATTGTAGATCACAACCTCAGGATTCTAAGGGACAAAGTCATGCTCAAAATGCACATCAGGAAGGAAGTGAAAAGGGCTAATGCCACTGGCTGACATAGCCTAGCATTGCACTGACATGGCTAGAAACTAGGGCTTGCCATAACTTTTGACCTGGAGCTCCAATTGGTGCACCACTTTGTCTGGGAGGTAGACCTCAGTAACAGGAACAATTCATTCAACTGGACCTAGGGCAGGAGATGGCCAGAAAGTGATGAAAACCGGCGATGAACTCGGTGGCTGGAGTTTCTGATCATAGCACTGAACAGGAATTAGGGCATAGCTATATCTTCTGATTTAGGCCGAATTGGAAGTCGAACTAGTAGGAAAAGTTGCTCAGGAGATCAAGGCTCATCTGGTGGACAAGGTTTCTGGAGCTGGATCGGCCGGGAATGGTTTTCCAGTGGCCGGCGCCGGAGAAGAAGACACTGATATTGGGGGTTTTGGCTACACGAAGTTTGAACTCGATTCCTTGCTTGGAGAGCATCTAGAAGGTATAAGAAAGCTTCTGGCATGATTGAATTGGCCGGAGAATCACCGGAGGAGGCTGGCGACGTTCGCCGGCGACTGGTGAAGCTCGGGCTAGGGAAAAGCTTTAGTTCTTGGTCAATTTCGCAATTTGACTTCACAGGCTTGCTTAAAACTGCTCACTGATCATTTTTGTCTATTGAATCGAAGGCTAATTCGGGCTAATTTGACTTGTGCAACTGGAACAGGGCATGTCACTAATTTCAGCAATTGCCGGCGATCACCGGCGATGAAGTGCATAAGAGTTCAATTAAATGCTACAGCACAGATAGTGAGATACGGGGAACTCACTAGTGGTGTCAATTTGGGAATTGAGGCTGCGGTTGAGGCTGTCACCGTGAGCCTCCGTGCTGAGCTCGCTGGAGAAGAAAGCAACGGCGAGAAGGAATATGGTTTAACTGCTTGAGGGTGTTGGAGAGCTCTGCTAAAGGTGGATAAGCTTCTCTGGGATTGCTATTTATAGGCAAAGCAAAATGAAACGAAGCTCAAGCTCACGGCTTGAAGCTAAGATGCTTGCGCTAATGCACCTTCGCGCTGAAGCAACGGCGAGCACAAGCAAGCAAAGCTTCTCTCTGGCATGTAGCAGCTGGTGTGCTGGATGAAGGTGGCTACGGCAACAACTGAAGAGCAAACACTTGTGCATGCAAAGGAGGTTGCGAAATCACGGCTAAAGCGGCGTTGTTCAACGGTGACGATCACGACGACGAGGCGCTCCTGGTCGCGGTCGCAGAGGTATTGTTCCACGTTGGCTGATGTCGAAGCAACACGGTGCCGGCTGTGGTCGAAGTCGCCGTGCACTGCTGGACGTGAACTGTAGCTTGCTTGGTCGTGTACAGCAGGTGAGGTCGAAAACAGCCATTTGCACTAAGTTGTAAAATCTGGAAATTTGCTTTGGACTGAATTGTAATTTCTGACTTAGAGATAGTTGATTTGCAATCTTGTTTCACAGCTGAGTATAAACTTATACCTTATACTCATCTAGCAAGAGATTTGATGAAATCTGGTATGATTTGATGATTTTCGACTTAAATCGAAAATAGGGTACTTTAGGGTACAATAGAATCTGAGTTTTATCAATTTCGAATTCTGACATCTAGGATGAGATTTTGTAATCTGGACAGAAGGGTAAATTGTATGAAATAGCATTTAGAAATGATTTACTGAAGAAATCTTGAATTTGGAGTTGATCTGAAGATTTTACCCTTTTTGGGTTTCTAGATATCAGATAAAGGACTAATTTGCAATATAATTTGGACTGATATGTGAAAAAGGATTAGATGATATAATTTGGCTGCCAACTTTCTGGATTAAGCTATTGGCATACCCATGATCATAGTCCAAGAGTAATCTGATCTGAATTAGGTCAAGACTTGACTAAATCTGAGTTCAGAATATTTAGGGTAATTAAAATAGTAATTTGAATTTCTGTTTTCGAAAACAGAAAAGAATTGATAGATCTGGAAGTTAGAGATGGAATTGAATCTGGCTTCTGAAGACTTTTATGTTCAAGGTAACTGATAAATCATATCTGAGTAATCTGATCTTGATTTGAGTTCACAGGATAGATTTTGAGATTTTAGGGTTTGAGATAGATTGGGGTAAAAGGGTTGAACCGATCTTGTTACTACTACAAATACATAGTATCATGCATGCATGGTGTTCATGAAAAGAAAGTTTTTACCCCTAAACTCAGGGTGTTACAACTGAATATGACGTGTCTAGAGTATCCTATCACTATTCAGTTTCCCGACTCTAGGATGCCAGTAAAGTCAGTGTGCGAAGGAGTGAAATTTAATATATGCGGAAAGGAGTTCTCTGCTAAACTACTGGCACTAGAACTACAAGGTTGTGATGTTATACCTGGAATGGACTGGTTGTTGGAACATAAAGGACAAATGGATTGTGAGCGTAGGGCCGTTGCCCTTACTAGTCCTAACAGAAAAGAAGTTTTGTTCCAATCCTGAGAGGATGTTAGTAGAACACCCAGCCAAAAATCTGGACAGTTCGAAGAAAGAGGTGAACCAGATCCCCGAAGTTGGAGGATACCCGAGCGTGTTTCCAAAAGAGTTACCAGAAGTGCCGCTGATCAAGGTTTTGAACTCAATGTTGAATTGAAACCTGGACGGAAACCGTATAAAAATGCCATATCGGACATCAGTCAAGGACCAAGAGGAGCATGCTGACCACCTACGAAAAGTCTTGGATAAACTAAGGGAGAAACAATTTAATGCTAAGCTGGATAAGTGTAAATTTGGACACAGGAAATTTCATTTTTAGGTCATCTGACGACAGCCGAAGGAGTGCAAGTGGATCGAGTTAAAAGTCGAGACAGTGAAAGAGTGGAAACAACTTGAATCAGTGACAGAGGTCAGAAGTTTTCTTGGATTAGCTGAGCACTATCACCGATTCATTGAAGGATTTTTTCCAAGCTAGCCAAGCCGCCCAATAGTTTGTTGAAAAAGGATGTCCAATTTGAGTGGACAGAAAATTGTTAGAAGAGCTTCGAAGAGTAGAAACGAAGGCTAACAACCACACCAATTCTAGTTCTCCCTGATAATAGGAAGAATTTTGAGATGTAGCGTGATGCATCTAGGCATGGACTAGGATGTGTCTTAATACAAGGAGGAAGAACAGTCGCAATTGCATCGAGGCAACTGAAGTCGCATGAGAAGAATTACCCGACCCTTGATGTGAAGTTAGCAGCAGTGATTCACACACTTAAGATTTGGAGACATTATCTGGTAAAGAATCGATGTGAAATCTACTCAGACCACAAGAACTTGAAGTATGTTTTGCCCAGCAGAATTTGAAAATGAGGCAACGTCGATGGCTAGAGTTAATAACGAACTATGGCCTAGACATGCATTACCATCCTAGTAAAGTTAATGTCATTGTGAACGCCTTGAGCAGAAAGGTTTACTGCATCGGCAAATGATTGAATCAGTAGATCAAGGTTCTGTGACCATGTATGTTGTCAGTTACACCTACGTTGGAAGAAGAGATTCGAAGGTCACAAGAAAGTGATGAAGGAATTCGGAAGATCAAAGAGGATATGAGGATCGGAAAGGCAGTAGAATTTCAGGAAGATGAGTGAGGTGCAATTTGGCAAGATAAAAGGATGTGTGTTCCAGAGGTTAAGGAGATCGAGACACTAATTTTGAAAGAAGCTCATAACACTCCACACTATATTCACCCCAGAAGTACTCGGATGTGTTAGGACTTGAAGGATCAATTTTGGTGAAGTCGCATGGACAGAGATTGCCGAGTAAGCGGTAAAGTGTGACACATGTCAAGAGGATGAGGACCGAACATAGAAGACTAGCAGGATTGTTACAGCCACTAACCATACTAGAATGGAAATGAGAAGAAGTTGGAATAAACTTTATTACAGGACTTCCGAAGACTAAGAATGGATATGACTCCATGTGGATGATTGTGGACAGACTGGCGAAAGTAGCGCACCTCGTACTAATGCAGATGACTTACAATGACGCCAAATCGGCAGAAATTTACATGACTAGGACTGTGACTCTACATGGTATACCCAAGAGGATTGTATCAGATCGTGGAGTACAATTGACTTCAAGATTTTGGAAAAGTCTGCATGATGCCCCAAAAACAAGGTTGAACTTCAGCACAGCTTACCACCCTCAGACTGGAGGATGGACAGAACCAGTGAATCAAATACCGGAGGATAAGTTGCAAGCATGTGTGCTCAAATATGGAGTTTCATGAGAGTTATACTTGCCATACACAGAACTCAACCACAGCAATAGCTACCATACTAGTTTGCAGATATCTCCCAAGGAAGCAGGAGTTCAATCAGACTCATCCTACCAAGAATACCCCATCAAGATACTTGAGGTCAGTGAAAGAAGATTGAAATCAAGGACCATTCGACTCTGCAGAATTCAATGGAACAACCACTCAGGAGAAGAGTCAATATAGAAACAGGAAGAAGGACTGCATCGAGATTTCCCTTACCTGTTTTCAGACCTACCAGAATCTCGAAGACGAGATTGTTTTTAAGGAGGTTAGGTTGTAACACCCCAATTTTTCCCAAATCCTGGCTTGCCCCGTCTCTCCCTATTTCAAAATGAGATCCCAGTTGTGCCAGTATCTTACCCCAAAAAGTTGGCAGTCAAATTCTTTCATTCAGATCTTTTTCACAAATCAGCCCAAAAGTATCACAAATCAGTTCTTTTCAGATTTGTCAGAAGCCCAAAAAGGACTAAAAGTCTCAGACCATCTCCAAACTTTGATCTGATTCAGCGAACATCTCCCATTCACTATTCTGAACAATTTTCCCTTCTGGAAGAATTTCCAAATCTTACCCTAAACCTGAGTTTCGGCCCTTGCCGCTTTGAAACCCTAAATACCCTAATTTTACCCTAAGTCATTTTCCCCATTTTTGTCGAAACCCTTCAGATCTTGCCCTATCTTGTCAAACTTCAGCTAGATGAGTTCTATTAATTTTATGCAACTCACTCCTGAAATCAGATTTCAGATCAAACCCTTAGATCTCCAGAATTGCAATCAGACCCAACTTTTATTCCAACTTTCTTCACAGATCAGCCCCTGGAACCAAGTTTCAAAATTGCAAATTGGCCCAGATATTCTTTTTCAGTCCCTTTTCGATCAGCCCCTGGTCGTTGCCTTTGACCAGTGCCCCGCCGTGCCGCTTCGCCGCGTTTCTTCGCCGCTGGCCATCTTCTCCGTTCGCCAGTGCTCGTGATCGGTTGACCCATCCCGCGCGCACGTGCTAGCAACCAAAACCTCGTGAAGTCCAGCGGTTAAATGCCCGCGCTCCAGTACCGTTTTCGCGCTCGCACGCCCGTGGCTGTGGCACTTGCATGCGTGTACGTGTCATCGCCGGAGCTACGTTGCTGCCTCCGCATCCGCGCCGTTCCAAACCCAGTTCCAACGCACCCCCGACAACGCTGGCAAAGCTACTGCATAGCCGCGTACATCACGTCGTCGTTACCGCTGTTCCTCCTACGCCCGACAAGCCTCTCCCCGGCGCAAGCTTTGTTGTCGGATTTCCCCTCGCAAGCTCCGCCCCAGGGCCTATTTAAACCCCTCTGATGCCGGTCCCGGGCGCCGCCTTTTGGCTCCCGGGACCTGGCCTACTGTACCGGTCCCGGGCGCCGCCTTTTGCCCGGGGACATGGCCTCCGGTGCCTGCCTCGGGCACTGCCTTTTGGCTCCCGGGACGTGGCCTCCGGTGCCTGTCCCGGGCGCCGCCTTTGGCCCGGGGACATGGCCTCCAGTGCCTGCCCCGGGCGCCGTCTTTTGGCTCCTGGGACGTGGCCTCCGGTACCTGTCTTGGGCGCCGCCTTTTGGCTCCCGGGACGTGGCCTCCGGTGCCTGTCCCGGGCGCCGCCTTTGGCCCGGGGACGTGGCCTCCGGTGCCTGCCCCGGGTGTCGCCTTTCACCCGGGGACATTGCCTCCGGGCGCCGCCTTTCGCCCGGGGACATTGCCTCTTGGGGATGTCCCGGGCGCTGCCTTTTGCCCGGGGACATTGTCTCCGGCGCATGTCCCGGGCATTGTCGCCCTTCTAAAGGTAAAGTCTTTGGTTCTTGATCACGTGCAGGTCACGCGAGGAGCTTCTCGAGAATCAGCGACCACCTCTCAAGCATCCAAGGCGTCTGACTGGGAGAAGGACGTTGCTACCCCTCAATCCAACGGTAGCGTCCGGGGTAGTTTAGTCTTTTTTGCTTCTTTTTAAGGCTATAAATAGCCCTTGTACCCCCTGTTGTAAAGACAGGTGATTCATTATTTCTAGAATAGCCAAACTCACAGGTGTGCTCTGGAAGCCTCTCCCCGGGAGAGCCTCCGCAGCCGACTCCGGTCAGGAGCACGCCGACAGGACTAGGGCCCTCACCGGGACCTGAACCTATATAAATCCTCGTGTCACTTGCTGTGTTTGTCCGGCGGGGGAGGACCGGTCACCCGGTCAGTCCACGCCGCGTTTTCTTTGCTAGGATCGTCCACGAAACCTGCCGGGGTATTCGCAATACCACGACACCTGTGAGATCAAAATCTTCAATTATGCCCAAATCGAAGAAATACCAATTTGGAACTTCATCTGTTCGCTGGACCTCGTCGCTTCCGGTGATCCTCCAGCAAAATTAACCCCTCCAGTAGCCTTGTTATGCCCTAGAGATCATTGACAAGCTTGGAATTGAGCTCATTCGCCTTGTGTCAAAAACCCCCAATTTCAGAGTCGTCTTCTCTAGTGCCGGCCACCGGATTTCGTCTTCGGCCACTTCAGCTGACACCACCTTGTCCCTTAGCTTGGCCTCAGCTCCCTGAGCATTTCCTTCCACTAGCTCGACATCTGAATCTGCCCAGATCGTGAGATATGCCCTTGTCAAGCTTCTGTCCAGATCAATGTCTGTGCCGTGTCGCCACCGCGGTTCATCGCCAGATTTCTCCACTGTCCGGCCATCTCTTGCCATGAAATCACTTGCATTACATTCCTAGCATCTTCGCCTATCTCCTAGACATAGTTGGCGAAGTGTTTGAAGCCCAGAATCAAATCTAATGCTTTGCCCTAGTTTTTGGCAATGTCTGCACTATGTCAGTGCATGTCAGCCACTGGCATTAGCCTTGTTTGACCACTTCTGCTTGAGCAATTGAAATGCCACTTTGTCCCCTAGATTCCTGGAGTTGTGTTCTACATCTTTCTCTTCTGTAACTTCTCCAGAAAACCTACCTAAGACCAACTTAAGGCTATGTCTAGCCGTGGACCGAATGTCGGCCTTTCGACATTCAACTCCTTTTGAGCCCATCTCTTCGACTAGCACTCAAGTGACTTTGTCCAAATCTTTTCCCTTGCATGCATGATATATTTACTTATTATTTTCTATTGCAACTATTTTCTGTATGCTTATGTAGTGTGTGAGTTGTATTGCTTGTGTCCGCCGCAGTGCCCGAAGTTGAAGGAGCGGAAGAAGTCTTCGAAGTTTCGTCCAAGTAACTAGACCCAGCATTGCAAGGCAAGTCTCAACCCCTTGATCATGTCTCACCTAATATTTTCAAATGAAGTATGTTAGTTGTTTTCAAAGTATATGCATGCCTTACATTCAAATGAGAGTATGTTCAAATAATATGGTTAGATATAACCTAAATAATTGTGAAGCCCCTCTTGTGATTGAATACCCATGCATGCTTGTCACCCTAGGATATATGCTTAGGATTATGCTTATGCTTGAAGACATCTGCTAAATATCAAATGGTCAATTATATGATAAACATGTTTGAAAACCCCTTTTTTGTGAAAGAAAGTATAAATTAGAATTGATAGTGAGGATGGTTTGTATGGAGAGGGTGCGGTGCGCACTAGGGAATGTGAAAGGCTCCTCACTATTAATTCATAAGGACAAGAACCTTGTGTTGTGCCTCTATGTGGTATGAAAAACGTACCAACCACTTGCCTGGTATGGGAAAGGCACGACTTAGTAGCTTTTTGGTATTAGCAGTTCCCTGCATGGTTTGTCGGTCTGGTTTCTCGTGTGGAAACTGGTTGGGTGCAGTTTATCCGTGAGTGATGTGAGTTCAGAAAAATTATGAGAGGAAAAGGTGGAAATAAGGAAGTCACCCTACGCCTGAGTAAGTCGTGAGCAGCTGTAATCATATGGTCATATGTCTTGCGTGGACACAGTCCTAGGCTAGGAAGTAAGGCAGCGGGGATGACCCACAACGATACTTGAGACTTAATTGTCTATTTACCGGGCGGGGAGACTGTTAATACTAGACTGCAAAAGCGTTGTGTGATCTCGGCCTTGTCACATGCGTAAAAGTCGCATGTAGCTGATCCAACTTGAAAGCCGAGTGAAGAAGTGGATTTAAAAAGAGGTACACCTTTGCAAAGTGCAAGAAAAGTATCGGATACTCTGTACTCCCAGGTCATGGAGTATGTTCGCGGTGGATTTATCCATGTGGTTCAGCACAAGTAATATTTGGAATGTTTTCATAATATGGGTTGATAAAACTGATGACTCATGGGAGACCATCACACATAATAATTTCTAAAGTATAACTTAAGATTTCAAAGTATTGCTTTTGAAACTAAAAGCTTTTCTTTATAACTTTAGAGTGAAAATATATTCTATTCTTACATATAAAACCAAGACCTCATTGTGTAAAAACATGCTCACCCTTGCCTTTGCACACAAATTCAGAAGAAAGGATTCGAGTATCCTTATTCCTTTGACTGTGAGCACCAAGAAGAGGAAGGAACCTTTCCCAGGCGATTCGAGTTTCTAGGAGGGTCATGAGCCAAGTTGAGTCCGATGTGAAGGAAGCCCTTCCAGAGCCGCTGCAGAAGGAAGTGAAGACCTTTGTGGTTGCTTTTTGTGTTGTTTTTCTGTGTTCGGTACTTTGATACCGATTCTTGATTTTGAAAAACTCTCTACTTTTGTATCAACTTTAATTAATTTCATCCTTGGCATTATGATATTGTAATAGTGGTCCTCGTGACCTTGTACTTGTTTTATCTACCAGCTTTATTGTTTAAAGTAAATCCTATTGTTGTGAGCTTGTGATGTACCTTTCTGAGTGCAACCCACCTGGGCGGTTGCCACCGGATTCCTCAAATTAGGGTCCCACAACAATTGATTCCCAGAGGAGGATGCGCCCGATCACGGGTCTGAGTGTTTGAGTAGGGGACTAGTTTCTCAAATTGACTCGTTACCACAGTCCCTGAGGACCGGGTTGCCGCTTACACCCTCAATCCACGAGGGGTGATCGTGAGCCGCCCTACGGGAGTGGGACTCCCATTGTAGGGACTTGTTGGGTTGTGATGGCCCACTTCCTCGTGGGGAGGGCATCGCCGTGAAAGACGGTACTATTAAAAACCTACAATGAGCCAGGTCTGAGGAAAAAACCAGTTGTATTGAAAGTGAGTTAAGATACAATGCCTCCCCCCGCATGATTGCGACGGGGGAGGGAATGGTGGGTACAATGTCCCCCTCCCCTCCGACGTAATCGCTCTGGGGGAGGAGACGAGCCTGTAGGCTAGACGTAGAACTTGCGAAGCAAGCGCATGTTCGACATGTGCTTCAGCTCTTGCTCTTGAAGCTTGGAGAGCTTGTAAGCCCCAGAGCCCAGGACCGCCGAGATCCTGTAGGGGCCCTCCCACTTGGGGGAGAGTTTGCCCTGGGCTTGGGAGTCCGTGACGTGCTTGAGGACGAGGTCCCCTAGGTGGAAAGCCCCCTCGTGGACCCGCTGGCTATATGCGGGCGCCATTTCGCGCTCATAGATGGTGTGGCAGAGGAGCACTCGGTCGCGTTCCTCCTCCACGAGGTCGACCTCCACTCGTTGATTTGCCTCGTTAGATTGGTACGTGGTTGTCGTGGCTCTATGTAGGAGCTCGACCCACAGCGACTGGAAACCAATCTTGGGGGAAGGACTGCCTCAGCCCCTATTACAAGGGAGAAGGGGGTGCGTCCCATCGCCCAGCTCGGGGTCGTGCGCATGGAATAGAGGATACTAGGGAGCTCCTCCGCCCATGCACCCCGCTTGGAGGCGACTTGTTCAAGCCGTTGGTGTAACCCTTGTAGGATTACGCCGTTGACCCTTTCGACAGCCCCGTTGCTCTAGGGATGAGCTACCGAGACGAAGTGGATGATGAGCCCCAGGCCTTCGCAGAATTCCCAGAAATATACCGAGTCGAATTGGGTCCCGTTATCGACAGTGATCTCTCGGGGGACAGCGAAATGACATACGATATTTTTTCAGAAAAATTGCTGTACCGCCCGGGACGTGATGCTAGCCAAAGGTTCGGCCTCTACACACTTAGTAAAGTAGTCGGCCACGACCACCGCATACTTGTAGCCCCCGGGCGCTGGGGGGAAGGGGCCTAGGAGGTCCATCCCCCAGCGTGTGAAGGGCCAAGTGATGGGGATAGTCTGCAGCGCTACGGGGGGGAGGTTCGAACCCTTGGCCATCTTCTGGCAGGCCTTGCACACGGAGACAAGGTCTCGCGCGTCGCGAATCATCGTGCGCGGGGCCGGATGAGACCCAAAGCTTCCCGAGTGAATATCCTCGAGAAGTCCCCTGCTTGTAAAGTGGAAGCCCCCTGCTTGTAAAGCTTCCCCTCCAACAGGAGGTCTGCCTGAGCCTTAGCCCGAAGGCGCTTGGCCTCGGTCTCATTGGGAGGCTCCCCCTCCCCCTTGATGAAGGAGACGAGGGGATCCATCCAAGATGAAGTGCGAGTGATTTCGGCGACTTTTGGGACGCAGGACGCATCGCCCGCGTCCGGGGAGGTCACCGAGGGCTTTGCGATGATCTCTAAGAAAGCCTCCTTGGGGAGCAGTTCCCGGGCGCTGGCTGCCCGGGCCAGGGCGTCGGCCCGGTCGTTGTCCCTCCGCGGGATGTGCCGGGCCTCTAGTCCATTGAAGTGCTTCACCATCTTGCGCACTTCCTGCAAGTAGGGGCTCAAGTTTGCGTCATTGCACAAGTTAGACTTGTCCTGTCGTGGTATTGCGAATACCCCGGTAGGTTTTGAGAATGATCCTAGCGAAGATTACGCGGCGCGGGTTGACCGGATGACCGGTCCTCCCCCGCCGGACAAGCACAAAAAATGACACACGGGTTTATACAGGTTCGGGTCCTGGTGGGGGCCCTAGTCCTGTCGACGCGCTCCCGACCGGAGTCGGCTGGGGAGGCCCTCTCCGGGGGAGAGGCTTCCGGAGCACGTCTGTGAGTAGCTATTCCAATAAAAGAACCGATCCTTTACAACATAGGGGTACAAGGGCTATTTATAGCCCCAAAAAGAAGCAAAAAACCTAAACTACCCCGGAAGCCACCGTCGGATTGAAGGGCAGGACCGTCCTTCTCCCGGTCAAACGCCTTGGATGCTTGACAGGTGGTCGCTAGTTCCCGAGGCGCCCCTCGCGTGACCTGCACGTGATAAACAGTTCAAGACGTTACCTTTAGGAGGGCGAGGAGGCCCGGGACGGCGCCGGAGGCCAGCTCCCGGGGGCCAAAAGGCGGCGCCCGGGGAGGCCCCGGAGGGCACGTCCCCTGGCCAATGGGGGCGCCCGAGGAGGGGCCGGAGGCCACGTCCCCGGGCAAACGGCGGCGCCCGGGAGGGCACCGGAGGCCACGTCCCGGGGGCCAAAATGCGGCGCTCGGGAGGGCACCGGAGGCCACGTCCCGGGAGCCAAACGGCGGCGCCCGGGAGGGCACCGGAGGCCACGTCCCGGGGGCCAAAAGGCGGCGCCCGGGGAGGGGCCGGAGGCCAGGTCCCCGGGCAAATGGCGGCGCCCGGGACGGCACTGGAGGCCACGTCCCGGGGGCCAAAAGGCGGCGCCCGGGGGGGGGCCTGAGGCCAGGTCCCCGGGCAAATGGCGGCGCCCGGGACGGCAACGGAGGCCGCGTCCCGGGAGCCAAACGGCGGCGCTCGGGAGGGCACCGGAGGCCGCGTCCCGGGGGCCAAAAGGCGGCCCCCGGGGAGGGGCCGGAGGCCAGGTCCCCGGGCAAATGGCGGCGCCCGAGACGGCACCGGAGGCCACGTCCCGGGGGCCAAAAGGCGGCGCCCGGGGAGGGGACGGAGGCCAGGTCCCCGGGCAAATGGCGGCACCCGGGACGGCACCGGAGGCCACGTCCCAGGGGCCAAAAGGCGGCGCCCGGGGAGGGGCCAGAGGCCAGGTCCCCGGGCAAATGGTGGCGCCCGGGACGGCACCGGAGGCCACGTCCCGAGGGCCAAATGGCGGTGCCCGGGAGGGCACCGGAGGCCACGTCCCGGGGGCCAAAAGGCTGCTCCCGGGGAGGGGCCGGAGGCCAGGTCCCCGGGCGATCGTGACACTTCTTAGCTGGACTTAGTTCCGCGGAGATTTCCCCTGATAGCAGCCTCCCATGCTCGCCGGGGACGATGCTCGACTCCCTGGTGGGTATGGTTCAGGTCACCGGGAAGATCTCCGGGCCAAGTCACCGGAGCCGCGGCGCTTCGGTTTCTGTGCCCACGCTTAAAGCCGCGCCGTTTCGCCATCAATGCGCGCGCGGTTCGAACCGGCGCCTCGATTCACGCGCCCGTCCCTTCGTTTCCCCTCGCACGGTTTGAATTTCTACGGTCCAGATTGATCCGTGGGTGCCACGTGGCGTGCATCTAGACCACGGCCCGCCCCTATAAATAGGACCTTGGGGGGCCCGGAAGCTCATTCCAAATTTTCAGCCTCAACGATTTTTGCTCTCCCGGTAGCCCTCTCCCGGTAGCTCTTTCCGGTAGCCCTTTCCGGTAGCAGACGTCCGGGAGTTTTTAGTAGTAGCCTCCTGAAGTTAGCCACCGAAAAAGAAGACTAACCTCATGGCACCCAAGGGTCGAGCGAAGACCACGGAAGTGCCCCCGGAGGAAATAACCTCGGATTTCCTCTGGGCGTCGGAGTTCACGGCCGAGGACGCCGAGTCCTTGGCCGAAAGAGGCATCGTCGTGGACGGGGACATCCGAGTCCCTGTGAAGAAGGACGGACCCCCCGCCCCAGGCCCGGAGAGGTCGTGGCCTTCGAGGCCGTCCTGGAGGCGGGGCTCCGGCTCCCGGTGCATCCCATGCTCCGGGAGTTTCTCAAGGAGTACGGGGTGGCCCTCAACCACCTCACCCCGAACGCGCTCATCCGGATGGGCCTTTTCATTTGGCTCTACGAGACAGCGACCGGGCGGGAGCCCAACCTTCACGCCTTCCGGTACTTCTACGAACTGGCGGTGCGGACCTCCCACCTGGTGAAGGGGGGCCCCAAGTCCCCCTTCGGTTCGGTGATGGTCCAAATGTTGCCGTCCCGGGTAAATCGACTACTCGGCGGCGGCCTCCCGGGACCACTGGGGGAACTGGGTCCGGAGGTGGTTCTACCTCCGGGTCCGGGACGACGCTGTGGTGTACGCCCCGGAGGCCCCCACCTACAGCCGGTCGTCCGCGCCGAAGCCCCCGGCTTGGACGGACGAGGAGTTCGAGCTCCTTGGCAAGGTGATCCTCTACAAGAAAACCCGCTCGATGCGGGACGCCGCCGAGGAGATGGCTCTCCTCCGGATCTCCCCCTTCACCGGCGGGAAGAGCGGGATCGGAATGGGCCCCGAGCAGCGGCCCCTGGTGAAGCCTGTGACGCGACGTAAGCTCCGGGAATCCGCTGCATTGTACTTACGAATTTTTAAGAAATTGACTAACTCTTTACCTCTTTCAGTCCGGCCATACCCGGCGGCGCGGGAGAAGGCGGAGAACCTCCTAGGGAGGTATTTCGCCGATGAGCACGAGCGCGTCGTGCGCGCCGTGGGGGAGGGCCCTCCCAAGAACTTGGTGGCGGCGGCCTACGGGCTGAAGCTGCCGGAGAGGAAGCCTCTCCCCACCCCCGGGTCGCACAAACGGGGGAAGGAGGCGGCCGGGGGCTCGGAGCCCAAGAAGGCCCGGGTTCAAAAGACCCCCGGCCCATCGATGACGCCGGCGGCGACACCGGCGAAGCCCCGGGATGAGACCCCCGGGAGCGAACGTGCCCGGGCACCGTCCCGGAAGGAAGCAACACCTCCTCCCCCGAAGGGCCCCGTCGAGGCGCGGGGAAGGAGGCGACCACGGACGGGGCGGCGTCCGACTCGGCGAACTACGCCCCGTCGCCGCTCATGGTGGAGCCCCTCCCACCCCTTCCGGCTTCTTTGGTGCCGGAGAGGCTGGAGGTGGACGAGGGGGGGAGCCCCTCGGTCTACGAGGTTCCTCCGGAGGAGGAGGCCCCGAGGACCTTCCGCCCAGGGGCAGGGAAAGGCCTGATGGTTCCCCCCCGGGCGGAGGCTCCCGCCGAGAGCTCCTCGGGCACTTCTTCGGGGGGCACTAGCTCGTAAACGAAGACGCCGGCCGCGTTACCGGACCTTGAGGTCCGGGGGCCCCCCGCCGGCCGCGCTGGCGGCACCGGGCGGGAGACCCCTTTGCTTCCCGCAAGGGAGGTCACCCGCTACTCGGAGGGCCTGCATACCCGGAAGGTGCAGGCCTTTGTCGCGGGAGGGACGCTCCATGAGCGTTTCGAGGGGCTTCAGTCCCTCGGGGCCCAGGTAAGCCGAGTCGATGACATCTTCATTCGTCCCCTGCACTTCGAGATTTTTCTAACTCTATATATTTTGTAGGTGGCTGCTGTTACCTGGGGCCTTGAGCAGCGGGTCGCCCGGCTGCTTAAGGAGGCGGAGGGCCGGGCCGGGGCCTCTGTAGGGCAGCGCGAGGAGGCCCTCCGGGGACGCGACGAAGCCCTCGCGGAATTGACCCGGGCCCGGGCCCAGGTTCATATTTCCGAGGCCATCAACGCCCACCTCCGGGAGGAGGCCAAGGCGAGGGAGGAGGCGCTCCGGGAGCTCGAGAGCTCGAGCGTCCGGGCGGTGGCGGACGCGGGCCGCTCCGTCCGATCGGCCCTCGAGGGCCTTGGCGTAAGCCTCGGCTCTGGGAGTAGGGAGGTGCCGCCGGCGACCCTCGCGGAGGCTGTGCGTTTTCTCAACGCACAGGTCTCCGCCATCCCGGAGGCTGCCGACGTTCGGGCGCGGGGCCGGGCGATCCCCGTCGTCGCGGCCGCTGCGGGGCTCGTCGAGTTTCGGGGGGTCGGCGCCCGGGCGATCGGGGGCCGCATCCCCCGAAGCTTCCCGGACTCCTTCGAGCCTTCGCGCCGGGAGGTGGAGCAGCTTGCCGGAGGGTTCTACGACCGGATCATCCGGGCGTGGTTCCCGGCTCCGGCGCCTCCGGTGAGAGACGCCCCAGCCCCGGCCTTGGAAGAAGCCCCCTGGGGGGAGGACGCCAACGAACATGTATGAGCCTCCCCCCAGGTCTTAGCTAGGGCCCTTTTTTTCTTTCTTAGGATTTTGATCCCGGTAGCTTCTTAGAAGAAGCCCCGGACACTTGTACCAACACATTTTGAATGCAATGAAGTTAGAATTTTTTCTAAGTCTTTGAATTGAATTTACTGTTACCAGGGTTCCCGGGAGGCTGCTCCCGGGCGAAGGTCCGGGAGGGGCTCCCCAGGGGACGCCCAAGCGGCCTTGATTTTGCTAAGCCTTGTCTCCGGGAATCGCGGCGAGGATGGTGTCCGGGAGCCGATCCGGTTGAGGTGGCGTCCGGAGTGGCATTTGGACAACTTTGATAATCATCGTGCCAAATTGTCCCCTCCGCGACCGGGGCTCCGGGTGATCCCTCCCCTCCGAATACTTCCACTGGCGGGATACGAGTTCTGCCCTGAAGATGTGCTCCGGGACGCTCGGTGCCGCGTACGGGCGTTGTACCGGGACTTGACCCGGGAGCTAGCGGAAAGCCTCCGGGAGTATTAGGTGTAGCAACCTTAGGGCTTAGAGAATCCCCCGGGTTAGAACCCGGGTTGTATCATTTCCGAAGCCCACCGGAGGGGCAAGATGTCCTCCGGGTTCGATAATCAATAAAGCTGTTGCTGTTTCCTTTCATTGCCTCTTTATTTTCTTCTTCTTGCATGGTCTGGACGACTCATCTTAACAAGGATGAGCTAAGTATAATCTTGAGTATAGCATAGCCTAAGCATGATATTCTAGGGTGACAAGGGTGCATGGATATTCAATGTCAAAAGGGGCTTTATAGTTATTTAGGTCATATCTAATCATTTCATTGAAACATAGCTCTTATTTGAATCTAAGGCATGCACATACTTGAAAACAGTTAACATACTTCATTTCAAAATTGTAGGCTAGACATGATCAAGGGTTTGAGACTTGCCTTGCAGTGATGGGTCTAGCTGCTCAGATGAATCCTCGAAGATCTCTTCTGCACCATCAACTTCTAGTTCCAAGGCGGACACAAACAACACATACACACTATATAAGCATACAAGCACTAGAAAATAATACATAAATACATCATGCATGCAGGGAAAGGGTTTGGACAAAGTCACCTGACATTGATCGAAGAGATGGGCTCAAAAGGACTTGAATGTCGAAGGGTTGACATTCGGCTCATGGCTTGACATAGCCCTAAATTGGTTCTAGGTTTGTTTTCTGGAGATGTGACAATAGGGAATATTGTAGAGCATGGTTCAAAAGGCTTAGTGGCCAAAGTGGAATTTCAATTGCTCAAATGTAACAAGTCTGAATCATCCAATGCCACTGGTGGACATGTACTGACATAGTGCTAGACATGGCCAGAAACTAGGGCATTGCATAACTTTTGACTCAGGACTCCAATTGGTGCACAACTTTGTCTGGGGTTTAGGCCTTGATAACAGCTACAAAACTCTCAACAGGCTCAAGGGCAGAAAGTGGCCGGAGGGTGGCCAAATCCGGTGAGCAAACACGGTGGTCTGAACTACTGGACAATAATCTTGGCATGATCATAACTTTTGATCTAGGCCGATTCAGGGTTCGAGCCAGTGGAGTAAATTGCTCAGTGGGTTGAGGCCAAGCTAGATGACAAGGTTTCATTAGTCGGTTTGGCCGAAAAATGAACTCCGGTGATCGGGGCCGAAGACAAAGGCACCGATTTGGGCGTTTTCGTTCCATGGCGTTTGAACTCAATTCCACGCTCAGGAAGCATCTAGGTGTCATCACAAAGCTACTGGCGTACTCAATTTTCCCAGAGAATGGCTGGAGAAGCACGGCGGCGTTCTTCAGCGAACTGCCGAGGATCGAACATGGGACTTCGACGCTCGGGGCAAAATTGGCGATTCCAAACTTGCAGGCTTGTTCCTCCAAGCTCACTGATCATTATTCTCTACTGGCACGAGGATCAATTTGGCTTGAATCACTCGGCATTATGGGAACAGGGGATCACGACTTTTCCGGTGATTGCCGGCGTTGAGGTTCGCCGGGGGTCATTTAACGGCTATGGCACATACAGGGGGATAAGGGGATCTTACTGGTGGTGCCGGTTTGGAGGGGGAAGCTGCGGGCGAAGTTGGCACCGTGAGCTTCAAAAGTAGCTCTCCGGGGAAGAAGGCCTTCGCGGCGGCACTGAAGAACTAGGTTGTTCTCTGGTGGTGGAGGCTAAGGCATACAACTGCGGGATGGTGTGTGAAGAGATGCTGGGCAAGGGGGCTTTATATAGCCGCGGGGTTGAGCTCTCGGGAGTTGCAGCAATCGCCGAGAAGATACTCCCTGGCGCTGGAGCGATCAGTGAGGCTCATCGGGACACGGCTGGAACTCTGCCAGAGAAGGCGCATCGCGCGAAATTGGGGCTTCGTGAGGACGACGGGATAGCGAGCTTCGGCATGGGCGCAACGTGGCGGTAAAGTCCTGACAATGTCGAGCACGCGCGCGAGCGGTGAAGCCACGGTCTCCGGTCATCGCAACGGTGGCGTTTCCTTGGCGCGACGCGAGCACGTGCGGTACATGCTGGTTTCGACCGTTGGCGGCGGCGAATTTGGCCGGCGGTGAAGGGCACGGTGGTTCACGGCAACGGCAGCAGCTGCGGTCGAGAGTCCTCGTGGTCGTGGTCGTGCACGGGGCTCTGGTCGTGGTCGAAGAAAGGGCCAGGGGCTTTTTTGCAATGTTTTGGACTGATTTGCGAAGTTTTGGACTAAACTGCGAGGATTTTAGTTCGGGAACTTGGGCCTATATGCAAATCTGAAGATCCGGAGGGCTGATTTGAATTTTGACTTTGCAGATGAGTGTTACTAAAGTACTTGGACTCATCCAGTGGGAAAAATGGTAAGATCTGACAAGATATGAGGGTTTCGACAAAATCGAAAATAGGGTAAAATAGGGTAATTAGGGTTTGACATTTTGCCGGGGCTGAAACTAGGGTTTCGGTTGAGATTCTTGAGTTCTTCCAGAAGGGAAAAACGTTCAGAAAAATGAAAGAAATATAATCACTTGATCAGATTTAAATTTGGAGATAATCTGGGACATTTAGCCTTTTTGGGCCTTTTGAAAATTCTGAAAGGCCTAAACTGAAACACTTTTGGACTGAAATGTGAAAATGATCTGGGAGATGAAGTTTAGCTGCCAACTTTTTAGGTTAAGGTAGTGGCATACCTAAGGTCAAGATAGGGTTGAGACATCAGGGATTCCAAAGAAGATATGCTGACTCGTAAACAGAAAAGATAGCCAAAAATAGGGATGCTACACTACCCCGCCTGCCACTGTTGGATCGAGGGGCAGTGGTGTCCTTCTTCTGGTCAGGAGCCTCGGATGCTTGACAGGTGTCCGGCAGTTCTCGAGGTGCTTCTTGTGTGATCCTCACGTGACCCGGGACCGGAAACCCTTGTCTTCGGAAGAACAGCGACGCCCGGGACAAGCCACCGGGGGGCCTTGTCCCCGGGCAAAAGGCGGCGCCCGGGAAAAGCCACCGGGGGGCCTTGTCCCCGGGCAAATGGCGGCGCCCGGGATGGACGCGCCTCTTACCTGGACTTGATCTCTCGGAGATTTCCCCCAACAATAAAAAAAGGAGAGATTTATCACTTGGAATGCCTACTTTTGAAGATGATCTTTAATCAATTAGATGACTATTCTATCGCATCTTTGCATATGATCCATTGAACTTAGCTCTCTTAAATATTTCAATTGCTTATGTTTAGTTTTTATCCTAAATTGACTATTAAAGCTTGAACTTGTCTTTTAAATTATCATTGATTTCTTCAAAATTGAAGGTTTTTAGTAAACTATTATCTAAAATTAACTCGGTTTTGTCACTTTTTATGCCTAGATTGCTAATTGCCCTTCTCTTTAAAAATAAAAAAAAATGTGTAGGAGTGAAGTATAATCGACCCACTGGGGGGAGGCAGTGGTGAATCATCGACTAGCTAGGGAAGGGAAGATTTACTTAACTTATGCACACAAAAAGTTATATTTTCAATATAATGGTTGCTTAAGATGCGGCTTTGTCTAGTCTCGTGTAACGTATATGCGACGCGCTGGGGGGAGACAGTGGTGAATTGTCGACCAATTGGTGAAGGGAAGGTATATAGAGCATTGAGGATTCTTACAGGGGCTTGGAAAACTGACAAAGCTGCCTTTCTATAAGTGCACTTAAGTAAGCGTCTTCAGCTGTGTCTCCTCTAGCCGCAATAGAATGATCCAGTAAAAAACATTTTGGCCAAGAGCACAAAAAAGTTGAAGAAGAAAAATAAATAAATAAATAAAAGAAAACGGTGAATAAAATATATAAAAATATAAGTGTTTTAATTTTTCTCTAAAGGGCCATCTAGCAAACTTTGTATAAATTGTAGCATAATGAGTGTTTTCTTTAGCTATGGTTTGTTCTAAATCCTATATGAAAGAAGTTGTCAAGATGATTTAATTGAGTAAATTCTCTCTTTTCTAAAGTTGAAATTTGATAATCTGAATATTTGTACTTGGAGAGTTTAAATTGCTTAGATCAATTGCCTAATATGCATAGATGTGATGAGAGTGGTCAAAAGATTGTTTATAGAGAATCTGATTTACTAAGGCATTTCAATTTTTGGAAAAATTATTCACATTCTTTGCTTGAGTACAAGCAAAATGCTAGCTTGGGGGAATTTGATAAGACTTAATTTGGTAGAATTTTACTCTAGGTTTAGTATTGAAAGTGTGCAAAAATGATGCTTAAAATTTCTTTGATATGTCATTTTATGTGATTTTTTGTAACATTTTTACAATCTGCTTTCACGGGTGTGTTCGTCATGTTTCAGGGAACAAACATACCAAATTTGGAGTTAATTTGACATGTTTGGATAGGAAACGAAGTGGAGAAAGAATATGTTGAAAATCTGAAAAAAAACACAAGAATCCGACCTGAAATTGGACCTGAATCTAGCCCGAAACCCGATTTCTGAATTCAAAATAGACCCGTTAATCGGTTTAAAGTCCAAATCTGAGAGAATTTCCTTCCTAAATAAGTCTTGAGTTGCAATTGGTAAATTCTAGGACTTATGTACTATAAATAGAGAAGCTTTTGGCTCAATTAGACATGCTTTCTCTTAGTTTTAGAAGCCGTTAGGGCTTAGTTTTTAGTCTAATTTTCTTACAAGAGCCCCCTTCTCTGTTTTTATTGCTTTTGTAAGCCGACAAGGATGGCAACTTCAATTCTCAAGCAATCATGTAAGTTTTTATTTAATTTTTTTATTGTTATTTTTGCATTCTTATTGCTTTTAGTGAGTAGATCTCCTCTAGGATTAGGGATGACCTAATCCGGATGGCGTGGTTCTTTCTCGGTCTTTATTTCAAGATTTGGAGTAATTTCCTAATATTTTCTTCCTCCAAACCCTATTTCCTTGTTTCGACAACAGACGTAATAGTTGAGTCTTAACAAGAAATTAGGGGAGTTCTTGAATCTTTAGCTCTTTGACGCGGGATCCTGAATAGGAGAGTCTTAACAAAAACACACCTATAACTCGTTTAGACTTAATCAGTGATCCATTACGCTAGAAAGATGAATACGCTTATTCCTCGTGGAATTCGACCCTCAAGTGCTCAACGTTCAACCGTTCACTTGCGGTATTACAAAATCACGACCCTTTCGGTTGCGATCAACCTCGTGGAGGATGTGCACCAGGACGTCTAGGTCGTCCGGTGGCGGGGCGGCGTCAGTAGCCGCAACGACTTCACTTGTCACTGCCAGATCTACTGCGCTACTGCGCACAGCAGCCTCGACCATCGTTGCGACCTCATTCCCGGAGAACATGGCCCGCACAATCACGTTCCTTGCGTAGGATCGAGGATGCCGACTAGAGGGGGGTGAATAGGAGGCTTTAAAACTTTTTAAACGAAACAACATTTGCAAAGAAAAGAACCAAGAACTAAAACAAATGAATAGTATATTGCACAATTAAAAGAGGAAGAGAAGACAAACACAAGGATTTTTCCCGAGGTCTCGGAGATGTTGCATCTACGCCATTATGCCTGATTTTGATGATTAATGAAAACAACCAGTTCAGACTAATTGTCTTTTTGAGATATTTGATACAGAGTTGTGTTGGGATAAAGCACAAGTTGCAGGGTACAAAGACGAGACGTAAACCGCAAAATTAAAGTAGCAAAGGACCTAAGGTAAGAGGAGTTTTATTTTTACCGATCTCGATGTTTTGGAGGTTGATCAGTTTAGAAATTTGTTTTTAGTTTTAACCATACTATAAAGAGGGGTTGGAAGTCCTTTCTACATTTCCAGCATAAACCGAGAAACTCTTAGGTCACTATATTCATTCTTTTTGGTTGGATTTGTTTTGAAAATATTTGGTTTTTCAGATGAGTTTTTGATAGCAGAAGTCCTTCTGCATTTTTCAGAAAGATCTAGGCAGATCTGTGTTTTGCTTTTGTTGACACAAATATAGCCCTTTAAATTAGCTTTCCAGCGAGCTATCAAACACTTAAATCGGATCTTTGGATCAAAAGTTATAACTATTTTTATCTATATTGACTGTCAGCATGCTATGCTGACTGTGAGTATGAATTGTTACTTTTGTTTACTGACATTTGTCCAGGAGCATGTTTTTTGAGCTGAAATTTTTTGACCTATGCTGACTGTCACCATGTGTTGCTGACTGTTAGTATGAGTTTCGACCTCGAGCTGATTGTTTTTGAGAATATGTTTTAACTAGTCGTTTTTGTGGTCGATGCTAACTGTCAGTATAAGGTGTTAGTTTCCATGTACGACCACAAACGGCTAGCAAAGTTTTATCCGTAATTTTTGTCAGCCATTGAGGTAGATGCTGACTGTTAGCATGAGTTGCTGACTATCAGTATGAGCTGTTTTGTTTCCATATACGACCTCAAACGGCTAGCTGAGTTTTCTCCGGATTTTACTTCTTTCTGGTCGTGACCCATGCTAACTGTTAGCATGCCATGTTGACTGTTAGCATGCACAGTTTCTTTTATTTGCAATCTCCAACGGCTAATTTGTTTCTTTGGGCTATAAATAGAGGCTTTGAGCTATTGTTTTAGGAACTAAGCAGCCTCCTTCTCTCATATACACTTGAGCATTCGTTTTATAGATAAAAATCTTGCTCTTTTGATCAAGTCATGAGTTTTTGTGATCAATCCACTGAGTTTTCTGTTCGCATTATTTTGCGTATCTAGAGTTTCTCGGTCATTGTTGGAGGTCTAGGAAAGACCTTGCAACTTATTACTCTTGGTGAACGCCCTCACCTAGACGGTTTGGTGCGTGGCCATTGACCTCTTCTGTTCAGAGATAGTTGAGGAGGCTTGGCGTGATTGCAAAAGGCATCGGTGCTCGCCTTTCCAGAGTGGACAAGGAGCAACCACTAGTGAGAAATATCCTTCGGGGATATTGAAGCAAGACTCATTCATTTGAGTTCTTCAACGAGGAGTAGGGGAGACCGGGCGAGTCTCCGAGAACTTGAGAAAAATCTTTGTGTTTGTTCTCTTTTTCTCTTCTTTTTAATTGTGCAATATTTTGTTAAACTGCTTTTGGTTCTTCTCGTTGCAAAATTTATTTTATTTGAAAAGTTTTAAATCCTCCTATTCACGCCTCCTCTAGTCGGCATCCTCGATCCTATACGTGGTATCAGAGCGTGGTCTCTCCATTAAATAGGCTTTACCGCCCTGGTTTTGGGGGTGAAAAGTTTTTGCATAAAATCCTGCATGCATGTATCCCTGTAGTTGTAGCTAGATCAGCTAAACCCTAATCTCCCCCAAACCCTAAAAATCTCCAAATCCATTCTCTAGATCCAGATCAAGATCTGACCATCCAGATTTAACCTACCAGTTATCCTGAAGATAAAAGTCTTCAGGAACCAAATTGAATTCTAACCCTAACTCCCAGTATCTAAGTCTCTTTCTGTTTTCGAAAACAGGAAATTCAGATTTACACTAAGTACCCCAGTTTCCAGATAATTGAGTTATCATGATCTAACCCTATCCAGACTCAAGTATCTTTTGGAATATGTTCCTAGGTATATCCTCAACTTACTTCAAAAAGTTGGGAACCAGATTGTTTCATCTAAACACTTTTCGCAGTCTAGTCCAAATTTTACTGCGAATAAGTCCTTTCTCTGTTTACCTGGAAGCCTGAAAAGGCTAAAATTCACGAATCAGCTCCAAATCCAGAATTTCTTTAGGGAACACCTCCCAAATACTATCTGATACAGATTTTCCTTCTGTTTAAACTTCAAAATCTTACCCTAATTACCAGAATTCGAGATTGACAAAATCCAGATCTATTTTACCCTAATTTTACCCTATTTTCCAAAATAGGTAAAATCCCTCAAACCTTATCAAATTTCCTCCAGATTTGAGCTAAATGAGTATTAACAGAAATATTATACTCATCCATGAAATCAATTTCCAAATTAAACCTCTTTAAAACTAGATTTACAAATCAGTCCAGATTTCAACTAAAACTCTCACACTTATACCCCTGGTTCGACCAAATGGGCTATTTCGACTTCGACCTCGCCAGCTGCTACAGTAGCCGTAGTCATTGAAGCCAGCCCGTGGTCGCCATCTTCACCAGCTGACCAGTGCCACTTGTGCGAGTACTGTTGGCCACTGTGGATCTTCCCCGGCGCGACTCACAGCCAGCTGATTTCCTCCCGTTTGCACGCCACCAGCAACGGTCGACGCAGGAGCTTTGTGCCACGTGGAGAACTCACCGCGGCCAGCCATCACTTAGGACCCCTGAGCTATTGGTTTGAACAAATTCGTTGTAAATCAAAAACCCCCAATTTCCAGCCATGAACATGAACTTGTACTTACTGATTTAGCTTCTCTGTTGAGCGATCTGTTAATTTAACTTCACCAGTGCATTTCTAGTACCCTGAGGACCATACACAAGCAAGGAATTGAGTTCAATCACTTTAAATCAGAAATGCCCAAATCAGATTTGAGTTCATCTTTTCTCCAGCCAGTATCTTCCAAATCCAGCCACTCCAGCTCAAACCACCTTGCCATTTAGATATTTTGGACCATTCTGAGCAACTTTGTCTTCTATCACGACTTCTAATTCGGCCTAGATTATGAGATATAGCCATGCCCTAGTTACTGCACTGTTTATGTTGCATGTGCTCCAGGCCAGTCAACTTCTGTACCGGTTTTCATCACTTTCCGGCCATCTACTGCCCTAGACCCTGTTGAGACATTTGTTCCTGATACAAATGCCTAACTACCAGACAAAGTGATGCATCATTTGGAGCCCTAGATCAAAAGTTATGGTAAACCCTAGTTTCTGGCCATGTCAACTCTATGTCAAACTATGCCAGTCAGTGGCATTAGCCCTGTTCACCCACCTCTGGTCATGAAAAACAGAAAATACTTTGTCAAATAGTTGCCTCACTACCTTGTGCACCATATGCTTGAATCAAAACCCATTTTGGCCACTAGGAACTGTTCAAACCATGTCAATGCCATTCTTGGGCATTGTTAGCCTATGTCAGCCAATGGCATTGGGCCAGTTTGACCCCTTCTGGGCATGCAAACTGAACATAACTTTGTCTCTTAGACTCCTGATGTTGTGATCTACATTTTATTCTACTGTCACAACTTGAGTTGAGCCTCTATCATCCATCGACCCTATGTCGATGCCTTGAACCGAATGCGAACCTAAAGACGTTCGCTGTTTTTGAACGAACCAACCCCAACCTTGATATCATTCTAATATTTTGGAACATTTGGAATCTTGTAAACCTTTGACAACTAATCTTAACCTTGGTTTCCATAGTTTAACCCTAATCGCTTCCCAGAATCCAAATCTTGTGTCGCTGAGACACTTTCACTTTGCATTATCGCATATAGTGGATTAGTAAGAGTAGGATTGATTGTAATGCCTGTTTGCTTGTTTGATCCTTGTTCAGAGCAAGAGTCCGAGTTCGAAGACTTCGTCGCAGACCCGACATCAACTGCTGTTTCTTATGACGCGGAAGGCAAGTCATATTCTTGAACATCTTGAACCTTGTTGGGGGAAATCTCCACGCGGTCAAGTCCAGGTAAGTCCATGATTGCCCGGGGACAGTGGCCTCCGGTGCCTGTCCCGGGCGCCGCCATTTGGTCCCCGGGACCGTGCCCCCCGGGCATGTCGCGGGCGCCGCCATTGGCCCGGGACAGTGGCCTCCGGTGCCTGCCCCGGGCGCCGCCATTTGGTCCCCGGGACCGTGCCCCCCGGGCATGTCCCGGGCGCCGCCACTTGGCCCCCGGGACCGTGCCCCCCGGGCATGTCCCGGGCGCCGCCATTTGCCCGGGGACAGTGGCCTCCGGTGCCTGCCGCGGGCGCCGCCATTTGGTCCCCGGGACCGTGCCCCCCGGGCATGTCCCGGGCGCCGCCATTTGGCCCCCGGGACCGTGCCCCCCGGGCATGTCCCGGGCGCCGCCATTTGCCCGGGGACAGTGGCCTCCGGTGCCTGCCCCGGGCGCCGCCATTTGGCCCCCGGGACCGTGCCCCTCGGGCATGTCCCGGGCGCCGCCTTTTGGGTCCCCGGGACCCTGCTCTCCGGAAGGGGTCCCGGACGTCATCGCCCTCCTAAAAGGTAAGACCCCTGTTTGTTTATCACGCGCAGGTCACGCGAGGGACGCCTCGGGAATCAGTGACCACCTGTCAAGCATCCAAGACGTTTGACCGGGAGAAGGACGGTCCTACCCTTCAATCCGACGGTGGCTTCCGGGGTAGTTTAGGTTTTTTGCTTCTTTTTGGGGCTATAAATAGCCCTTGTACCCCTCTGTTGTAGGGATCAGCTCATTATTATTTGGAATAGCTAATCTCACAGACGTGCTCTGGAAGCCTCTCCCCCGGAGAGAGCCTCCCAAGCCGACTCCGGTCGGGAGCGCGTCGACAGGACTAGGGCCCCCACTGGGACCCGAAGCTGTATAAATCGTCGTGTCTATTCTTGTGTTTGTCCGGCGGGGGAGGACCGGTCACCCGGTCAACCCACGCTGCGTGATCTCCGCTAGGATCGTCTTCAAAACCTGCCGGGGTATTCTTAATACCACGACAAACCTATATTTTATGAATTGCTAGAATATACCTTGATTATAAAATAATAATATTGCATGAGAAAGATTGAGAATAGTTCAATTACGAAATGGCAGCATCAGGCTGATGCCTGTGAAATGTGAATTGATCAAATAATGAGCCATTAACTAATATATTATATATATATATATATATATATATATATATATTTATATTCATGAAATAAAATCTCTAGCCGTGACCAGTATTTTGGTATGGAATGGTGAAGGTGCTTGGTTGCACTGGAAGTGCATGGATTATGGTATGAGCTGGTCACTGGCATATAAGGACCTAGAACCTTGTGTTGTGCGTCTAGTGGCATGATTAACGTGCCGACCGCAAGCCTGGTATGGGACAGGCCTGAACAAGTAGTTTGTGGATCACACATGAAACCCCTATATGACAAACTCACGATTAAACACGGGGTGCGCTCCAACACATATCACAGGATGTGATCATGCACGCTGACCCTGAGGGGAAGATGCCAATTAGTGGGGGTTGTGTAACCCTGCCACAACTGTGGTTTGCGTGAAGAAAACCACGGGGTCTGGGGTGAATTGTGTGTGAAACACGGCAAAAGTTCTTGTTATCTCCACCTTGCCACTCACAGTACGAAGTGAGTCAGGGGTCCAATCCTTGTGATAGGAAGGGCATGAAAGTGGATATATCTTGCGGGTAAATTGGTACCCCTCTGCAGAGTTGAAAATGTATTCGAATACTTGGCGCTCCCGAGTTTTAGGAGTATGCCGCGGTGGATTGAATCCACGGGGTGTGACAGAAGTATTGTTTTATAAATTAAAATTTGTTAGTTCAAGATTACCCAAATGACATGTGTTGTCATGATAAGGGGTGCTGCCGAGGGCTGTCATGTGTTGACGTGTCGCGGTAGTACCATAATTTAGTGATCATGTGATATCTAAGAGGCATGTGGATTCTGCCCTAAGTATATGAAATGCTACCATGAGCATGAGATTTGAAAAGCTTGGAAGAAAAGTATTTGTGGAAAAACTCTCTCACCTCTTTTCCCTCAATAGCATAGGTTCATGTCATCTCTACTATACGTATCTCTACTCTTACCTATGACTTGCTGAGTACATAAGTGCTCACCCTTGCAACTTATCAAAAATAGATGGAGTGCTACAATACCAAGACGAAGGCTTGGAATATTTCGTGGATCCAGAAGGAAGAGAGCCAGTTCTGCCAGAACCCTGAAGTGTGCTGTTCTGCTGTCAACTTCTTACGACTGTGGGGGTTTCGCCTAGCTTCCGCCGAGTAGTTGTCTTTTGTTTTAATTAGACCATTTGTGCCGTGAAGGCATTGTATTACTCTTGTTGTATCAGGCCAGCAGGCCATACTGTTTATCAATGATATTTTGTAAGTTACTCTGCTGCAATGAACTCCTGTGCTTGACTTATCCTGGGAAGTCAGTGGTATGTATGTATGAGGCCAGCTGCAGCGAGCTAGGTCTCCACGGGAGTAGTCGTGGTACCCTGTGCGGGGCGCGACAGATAAAAAGTGGTATCAGAGCAGCATGAGAACTTGACTGTAGGACGTCACCTTTCGGAATTGGCTCGCCAGGAAGGCATAGTTTATTTAAAAATCTATTTTCTAAAAACACTATTTTTGAAAACAGGAGCCTTGTAGCTTCTAAAAGTTTTGGATTTCAAAAGTCTTACTTGGCTTTTCTAAAAATTCGGCAAGATGTCGAGAGAGCGTTCTGCTTTTATAGAGTGCCTCAGGGGTTGGGCTACGTTGCTACGGCACATAGCCTAGTTCTTTTGGTAGAACCCTGGTTGAGTAGTTAGTCGACCGTCGTGGAGGTTTAGCCGGGAAAGGGTAGTGTAGATAGAGCAGGTGGATGCTCTTGCTAGCTTTTGTGCTCTGCCGTTGCTTTCGCAATGGTTAATTTGTTTACTATGGCTAGAAGCCTAAGTGTTTTGTGCATTAAATAGTTGCATTAATTTCAGCATTAGTGCCCTAGCTCTCTCTTAGTTAGTTAGACCTATCTGCCTTCCTTCAGAAGAATCAGTATGGTGTACACGAAGAGAAGATCGCAAGGTAGTCAGCAGGACAGGGAGCAAGCTTCACCCAGAGGAAACCCTGCAAGGGGAGGACCTTCATCTCAACAGAGACCCCAGGAATCAAACCTTTCTCAGGAAGATCAGCCAACCCTCCAAGAAATTCTTCTCTCCATGGAAAAGAGCAGGCAGGAGGCACAAGCTGCCCACACCCAGTTGTTGGCCCAGATCATTCAAAAGATGCCAGGAGGGACATCTGAAGGAACTGCTGTTGGAACCTGACTATCGGATTTTCAGAAGACCCGACCACCAACATTTGCTAGTGCAACTGATCCCATCGTCGCCGATGATTGGCTCAGGGACATCGAGAGGAAGTTGGATACAGTTCGTTGTAACGACCGAGAGAAAGTTTTATTCGGATCACACCAACTCACAGGAGCAGCAGCCGCATGGTGGATAAACTATCAAGAGGCTCACCCTGACAAGGATAACATATCCTGGACGGAATTTAAAGAACAATTCCGGAAATTTCACGTACCCATCGGTGTCATAGCCGCCAAACGCTGAGAGTTCCGAAACTTGGTACAAGGGAGCCGGACCGTTACGGAATATCTGCACCAATTCAGCCATCTAGCTCGCTACGCGCCAGGAGACATCGACACGGAGGACTAAAAGATTGAGCGCTTCACCGAAGGACTTCAGCACTATCTGCAGTACCAGATTGCCTCCCATGAATTTTCAGAGTTCCAAACCTTAGTCAATCGGGTATTGAAGGTGGAAGAAAAGAGGAGCATAGGAGAAGAAAGTCGAAAAAGGAAGATGCTACAGCAAGTACGGCCGCCAGCCAACCCAACCAGGGGAAGAGCCCCAACATCTCCCAACTTCCGACCAGTCTACCAAGCACCAAGATCACCAGCAACACCGTCATGTCCAAGCTGCAAAGGAGCTCACTACCAAAGGGACTGCCCTCATGCTAGAACTCAGTGTTTTCATTGCGGACAGTATGGACACCGCAAAGACAGCTGTCTTTGGATTCAGCTCCCAACGTCAATAGCAAGATCACAAGCTGGAACACAGACGATGACATCCAGAACCACAGCTTCACCACCATTAAAGAGCCCCAGAGGAAGTTCGCCCAACAGAGGAGGAACCATAGCAGGCCGAGGACGAGGAAGAGGAAGAGAACAAATGGGAAGCCAAGGAGGCCGATTAAACTTCACCTCTCTTCAAGAAGCAAACAACGCCACCAGCATTCTCCTAGGTAGATTCTTGATCCAGTCTACATCTGCTTTAATAGTGTTGATCCTGGAGTTACAAATTCATTCATATCAGAAGGTTTTGCATTTAAAGTGGGAATACATATGGTACCTCTAGAGTACCCTATGGTTATACAGGCCCCAAGAGCTAAGTTGCCTGTATATTCAACTTGCCATCATATATAACCTTCAGAGTAGAAAGGGAAGAGTTTATGGCTAACCTATTAGTCCTAGAACTGCAAGGCCTAGATATTATATTGGGAATGGGTTGGTTATCCCAACATAAAGGTCTAGTGGATTGTGAGAGGAAAACTCTAAGCCTTGTTAGTAACCAAAGAAAGAAAGTCTTGTTCCATGTGGACAAGTCATTAGTCGAGAAACTACAAGGGTCTATTCAATCACTTCAAAAGATATGCTTGGATCAAGTGCCCATAGTACAGGAATACTCAGACGTATTCCCAGAAGAACTCCCAGGGATGCCACCTGATAGGGAGATAAAGTTTACCATTGAGCTTAAACCAGGAGCGGCACCTATAGCTAAGAGACCATATAGGATGCCAGTAGCAGACTTAGAAGAGTTGAAAAGTCAGCTAGAGGAGCTAGAGAGTAAAGGATTTATCTGACCTAGTGCTTTACCTTGGGGAGCCCCAATGCTGTTGAAGAAAGATGGAACTCTAAGAATGTGCGTGGATTACCAAGCGCTGAATGAGGTGACCATTAAGGACAAGTATCCACTGCCAAGGAATGATGAACTATTCGACCAACTTCGAGGAGCCAGAATATTCTCCAAGATAGCCCAAAAGCCCGGCTATCACCAACTGGAATTCAGGAAGAAGGACATAACCAAGACTGCTTTCACTACAAGATACGGGCTGTACGAGTTTACTGCAGCCTTCATGAACATCTTGAACAACACATTCATGGATCATCTTGATAAGTTGTCATTGTGCTCATAGACGACACCCTCATCTACTCCAGAAGTCCAGAGGAACATAAGCGGCACTTGTACAAAGACTTGAGAAGACCATGAGAGTGCAAGTTATATGCCAATTCGACAAGTGCGAATTTTGGATGACGAAGATTGCATTTCTCGGCCATGTTTTGACAGAAAAAGGAATTTTAGTGGACTCGGCCAAGATCGCTGTGATCAAGGAATGGAAGCGACCTACCAGCGTGTCAGAGATCAGAAGCTTTTTGGGATTACCAGGTTACTATCAGAGATTTATTGAAGGATTTTCCCAGATCGCTAAACCCCTTACCAATCGGTTTAGGAAGGAAGTCACATTCGAATGGACCGCCAAGTGCGAGGAAAGTTTCCAGAAACTTAAGGAAAAGTTAACAACCACACCAGTCCTCACATTGCCAAATAGTAAGGATGACTTCGAAGTATTCTGTGATGCTTCGAAGCAAAGCATAGGCTGTATGTTGATACAAAAAGGCCAAGTGGTAGGTTATGCTTCACGACAGCTAAAGCTGCATAAGGAAAACTATCCTATTCAAAACTTGGAGTTAGCAGCGGTAGTACATGCCTTGAGGATATGACAACATTATTTGCTTCGAAATAAGTGTGAAATCTACACGGATCATAAGAATCGCAAGTATATTTTCAACCAGGCAAAACTCAGCATGCGCCAATGTCGTTGGTTAGGGCTAATCAAAGACTATGACCTCAGTATTCTCTACCACCCAAGAAAAGCCAATGTGGTAGTAGACGCCTTGAGTAGAAAGGTCTACACTTTACAAGAAGTTGTGTTGAATAACCCACACTTACAGCAAGAATTGCAAGGACTAGAGATAGAAGTGGTACCGTCAGGGAGGTTAGCCACTCTCATAGTAATATCCCGACTCAAGGAACAAATAGAGAACGCTCAAAAGGAAGATAAAGAGATCTGCAAGATCAAGAGCCGAATTAGATTAGGTAAGGCTCGGGATTTTCTAAGGACGAACATGGAATTGTATGGTACCAAGGAAGGATCTGTGTACCTCAGAGCACAGACCTCAAAGAGCTGATTCGGCATAAAGCTCATCAAACTTCATACCCAATACCCCCTGGTAACACAAAGATGTATCAGGACTTGAAAACTCAATTTTGGTAGGTCGATATGAAGAAAGAAATTGCAGCATACATTGTAAGAGGTAACACGTGCCAGAGGATCAAGGCCGACCATCAGGAGATAGCTGGAGAGTTACAACCCCTACCTGTGCCAACATGGAAATGGGAAGAAATCGGAATGGATTTTATTACAGGACTTCCCAGAAAACAAGGACGTTACGATTCAATATGGGTCATTGTAGACAGACTCACCAAGACTGCACATTTCATACCTGTCCAGAAGACCTACAATGGCAGTAAGTTGGCAGAATTATACATGCAAAGGATAGTGACGTTGCATGGTATCCCTAAGAAGATATTCTCAGATCATGGAAGTCAGTTTACCTCAAAGTTTTGGGACCAACTTCACGAAACCTTGAGCAACCACTCCGGATTGTAGCCAGATATGAGCGTCAACTTCAAAGAAGAAGATTTGCTTCAGACCTATCCCCATCTTTTCTCTTCTCTAGGTAAATCTCAGGGCGAGATTTCTTTAAGGAGGGTAGGCTTGTAACACCCTGGTTTTGGGGGTGAAAAGTTTTTGCATAAAATTCTGCATGCATGTATCCCTGTAGTTGTAGCCAGATCAGCTAAACCCTAATCTCCCCCAAACCCTAAAAATCTCCAAATCTATTCTCTAGATCCAGATCAAGATCTGACCATCCAGATTTAACCTACCAGTTATCCTGAAGATAAAAGTCTTCAGGAACCAAATTGAATTCTAACCCTAACTCCCAGTATCTAAGTCTCTTTCTGTTTTCGAAAACAGGAAATTCCGATTTACCCTAAGTACCCCAGTTTCCAGATAATTGAGTTATCATGATCTAACCCTATCCAGACTCAAGTATCTTTTGGAATATGTTCCTAGGTATATCCTCAACTTACTTCAAAAAGTTGGGAACCAGATTGTTTCATCTAAACACTTTTCGCAGTCTAGTCCAAATTTTACTGCGAATAAGTCCTTTCTCTGTTTACCTGGAAGCCTGAAAAGGCTAAAATTCACGAATCAGCTCCAAATCCAGAATTTCTTCAGGGAACACCTCCCAAATACTATCTAATACAGATTTTCCTTCTGTTTAAACTTCAAAATCTTACCCTAATTACCAGAATTCGAGATTGACAAAATCCAGATCTATTTTATCCTAATTTTACCCTATTTTCGAAAATAGGTGAAATCCCTCAAACCTTATCAAATTTCCTCCAGATTTGAGCTAAATGAGTATTAATAGAAATATTATACTCATCCATGAAATCAATTTCCAAATTAAACCTCTTTAAAACCAGATTTACAAATCAGTCCAGATTTCAACTAAAACTCTCACACTTATAACCTTGGTTCGACCAAATGGGCTATTTCGACTTCGACCTCGCCAGCTGCTACAGTAGCCGTAGTCGTTGAAGCCAGCCCGTGGTCGCCATCTTCACCAGCTGACCAGTGCCACTTGTGCGAGTACTGTTGGCCACTGTGGATCTTCCCCGGCGCGACTCACAGCCAGCTGATTTCCTCCCGTTTGCACGCCACCAGCAACGGTCGACGCAGGAGCTTTGTGCCACGTGGAGAACTCGCCGCGGCCAGCCATCAGTTCACCTCGCCATCACCTGCAAAAGCCCTCACGGCCGCTGAACCGAGTCGTTTCGCCGCCTGTCTTCGCCGTGAAGTCCAATCCAGTCGCATCTTGCCGGCTACAACTCCCCGAGCTTTTCCAACCATTGAGAACCTCCAGCTTGCCTATTTATACCCCCTTGGACTCAGCCAACTCCACCACACTACAAAACGCCAGAAAAACCAGCAACAACACTGTGTCTTCTTCTTCCCCGGTGAGCAGCAAAGGGAGCTTCGGTGCCAAGCTTCTCCACTGCTTCCTTCTTCGATCCAGCACCCCCAGTGAGCTTCCCTCATCCCCCTCATGCTTCTCGAGCTTGGAATTTAGTTTAAGTACCATCAGTCGCCGGCAATTTTAGTTTTACTCCAGTAGCTCCAGCGAGCAATTAACTTCATTCCAGAATGAGTTGATCTTCGAGCCAGTAGTGAAAGATGCTTAGAATAGCTCACTTAAGACCCCTGAGCTATTGGTTTGAACAAATTCGTTGTAAATCAAAAACCCCCAATTTCCCGCCATGAACATGAACTTGTACTTACTGATTTAGCTTCCCTGTTGAGCAATCTGTTAATCTAACTTCACCAGTGCATTTCCTTGAGGACCATACACAAGCAAGGAATTGAGTTCAATCACTTTAAATCAGAAATGCCCAAATCAGATTTGAGTTCATCTTTTCTCCAGTCAGTATCTTCCAAATCCAGCCACTCTAGCTCAAACCACTTTCCCATTTAGATGTTTTGGACCATTCTGAGCAACTTTGTCTTCTATCACGACTTCTAATTCGGCCTAGATTATGAGATATAGCCATGCCCTAGTTACTGCACTGTTTATGTTGCATGTGCTCCAGGCCAGTCAACTTCTTTACCAGTTTTCATCACTTTCCGGCCATCTCCTGCCCTAGACACTGTTGAGACATTTGTTCCTGATACAAATGCCTAACTACCAGACAAAGTGGTGCATCATTTGGAGCCCTATATCAAAAGTTATGGCAAACACTAGTTTCTGGCCATGTCAACTCTATGTCAAACTATGCCAGTCAGTGGCATTAGCCCTGTTCACCCACCTCTGGTCATGAAAAACAGAAAATACTTTGTCAAATAGTTGCCTCACTACCTTGTGCACCATATGCTTGAATCAAAACCCATTTTGGCCACTAGGAACTGTTCAAACCATGTCAATGCCATTCTTGGGCATTGTCAGCCTATGTCAGCCAATGGCATTGGGCCAGTTTGACCCCTTCTGGGCATGCAAACTGAACATAACTTTGTCTCTTAGACTCCTGATGTTGTGATCTACATTTTATTCTACTGTCACAACTTGAGTTGAGCCCTCTATCATCCATCGACCCTATGTCGATGGCTTGAACCGAATACCAACCTAAAGACGTTCGCTGTTTTTGAACGAACCAACCCCAACCTTGATATCATTCTGATATTTTGGAACATTTGGAATCTTGTAAACCTTTGACAACTAATCTTAACCTTGGTTTCCATAGTTTAACCCTAATCGCTGCCCAGAATCCAAATCTTGTGTCGCCGAGACACTTTCACTTTGCATTATCGCATATAGTGGATTAGTAAGAGTAGGATTGATTGTAATTCCTGTTTGCTTGTGTGATCCTTGTTCAGAGCAAGAGTCCGAGTTCGAAGACTTCGTCGCAGACCCGACATCAACTGCTGTTTCTTACGACGCGGAAGGCAAGTCATATTCTTGAACATCTTGAACCTATATTTTATAAATTGCTAGAATATACCTTGATTATAAAATAATAATATTGCATGAGAAAGATTGAGAATAGTTCAATTATGAAATGGCAGCATCAGGCTGATGCCTGTGAAATGTGAATTGATCAAAGAATGAGCCATGAACTAATATATTATATATATATATTTATATTCATGAAATAAAACCCCTAGCCGTGACCAGTATTTTGGTATGGAATGGTGAAAGCACTGGATGTGCTTGGTTGCACTGGAAGTGCATGGATTATGGTATGAGCTGGTCACTGGCATATAAGGACCTAGAACCTTGTGTTGTGCGTCTAGTGGCATGATTAACGTACCGACCGCAAGCCTGGTATGGGACTGGCCTGAACACGTAGTTTGTGGATCACACATGAAACCCCTATATGACAAACTCACGATTAAACACGGGGTGCGCTCCAACACATATCACAGGATGTGATCATGCACGCTGACCCTGAGGGGAAGATGCCAATTAGTGGGGGTTGTGTAACCCTGCCACAACTGTGGTTTGTGTGAAGAAAACCACGGGGTCTGGGGTGAATTGTGTGTGAAACACGGCAAAAGTTCTTGTTATCTCCACCTTGCCACTCACAGTATGAAGTGAGTCAGGGGTCCAATCCTTGTGATAGGAAGGGCATGAAAGTGGATATATCTTGCGGGTAAATTGGTACCCCTCTGCAGAGTTAAAAATGTATTCGAATACTTCGCGCTCCCGAGTTTTAGGAGTATGCCGCGGTGGATTGAATCCACGGGGTGTGACAGAAGTATTGTTTTATAAATTAAAATTTGTTAGTTCAAGATTACCCAAATGACATGTGTTGTCATGATAAGGGGTGCTGCCGAGGGCTGTCATGTGTTGACGTGTCGCGGTAGTACCATAATTTAGTGATCATGTGATATCTAAGAGGCATGTGGATTGTGCCCTAGGTATATGAAATGCTGCCATGAGCATGAGATTTGAAAAGCTTGGAAGAAAAGTATTTGTGGAAAAACTCTCTCACTACTTTTCCCTCAATAGCATAGGATCATGTCATCTCTACTATACGTATCTCTACTCTTACCTATGACTTGCTGAGTACGTAAGTGCTCACCCTTGCAACTTATCAACAATAGATGGAGTGCTACAATACCAAGACGAAGGCTTGGAAGATTTCGTGGATCCAGAAGGAAGAGAGCCTGTTCTGCCAGAACCCTGAAGTGTGCTGTTCTGCTGTCAACTTCTTACGACTGTGGGGGTTTCGCCTAGCTTCCGCCGAGTAGTTGTCTTTTGTTTTAATTAGACCATTTGTGCCGTGAAGGCATTGTATTACTCTTGTTGTATCAGGCCAGCAGGCCATACTGTTTATCAATGATATTTTGTAAGTTACTCTGCTGCAATGAACTCCTGTGCTTGACTTATCCTGGGAAGTCAGTGGTATGTATGTATGAGGCCAGCTGGAGCGAGCTAGGTCTCCACGGGAGTAGTCGTGGTACCCTGTGCGGGGCGCGACAAGTGCGCATGTCAGTATTTCTAGAGGCCATGGGGCTTGATGTATGGGACATTATTAAGATTGGGTTTACTCCTCCGGATGATCCGGCAAGTCATTCCGATGACGACAGGACAAAACTACACTTAAACGCCCGTGCTAAAAATGCTCTGTTTGCCAGTTTGTCTTTAAACGAGTTCAACCGTTTGAGCAATCTTACCACCGCTCATAAGGTTTAGACCTCCCTCAAAGAAATATATGGGGGCACTATTAAAGTCAAAGAGGCAAAGTTGCTCATGATGAGGCAACAATATGAGACATTCACGATGTCATTAATCGAGTCCGTGGATTCCATGTTTACTCGATTGAACAATATTGTGAATGAGCTCAAGGGGTTAGGAGTTGTTTTTACTAAAATTGATATTGTGAGAAAAATGCTCAGGGCTCTTCCAGAAAGCTTTGACACTCTAGTGACGGTACTCACCAACTCGGACCTGTCGACCACCACACCTACTGATCTTTATGGGAACATCATCACCCATGAGATGCATCGAAAGGAGAAGAAGGAAGTGGCCAAACCTTCGGAGATGAAAAAGAAGGCGTTGGCTTTCAAAGCCGGCTCTAAAAATAACTCAAGCGATGGCTCCTCCGACGAAGATCTAGCTCTTATGGTAAAGAACACTCAAAAACTTCTTCACAGGTTACACAAGAAAGGAGTCAACATCGACACACGACAAAAGGGGCCAAAGAAATAGAACTTCAAGGACATCATATGCTACGAGTGTCACAAAAAGGGACATATAGGCTCAAGATGTCCAAACAAGAACAAGACTTGGGACAAGAAGAACAATGGTGCAACCAAAGAAGCTTGTTTCAAAGAATGGATGTCCGGAGGAGAGAACTTCGACTCTGACTCCGACGATGAAGGAGGTTGCTCCAAGAAGCTAGCCGGATTAGCTCTCGGCAACATTTCGACTAGTCCATCTCTTTGTCTTATGGCTAAAGGTGATGAAAAGGTACATTCCAATGATCCTTCATATGATTACTGAATTAAATGAAGTTTTTGGGATCATTAAGAAGAAGTATAGAGTGCTTAAAGAAGAACATTCTTCTTTACGCACTCAATACTTAGAATTAAAAGATTCATATGAAAGTTGTCTTACGAAAAATATCACTAATGCTCCATCTAAGGTAGATGTATCCATTTCCTATGATCTAGTTGATAATCCTTCCAATGCTAAAATGATTACTAGTTCTCTTGATATACCATGTGCTTCAAATGAAACAATTTTAAATGAAAATAATGAACTTAAAGCTCAAATTGAGAAGCTTGGTAAAGGATTAGAAAATTGCTACAAAGGAAAGGTGTTGCTTGATCTTATTCTTAGAAAACAAAAATGCTCTTTTAGAAAAGAAGGACTTGGATATTTTCCAAAGCAAGGAAAGAAGTTAAATGCAAAAACTGTCTTTGTAAAAGCATGCAACACATTTTGTTTTAAATGCCATGAAACTGGTCATACTCATGATGCGTGTCCTTTAATGACTTCAAACTATTTTGATACTTGCTACATGCTTCAAAGGTCAAAGAAAGGATATGCTATAGCAAAGTTTGTTGGTGCACCCATGCTAAATAAAAAGAAGAAATCAATTTGGGTGCCCAAAACTTTGATTGCTAACATCGAATGAACCAAAAGAGTTTGGGTACCTAAAAGAACTTGATTCTCTTTGCAGGTGAACTACAAGACCGTTGGAAAATATTGGGTGGTAGACAGTGGATGCTCCAAACATATGACCAGTAATAAGAAGTTGTTCACCTCATTAGAAGACAAGTCAAGCGAAAACCAAAAGTTCACCTTTGGCGACAATCGTCAATGAAATGTGGTAGACTACGGTAAAATTGCAATATCCAATGATGTTTCAATTTCGAATGTTTTATTTGTTGAATCTCTGAATTTTAATTTGCTTTCTGTTGCACGAATTTGCGATCTTGGATTTCGTTGCATTTTTTATCCTAAAGAAGTTTTAGTTGAAAGTTTAAAAGATAATTTCTTTGATCTTCAAAGGCTTTCATTTTGGAAATATTTATCTTGTTGATTTTCACTCTTAAGATGCATCTCTTTCAACATGTCTTGTCTCGCAAACCTCAAGAGGTTGGCTATGACATAGAAGACTTGCACATGTTGGAATGCATCAACTTAAAAATCTTTTAAAACGTGATTTGGTTGTTGGCTTAAAAGATGTGAATTTTGAAAAGGATAAACCTTGTATCGCTTGTCAAGCTGGCAAGCAAGTAGCTACTTCACATCCAATTAAGCGTGTTCTTTCAACTTGCAAACCTTTGGAACTGCTGCATATGGATTTATTTGGACCTTCTGAGTTCTAAAGTATTGGGGGTAACAACTATGGTTTTGTTATTGTTGATGATTTTACTCGCTACACTTGGGTCTTCTTTATTTCTCAAAAATCTGAAACCCCGATGTTTTCAAAAGTTTTGTAAAACGTGTTTCCACTGAATTCAAACTTTCCATCAAGAAAATCCGTAGTGATCATGGTGGAAAATTCATTAATTCAACTTTAGTTGATTTTTGTGAGTCGCTAGGCATTAAACACGAATTTTCTACTTCTTACACTCCACAGCAAAATGGAGTTGTGGAAAGGAAAAATCGAACACAAATAGAAATGGCAAGCATAATGCTAAGTGAGTATGATACTCCTACTCGCTTTTGGGCCGAAGCTGTGCATACCACTTGCTATTCTATTAATCGGATTTATTTGCATCCTCTTCTGAATTTAACTCCCTATGAGCTTCTTATTGGGCGTAAGCCAAATGTTTCTTATTTTCAAGTTTTTGGTTGTAAATGTTACATCCTTAGAAAAGGAAACTTTGGGGGTAAATTTCAAAGAAGAGTAGATGAAGGCTTTCTAGTTGGATACTCCACCACTAGCAAGGCGTGTCGAGTTTTTAATAAAAATACTAGTTGTATTGATGAATCATGCGACATAGAATTTGATGAAACTAATGGCTCACAAAAGGAGCAAGTCTCCTGTGAAGTTTCAGGTGAAGATATTCAAGAAGTTGTGAAAAACATTACAATAAGAGACATCAAACCAAGAGAAGATGATCAAGAAGATGATGAGAACATTGAGAATGATGATCATCATACATCATCACCTCATATTGATCCACCAGAGCAAGATCTAGAAGAAGCAGCTCAAGAAGAAGCACCAAGGTAACATCAAACCATCATCAAGGATCACCCTCTAGATCAAATACTGGGTGATGTCAGTAAGGGTGTTTAAACTCGCTCTCGTATCGCTTCCTTTTGTGAACATCATTCTTTTGTATCATCTCTAGAACCTAAACATGTAGATGAAGCTCTTAGTGATCCTGATTGGGTTAATGCTATGCATGATGAACTTAATAATTTTTCTAGAAATGAAGTTTGGACTTTAGTAGAAAGACCCAAGGATCATAAATTAATTGGAACAAAATGGGCTTTCAGAAATAAGCAAGATCAAAATGGTATAGTAATTAGAAACAAAGTTCGTCTTGTTGCACAAGGTTTTTCTCAAGTCGAAGGTTTAGACTTTGATGAAACCTTTGCTCCAGTAGCAAGACTTGAAGCTATTCGTATACTTCTTGTTTATGCATCAAGTTTTAGTATTAAGTTATTTCAAATGGATGTAAAAAGTTCCTTTTTAAATGGAGAAATATCTGAACTGGTGTTTGTGGAACAACCTCCCAGTTTCGAATATTTCAAATTTCCAAACCATGTGTTTAAACTGTCTAAAGCTCTCTATGGCCTCAAGCAAGCTCCTCAAGCTTGGTATGAACGACTTAGAGACTTTCTTTTCTCAAAAGATTTTAAAATTGGGAAGGTTGACACAACGCTTTTTACAAAAATGATTGAAAAAGAATTGTTCATATGTCAGATATATGTTGATGATATTATTTTTGGATCTACTCATGAACATTTTTGTCATGAGTTTGGAGAAATGATGTCTAGGGAATTTGAGATGTCAATGATCGGCGAGCTAAGCTTCTTCCTTGGACTTCAAATCAAGCAACTCAAGAACGGAACGTTCGTGAGTGAAACGAAGTATGTGAAGGACTTGCTCAAGCGCTTTGGGAAGGAAATTGCTAATGCAGTCAAAACTAACATGGCCACAAATGGACATCGCGATATGGACAACAACGAAAAAATGCTCGATTCTAAACTTTATAGGTCTATGATTGGTAGCTTGCTATATCTTACTGCATCTAGGCCTGATATCATGTTTAGTGTTTGTTTATGTGCAAGATTTCAGTCAGCCCCTAAGGAATGTCACTTGATTGCTATTAAAAGAATCCTTAGGTATTTAAAATGCTAACCAAATTTAGGTCTTTGGTATCCGAAGGATGCAAACTTTGAATTAATCGGTTATTCAGATTCAGATTATGCGGGTTGCAAAATTGATAGAAAAAACACATCTGGCAGCTGTCAACTTTTGGGGAGATCATTAGTATCATGGTCATCTAAGAAACAGAACCCTATAGCTCTCTCCACTGCTGAAGCAGAATATGTTTCGGCAGGTAGTTGTTGTGCTCAAATTTTGTGGATGAAGTAAACATTTTTGTATTATGGAATTATATTTGAAAAAGTGCCATTAAAATTACAAATAATCCTGTTCAACACTCTAGAACTAAGCATATTAAAATATGGCACCATTTTATAAGAGATCATGTGGCAAAAGGGGATATAGATGTGAGTTACATCAGAACTGAATTGCAACTAGCAGATATTTTCACAAAACCCCTATATGAAACTAGATTCTGGTTTCTCAGAGGTGAATTAAACATTATTCATATTTCAAATGCTAGTTGATATGTTGTTTGTATTAAAATATATTTTATTCTCTCTGGTCAAAATCCTCTATCTGGTCGAATTGATTGCCCATGCTGACAATCAACATCACAAACTCAGTTCCTTTGCTCCAGAGCCTGGTTGTAGCCTCTGGTCAAAGTCGTTGACCATGCTAACAGTCAGTTTCATACACTGACTGTCAGTTATGTGCTTCAGCTTTTGGTCGTAGCCACTGGTCAAATTGATGACCCACACTGACTGTTAGTTTGAGATACTGACTATCAGTTTCAAATCCCAGGTTTTGTGCTAATTGTCAGTGCTCCACACTGATTGTCAGTTTCAAAACCCTGGCTTTTGAATTGACTGTCAGTATATCACACTGACTATCAGTGTGTATCCCCAATGCCCAAAACCCTAGTTTCTGTTCCCCACCTCTTCACCTCCCCCTCACTGCCACTACCTCCATTGTGTCTCCTTGCCATTCTGCTGTGCCTCGCCGCGCCACCGCATCTCGCTGGTGCCATGGCGCACTTGGCCATCGCCGTGCTGTGACTCGCTGTGCGCCGCCGCACGTGCGCCGTCCTGTCTCGCCTCCTCGCCGCACCTGCACTGCTCCTCGCCACCGTTGTGCCTCACGACGCCAGTGGTTTGCAGGCACCTTTCCACTTCCTTCTCGCCGTTGCCTCGCCATCTTTTTTCACCGCGCTGTACCTCGGTGTGCATGTGTAGCCGGTGCTGTGCCTCACCTCTCTATCTCACCAGTCCTGCTCACCGTCATCGTCCTTCGACGCTCGTCAGTTCCCTCCACAGAGGTCCTTTCTTGACCCTTCTGTTTTCGAGTCATATCTGATCAGCCTTCATCCTCTCGATGCGTTGCCCGTTGGAAGAACGCTGCAGACAACTGTCGTTCAACGGGTCAATTGTTTGAGTCCCGCTCTTCACCTCCACCCGAGCGTATCCCTGTAGATTATTCCCGGTGGCACACGAGTCGCCTTTGCACCCTCCGCTCCACAAACCCTTATCTGTTGCCACGTCCCTCTGGTCGCGACGCCTGCAGCATTCTCACTTTCTACAAGAACCTGCAGCTTGACCTCTGGACCAGCGTCTACAGCCGCGTCCCCATCTTTGCGCATCGCTCTCTTTCTTGGCAGACAATTGCCTCTCGCACAGGCATCGTCTCCCTGGTGGATTCCTTCGCTTCCGTAGGGATCAGAGATTTCATCTCTGATTCTTCTCTCCACTGGGCCGATGAGCCTATCCGCCAGTTCTACACCACTGTCTTCATCTCTCAGCGTGACTCGCTGACCTTCATGACAGGCCTCCAGGTCCACACTGTCACAAGGAGCAATTCGAGGCCACTCTTCTACTGGTTCGTCCTGCCACTGGACGCCAACTCCACACCCTTCTTGATCTTAAGAATCGGGAGGTGACCATGCTTTATTTTGGCCCCTTCCAGCTCTGTCACATCGCTGGTCTGCGCCAAGAGGATGACCTGGCTCTGAGGATCCTTCATCTCACCTTGGTCTCGATGACCGGAGATACGGCCAGAGTCACTTACCTTGCCCTCCATGTTTTGATTTCTATCTTCAGGGAGGAGCCTTTCAACGTTGTTTATCTACTCATCAGTGAGATTCAGCACGTCCTTCTTGCCCCACGTCACTAGCTGGTGTATGCTCCATACATCATGGCGATGCTTCTTCATATCCAAGCCGTCGAATCTGAGCTCTCTCGGCCCCACCATCTGCTTATCTTCTACCCTCCGGGCCAGGTAGACAGGTGTCTTGGTGCTCGCCCTACAGCTGCAGTAGGACCCACCTCTCTCGCATCTGACGACGATGCTGCGGGTGAGTCAGGCGATGAGGCTGTAGGACAAGCACTAGATCTTGCGCCTTCTAGAGACAGGAGCATCGGATCTTCCTCCTTTTCTCAGCTCCAGCAGGTGATTCAGACGCAGCAGTAGATCCTGCGTACTCAGGATGAGCATCACCAGATTCTGCTTCGTCTGCATGCTCAGCAGGAGCAGATTCTGGCTCGCTTGCCCTCGCCAGGCGCGTCTGTCCCTCGCAAGAGGGCCCACCCAGCTCCATCCTCACCAGGATCAGCTTCAGGTCCTGCTACTCCAGCTTCCACTCCTCCAGCTTCACCAGCCGTCGACCCGACTAGATCTCCAGCAGGCTCCGGAGATATAGCAGTCCTCGGCTTCTCTTTCGATGATGAGCCTTAGGCTCTTTTTGTATTAGCTCCCGCCTTTTTGTGCTTGATGCCAAAGGGGGAGAAGTTTTGTATGACACTTTATGTTTTAGATGGATATATTTATATGACTTTTATGTGTTATGGTTGGTTATGAATTTTGGTTATGGATTTCTTTATGGATATGGATGTTTTTCTTATATGTTGTCATTATGGACATGATGTGGTTTATTATTTATATATAATGGTGTTTGGGCCTTTATTGTCTTATTCTTATTGATATATGCTTTATCATGAGATCCCATGCATACATTTAGGGGGAGTTATTCATCATTTTTTATTTTTATCGAACACTTGTTGTCATCAATCATTAAAAAGGGGGAGATTGTTGCATCTAGGCCATTATGCCTGATTTTGATGATTACTGAAAACAAGCGGTTCAGACTAATTGTCTTTTTGACATATTTGATACAGAGCTATGTTGGGAAGACATTGAAGATGATCAAGATGAACCCAACGTGAAAAAGACATAAAGCACAAGTCGCAAGGTACGAACACGAGACGAAAACTGCAAAATTAAAGTAGCAAAGGACCTAAGGTAAGATGAGTTTTAGTTTTACCGATCTCGGCGTTTTGGAGGTTGATCGGTTTAGAAATTTGTTTTTAGTTTTAACCGTACTATAAAGAGGGGTTGCAAGTCCTCTCTACATTTCCAGCATAAACCGAGAAACTCTTAGGTCACTGTATACATTCTTTTCGGTTGGATTTGTTTCGAAAAGATTTGGGTTTTTAGATGAGTTTTTGACAGTCGAAGTGTTTTTGTATTTTCTAGAACGATCTAGACAGATCTGGGTTTTCCTTCTTGTCGTGGTATTATGAATACCCTGACAGGTTTTGTGGTGGTTCCTAGTGAAGAAAAGACGACGCGCGCTGAGCGCGTGACCGGTCCTCTCCAGTGGGGCAAACACAAAGAATGACACGAGCATTTATACAGGTTCAGGTCTCAGTGGAGACCCTAATCCTTCGACGTGCTCCCAACTTGAGTTGGCTGGGGGAGTTCTCTCGCGGGGAGAGTGCTCAAGAGCACGCCTATTGGTTTTTGTGTATTGATGCAAAAATGAATTGTCCTCTCCTACATGGGAGGGATAGAAGGGCTTATATAGGCCCAAAAGATGCAAAAAGACTAAACTACCCTGGCCGTAGCCGTTGGATCAGAGGACACTGACGTCTTTCTCCTGACCGAGGGACCTGGATGCTTGACAAGTGTCTTTGCCAGTTCACGATGTGCTCCTCGTGTGACCCTCCCGGTGACCGCGCCCGGGACGGGGGTCACCGGCAGCTTTGTCCCCGGGCAAATGGTGGCGTCCAGGACGGGGGTCACCGGGAGCCTTGTCCCCGGGAAAATGGCGACGCCTGGGATGGTGGTCATCGGGAGCCTTGCCTCTTACCTAGACTTGATCCCACGGAGATTTCCCCCAACAGCAGCCCCCGATGTCCTCCGGGGACGCTGCTCGAGTCCCCGGAGAGGATGGCTCACATTACCGGGAACATCTCCTCCGTGATGCATTTCTTGTGCCTTGTTGATGCTTCGAATTTTGTGCTAGATACTCACGGCGGCACCATCGGTCATTACGTCGCCCCTGGTGTAGCTTCTACGCCCCTAAAGAGTGTTTTAATAATTAATGACAACTACAAATGCTACACTAACGTTACCTGCCTAGTTGTGTAAAGAAGAAACTTTAAAGACAGGTTAATGAAAGGCGAAGAAAGAGCCTCATGATGAAGAAAGGGCGTTGATCAAAAGGGCAAAGGTACGAAATAGGGTCTTTTCCATTTTTACCGGTCTAAAGTGATTAGAGAAGAATTTTGACCGGATTTTAGGATAGTTGCCGTACTATTAAGAGGAACATGTGGTGTATCAAAAAATACTTCATCTATGTGCCACACATCATAAAAGAAACTTGCATTGCATACTAGAAGGTCATATACTTTGAAAATACTTGTTTCAGCTCATTACTGCTCAGCTCTGTCTCAGTCGGTCTGACCGTGTGTTAGACCGGTCTGACCGAATTCACGGACTGACCGAATAGGATTTTGGACTGACCGAAATTATGTCTTAGTATTGTATATACCTTTATAAGGTCGGTCTGTCCGTAGTTAAAACCTAGGTCAGTCTCCTGGAACTACATGACCTATCCTTCTGTTGTTTTTGAGCTTTGACAGTCTGACCGTTTTATTAGACCGGTCTGACTGGGCAATCGGTCTGACCATGTTTTTGTACTACGGTCTGACCGTATTGCCGGTCTGTCCGTATTTTTCGGCCTGATCGTATAAGGTGTCCAGAAACTATGTCGTCTCTGGACAGCTTCACGGTCGGACCGAAATAGGCTCCGGTCTGACCATGTGTGTGCCTGACAAGGGCAGTTGAGCATTTATTGCGCCTGTTTAATGCCGTTGCAATTGCGGCGGTCTAACCGAGCTTATACCTGCGGTCTGACCGCCAAGTGAGCTTTTTCTCCCATCCAACCCATTAAAAGATGTAAAGTTTGAAAAAGATAAATTATGTAGTGCTTGCCAAGCCAGAAAACAAGTTGCAAACTCACATCCAACTAAAAGCGCAATGTCAACTTCTAGTCCACTTGAATTTGCATATGGATTTGTTTGGACCAACTACTTTTGTGAGCACTGGTGGCAATAGTTATTGTCTTGTCGTTGTTGATGATTTTTCTAGATATATGTGGATATTCTTTTTACATGATAAGTCAATTGTGTTTAACACTTTCAAAAGCTTTGCTCAAAGGGCCGAAAATGAATTTAGCTTCAAGATCAAGAAAGTGAGAAGTGACAATGGCTCCGAATTCAAGAATACCAAGGTTGAAAATTGGTGTGATGATAAAGGTATCAAACATGAGTTTTCGGCCAAGTATACACCGGAGCAAAATGGAGTAGTCTAACGAAAGAACCGGACATTGATAGACATGGCAAGGTCTATGCTTTCGGAGTACAATGTTTCGGACACCTTCTGGGCCGAAGCAATCAACATCGCGTGCCATGCATCAAATCGTCTTTATTGTCATCGACTACTAAAGAAAACTCCTTATGAGCTTCTCATTGGAAGGAAGCCAAACATTTCCTACTTCCAGTATTTGGATGTAAGTGCTATATCTTGCGGAAAGGTACACGCTTATCTAAATTTCAAAGTAAATGTGATGTAAGATTTCTATTAGGATACTCATCAAATAGCAAAGCATATCGTGTCTACAACCAAAACTCCGGTTTGGTTGAGGAGACACATGATGTTGAATTTGATGAGACTAACGGCTCTCAAGAGGAGCAAGACAATTTGGATGATGTAGGTAATGAAGGGTTGAGAGTGGCAATGAAGAACATGACCATTGGGGATATCAAGCCGAAAGAAGATAGTGATCAAGATGAAGATCCATCCACTCACGCTATCCCCTCTTCATCAACTCCTCAACATGAAGATCAAATAGTTGAAGTGGTCAATGTGGAAGACTCCTCTCAACAACAATCGGAAGTACCTTCTATCTCTATCCCACAAATCCCGGTTGATCATCCAAGAATTCATCACTCAATTTCCAAAGATCACCCCGTCGATCAAATTGTTGGTGACTTGCATAAGGGTGTCCAAACTCGTTCTCGTCTTGCCTCATTTTGTGAAAATTACTCTTTTGTCTCCTCTTTTGAGCCGACACTTGTAGATGAAGCATTAAAAGATCCGGATTGGGTGAATGCTATGCACGAAGAATTAAACAACTTCACCCGCAAGAATGTTTGTGAATTAGTAGAAGAACCAAATCCGGATGAGCATAATGTCATTGGAACCAAATGGATTTTCAAGAATAAACAAGATGCAAACGGAGTGGTAGTAAGAAACAAGGCAAGATTGGTGGCTCAAGGATACACTCAAGTTGAAGGTTTGGACTTCGGTGAAACCTTTGCGCCCATAGCTAGACTTGAGGCTATTAGAATCTTGCTTGCTTTTGCTTCATCTCATAATATTAGACTTTATCAAATGGATGTCAAAAGTGCATTTTTAAATGGAAAAATTAATGAATTAGTATTTGTTAAACAACCTCCTGGATTTGAAGATCCTACAAAGCCAAATCATGTGTATAAACTCTCCAAGACTCTTTACGGTCTTAAACAAGTACCTCGTGCTTGGTATGAAAGACTTAGAGACTTCTTAATTTTGAAAGGCTTTAAAATTCGGAAAGTTCATACTACATTGTTTACTAAGAAAATTGGAAATGATTTCTTTGTATGTCAAATTTATGTTGATGACATCATATTTGGATCTACTAACCAAGATTTTTGCGAGGAATTTGGTAATGTGATGTCCAGGGAATTTGAGATGTCTTTGATAGGTGAACTAAGTTTCTTCCTCGGACTACAAGTTAAACAACTCAAGGAAGGAACTTTCATCAATCAAAGGAAATATGTGAAGGACTTACTGAAGAAGTTCGTACTTGAAGAAGCAAAGCCAATCAAGACACCAATGGCCACAAACTATCACCTTGTCTCTGACGAAGGAGGTAAACCGGTAGACTCAAAGCTTTATAGATCTATGATTGGTAGTTTATTATATCTTACTGCTTCTAGGCCCGATATTATGTTTAGTATTTGCATGTGTGCAAGATTTGAAGCCTCTCCTAAAGAAAGTCATTTAATGGCCGTCAAGCGCATTTTGAGGTATCTAAAATATTCATCTAGCATAGGGTTGTGCTATCCTAAAGGTGCAAAATTCGAATTAATTGGATATTCTGATTCCGATTATGCGGGATGTAAAGTGGATAGAAAAAGCACCTCTGGCAGTTGTCAACTGTTAGGAAGATCTTTAGCATCTTGGTCCTCTAAGAAACAAAACTCTGTAGCTTTATCAACCGCCGAAGCGGAATATGTTTCCGCGGGTAGTTGTCGTGCACAATTGCTTTGGATGAGGCAAACATTGTTGGATTATGGAATAAAATTTGAAAAAGTGCCTCTTTTGTGTGATAATGAGAGTGCGGTGAAAATAGCCACAAATCTAGTTCAACACTCTCGGACCAAGCATATAGATATCCGACACCACTTCCTTAGAGATCATGTTAGCAAAGGTGATGTGGTGGTGGATAATGTGAGAACCGAAGATCAATTAGCGGATATATTCACTAAGCCCTTAGATGAAAGTCATTTTTGCAAACTTTGAAATGAGCTTAACGTCATTGATATATCAAATGTGGCTTGAAATGTTGAACTCATATTGATTGTGCTTAAAGTTTCACTTAATTGCTTGAACTTCCTCTTTTAGAGCTTTTTAGGCTCCTTTATCGGCAATTGAGTAAAATGAACCAAAAATATGTTAAGTTGTAAGATAAATACTTCCCCTTTGGTGATATTGCCTATATCTTACTCATAATTATCTTATATTTATATATCTCCCTATCCAAATCTCTTGAGCTTCAAATCAATCAAAATCCTCCAAGAATTTTAGTCCTTCCAGCGGTCTGACCGAACCAATTGCGGTCTGACCGAATGCATCTCCAGAGAGCATCTTAAATTTTTGCTTCCAGTGGTCTGACTGGTATCTTTTCTACGGTCTGACCGAAATTTCATGACCAGAGACTTTTTAACCCGAATCTCTTGTCCTTTTTCACTTTCTTCCCCACTCCTGTCTCTTTCACGTGCGCCTCAAATCTTTGGATTCTTCCTCTCCGGTCAAACTCTCGCAAAGCTCGGACGAACCGTGGTTCAAGATCTCCTCCAAACAATGTCTTCTAGGTACATTTCTCGGATTCTTCTTCATTATCGAATTAGTCTCCTGTTCATCTTGAGGTTTAGGGCTAATGTGGTGAATCTTGTTTAAATTCTTTCATTATCCTGAAATTGATTCATCCCCCTGATGCAATGAGTATTCTCTCTCATATAATTGTCCACATTGCATCTTAATTTCCCTAAATCCCAGAAATCATGCCAAACCCTAACTCTACGGTTGCGCCGGCCTGACCGCCCCATTTTCGGTCTAACCGACTGCAACAGCAGAGACAGAGTTTGCTAATCTGTTATCTTATCAATTCAATCTCTCTTACCTCTGAGTATCTAATCTGCTTTATCTCTTGCAAATCTTCTAGTGGTCGTGGTCCTCAAGGAAATGTCTCCGTCCGGACAAATAAAAAGAAATTGGCAAAGCGGCCAAAAAGGGCTCTACCCTCGAGTAGCAGCGACAGTCACGATGACGATTGGGTGCCCTCGGCCGGAGATTCAGAAACAGAACAGTCATCTCATCGTGGTGGATCATCTCATAGGGGCATGGACATCGAGAGCGAGGACGATGAAATAAACGTCCACGCTTATCAAGGCCCGAAGAGGAATTGGACTTCAAGTGACTATACAAAGGCTAGGACCATCTACGCCTACCATCACGAGAATGACGCCTCTACTCCTCATTTCCACACGATGACACAGCAGGATGCCTTCTATGGTCATTTGATCCACAAGAATATCTTCGAACACAAATGGATCGAATGGGCTTATGTTGTGAATCAGCCCATCATGGCTCCCTTGGTGCAGATCTTCAAAGATATAGGGCTGTATGACTTTGTGGAGCACAAGTGCCCATGGAACGCCACTGCCATCAGACAGTTCTACGCTACAGTTGAGATCAAATGAGCGGACCAGCAGATCTTGTGGATGATAGGTTCCAGGCGTTACGAGGCCACCTTTGAGGAGTTTGCTGCGGCAAACAAGTTAAACTATGAGGAGATCAAGGAGGGGATCGATATGGAGGATGAGGATTACCTCCATGAGGACGACTGGCTCCAGTTTTATGAGCAGCCGGGAGGTGGACAGCGGGTTGTACCTGGCACAGTTACAGGTCTCAAAGTCCTCCCTGCTGTAGTCAACAAGATCGTACGAGCCACGATCCATCCAAAGAGTGGAAACCAAGAAGCGGTCCGAGATTACTACTGGAACTTCATCGACCACATCCTCAAGAGTGATCGGATCAACATTGTCTCTTTTATATTGAAGACAATTGAGGATGTCTCGGCGACCACTCTGCCGAATCTCTACTATGCTCCGTTTATCATGTCCTTGCTGCTCCAGAAGACAAAGTTTCCTCGCTGTTCTTGCGACATCAGACATCTCGGCTATAAGCCGTTCAGTGTCAACCCGCGCGTCTTGGCTCGAGGCCATGGAGCACAGCATCAGCAGCAGCGCCGGCTCAGCCTATGCCTCCTCCTCCTCCTCCTCAGGCTCAGCAGGCAGCTCAGTCTAGCCAAGCCCCCGCCTGGTTTCCACAGTTCCAGCAGCAGTTCCATCAGCCGATGATCGATCAATTTGCTACTCTTCTCCAGGGGCTTGAGCTCGCTCGCTCGGACTTGGCGGCATTGCATGATCAGTTCCAGACTTTCTCGTCGCGCCAGGATCAGTTCGAGCAGCGCTTCAACGCCTTCTCCGCCCACTTCTACACCCGTTCCCCTCAGACTCCTCCTCACCATCCTCTCGATGATGATGCTCCCGCTGATTCTTAGCTTTTATGGTAATTGATGCCAAAGGGGGAGAGAAGAGAGTAGAAAAGAGTAGGAAAATGAAAACAAACTTTTGAGAAGAGAGTAGAAAAGAGTAGGAAAATGAAAACAAACTTTTGTGTAAAGTTTTAATTAACTTGTTTAGTTGAATATCTCTTTTAATTATGGATGACATTTCTGTTGGTTGACTCTTGTATGAGATTGTTACTTCATGTTATATGAGATGTGCTTATGTTAGACGTGCTTATGTTATTTTCATATGACCTTGTGATGATGATATCATGAGTAGAATTAAATGTCTTATTTGTGATACTTCATGCTCATATAATGAATAAACTGAGATAGCATCTTATTCACATGGTTGAACTCCTCTAAAATGCCGAAATTCACTTATACATACATTTAGGGGGAGTGTCTTATTCTCCGATGCTTATTGAAAAATTCCCTTGATACTTAAAACTCTTTCATATACTCTTTATGTTGTCATCAATTATCAAAAAGGGAGATATTGTAGCTTCTAGGCCCCTAAAGAGTGTTTTAATAATTAATGACACCTACAAATGCTACACTAACGTTACCTGCCTAGTTGTGTAAAGAAGAAACTTTAAAGACAGGTTAATGAAAGGCGAAGAAAGAGCCTCATGATGAAGAAAGGGCATTGATCAAAAGGGCAAAGGTACGAAATATGGTCTTTTCCATTTTTACCGGTCTAAAGTGATTAGAGAAGAATTTTGACCGGATTTTAGGATAGTTGCCGTACTATTAAGAGGAGCATGTGGTGTATCACAAAATACTTCATCTATGTGCCACACATCATAAAAGCAACTTGCATTGCATACTAGAAGGTCATAGACTTTGAAAATGCTTGTTTCAGCTCATTCCTGCTCAGCTCTGTCTCAGTCGGTCCGACCGTGTGTTAGACCGGTCTGATCGAATTCACGGACTGACCGAATAGGATTTTGGATTGACCGAAATTATGTCTTAGTATTGTATATACCTTTATAAGGTCGGTCTGTCCGTAGTTAAAACCTAGGTCAGTCTCCTGGAACTACATGACCTATCCTTCTGTTGTTTTTAAGCTTTGACAGTCTGACCGTTTTATTAGACCGGTCTGACCGTGTTTTTGTACTACGGTCTGACCGTATGGTCGGTCTGTCCGTATTTTTCGGCCTGACCGTATAAGGTGTCCAGAATCTATGTCGTCTCTGGACAGCTTCACGGTCTGACCGAAATAGGCTCCGGTCTGACCGTGTGTGTGCCTGACAAGGGCCGTTGAGCATTTATTGCGCCTGTTTAATGCCGTTGCAATTGCGGTGGTCTGACCGAGCTTATACCTGCGGTCTGACCGCCAAGTGAGTTTTTTCTCCCAACGGCCTGTAACGGCTATATTTATTGTGAGGGGTATATATACTCCCATGCACGGCCCTATTCACAACTCTTGGCATAATTTGGGCATTGTCATCATCTTTGAGAGCTTTATCACATTTCATACACTCTAGGGTTCAAATTCTCGAATTTGTGAGAGTGTGCATTTGAGATCTTCTAGTGCATTGCATCTAGATCATTAAAACAACCTCGTGGCACTAGAAGAAGGCTAAGTGATCATCACCGGCTTGTTACTCTTGGAGTTTGCCGGCTCCTAGGTGGCTAGGAGAAAGGTTTTTGAGAGCTCTTCAAGGAAGATTGTGAAGAAGCCTCAAAACGTCTTGTGAAAGGGTTGAGCACACCTTGCCGGAGCGGTAAAGTGCATCCTTAGTGAAATCGAGGTTTGGATAACTCATCACACTAATCCAGCTCAAGATCTAGGTCACTTCTCGAGAGAAGGTTGACTAGATAGAGGAGCGGTTAGAGCTTTGAGTTTGCCACAACGTGGATTAGGGGTGATCGGCAAATGACCGAGACCACGGGATATATCCTTGTGTTGGAATTGTGCTTTGTTCATATTGTGTTATTTATTTGCTCTCATTATCTATAAATTGTTTGATTAATTGCTAAATTGTTAAAATCGCCTATTTACCTCCCTCTAGTCGATATCCTAGATCCCTTTCACCTAGTCTCGACTGGCGCGTGCCGTTTGGTCATAATGGCCTCGCTCAGTTCAAACCGACGACACGTCGTCTCCCTCGTCGGCCCCTTTGATTTGCGCGTGCCGTTTGAATTGGGTGGTGCGGATTCGCCACGAGGGGCCACGTGGCGCACATCGGGCCCACGTTCGAGCCCTATAAATAGGGCTTCGAGGGGCCCGGAGAAGTCACTCAAACCTTCAATCCTCAAACGCCACTGGTGCCCTATGCTCTCCCGGTAGCCCGCTCCTGGAAGCTTAGCCTCCGGAAACCTAAGCCCCTCAGTTCCCCAAGAGCGCAACACACTGGAGAAACAAGATGGGTCCCAAGGGTCGCGCTAAGGCCACCGAGGTGCCTCTGGAGGAAGTCACTGCGGACTTCCTCTGGGCCTCCGAGTTCACTTTGGGGGACTTAGAGTCCATCGTGGACCGGGGGGTTGTCATGGACGGGGACATCTGGATCTCCTCCAAGATGGACGGTGCCCCCCCGCCCGAGGCCCGGAGAAGTGGTCGTCTTCGAGGCCTTCCTCGATGCAGGGATTCGGCTCCTGGAGCATCCGTTGCTCCGAGAGTTTCTCTGGGAATACGGGGTGGCGCTCAACCACCTGACGCCGAATGCTTTGGTTCGGATGGGGCTCCTCATCTGGCTGTTCGAGACAGCCACCGGATGGGAGCCGATGCTCCGGCTGTTCCAATACTTCTATGAACCGGCGGCGAGGAGCTCCCATCTAGTGAAGGGAGGGCCGAAGTCTCCGTTCGGCTCCGTCATGATACAGCTCCTGCCGTCGCGGGTGCAGGAGTACCCGGTGGCTACTTCCCGGGACCATTGGGAGGACTGGGTCTGGAGGTGGTTTTACCTCTAGGTCCGGGACGCCGAGGTGACCTACTCACCAGAGCCCCCCTCCTACAGCCGGTCGTTCGCCCCCAAGCCCCCGGTGTGGACCGAGGAGGAGCTGAAGCTCCTCAACAGAGTGGTTGGCTCCCAGGGCGTCCACTCCATGAGGGACACCACCGAGGAGCTGACATTACTCAAGGTTTCCCCCTTCTTGTATGGGAGGAGGGGGATTAGAATGTGCGTGACACAATGGACCCCGCAAAAGCCGGTGACCCGACGTAAGCCACCGGCGACTTTCTTAGTTTTTTGTTAATTTCGGTAACTCCCTTCACTTTTGTAGTCTGGCCATACCCGACCGCCCGGGAGAAGGCGGAGAACCTCCTCTGGAGGTACTACGCCGACGAGCACGAGTGTATCGTGCGCGTCATCGGGGAGGGTCCTCCCTGAAACTTAGTGGCCGAGGCCTTTGGGCTAAGGCTACTGGAGAGGATGCCTCTTCCGAGCCGAAGCGTGCCAAGGCTTAGAAGGCCCCCGGTTCGACAATGACGCCGGGTTCCATGCCCGTGAAGGCCCGGGACGCCACCCTCTGGTCAGGACGTGTGTGAGAGCCTCCCAGGCAGGAGGTGACGCCGCCCCCCCCCCCCCCCCCCGGCGGAAGAAAACTCCGGGGGGGTGCGGAGGCGCAAAGGTTCGCTCGCCTTCTCGAGGCCTCCGGAGAGGCCCAAGGGAAGGAGCCTACCAGTGAGGAGGGGGCGTCTGACTCAGCAAATTACGCCCCCTTGCCGCCTTCGGCGATCGCACCTCCGGTGGCACCGGGACTACCGGAGCCAAAGCGACCGGAGGTTCGTTTCGCGGAGGCTTCCCCTCCGGGCATCGAATGGCTGGTGGATGAGGGGGGGAGCCCCTCGGTCTACGAGGTCCCCAAGGCGACGAAGGTCCCAGGGGCCCCACGGCCCGGAAAGGGGAATGGGCTCCTCATCCCTCCTCAAGGTGGCACCCCCTCGGGGAGCACGTCCACTTCCTCTTCGGCCACCTCTTTAACGGCAAGTTCTCCGGCCACTGCCACTCCGTTTCACATCACCCCCGTGACCTTCGTGAGGGGGCCCGTCGGCGTGGACGGGTCCGGAGCCGTTGGGAGGGAGACCCCCTGCTGTCTGCGGGGGAGGTCTTCCGGTTCGTAGAGGGGCTCTAGACCCAGAAGGTGCAGGAGTAACACCCTAGTTTTGGGGGTGAAAAGTTTTGCATAAAAACCCTGCATGCATGTATCTCTGTAGTAGTAGCCAGATCAGCTGAACTCTAATCTCTCCCAAACCCTAAAAATCACCAAAATCCACCCTTTGGATTTAGACTAAGATCTGCCTATCCAGATCTAACCTACCAGTTACTCTGAAGATGAAAGTCTTCAGGAGCCAGATCAAATTCGGACCCTAACTCTCAGTATCTAAGCCTCTCTCTGTTTTCGAAAACAGGAAAATTCAGATTTACCCTAAGTACCCCAGTTTCCAGATAACTGAGTTATCTTGATTTAACCCTATCCAGACTCAAGTGTCTCTTGGATTATGTTTCCAGTTATATCCTCAACTTACTCCAAAAAGTTGGGAACCAGATTAATTCATCTAAACACCTTTCGCAGATTAGTCCAAATTTTACTGTGAATAGGTCCTTTTCTGTTTACCTGGAAGCCTGAAAAGGCTAAAATCTACAAATCAACTCCAACTCTAGAATTTCTTCAGGGAACACCTCCCAAATGCTATTTGATACAGATCTCCCTTTTGATCAGACTTCAAAATCTCTCTCCAATCACCAGAATTCGAGATCGACAAAATCCAGATCTATTTTACCCTAATTTTACCCTATTTTCGAAAATAGGTGAAATCCCTCAAATGTTGTCAAAATTTCTCCAAATTTGAGCTAAATGAGTATTAATAGAAATATTATACTCAGCCATGGAATCAAATCTTAAATTAATCCTCTTTAAGACCAGATTTACAATTTAGTCCAAAACCCATTCAAAAATCACCATAATCAGGCCCCTGGTTCGACCACGGGCTACTGTTCACTACTAGACCACTCAGTTCGACTTCGACCACACCTCCTGTTCACGACCAGGCCGTTCAATCGACCACAGCTCTAGGTTTGGACCGCAGCAACTGTCTTCGACTGCGCCTGTTGAATCGATCACGAGCACTGTAGCATAGACCTGTTACTGTTCACTTGACCAGCTGTTGCCGTTGCTTCGACCTCCAACTACAGTACTTCATCCAATCGCTTGCCGCCACGTGTGTGCTCGATGATTGGCACTGTGAATCTTCTCGGGCTCACCTCACGGCCAGCTGATTCTCCCCGATTGTGCACGCCACCGGCAACGTTGCAAACAGAAAAACCCGGCCACGTGGAGTCCATGCCGAAGCCAAACATCTATTCACCATCACCTCCACCAGAGCAGCAGGTTAAAGCCCCTAATCCAGCTGCAGGCCGTCACTTCACCGGGATTCAGCCGAGTTGTCACATCCAGCCGCTTCGCTTCCCCGTGCATTTCCAGCCGTTGCAGCACCCCCCCAAATCGCCTATAAATACCCCTTGGCACTTAGCCAACTCCACCACACAGCAAAACACCAGAAATCGCCACCTTTTATCGTGTCTTCTTCTTCTCCGGTGAGCAGCAAGGAGGAGCTCTGGTGCCAAGCCTCTCCACTGCTTACTTCTTCGATCCAGCACCCCCAGTGAGCTTCTCTCATCTCCCTCATACTTCTGAAGCTTGGAATTAAGTTTAAATGCCTTCTGTCACCGGCAATCGCCATGTTTCATCTAGAACTCCGGTGAGAAATTAATCCTCGACCAGATCGATCCAACCTTCGAGCTAGTAATCAAATATGCTCACTAGACCTTGCTTAACATCCCTAAGCAACCAAAATCGACAGATTTACTGAAATATGAAAAACCCCAAATTTCAACCTTCCATGTTCACTGTGCTTACTGATTTAGCTTATCTGTTGAATGTTTAGCTAATACAACTTCACCAGTATGTTAATAGTACCCTGAGGACCATACACGAGCAAGGAATTGAGTTCAATCACTTTAAATCAGAAATGCCCAAATCAGGTTTGAGTTCATCTTTTCTCCAGCCAGTATCTTCTAAATCCAGCCACTCCAACTCAAACCACTTTGCCATTTAGATGTTTTGGACCATTTTGAGCAACTTTGTCTTCGACCACGACTCCTAATTCGGCCTAGAACAAAAGTTATAGCTATGCCCTAGTTGCTGTACTGTTTGTGTTGCAGGTATTCCAGACCAGTCAACTTCTTTGCTGGTTTTCATCACTTTCCGGCCATCTCCTGCCAAAGACCTTGTTGAATATATTGTTCCTGTTACAAATGCCTAACTACCAGACAAAGTGGTGCATCATTTGGAGCCTTGAATCAAAAGATATGGCTAACCCTAGTTTCTGGCCATGTCGACCCTATGCCAAGCTGTGTCAGCCAGTGGCATTAGCCCTGTTCCCCCACCTCTGGTCATGTAAAACAGAAACTACCTTGTCAAATAGTTGTCTCACTACCTTGTGCACCATATGCTTGAATCAAAACCTACTTTGGCCACTGGAAACTATTCAAACCATGTCAATGCCATTCTTGGGCACTGTCAGCCTATGTCAGCCAGTGGCATTAAGCCTTTTCACCCACTTCCAGCCATGAACTTTGGAAATAACTTTGTCCCTTAGACTCCTGACGTTGTGATCTACACTTTTCCCTACTGCCACAACATGAGTTGAGCCCTCTATCACCCATTGACCTTATGTCAATGCCTTGAACCGAATGCCAACCTAAAGACGTTCGCTGTTTTTGCGCAAACCAGTAACAACCTTGATATTACCCTGATATTTTGGAACCCTGTAAACCTTGACAACTAATCTTAACCCTGGTTTCCATAGTTTAACTCTAATCGCTTCCAAACCTTGTATCACCAGAGTGTTTCCATCTTGCATTATTGCATGTAGTGGATTAGTAAGAATAGGATTGATTGTAATGCCTGTTTGCTTGTTTGATCTTGTTCAGAGCAAGAGCCCGTGGTTGAAGATCTTGTCGCTGAACCGTCATCAACTGCTGATACTTACGACACGGGAGGCAAGTCATACTTTGATCATATTGAACCTATATTTTATGAATTGCTATGCTATTCCATGAGTAGATATCTCATTAATATTGCATGTGTTGAGATCAATAATATTATGGCAGTGATAGATTGAATACTTGAGGACTGTGAAATTGTTAAGATAGCAAGCCATGAACTAATAAAAGTATATACATATACATTTATATTCATGAAATAGAACCCCTAGCCGTGACCAGTATTTTGGTATGGAATGGTGACAGCACTGGAGGTGCTTGGCTGCACTGGATGTGCAAGCACTGAAGGTGCATGGTTTGTGGAATGATCTGGTCACTGGCACATAAGGACTAGAACCTTGTGTTGTTCGTCTAGTGGCATGAAAAACGTACCAACCACTTACCTGGTATGGGACAGGCGCAATCTAGTAGCTTTCTTGGTATTAGTAGTTCCCTGCATGCCTTGTCGATCCGGTTTCTCGCGTGGAAACTGGTGGGACGCAGTTCGTCCATGAGTGGTGTGAGATCGGAAAAATTATGAGAGCATAAGGTGTAAAGAAGGAATACGCCCTACGCCAGATTAAGTCGTGCGCGACTATAATCAAAAGAGGTTATGTGTCCCGCGGGAACATAACCCCAGGCTAGGAAGTAAGGCTGTGGGGAGGACCCACAACGGTACTTGGGACTGGATTGTCCATTTACCGGGCAGGAATACTGTTAATACTAGACTGTAAAACGTTGTGTGATCTCGGCCTTGTCACGTGCGTGTAAGTCGCATGAAGCTGGCCCGACTTGAAAGTCGAGTGAAAATGTAGATTTAAAAAGAGGTACACCTCTGCAGAGTTAAAAATGTATTCGAATACTTCGTGCTCCCGAGTTTTAGGAGTATGCCGCAGTGGATTAAATCCACGGGGTGTGACACAAGTATTGTTTTATAAACTAAAATTTGTTAGTTCAAAATTACCCAAGTGGCATGTGTTGTCACGATAAGGGGCGTTGCCCTGGACTGTCATGTGTTGACGTGTCGCGGTAATACCATTATATAGATATCATGTGATAACTAAGAGGCATGTGGATTTGGCCTTAAGCATATGATAACTAGGAGGCATGTGGTTTATGCCCTAAAGTATATGAGATGCTACTATGAGTATGAGATTGAAAGGCTTGAATAAAAGTAATGTGATATGAGGATATATCGCCTTGGATATGGGATATATGTATCACCATCAATATGAATTATTTACTGCCATGAGTATGATTGGAAGTTGAATAAGGAAATGAGAAAGAAATATATTTTGGAAAAAACCCTTCACTCTTTCCCCAATAGCATAGGTTCATGTCATTTATACTATATGTATCTCTACCTTGCCTATGACTTGCTGAGTACGTAAGTACTCACCCTTGCAACAACTCATCAATAGATGGAGCGATCTACGACCTTGGAGGATATCCTGAAGATGCTGCAGATCCAGGAGATGATGAGCAGTTTCCTCCGGAGCCCTGATGTGGTGCTGTCTTGTTGTCAACCTCTGTTTCCTGTGGATTGCTTTTGGGCCTAGCTTCCGTCAACTAGATGTTTTATTTTGTTGTACCCTTGTGCCTTGTAAGGCACTGTACCTTGTATTGTACTAAGGCCTGATGGCCATACAATTATGACTACTGTAATATTTTGCTGCTTCAATATATTCCTGTGTTTGACTCATCCTGGGAAGTCAAGTGGTTTATGGGACCAGCTGCACCGAGCTGGGCTCCTCACAGGTGATGTCACAGTCGTGGCAGACACGACAGCAAGGGACGCTCCGGACCGTTGCGGGGAGCTGCAGTCGCTCCATATCCAGGTTTGTTCCCAGATCACCAGGCCGTTTCTTTCCAAGATTTTACCAACTCTTGGGCTCGAATAAGTTTCATGCTCGCAGGGGGCGACCCTCGCTTGGGGCATCGAGGCGCGATTTTTCAAGGCGCTGAAGGAGGTGGAGGGGAAGGCCATCGCCTTTTCCAAGGAGCGGGACGATGCGCTCTGGGAGTTGGCTCGTGTACGGGCCCAGCTCCACGCCTCCGAGAACACCAACTACCGGCTCCGGAGGGAGGCAAGGGCAAAGGAGGATGCCCACCGGGAGCTCAAGGGCCCCAGTGCCCGGGCGGAAGTAGAAGCGGGTCGCTTGGTCCACTCAGCCCCCGAAGGGCTTGGGGTGAGCCTCGGCTCGGGGGGCAGCTCTGACGCGACGCCGGTGACACTCGCGGACACTGTGCGTTTTCTTTACGCACAAGTCTCTGTGATCCCGGAAGTCGCCGATGCTCGGGCACGGGGCCGGGCTGTGGGACCCTCATTTGAGGAATCTGGTGGCAACCGCCCAGGTGGGTTGCACTCAGAAAAGGTACATTGCAGCTCACAACAACAAGATGCATTATATAAAAATGCGAGTAATTAAAAACAAGTGCTGATCACAAGGACCAAGCTTACAATAACTTAGCGCCAAAATGACGCATTTAAATGTTGATACAAATTAGGGAGTTTTCGACACAAAGGTCGGCACAAAATGAAACAACAATGATAAGCAAAAGGACTTCATCAGTCTTCTTCTTCTGCAGCAGCGGTGTACGGGCCTTCTCCACATCTGACTCCACCTTGGTGCATAACCCTCTATCAAGCTTGGTCTTCAGTTTCTTCTTCTTGTTCCACATTGGGTTCAAGACCGTAAGATTCAGGGTCGACGAATCCTTCTTCTAAATTCGTTTGTAAAAGCAAGGGTGAGCACATTGTCCACATGGTGCTCAACAAGTCCCAAATAAGAATGCAAGCATATATAGATGAGGGGGAAATTTCTCAAAGAATAGCTCCTTGGCTTTATATATGTATATAGAATAGATTTTCACACTTAGTCTTTGGAGAAAAGACTTTTATTTTCAAAAGCAGTGCTTTTAAAATCCTAAGCTAAATTCTCAGAAAATGTTGTGTGTGGCGGTCTTTCATGAGTCACCACTTTATCCTGATTTTGTGAAAACTTTCCAAAAGCTACTTGTGCCGCATCGACGTGAATAGAATCCACAGCGCGCAGACTCCATAACCTGGGAGCTCAGATTATCCGATACTTTTTGAACTTTGCAACGGTGTACCACCTTAATCCACCGATCATTCGGCTTTCAAGTCGGTACCTCTCCATGCGACTCTTACGCATGTGACAAGGCCGAAGTGACACAACAGTTTACAGTCCTAGCATTAACTATTTCCCTGCCCGGTAAATAGACAGTTAATTCTCAAGTACCGTTGTGGGTCCTCCCCACTGCCTTACTTCCTAGCCTGGGTCTATGTTCTCGCAAGACACATAGCCTCTCTTGATTACAGTAGCGCACGACTTAATCTGGCATAGGGCGTCTTCCTTCTTTCCACCTTTTCCTCTCATGATTTTTCTGAACTCACATCACTCATGGCCTTCTGCGGCCCACCAGTTCTCGCAAGACACTGGATCAACAACCATTGCAGGGAAAAGCTAATACTAAAGAAAGCTACTAAGTTGCGCCCGTCCCATAAACAGGCAAGTGATTGGTACATTTTTCATGCCGCATAGAAGCACAGCACAAGGTTCTAGTCCTTATGAATTTCTAGTGAGGAGTCCTTCACATTCCCAGTGCGCACACAGCACCATCCAATCAAACCATCCTCACTATCGATTCCAATCACATTTTCCTTCACAAAAAGGGTTTTGAATATACTTTTCTCACATGTGACCATTCAACATGTAACATATAATCTTGAGCATAGCATAGCCTAAGCATGATATTCTAGGGTAACAAGGGTGCAGGGGTATTCAATGTCAAAAGGGGCTTTAAATCATTTAGGTCATATCTAATCATTTTATTGAAACATAGTTCTTATTTGAATCTAAGGCATGCATATACTTGAAAACAGATAACATACTTCATTTCAAAATAATAGGCTAGACATGATCAAGGGTTTGAGACTTGCCTTGCAGTGATGGGTCTAGCTGCTCAGATGAATCCTCGAAGATCTCCTCGGTTCCTTCAACGACTGGTTCCACGGCGGATACAAACAACACATACACACTATGTAAGCATACAAGTACTAGAAAATAATACGTAAATACATCATGCATGCAGGGGTAAGGGTTTGGACAAGGTCACTTGACATTGATCGAAGAGATGGGCTCAAAGGGCTTGAATGTCGAAGGGCTGACATTCGACTCATGGCTTGACATTGCTCTAAATCGGTTCTAGGTCTGTTTTCTGGAGATGTGGTAGTAGGGAATGTTGTAGATCATGGCTCAAAGGACTTACTGGACAAAGTGGCATTTCAATTGCTCAAATGGAACAAGTCTAAATCATCCAATGCCACTGGTGGTCATGCACTGACATAGTGCTAGACATGGCCAGAAACTAGGGCATTGCATAACTTTTGACTCAGCACTCCAATTGATGCAAAACTTTGTCTGGGGTTTAGGCATTGATAACAGCTACAAAACTCTCAACAGGCTCAAAGGCTGAAAGTGGCCGGAGGGTGGCCAAATCCGGTGAGCAAACACGGTGGCCTGAATATGAACTGAACCACTGGACAGCAACCTTGGCATGACCATAACTTTTGATTCAGGTCGATTCAGAAGTCGAGCTAGTAGACAATATTGCTCAGGGCATTGAGATCTATCTAAGGGACAAAGTGTGCGGAGCTAGATCGGCCAGGAAAAAATTCCGGCGACCGGCGCTGGAGAAGATGACTCCTAAATTGGGCGTTTTCGGTTTAAAGGGTTTGAAGTCGATTCATTGCTCAGGGAGTGAGAGGGTGAGGTGAGGGGGCAATTTGCAGGGTTAATTCGGCCGGAGAGTGGCCGGAGAAGCTTGGCGACGAGGACCAGTTCACTGGTGGTGCGCAAACTTCGGAAAGGCTATGATCGTTGCTCGATTTTGAATTCTAAGTTTGTAGGCTTGCTCAAAGGGGTGTACTGAACAATTCTCATCACTGGCACGAGGATTAATTCGGATAGAATCGGCCAGTATTGAGGAAACAGGGCATTTGGGGTTTTCCAACGATCGCCGGCGCTAGGGTTCGCCGGGGGCCAATTAGATGCCATGGTACGAAGAGAGGGATGAAGGAAGCTTACTGGTGGCGTTGGTTTGGAGAAAGAAGCTTCGGGCGAAGCTGGCACCGGTGGCCTCAGTAGCAACTCGCCGGAGAAGAAAGTCTTCACGGTGGCGCTGGAAAACTCCGTTGCTCTCTGGTGGTGGAGGCTAAGGTGTTCAACTACGGTGGTGTGTGAAGAAACGCTGGGCAAGGGGGGGCTTTATATAGCCGCGTGGTGAAGCTCTCGGGAGCAGCAGCAATCGCCGGGGGAGTTTTCTTCTGCGCTGCAGCGGTCAACAAGGTACTCCGGGACATGGCGGGGCTCTGCCAGAGGCGGAGCATCGCGCGAAGTCAGGATTCCGTCAGGAAGGCGAGGTGCTGATCTCCGGGATGGCAGCCATGTGGCGTGGAGCTCCTGACAACAGCGGGCACGCGCGCGCGCGGGGAATAACATGGCACGGTGTGGTTGAAGCGTTCCACGGTGGCGGTACAGCTGTGCGCGGTTGATAGCTATGTGGCCGTGAAGGTGGCAGCGCGAGGAACTTCGCCGGCGGCGAGCTCAACGGCGCGGCAAATGGCGGGGCGCTGGTCGAACGAGCACTGGTCGAATTGCTCTGGTCGAAAACGGCACAGGGACCTGGTTGCAAACTTTGGACTGATTTGTGACGGTTTGGACTAAACTGTGAAGGTTTTGGCTCGGGAATATGGGCCTATGTGTAATTTCGGAGATCTGAAGGGCTGATTTGAACTTTGACTCTGCAGCTAAGTGCTACAAAATGTCTTAGACTCATCCAGAAGGAAAAATGGTAAAATCCGATAAGATCTAGTAGTTTTGGCAAAAATCGAAAACAGGGTAATTAGGGTAAACAGGGTAATTAGGGTTTGAAACTTTCGTCGAGGCTGAAACTAGGGTTTCGGTTGAGATTCTGGAATTCTTCCAGAAGGGAAAAATGTTCAGAAAAATGAAAGAAAGGTAATCACTTGATCAGATCTGGATTTGGAGATGATCTGGGACTTTTAGCCTTTTTGGGTTTTCTGAAACTTCTGAAAAGGACTAAATTGAAACACTTTTGGGCTGAAATGTGAAAATGATCTCGGGAATGAAGTTTAGCAGCCAACTTTTTAGGTTAAGGTAGTGGCATACCTAAGATCAAGATAGGGTTGAGACAACAGGGATTCCAAAGAATATTTGCTGACTTGTAAGTAGAAAAGATAGTCAAAAATAGGGATGTTACACGGGCGATCCCAGTGGTGGCTGCCGCTGCGAGGCTTGTGGAACTCCGGGGGATCGGTGCCCGAGCGATCGGGGGCCGGATCCCCCGTGGCTTCCCCAAGTTCTTCAAACCGCTCTGGCGAGAGGTGGAGCAGCTCGCCGGGGGCTTCTACGACTGGATCGTGCGGGTGCTATTCCCGGCATCGGCGCCTCCGAGGGTGGACACTACGGCTCCGGTGGAGGCCTCCCGGGGGGAGGACAACAATGAACAAGTATGAGCCTCCCCCCGGGCCTTTAGATAGGTCCTTTTTTGTTTTAGGATTTTTGCTCCCGGTAGCTTCCTAGAAGAGGCCCCGGAGACTTGTTGAAAAGACATTTTGATGCAATAGAATGAATTTTTTGCTAAGTCTTGAATTGAACTTACTAGGCGCTCTGAGAGGTTCCTCCCGGGAGAGAGCCCCTGAGAGTTGAGCGCAACCTTAGAGGCGCCCCCGTGTTGCGAGGAGCCTCCCCGGAGATAAGGCCTCTAGGCTCCGGAGCCGATCCGATTGCGGTGGCTCCTGGAGTGGCACCTAGACAACTTTGACAACCACCGCGCCGAATACTCCCACTGGTGGGCTACGAGTATTGGCCCGAGAACCTGCTTGGGAGGACCAGTGACATATACGAAGATTGTATTGAGACCTGGCCCGGGAGCTATCAGAGGGCCTCTGGGATTATTAGGTGTAGGAGGCCCCTGGGGGGGCTATCCCCCCTAGTTGTACCTTGCATTTAATGTACCGATACCCACCGGAGGGGAGAGATGTCCTCCGGTTAAATATTTCAATAAAGCTAAGTTTGCTTGTTCCTTAACTTGTTTTTGAAACTTTTCCGAGTCCAAAGGATGGTCTTGAAAAGGGCAATCCCCAATCCCTAGGCACTAGTTCCCCCCCCCACAGCGGGTTGTAGCGTAGCTCCGCGCGCTGTGGGGGAGGAGTGAAGGGCCTGGATGCTAATGATTGCCGGGGTAAAAATTGTCCAAGATGATTTTCCAAAGGTCCCGGTGAGAAATGTCTTGGTCGCCGTGAGAACGAGCAGCTGGGTAAAACCTCCAGGAACAATTTTTCGAAAGTCCCGATGAGAAATCCTCCGGTCGCCGTGATAACGGGGAGCCAGGCAATAACTCCCCAAAAGGGTTTTTTGGAAATCCCGATGAGAAATCCTTCGGCCACAGTGAGAACGGGGAGCCGGGTAGTAACTCCCCGGGGAGATTTTCCGAATATCCCATCTTGCCATGGAGACAATTTTGCTCCCTGAGGAGGATGAGCCCGATGATGGGTCTGAGTGTTTGAGGGGGCACTAGTCTCTCAAATTGACTCATTACCTCAATCCTTGGGGACTGGGTTGCCGCTTACCCCCTCAATCCATGAGGGGTGATTGTAAGCCGCCCCACGGTAGCGGGGCTCCCGTCGTAGGGACTTTTAGGCTGCGGTAGCCTACATCCTCACGGGGAGGGCATCCTCAACAGGAGGGCATTGTCTGAGAGACGGTAAGGTAAGGACCTACAACGAACTCGAGATGGAGAAAAAATCCAATTGTATTGATAGAACTTGAAATACAACGCCTCCCCTCATGAAGCCGCGGTGGGGGAGGGAAAGTGAGTACAATGTCCCCCCGCATAACCGCGGTGGGGGCAGTGTCTCCCCCTGCGAAGTCGCGACGGGGGAGGGGCAAGGCCCGGAGGCTAGACATAGAATTTGCGATGCAAGTCTACGTTCCATGCATGCTTCAGCTCTTGATCTTGGAGGTTGGGGAGCTTGTAAGCCCCTGAGCCCAGGACTGCAGATACCCTATAGGGGCCTTACCACTTGGGGGACAGTTTGCCCTGGGCTTGGGGGTCGGTCATGCACTTAAGGACACGATCCCCAAGGCGGAAAGCTCTCGGACGGACGTGCCGGTTGTATGTGCGCGCTATTTCACGCTCGTAGATGGCGTGGCGGAGGTGCGCTCGGTCACGTTCTTCTTCGATGAGGTCAACTTCCAGTCGTTGATTGGCTTCATTGGCTTGGTACGCTACGATCGTAGCTCCATCCAGGAGCTCGACCCACAGCAACCGGAAGCCGATCTTCGAGGGGAGAACCGCTTCAGCCCCATACACCAGCGAGAAAGGCGTGCATCCCGTCGCTCGACTCGGCGTCATGCGCATGGCACAGAGGATGCTCCGGAGCTCCTCCGCCCATGCACTACTCCTGGAGGTAGCTTGCTCGTGCCTGCAGCGTAACCCTTGTAGGATCATGCCGTTGACCCTTTCGACAGCCCCATTGCTCTGGGGGTGAGCTACAGAAGCGAAGTGGAGGGTGACTCCTAGGCCCTCGTAGAATTCGCGGAAATATGTTGAGTCGAATTGGGTCCCGTTATCGATAGTGATTTCCCGGGGGACCCCAAAATGACACACTATATTCTTCCAGAAAAACCGCTGTACTACTCAGGACGTGATGTTGTCCAAAGGTTCGGCTTCTACCCACTTAGTTAAATAGTCGATGCGACCACTACATACTTGTAGCCCTTGGGTGCTGGGGGGAAGGGACCTAGGAGGTCCATTCCCCAGCGCGCGAAGGGCCAAGTGATGGGGATAGTCTGCAGTGCTACGGAGGGGAGGTTGGAACCTTTGGCCATCTTCTGGCAGGCCGTGCACGTGGAGACAAGGTCTCGCGCGTCACGGACCACTGTGGGCCAATACAAGCCCTGGCGAAGGGCTTTGGCCGCGACGGCATGTGAGGCAGGTGAGACCCGCAACTCCCGGAGTGGATGTCCTCGAGGAGTTGGAGCCCTTTCGGCCGTGGAAGGCTGTAACATCCCAAATTTTGCTATCTTTTCTGCTTGATAGTCAGCATATCTTCTTTGGAATCCCAGATGTCTCAACCCTATTTTGATCTCTTATCTCAAAATCATGATCTTAGGTGTGGCACTACCTTAACCTAAAAAGCTGGCAGCTAAACTTCACCTTTCAGATCATTTTCACTTTTCAGTCCAAAAGTAATTCAGATTAGTCCTTTTCTGAATTGTCAAAAGCCCAAAAAGGCTAAAAGTCTCAGATCACCTCCAAATTCTGATCTGATCCAATGATTATCTTTTCTTCACTTTTCTGAACGTTTTTCCCTTCTAGAAGAACACAAAAATCTCAACCGAAACCCTAGTTTCAGCCTCGCCAAAAATTGCAAACCCTAATTATCTTGATTACCCTGTTTTCGATTTTTGTCAAAACCATCAGATCTTATTAGATTTTGCCATTTTTCCTGCTAGATGAGTTCAAGTACTTTGGTAGCACTCATCTACAATGTCAGATTTCAAATCAGCCCTCCAGATTCCCAAAATTGCAAACAGGTCCTAAACCCGAAGTAAATCCTCACAAATCAGTCCAAAGCTTCTCGGATTAGTCCCTGGCCCTTTTTCGACTTTGACTAGAGCTGAGCCCCGCGTGCACGACCACGACCAGAGGTCGCCTCGACCGCAGCTGCTACTGTTCGCCGTGAGCCACCACCGCAAGCTTCACCGCCGGCCAGATTTGCAATGCCACTTTGTCGACTAAGCTCCTGGAGCCATGTTCTACAATATTCCCTACTGTCACATCTCCAAAAAACATACCTAGGACCAACTTAGGGTTATGTCTAGCCATGAACTGAATGTCAGCCTTTCAACATTCAAGTCCTTTTGAGCCCATCTCCTCAATCAACACCAAGTGACCTTGTCCAAACCTTTCCCCCCGCATGCATGATATATTTACTCATTATTTTCTAGTACAACTACTTCTGTATGCTTATATAGTGTGTACGTATTATTTGTATCCGCCGTGGAACCAGAAGTTGAAGGAGCGAAAGAGATCCTCGAAGAATCGTCTGAGCAGCTAGACCCATCACTGCAAGGCAAGTCTCAAACCCTTGATCATGTCTAGCCTAATATTTTGAAATGAAGTATCTTAGCTGTTTTCAAGTATATGCATGCCTTATATTCAAATAAGAGTTATATTCAAATAAAGTGATTAGATATGACCCAAATAATTGTAAAGCCCCTTTTGTGATTGAATATGCATGCACCCTTGTCACCCTAGAATATCATGCTTAGGCTATGCTATGCTCAAGATTATATGTTAAATGTTAAATGGTCACATGTGAGAAAAGCATATTCAAAACCCTTTTTTGTGAAAGAGAATGTGATTGGAATCGATAGTGAGGATGGTTTGAATGGATGGTGCTGTGTGCGCACTGGGAATGTGAAAGACTCCTCACTAAAGATTCACAAGGACTAGAACCTTGTGTTGTACTTCCATGCGGCATGAAAAATATACCAACCACTTGCCCGGTATGGGACGGGCACAACATAGTAGCTTTCTTAGTATTAGCTTTTCCCTGCAATGGTTGTCGGTCAGGTTTCTTGCGAGAAACTGGTGGGCCAGTGAGGGCCATGAGTGATGTGAGTTCAGAAAAATTATGAGAGGAAAAGGTGGAAAGAAGGAAGACGCCCTATGCCTGATTAAGTCATGCGCGGCTGTAATCAAAAGAGGCTATGTGTCTTGCGGGAACATAGACCAAGGCTTGGAAGTAAGGCAGTGGGGAAGACCCACAACGGTAATGAGGACTGGAATGTCTATTTACCAGGCAGGGAATTTTTAATGCTAGGATTGTAAACTGTTTTGTGATCTCGGCCTTGTCACATGCGTAAAAGTCACATGGAGAGGTACCAATTTGAAAGCTGAGTGATCGGTGGATTAAGGTGGTATACCTTTTTCAAAGTTATAAAAAGTATCGGATACTCTGAGCTCCCAGGTTATGAAGTCTGTGCGCGGTGGATTCTATCCACGTCGATGCAGCACAAGTAGTTTTTGGAAAGTGTTCACAAAATCTGAGTAAAGTGGTGACTCATGAAAGACCGCCACACATAACATTTTCTGAAAATCTAGCTTAGGGTTTTAAAAGCCTCACTTTTGAAAACAAAGAACTCTTCTTCAAAATTGAGTGTGAAAATCTATTCTATAAACCAAAGAGCCATTCTTTAAGAATTTCCCCCTCATCTATATATACCTGCATTCTTATTTGGGACTTGTTGAGCACCATGTGGACAATGTGCTAACCCTTGCTTTTGCAAACAAAATTTAGAAGAAGGATTCATTGACCCTGAGTCCTACGGTCTTGAACCCAACATGGAACAAGAAGAAGAAACTGCTTCAGAAGATCCAGCCTGTTAGAGGATCACGTACCAAGTGGAGTCCGATGTGGAGAAGGCCCGTGCAACATCGCTGCTGTTGAAGAAGGAGTCAGATGAAGTCCTTTTGTTTACTGTCGTTGTTTTATTTTGTGCCGACCCTTGTGTCCAAGAAAACTCCTTAATTTTGTATCAACATTGAAGTGCGTCATTTTGGTGCTATGTTATTGTAATGTTGGTCCCTGTGATCAGCACTTGTTTTAATTACTCGCATTTTTATATAATGCATCTTATTGTTGTGAGCTGCAATGTACCATTTCTGAGTGCAACCCACCTGGGCGGTTGCCACCGGATTCCTCAAATGAGGGTCCCACAGAGGCAATGAAGAAGGGTGGAGGCCCCTCGCTTGTAAAGCTTCCCTTCCAGCAGGAGGTATGCTCGAGCCTTGGCTCGTAGGCACTTAGCCTCAGTTTCGTTGGAAGGGTCTCCCTCCCCCTTTACGAAGGAGATAAGGGGGTTCATCCAAGATGCAACCCGGGTGATTTAGGATACTTCCAGGACGTAGGATCCATTGTCCGCGTCCGGGGAGGTCACCAAAGGCTTCGCGAAGATCTCCAAGAAGGTTCCCCCGGGGAGGGGTTCCTAGGTGCTGGCCGCCCGAGACAGGGCATCGGCCCGGTGGTTGTCTCTCTGGGGGATGTGCCAGGCCTCTAGGCTGTCGAAGTGCTTCTCCATCTTGCGTACCTCCTACAAGTAGAGGCTCAAGTTTGCGTCATGGAACAAGTAGGACTTGTCCATTTGACAAACTACGAGTTGGGAGTCTCCTTTCACGAGGAGGTGACGAATCCCCAGGGAGCGCGCAAGGCGCAACCCAAGGAGCAAAGCCTCATATTCGGCAACGTTGTTCGTGCTGGGGAACTCGAGCCGCGCCGCGTACTCCAGTTCCTTCCCCTCGGGGCTCTGGAGGACTACCCCCGCACCGGCCCCAGCAAGACACAAGGAGCCATCAAACATGAGCGTCCAATGGTCACTGCGTCAGGGCGGCTCGGGGTTGCTCTCGTCCCCGGACCGGGAGGCAGGGGTCCACACCACCGCAAAGTAGGCATGGACTTGTGACATGATGGCGGAGCGCCCAGTGAGGGAAAGGGAGAAGGGAGTGAGCTCGGCCCCCCACTTTTCGATCCGGCCGGTGCCTTCTTTGTTCCGGAGTACCTCCCCCAAAGGAAGGGACGACGGGACAGTGATCGAATGTCCCAGGAAGTAGTGACGAAGATTCCGGGACGCCATTAGAAGGGCGTAGCAGATCTTCTCCATCTCAGTGTACCAAGTTTTAGCCCCTTGGAGGGCCTCACTCACGTAGTACACGGGACGTTGTTGCCCGTCTTGTTCCTTTACCAATACCGCACTTTCGGCGACCGGGGTCGCGGCGAGGTAAAGGAGCAAGGGTTCCTCCAGAGACGGGCTCACGAGCATTGGTGATGTGGACAGTATCCAGATCTGCCGATAGGTAGAGGTAAATCGATTGATGGAGAACTCGACATTGACGATCCGGCTTCCAATCAGAACTGATTCGAACCCCTGCAATCGCTACACCACGGCTCCGTTGGTTATCAACCACGCCAAGACACGGTTGACCTCACCACGAAGGCTTGTTCCTGCTGCAAATCGAGAACACAAGCAAGAACGAAGAAGAAGCAACTGAATTGCGAATTGTATTAAGATCACGAGTTGGGATTTCACAAACCGAGATTGGCGAAACTGCAAAGGCAGAATAATCTAAGCAAAATCCAAATCTAAACAGTGACGGCTACTGAGTATATGAAGAGGCGGCGTGGCTAGGGTTTCTCATGACCTGCTAGGGAATACATGGGCCAAAGGCCCGAAACAAGGTGTCGCAGCACCGACTTGGCCCAATCAGAATCTGGTCAAAAATTGTTTTTTTAATTTCCAGCGATTCACAAGGAATTTGGACATGAAGCCAGATCCATTGGAAATATCGTGTCGTGGGCTTCTCCGTGGACTATAAGAACGTCAATCAGACTTCGTATGAGCGAGTTATGATCATTTGAAGGCAGGCTGCTCCTGGATGGCCGAACCGGACTCCAACTCGAATCCGTCTTGGACTCCAACTCGACTTGGGCTCCTTGCTGGTCCTTGCGTCCTTCCTGGTCCCTCCATGGTTCCTAAGTACAATATTATCATCATTAGGTAGTAAACCTGTCGCGCCCCGAAACTGGGACTACGACTACTCCTGAAGAGACCTAGCTCGCTGCAGCTAGTCCCATATATGCATAGCATACTCATACCCTTGACTTCCCAGGATAAGTCAAGCACAGGAGTATATTCACATTGCAACAGAGGAACTTACAAAATATTTAAGCAGTGTGGCCTGCTGGCCTTGATATTACATAAGAAGATTACAATGCTTTCACGGCATACATGGTTTAGCAAAATAACAACTACACAGCAGAAGATAGGTGACCCACCCACAAAGAGAAGTGGACGGCAGAACAACACATCAGGGCAATGGCAGGATTGACTCTTCTCCTTCTGGATCCAAGAAGTTCTCCACGCCTTCATCTTGGTTATTGAACGCTCCATCTACTGATTTGTAGGTTGCAATGGTGAGCACTTACGTACTCAGCAAGTCATAGGTAAGAGTATATACATATAGTAGTGATGGTATGAACCTAGACTAGTCAAGAATTATGGATATTTATAAAATAATCTTTTACTTTCACACCTCATCTCATGGCAGCACTTTTCATAATATAACATCATCATTCATGTTCACTAGATTATAGCACTACCGCGACACGTCGACACACGACAGCCCACAATAGCACTCCTTATCATGACAACACATGTCATTTGGGTAATCTTGATTTAACACATTTTATTTAGAAAATAATACTTGTGTCACACCCCGTGGATTTAATCCACCGCAGCAGACTCCTATAAACCCGGGAGCTCGGAGTATTCGTATACGTTTTTGACTCTGCAGAGAGGTACCAATTTACCCGCAAGATATTCCACTTTCAAGCCCTTCCTATCATAACATAATGATTAGACCCCTGACTCACTTCATAATGTAAGCGGCAAGGTGGAGATAACAAGAACTTTTGTTATATTTCACTTACAATTCACCCCTGACCCTGCAGTTTTCTTCACACAAACCGCAGTTGTGGCGGGATTACCCCACACCCGGATGCCTCTTCCCATTATTGGGTCAAAGTGCTTGGTCAAATCACATTCAGTGATATGTGGAGGAGCTGAACCCCGTGAGTTTAGTGTATTGTTTTCCATCTCATGCAGGGGTTTCATGTGCGATCCACATAAGTACTTGTTCAGGCCTGTCCCATACCAGGCTTGCGGTTAGTATGTTGTTCATGCCACTAGACGCACAACACAAGGTTCTAGTCCTTATATGCCAGTGACCAGACCAGCCACAACCCTGCACCTTCAGTGCCTGCACATCCTTTGCAGTCTAGCACCTCCAGTGCTACCACCATTCCATACCATTTTTTGGTCACGGCTAGGGGTTTTATTTCTTGAATATATATATAAATACATATATAATAGTTCATGGCTCAAAACTTGTTTATTTCACATTTCACAGATAACCAGTCTAGTACTGCCAATTCATAAATCAACCATTCTCAATCTTTCACATGCAATATTATCTATATTCAAGGTTATGTTTTAGCAACATTTAAAATATAGGTTCAAGATGACCAAGAATATGACTTGCCTTCCGCGTGGTAAGAACAGCAGTTGATGATGGATCAACAGCGAAGTCCTCGAATTCAGCTTTTGGATTTGCTCGACGACAAACCAAACAATACACAATAATTACTTATATATTAAAATATTTTAGGATCGATATGCAGATATGCTTAACAAGGATGATTGAACGATACTGGAGATAATTGAGATTGCAAGCTGAACTGAGTTGAGATCTAGGGTTTCAAGGAATTGGCTAAGGATGAGTGTTAGATGCTCTTAGGATCTCAAGGTTGCAATAAGAACATCAGTTTTGTGATTGGTTTGATCAAAAACAGTGAATGTCGGCAGATTGACATTCGGATCAAGGCTCTGACATAACTTCAAGGAAAACTAGAGAGCTTATCTCAAGTTATGACAGTAGAAGAAAGTGTAGATCATAACTCTACAATTTCAGTGGATAAAGTGGTTTTCAAATTGCACAATCAGAAGTGGGTAAACAAGGCCAATGCCATTGGCTGGCATGCACTGAGATAGTGTCAAAAACTAGGGTTTAGCAACAATATAATTCAAGGGCTCAAATCAAGTTGTGATAGAAGAAGGAATTACTGATCACAACCTCAGGAATCTAAGGGACAAAGTTATGCTCAAAATGCACATCTAGAATGAAGTGAAAAGGGCTAATGCCACTGACTGACATAGTCTGGCATTGAATCTGACATGGCCAGAAACTAGGGCTTGGCATAACTTTTGATCTAGGGCTCCAAATGATGCACCACTTTGTCTGGGAGGTAGGCAATGATAACAGTAATAAATCATTCAGCAAGATCCAAAGCTGAAAATGGCTGGAAGATGATGAAATTCAAAGGAGAAGTGTGGTGGCGACACGGCACAGTGAAGCCACTGGACAAAATCTTGGCAAAGCTGTAACTTCCAATCTAGGCCGATCTAGGTGTCGGGCTAGAAGACAAAAATTCTCAGGAGGTTAAATCACACACACTGGACAAAGTGATTAGGGCTGAAACGGCTGGGAAAAGTTTTCCGGTGAACGGTGCCGGAGAAGATGACATACAATTTGGGGTTTTTTGATGCAGGCCGAAAGAACTTAATTCCAAGCTTGGGGAGTGATATATGGGTAGGAGGAAGCTACTGATAGCATCAAATTGACCGGAGGATCATCGGAGAAGTCTGGCGACGATCACCGGCGACTGAAGAAACTCAAATCTGGGGCAAGCTTCAATTCGAGCTCAATTTGGAGATTTTGATGCATAGGCTTGCTTCAAATAGTTCACTGATCAATTTACTTCACAGAATCGAAAGCCAATTCGGGGTAATTCGGCCTGCATTGCCGGAACAGGGCAATCGGGATTTCCGGCGATCATCGGCGATAAGATGCAAGATAATCCAATCAAGTGGTACAGCATGATGAGGGAGATAAGGGGAACTCACTGATGCTGTTAATTTGACAGAAGGTGCTGTGGAATGAGCTGGCACTGTGAAGCCTCTTGCTGGACTCGCCGGAGAAGAAGACGACGGCGAGGAGATTTCGAATTTGGTTAAGTTCTGGTGAAGAGAGGATAACACAAGATGTGGGCTGCTTATATAGACCAGTGGACGAAGCTTGCAAGGATTAAACAGCAATGAATTGGCTCCAGTGACTTGCCGGGCGTAGCTGCAACAACGGCGAGCGGTGATGCGATGGCGCTTAGGCGAGGTGACTACTGATCAGCTTGTCGGCTCGTTGGAACTCAACATTGTTGGGCGGTGCAAGGCAGTGGTATCAGGAGCTGGCAATGCAAAGCAACGTGGCAAGAAGATGCTAACAATGGCTGCTGCTGATCGCGCACAGGGGCAAGCTTTGGTCGTCGGCGCTGCCACGGTGTTGCCACGGCGATGGCTGAGACACGGACACGTGCGCACAAGCATGCACGGTCACAATTGCAGGCGAGGCTCGGCCGGCGGCGAGCGTGCACGGCGCAAGGAAACCACGGCGATCTCTGGTCGTGCACAGCAGCTGCCTGGTCGAATTAGGGCTGATTTGCAATATTTGATTTCTTGATTTGGACTGAATTGTAAATCTGAAGATTTGGAAGGTTTGATCTGACTTTGATTACACTAATCTGGTAGACTTGATTCAACAGATGACTTGGCACAAATAGAAGATAAAGTTTGAGACATTTGGATGATTTTTGGTATGAACTGAAAACAGAGTAGATTAGGGTAAAATAAGTCTGAATCTTATTGATCTCGAATTCTGGGATTTAGGGTTTGATTTTGAGATACTCATATAAGAAGAATTTGTGTTGAAAAGCATTTGGGAGGTGTTCCTTGAATCAGATTTGAATTTGGAGATGATTTGCAATATTTTGCCTTTTCAGGCTTCTGGAAAATCTGGAAAAAGGACTGATCTGCGATACTCTTGGACTGATTTGCGAAAAGAGTCTAGATGATAAAATCTGGCTGCCAACTTTTTGGATTAAGGCATTGGCATACCCTTGATCATAATCCAAGAATAATTTGGTCTGAACTTGGCTAGGATTCTGATTAAATCTGAATTTCTGAAACTTAGGGTAAAAGATATTCTGTTTTCGAAAACAGAAAAGAGTTGATAAATCTGGAGATTAGAGATAGAATTGAATCTGGGTTCTGAAGGCTTTTAGATTTAGGATAACTGATAGATCAAATCTGGAAAGTCAGATCTTGACTTGGGGTCACAAGATAGATTTTGGAGATTTTAGGGCTAGAACAGAATATAGCTGAGCTTGATTTGGCTGATTTAGAAGAGACATATGCATGCATGATTTTTAAGAAAGAAACTTTTCACCCCAAAACTCAGGATGTTACGAAAACATTCTCAAAACCATATATATATAACATGGGAATGAGTTCACCTGGCAAAGCAACAATCGGGCTTGGACGTACGTTATCGGTCCTTGTGTAACAAGCGGAGGATTATGGTTGGTGCGTCTATCCGAAGAAGTGATGTCCTCATCATCCTCCCCCTCTTGAAGTGGAGCCATCCTCGGTTCAAGCTCGTCTTCCTCTGCCAAGTACGGCTTCAAATCCGTGGTCCAAAAGCTCTTGGACATGTCGCTGAATTTCCTTTGTCTCCTCTAGATTTGCCCTCTAATTGGTGGCAGCCCCAAGGGTATCTCAGCGGGAGAAACGTCCTCATACTCCTGCAAAAGGTTAGTGATAGGAGGGGGCAAAGTGCTAGATATATCATCAAGTGAAAACAAAGCATCTTTGCATATCAACGCAGAGCACATCACATCATTCTCTTCAATTTCAGCAAGGTCAGATTTGGTTGCAAGGAGAACTCCACTCTTCAACTTAATTTCAGCGGCCTTAGAGCTAGATGATGCAACATTTTTCGCTATTTGTTTACTTTCAGATTTCAAAGCATTCTCCTTTTTCTCATTTTCAGTTCGTCCTCTATCAAAGTGCACAATTTTAGAAGGTGTCATAGGAAGTTAAGTAATTTTCTTTCCTTTGTGCACAAAAGTATATTTGTTACTTCTACCATGATGAGTTGCATCAGTATCATATTCCCATGGTCGGCCTAATAAAAGTGAATGTTGGGGGAAATCTCCACAAGACCAAGTCCTGGTAAGTTGTGTCACTTTCGCCCGGGGACGTGGCCTCTAGTGCCTGCCCTGGGCGCCGCCATTTGCCCAGGGACATTGCCTCCGGTGTATGTCCCGGGCGCCGCCTTTCGCCTGGGGACGTGGCATCCGGTGCACGTCCCGGGCGCCGCCATTTCCCCGGGGACATTGCCTCCGGGGCATGTCTCGGGCGCCACCTTTCACCCGGGGGTGTGGCCTCCGGTGCCTGCCCTGGGCGCCGCCTTTCGCCTGGGCACGTGGCCTCCGGTGCCTGCCCCGGGCACCGCCTTTCGCATGGGGACATTCCCTTCGGTGCATGTCCCGGGCGCCGCCTTTCGCCCGGGGACGTGGCCTCCGGTGCACGTCCCGGATGCCGCCTTTCGCCCGGGGCGCTTCCCGGGCGCCGCCATTTCCCCGGGGACATTGCCTCCGGGGCATGTCTCGGGCACCGCCTTTCGCGCGGGGACGTGGCCTCCGGTGCCTACCCTGGGTGCCTCCTTTCGCGGGCACGTGGCCTCCGGTGCCTGCCCCGGGCGCCGCCTTTTGCACGGGGACATTGCCTCCGGTGCATGTCCTGGGCACCGCCTTTCGCCCGGGGACGTGGCCTCCGGTGCCTAACCCGGGCACTGCCTTTCGCCCGGGGACGTGGCCTCTGGTGCACATCCCGGGCGCCGCCTTTCGAACAGGGACATTGCCTCCGGTGCATGCCCCGGGCGCCGCCTTTTGCCCGGGGATGTGGCCTACGGTGCCTGCCCCGGGCGCCGCCTTTCGCCCGGGGACGTGGCCTCCAGTGCATGCCCCGGGCGCCGCCTTTCGCCCGTGGACATTGCATCCGGTGCATGTCCCGGGCATTGTCGCCCTTCTAAAGGTAAGGTCTCTGGTTCTTGATCACGTGCAGGTCACGCGAGGAGCGCCTCGGGAATCAGCGGCCACCTGTCAAGCATCCGAGGCACCTGGCCGGGAGAAGGACGATGCTACCCCTCGATCCGGCAGTAGCATCCGTGGTAGTTTAGTCTTTTTTGCTTCTTTTTGGGGCTATAAATAGCCCTTGTAGCCCCTGTAGTAAGGACAAGTTACTCATTATTGTTAGAATAGCCAAACTCACAGGTGTGCTCCGGAAGCCTCTCCCTGAGAGAGCCTCCCCAGCCGACTCCGGTTGTGAGCACACCGACAGGACTAGGGCCCCCACCAGGACCCGAACCTGTATAAACCTCCGTGTCACTTGTGGTGTTTGTCCGACGGGGGAGGACCGGTTACCCGGTCAACCCGCGCCCCATTTCTTCGCTAGGATCGTTCATAAAACCTGTCGAGGTGTTCATTACACCACGACAGTTGGGGCCAACCGTGGGGATTCGTGACAAGACGCCATGGCTCCCCCAAGAACAAGGGCCTGCGCCCTTCTCGGTGACGCCGGTCTCGGAGACCCTGCGCTGCCCGTCCATGACACGACTGTCCTGTTGCTTTCCCCCGAAGGCGACCAGACCCAGGTACCGCCACCCACCTTCCCTCTTAACTTGGGTGCTTCTACCTTCGGGTCGCTCCCGGTGACCGCAGGAACCTCGGCCAGGACCAGTCTCCCCCTGACGGCTCCCCCGGCTCCTCGGGACGCCCTACTCGAGGCTTTAGTGGAGGGCCAACTCCGCGCCCAGCGCTCTATGGATGAGCTGCTCCACGTGTTGGTGCGGCCACCGTCCCCCACATATGCGCCGTACCCATATCCGTTGACCATGCCCCCGTTTATGGGTCACCCGGCGGTCCCTCCGGTCTCCGGAGGTTTATCCGCCCCGTATGACCCCAGCGGGGGGGTACCTGTGGGACCCTCATTTGAGGATTCCAATGACAACCGCCCAGGTGGATTGCACACAGAAAGGTACATCACAAGCTCACAACAACAGGATTCACTTTAAACAATAAGTCAAATAGATAGAATGAGTACAAGGTCACGAGGACCAGTATTACATTATCATAAAGCCAAGAATGGCATTAATTAAAGTTGATACAAAGTAGAGAGTTTTGCATAAATCAAGAATCAAAAACAATATCACGAAAGCAATGACGAAGGTCTTCATTTCCTTCTGCAGTGGTTCGGCTCGGGCCTTCACCACATCGAACTCAACTTGGCGCATGACCCTCCTAGAAGCTCAAATCGTCTAGACAGGTTCCTTCCTCCTTCTCGGTGCTCAAGGTTAAAGGAATCGGGATCCTTGAATCTTTTCTTCTGAATTTGTTTGTAAAGGCAAGGGTGAGCATGTTTTTACACAATGCTCAGCAAGTCTCGTTACGAAAATGCAGATATATAAATGAGGGGTTTTCAAGGAAAAGGGTCTCGGTTTTATATATATATAGCAATAGAGTAGATTTTCACTCTTATCTTGAAGAGAAGGTTTTTGTTTTCAAAAGCGAGGCTTTTAAAATCCTAAGCTAGATTTTCAGAAAATGTTGTGTGTGGCGGTCTTCCATGAGTCACCACTTTACTTAAATTTTGTGAAAAACTTTCCAAAAGCTACTTGTGCTGCATCGACGTGAATAGAATCCACAGCGCGCAGACTCCATAACCTGGGAGCTCAGAGTATCTGATACTTTTTAAACTTTGCAAAGGTGTACCACCTTAATCCACCAATCACTCAGCTTTCAAGTCAGGCCAACTCCACACGACTTTTACGCATGTGACAAGGCCGAAGTGACACAACAGTTTACAGTCCTAGCATTAACTATTCCCTGCCCGGTAAATAGACAGTCAAGTCACAAGTACCGTTGTGGGTCCTCCCCATTGCCTTACTTCCTAGCCTGGGTCTATGTTCTCGCAAGACACATAGCCTCTCTTGATTACAGTCGCGCACGACTTAATCTGGCATAGGGCGTCTTCCTTCTTTCCACCTTTTCCTCTCATGATTTTTCTGAACTCACTTCGCTCATGGCCTTCTGGGGCCCACCAGTTCTCGCAAGACACTGGATCGACAACCATTGCAGGGAAAAGCTAATACTAAAGAAAGCTACTAAGTTGCGCCCGTCCCATAAACAGGCAAGTGGTTGGTACGTTTTTCATGCCGCATAGAAGCACAACACAAGGTCCTAGTCCTTATGAATCTCTAGTGAGGAGTCTTTCACATTCCCAGTGCGCACACAGCACCATCCTATCAAACCATCCTCACTATCGATTCCAATCATATTTTCTTTCACAAAAGAGTTTTGAACATGCTTTTCTCTTATGTGACCATTCAACGTTTATCATGTAATCTTTAAGCATAGCATAGCCTAAGCATGATATTCTAGGGTAACAAGGGTGCAGGGGTATTCAATGTCAAAAGGGGCTTTACAATCGTTCAGGTCATACCTAATCATTTTATTGAAACATAGTTCTTATTTGAACCTAAGGCATGCATATACTTGAAAACAGTTAACATACTTCATTTCAAAATAGTAGGTGAGATATGATCAAGGGTTTGAGACTTGCCTTGCAATGTTGGGTCTAGTTACTTGGGTAATTCTTCGAAGATTTCTTCCGCTCCTTCAATGTCTGGTTCCACGGCGGATACAGATAATACACACATACACCATATAAGCATACAGAACATAGTCTTTATGGGAAATGATACGTAAAATATATCATGAATGCAGGGGAAAGGTTTGGACAAAGTCGCTTGGATGTTGATTGAAGAGATGGGCTCAAAAGGGGGTTGAACGTCGAAAGGCTGACATTCGGTCCACGGATTGACATAGCTATAAGTTTGTCTTAGGTAGGTTTTCTGGAGAAGTGGCAGTAGAGAAAGTTGTAGAGAACAACTCCAGGAATCTAATGGACAAGGTGGCATTTCAATTTCTCAAGTGTAACAGGACTAAACCATCTAATGCCACTGCTGGACATGCACTGGCATAGTGCTGAATATGGCTAGGAACTAGGGCATTGCATAACTTTTGACTCAGGGCTCCAATTGATGAACCACTTTGTCTGGGGGTTAGGCCTTGGCAACAGGAACAAAACTCTCAATAGGCTTAAGGGCAGAAAGTGGCCGGAGGGTGGGCAAATTCTGGAACTTGGCTGGTTTCTGGTGAAGTATGGAGGGAGCTACTGAGCACAGGAGTGCTTAAATAGGCCAGGCGAAGCTTGCAAGGAGGAGACAACGAAGTAATTGGCAGCTGAGATGAGATGGATTGCGTGCTGAGCAACAGCGGCGAAGACACAGCGAAGAACGGTGATTGCGACGGCGACAGGACTGCAACTGTCCACATTGTCATTCATCGGGACTTTGCAAAGATGGAGCAAGCGGTGGCGACAAGTACTGGCACGGCAAAGCGACGTGGTGAGGAGTTGCTGACAAAAAGCCATTGATCGCGCGCGGGAGTAGGCGCTGGTCGTCGACGTCGCTACGGTGTTGCCACGGCGATGGCTGAGACACTGACGCGTGCGCAACAGGAAGAGCAAGCATGCATGAGCACAAATGCAAGCGGAACTTGGCCGGCGGCGAGCGTGCACGGCGCAAGAAACCACGGCGAGCCCTGGTCGTGCGCACAGTAAACGGCCTGGTCGAATTTGGATTGAACTGCAGTTTCAAATCTTGAATTTTGGACTGATCTGTAAATCTGGAATTCTGGAAGGTTTAAGCTGAATTTGCTTTCACTAATCTGGCAGATATATTCAACAAAACATTTGGCAAAGATAGTTGATAAGATTTGACACATTTGAATAGTTTTTGATACAACTGAAAATAGGGTAAATTAGGGTAAAACAAGATTTAAGTTTTGTCGATTTCGAATTCTGGCATTTGGGGTTTGATTTTGATATCTGCACAGAAGAGAAACTTGTGACAAATAGCATTTTGAGAAGATTTGCCGAAGAAATTCTGAATTTGGAGTTAATCTGGAGATTTTAGCCTTTTTGGATTTTCAGATAACAGATAAGGACTATTTTGCGATAATTCTTGGACTAATTTGTAAAAAGAGTCTAGATGGCAGAATCTGGCTGTCAACTTTTTATATTAAGCTATTTACATACCCATGATCATATTCCAGGAATAATCTAGTCTTAACTTGGTCAAGATTTTGATTAAATCTGTATTTCTGAAACTTAGGGTATTTGGGTAATATAAGGTATTTCTGTTTTCGAAAACAGAAGAAGTTGATAAATCTGGAATTTAGAGATAGAATTGGATCTAGGTTCTGAAGGCTTTTTAATTTAGAGTAACTGATAGATCACATCTGAACAATCTGATCTTGATCACAGGATAGATTTTGGAGATTTTAGGGCTTGAGATAGAAACTGATTTGGCTAATACTACAGATACATGCATGCATGCTATTGATGAAAAAGGAAGTTTTCACCCCTAACTCAGGGTGTTACAGATCTACCCTCCTTAAAGAAATCTCGCCCCGAGATTTACCTAAGACAGGAAAAGATAAGGATAGGTTTGCTTAAGATCTTCTTCCTTCTCCCAAGTAGCTTCTTGCTCTGAATGATTCTTCCATTGAACTTTACACAATTTGATTTTCTTCCTTCTGAGCTGACGTTCATCAGTGGCTAGGATTCTGATTGGGTGCTCAAGATAAGTAAGATTCTTCTGTAATGGCACATCTTGTACATCTATCTGGTCAGTAGGTTCCTTCGAACATTTCCGGAGCTGAGAGACATGAAACACATCATGCACTCCTGCTAATCCCTCAGGTAATTCCAATTTATATGATACTTCTCCCTTTCTCTTGATTATCTTAAATGGTCCAATGAATCTTGGAGATAACTTTCCTTTCACTTGGAATCTTTGTAATCCCTTGAATGGTGTGACCTTGAGATACACAAGATCTCCTGGTTCAAATGATAATTCTCTTCGTCGTTTATCTGCATAACTCTTTTGTCGTGATTGTGCTGTTTTCAACCTTTCTCTGATGAGTCTGACATGAGCTTCTGCTTCTTCTACTATCTCTGGTCCTATGACTTTTCGTTCTCCTGGCTCATTCCAATGTAACGGCGTTCTGCATTTACGTCCATATAAAGCATCAAATGGTGCCATCTGTATACTAGCTTGATAACTGTTATTATATGTAAATTCTGCAAATGGTAAACATTTGTCCCATGATGTCCCATAATCTAGTATACAAGCTCTTAGAAGATCCTCTAGGATTTGGTTGACTCTTTCTGTCTGTCCTCCCGTCTGTGGATGATATGCAGTACTGAAGTCCAACTGGGTTCCTAGGGTTTCATGCAGTCTATTCCAAAATTTGGAGGTAAACTGTGTTCCACGATCTGAGACTATCTTCTTAGGAATACCATGCAATGCCACTATCCTTTGCATATATAACTCTGCTAATTTACTGCCATCATAAATCTTTTTGACTGGTATGAAATGAGCTACTTTAGTAAGTCTGTCCACAATAACCCATATGGAATCATATCCTCCGTGAGTTTTAGGTAATCCTGTAATGAAATCCATACCAATTTCTTCCCATTTCCATAATGGTATTGGTAGAGGTTGTAGCTTTCCTGCTATTTTCTGGTGTTCTGCTTTAACTCGTCGACATGTATCACAGTTTGCAATATACTCTGCAATACTTCTCTTCATATTATCCCACCAGAATCTGGTCTTCAAATCTTGATACATCTTTGTGTTACCAGGGTGTATTGAGTATGGAGTTTTATGTGCTTCATGGAGAATTATTTCCTTAAGATCTGCGTTTTGAGGTACACAGATTCTTTCTCGATACCATACAATCCCTTGGTTATTTTCAGTAAAGCCTTGAGCCTTTCCTAACTTGATTCGACTCTTGATCTTAAAAATTTATTCATCTTTCTTCTGGGCATTTCCTATCTGTTCTTCAAGTTGAGATTTTATTGTTAAAGTAGCTACCGTTCCCTGCGGTACAATTTCCACTTGATGATTCTGCAACTCTTGTTGTAGGTAAGGGTTCTTCAACATAACCATTCCTTGTAGGTTGTAAACTTTTCTGCTTAGGGCATCGGCTACTACATTAGCTTTCCCTGGATGGTACTGAATACTAAGATCATAATCTTTGATCAATTCCAGCCATCGGTGTTGACGCATGTTGAGCTCTGTCTGTGTGAAAATATACTTGAGGCTTTTATGATCTGTAAAGATCTCACACTTACGCCCAATGAGATAATGCCGCCATATCTTTAAAGCATGCACTACTGCTGCTAACTCCAAATCATGGGTCGGATAATTTTCCTCATGTGGTCTCCATTGACGTGATGCATAAGCCACTACTCGACCTTGCTGCATTAACACACAGCCTATTCCTTGCTTTGAAGCATCACAGTAAACTACAAAATCTTCTTTGCTGTCTGGTAGGGTGAGGACTGGTGTTGTTGTCAATTTCTGCTTTAGCTTCTGAAAACTCTCCTCACACTTGATGGTCCATTCAAATGCAACATCCTTCTTTAGCAGGTTCGTAAGAGGTTTGGCAATTTGGGAAAATCCTTCGATGAATCTCCTATAATAACCTGCTAATCCCAAGAAACTTCTAATCTTTGAAACTGAGGTAGGTTGCTTCCACTCCTTGATTGCAGAGATTTTAGCTGAATCCACTGAAATTCCTTCTGCTGTCAACACATGTCCAAGAAATGAAATTCTTGACATCCAAAATTCACATTTGTCAAACTTGGCATAAAATTGCCTCTCTCGTAGCCTTTCCAAGACTAGGTGTAAATGTTGCTCATGTTCTTCCGTACTCTTGGAATATATCAGAATGTCATCTATGAATACTATGACAAACTTGTCAAGAAAATCCATAAATGTACTGTTCATGACATTCATGAATGCTGCCGGAGCATTGGTCAAGCCAAAAGGTACTACTGTAAACTCATATAAACCATATCTGGTAGTGAAAGCAGTCTTCGGTATATCTTCCTTCTTGATCTTCAGCTGATGATATCCAGATTTTAAATCTATCTTGGAAAATAGTTTGGCTCCTCGAAGCTGATCGAACAAGTCATCAATTCTTGGTAATGGATACTTGTTTTTAATAGTGACTTCATTCCAAGCTCGGTAGTCTACACACATTCGTAGAGTTCCGTCTTTCTTCCTCACAAACAAAACTGGGGCTCCCCATGGCGAAGCACTAGGTTTGATAAGTCCTTTGTTTTCCAAGTCTTCGAGTTGATTCTTGAGCTCCTCCAAATCTGTAACTGGCATCCTATAGGGACATTTTGCTATAGGTGCTGCTCCTGGTTTAAGTTCAACACTGAATTCTATTTCTCTGTCAGGTGGCATTCCTGGAAGTTCTTCTGGAAATACATCAGAATATTGTTGTACTACAGGCACTTGTTCCAGGCATAACTTTTGTAATGCTTGAACAGATCTTAGCGGTCTCTTGACTGATGATCTTTCTGCATAGAATAGAACTCTCTCCCCTTGGCTACTAACAAGACTAAGGGTTTTCTCTTCACAGTCTATTAGGCCTTTATGTTGGGACAACAAATCCATTCCCAAAATAATGTCTAGACCTTGCAGTTCTAGAACTAGTAGATTTGCCTCAAATTCTACCCCTTCTATAATGAAAGTTACATTTGGGCAGATCGAGTAAACAGATAATCTAGCCCCTGGAGTTTGTATAACCATAGAGTACTCTAGTGGTACTTGGTCTATATGCATTTCAACTTCAGATGCAAATGCTTTTGACATGAATGAATTTGTAGCACCAGGATCAAACAATATTAAGGCATATGCAGATTGAATCAGAAATCTACCTAGAAGAATGTCGGTGGCGCTGCCTGCTTCTTGAATTGAAGTATAGTTTAATCTTCCTCCTTGGGTTGCAGTTGGTGCTCTACCTCTTCCTCTTCCTCGATTAGCCATATTTCCTCCTCTTCCTGCTGAATTCCCCCTAAAATTCTGCGATGGTGATGCTCTGGTAACTACTGACTGTGTTCCTGCCTGAGATCTGGCAATGGACATTGGAAGTTGTATCCAAGGACAGAATTCTTTACGGTGCCCACGCTGTCCACAATGATAACACTCAACACGAGGATGAGGGCAATCCTTCTGAGGATGATTTCCTCTGCAGTTGGGGCACAATGTCGTTGCTGGTCTGGGATTCTGATAAGATGGTCAGAAATTGGGAGTGATAGGAACTCTTCCTCTGATTGGATTTGGCTGTGGTCGTGTTTGCTGGAACATCCTCCTCTTTCGGCTTTCTTCTCCCATATTCTTCTTCTCTTCCACCTTTAAAGCTCTGTTCACTAGTGTTTGAAATTCTGTAAGTTCATGAGAAGCAATTTGATACTGTAAATAGTGTTGAAGTCCTTCTGTGAAGCGCTCTATCTTCTTCTCTTCAGTATCCACATCTCCAGGTGCATATCGAGCCAAATGAGTAAATTGGTGTAGATACTCAGTGACTGACTTACTTCCTTGAGTTAAATTCCGAAATTCCCGCCGCTTAGCTGCCATAACACCAGTAGGTATATGAAATTTTCGAAATTGATCCTTAAATTCCTTCCAAGAAATATTATCTTTATCAAAATGAGCTTCCTGGTAATTCATCCACCATGCGGCTGCAGCTCCTGATAACTGATGAGATCCAAACAAAACTTTCTCTCGTTCGCTGCATCGGAACGTGTCCAGTTTCCTCTCGATATCCCGTAACCAATCATCGGCAACCATGGGATCAGTCGCACTAGAGAATGTTGGTGGACGGGTCTTTTGGAAATCTGTTAATCTCGCTCCTACAGCAGAAGTAGTTCCTTCTGTTGTTCCAGTAGGCAGTTTCTGAACTATCTGAGCTAACAACTGGGTATGAGCTATCTGAGCTTCCTGTCGACTTTTCTCCATTGACAATAAAATTTCCTGAAGACTGGGTTGTTCATTCTGAGGTGGATTGGAACTCTGAGATTGTGACACCCCAGTTTTTGATTATCCTTTCTGCTTACGAATCAGCATAACTTCTTTGGAAACCCTGATATTTTAACCCTATCTTGATCTTGGGTATGCCACTACCTTAACCTAAAAAGTTGGCTGCTAAACTTCTTTCCCCAGATCATTTTCACATTTGAGTCCAAAGGCGTTTCAATTTAGTCCTTTTCAGAAGTTTCAGAAAACCCAAAAAGGCTAAAAGTCCCAGATCACCTCAAAATCCAAATCTGATCAAGTGATAACCTTTCTTTCATTTTTCTGAACATTTTTCCCTTCTGGAAGAATTCCAGAATCTCGACCAAAACCGTAGTTTCAGCCTCGACAAAAGTTTAAACCCTAATTACCCTGTTTTCGAATTTTGTCAAAACCACCAGATGTTATCGGATTTCATCATTTTTCCTGCTAGATGAGTCCAAGATATTTAGTAGCACTCATCTGCAAAATCAGATTTCAAATCAGCCCTTCAGATCTTCAGAATTGCAATTAGGTCCAAACTCCCGAGCCAAAACCTTCATAGATCAGTCCAAATCGTTGCAAATAGGTCCAAAGTTCACAACCAGGTCCCTGTGAAGTTTTCAACCAGCAACCGCCAAATTGCCGCGCCGTTGAACTCGTCGCCGGCGAGGTTCGCCACGCTGCCACCTCATGGCCACGTAGCCACCAGCCGTGCGCAGCTGTACCGCCACCGTGGAGCGCTCAAGCCCCACCGTGCCACCTTCTTCCCCGCGCGCGCGTGCTGCTGCTGCTGCTGCTGCCAGGAGCTTTATGCCACTTGGCCGCCATCCCGTGGATCATCGCCACCACCCTGACCGAATCCTTCTTCCCCGCGATTCACTGCCTCTGGCAGAGCCCCGCCGCGTCCCGAAATACCTCGATGACCGCCCCAGCGCCAGAAGAAAATCCCTCCGGCGATTGCTGCTGCTTCCGAGAGCCTCATCCACGGCTATATAAACCCCCCTCCCTTGCCCAGCATTGCCTCACACCACCCCACAGCTTCCTTGCCATAGCCTTAGCACCCGAGAGTAACCGAGTCCTCAGCGCCGCCGCGAAGTTCATCTTCTCCGGCGAGCAGTTCTTGAAGCTAACGGCGCCAGCTTCGCCCGAAGCTTCTTCCTCCAAACCAACGCCACCAGTAAGCTCCTTTCATCCCCCTGTACGTTTCATAGCCATCAATTGGTCCCCGGCGCACCTCAACGCCGGCAATCACCGGAAAACCAAAATCCCCTGTTCCCGCAATGCCTAGCGATTCAAGCCAAATTGATCCTCGTGCCTGTAGAGGATATTGGTCAGTGAGCTGGGAGTAACAAACCTGCAAGCTTGGATTCGCCAATTTTGCCCCGAGCGCCGGATTTCCATGTTCGAGCCTCGGTAGTTCACCGGAGCACGCCGCCGTGCTTCTCCAGCCGATCTCTGGCAAAATTGAGTGCACCAATAGCCTTGTGACAGCCCCTAGATGCTTCCCGAGTGTTGAATTGAGTTCAAACGCCCTGGAACGAAAACCCCCAAATCGGTGCCTTCGTCTTCGGCCCCGATCGCCGGAGTTCGCTTTCCGGCCAAACCAGCCGATGAGACCTTGTCATTTAGATAGATCTCAACCCCCTGAGCAATTTTGTCTACTAGCCCGACCTCTAAATCGACCTGAATCAAAAGTTATGGTCATGCCAAGGTTGCTGTCCAGTGGCTCAGTTCATGTTAAGGCCACCGTGTTTGCTCACCGGATTTGGCCACCCTCCGGCCACTTTCAGCCCTTGAGCCTGTTGAGAGTTTTGTAGCTGTTGTCAATGCCTAAACCCCAGACAAAGTTGTGCATCAATTGGAGTTCTGAGTCAAAAGTTATGCAATGCCCTAGTTTCTGGCCATGTCTAACACTATGTCAGTGCATGTCCACCTGTGGCATTGGATGATTTGGACTTGTTTCTTTTGAGCAATTGAAATGCCACTTTGTCCACTAAGCCTTTTGAGCCATGTTCTACAACATTCCCTACTATCACACCTCCAGAAAACAAACCTAGAACCGATTTAGGGCAATGTCAAGCCATGAGTCGAATGTCAGCCCTTCGACATTCAAGCCCTCTGAACCCATCTCTTCAACCAATGTCAAGTGACCTTGTCTAAACCATTTCCCCTGCATGCATGATGTATTTACGTATTATTTTCTAGTGCTTGTGTGCTTATATGGTATGTATGTGTTGTTTGTACCCGTCGTTGAACCAGACGTTGAAGGAGCAGAGGAGATCCCTGAAGATTCATTTGAGCAGCTAGACCCGTCACTGCAAGGCAAGTCTCAAACCCTTGATCATGTCTCACCTGCTATTTTGAAATGAAGTATGTTAACTGTTTTCCAGTATATGCATGCCTTAGATTCAAATAAGAACTATGTTTCAATAAAATGATTAGATATGACCTAAATGATTGAAAAGCCCCTTTTGACATTGAATACCCCTGCACCCTTGTTACCCTAGAATATCATGCTTAGGCTATGCTATGCTCGATGATTATATGATAAACGTTGAATGGTCACATATGAGAAAAGCATGTTCAAAACCCCTTTTTGTGAAAGAAAATGTGATTGGAATCCATAGTGAGGATGGTTTGATTGGATGGTGCTGTGTGCGCACTGGGATTGTGAAAGACTCCTCACTAAAGATTCATAAGGACTAGAACCTTGTGTTGTGCTTCTATGCGGCATGAAAAACGTACCAACCACCTGCCTGTTTATGGGACGGGCGCAACTTAGTAGCTTTCTTTAGTGTTAGCTTTTCCCTGCAATGGTTGTCGGTCCAGTTTCTTGCGAGAACTGGTGGGCCGCAGAAGGCCATGAGTGATGTGAGATCAGAAAAATCATGAGAGGAAAAGGTGGAAAGAAGGAAGACGCCCTAAGCCAGATTAAGTCGTGCGCGACTGTAATCAAGAGAGGCTATGTGTCTTGTGAGAGCATAGGCCCAGGCTAGGAAGTAAGGCAGTGGGGAGGACCCACAACGGTACTTGAGACTTAACTGTCTATTTACCGGGCAGGGAAATAAGTTAATACTAGGACTGTAAATTGTTGTGTCATCTCGGCCTTGTCACATGCGTAAAAGTCGCATGAAGCTGATCCGACTTGAAAGCCGAATGATTGGTGGATTAAGGTGGTACACCTTTGCAAAGTTTAAAAAGTATCAGATACTCTGAGCTCCCAGGTCATGGAGTCTGCGCGCTGTGAATTCTATTCACGTCGATGCAGCACAAGTAGCTTTTGGAAGTTTTTCACAAAATCTGAATAAAGTGGTGACTCATGAAAGACCGCCACACACAACATTTCTGAAAATCTAGCTTAGGATTTCAAAAGCCCCGCTTTCGAGAATAAAGACCTTTCTTTAAAGCTGCATGTGAAAATCTATTATATATTTATACACAGAGCCAAAGAGCTGTTCTTTGAGAAACTCCCCATCATCTATATATATATGCATTGTTACTTGGGACTTGTTGAGCACCATGTGGACAATGTGCTCACTCTTGCTTTTACAAACAAATTTAGAGGAAGGATTCGCCGACCCTGAATCGTATGGTCTTGAACCCAATGTGGAACAAGAAGAAGAAACTGAGGACCCATCTAGTTAAAGGGTTATGTAGCAAGGTGGAGTTCGATGTGGAGAAGGCCCATGCAATACCGCCGCTGCAGAGAAAGAAGACTGAAGAAGTCCTTTTGTTTATCGTTGCTGTTTTATTTTGTGCCGACCTTTGTGTCGAAAACTCCTTAATTTGTATTAACAATTAAATGCGTCATTTCGGCGCTAAGTTATTGTAATGTTGGTCCTTGTGATCAGCACTTGTTTTTAATTACTCGCATTTTTATATAATGCATCTTATTGTTGTGAGCTGCAATGTGCCTTTTCTGAGTGCAATCCACCTGGGCGATTGCCACTGGAATCCTCAAATGAGGGTCCCACAGAGATCCTTGCTGAAATAAAGGGTCTCTTGTCATAGTTTCTTCTTCCTGCGGAGTATGACCTATATCTTCTCTTCCACTTTGAGATCTCCTTCTGGTGTCAACCATGGTGGCTCTGAAAAAGTTTAGACGGATCTAACTAACTAAGGCCAACTAAGACAGCAATGCAGAAATTAATGCAACTACTTTAATGCATAAAATTACTTAGGCTATTAGCCATAATACACAAATTAACCATTGCAAAAGCAACAGCGATTCACAAAGCTATTAAGAGCATCCACTAGCTCTGTCTACACCAACCTCTAAGACACTCTGAAACAACAGAACGCACTCTCACAATCTTACCGAATTTTAGAAAATCCAAATAAAATTTTGAAATGAAGGTTTTTCAAGAGCTACAAAGCTCATTATTTTTACCAAAATAAAATTTCCACAAATAGTTTCTAAATAAATTACGTCTTCCTGGCACGGCCAATTTCCTAAAGATGTCGTCCTACAGTCAAGTTCTCATGTTGCTCTGATACCAACTTTTCTTGTCGCGCCCCGAGACTAGGACAACGACTACTCCTGTAGAGACCTAGCTCGCTGCAGCTAGTCCCATTCTAACAAACCTTTGACTTCCCAGGATGAGTCAAACACAGGAGTATATTACATTGCAACAGAGTACTCACAAAATATTAAGCAGTGTGGCCTGCTGGCCTTAATATTACATAAAGAGGATTACAATGCCTACAAGGAATTCAGGGATTAACAAAATATTTAACTACACAGCAGAAGATAGGTGACCCTCCCACAAAAGAAGTTGACGGCAGAACAACACACTTCAGGGTTCTGGCGGAACTGATTCTCCTCCTTCTGGATCCACGTAGTACTCCGTGCCATCATCTTGATCAAAGTAGGCTCCATCTATTGAGTTGAATGTTGCAAGGGTGAGCACTTACGTACTCAGCAAGTCATAGGTAAGAGTAGATACATATAGTAGTGATGATATGAACCTAGACTAGTCAAGAATTATGGATATTTGTAAAATAATCTTTTCCTTTCTCATCTCATCTTATGGCAGCACATTTTATAATATAACATCATCAATCATGTTCACTAGATTATAGCACTACCGCGACACGTCGACACACGACAGCCCACGGCAGCACTCCTTATCATGACAACACATGTCATTTGGGTAATCTTGATTTAAACATATTTTATTTAGAAAATAGTACTTGTGTCACACCCCGTGGATTTAATCCACCGCAGCAGACTCCTATAAACCCGGGAGCTCGGAGTATTCGAATACGTTTTTAACTCTGCAGAGAGGTACCAATTTACCCGCAAGATATTCCACTTTCAAACCTTTCCTATCATAACAAAATGACTGGACCCCTGACTCACTTCATACTGTGAGCGGCAAGGTGGAAATAACAAGAACTTTTGTTATGTTTTACTCACAATTCACCCCCGACCCTGTGGCTCTCAGCGAGGCACAGTTGTGGCAGGTTGTATCCAAACCTCCACCCCTTTGCTTATTCCCATTACTGGGTCAGCGTGCTTGATCACCTTCAGTGATATGTGTGGGAGCCACGCTCCGTGTTTATCGTGCATCACTACACATCTCATGCAGGGGTTTCATGTGCGATCCACATAATTACTTGTTCAGGCCTGTCCCATACCAGGCTTGCGGTTAGCACGTTGTTCATGCCACTAGACGCACAACACAAGGTTCTAGTCCTTATATGCCAGTGACCAGACCATCCACAACCCTGCACCTTCAGTGCTTGCATTCCTTTGCAGTTTAGCACCTCCAGTGCTACAGCCATCCATACCATTTTTCTGGTCACGGCTAGGGGTTTTATTTCATGAATATAAGTATATAAATACATATAATAATTCATGGCTCAAAACTTGTTTATTTCACAGATAACCAGTCTAGTACTGCCAATTGATAAATCAACCATTCTCAATCTTTCACATGCAATATTGCCTATATTCAAGGTTATGTTTTAGCAACATTTAAAATATAGGTTCAAGATGACCAAGGATATGACTTGCCTTCCGCGTCGTAAAATACAGCAGTCGATGACGGATCAACAGCAAAATCTTCAAAGTCAGCTTCTGAATCTGCTCGACGACAAACAAACACACAATAATTACTTATAATATTAAATTGTTTTAAGACTTATATGCAGAAATGCTCAACAAGAATGATTGAACTAAACTGGAGATAAGTTGAACTGTAAACTGAACTGAGATTCTAGGGTTTCAAGGAATTTGGGCTAAGGGTGGTGATTAGATAATCTCAGGGTTTCAAGATTATAATAGGGATAACAATTTTGTGGCTGGTTTAATCAAAACAGCGAATGTCAACAGATCGACATTCGGATCAAACCTTGGACATAGCTTTAAGAAAAGCTAGGATGCTTATCTCAAGTTGTGGTAGTAGAAGAAAATGTAGATCACAACTCTACAATTTCAGTGGACAAAGTGGATTTCAAATTACACAATCAGAAGTGGGTAAACAAGGTCAATGCCACTGGCTGACAAGCTCTGGCATAGAGCTGACAATGCCAAAAACTAGGGCTTAGCATAACTTTTGATCTGGAGCTCCAAATGATGCACCACTTTGTCTGGGAGGTAGGCATTGATAACAGGAACAATTAAGTCAACAGAATCTAGGGCAAGAAATGGCTGGAAAGCAAGAAATTTGATGATGAACAGAGATGAACTGGCTGCACTGGAGCAGTTCTGGACACAAACTTGGCATGGCTATAACTTCCAATCTAGGCCGATCTAGGTGTCGGGCTAGAAGACAAAAATACTCAGGAGGCTAAGGCACATCTAAATGACAAGGTTTCGAGGGCTGAAATGACTGGAACAAGCTTTTCCGGTCATCGGCGCCGGAGAAGAATCACTGGATTTGGGCATTTCCAACATAGGCCGTTTGAACTCGATTCCTTGCTCTAGGAGTGATATATGGGTAAGAGGAAGCTACCTGCACGATCACTTTGGCCGGAGGTTGGCCGGAGAAGCCTGGCGACGATCGCCGGCGACTGGTAGAGTTTGAATTTGGGGATACCTTCGATTCGAGTTCAATCTGGAGATCTTGATGCACAGGCTTGCTGGAAATGACTCACTGATCAACTTCTTCTACAGCAATGAGAGCTAATTCGAGGTGATTTGGCCTGCATTGCCGGAACAGGGCATTTAGCAATCCCGGCGATCACCGGCGATAGAGGTCACCGGGGAGCAATTAGATGATATCACACAGAGAGAATGAGTAGGGAAACTCACTGGTGTTGTTAATTTGGCAGGAGATGATCTGTAGAGTGCTGGCACCGTGAGCATCCTCGACGGCTAGCCGGAGAAGAAAACGAAAAGAGCAAATTCTGGAACTTGGCTGGTTTCTGGTGAAGTATGGAGGGAGCTACTGAGCACAGGAGTGCTTAAATAGGCCAGGCGAAGCTTGCAAGGAGGAGACAACGAAGTAATTGGCAGCTGAGATGAGATGGATTGCGTGCTGAGCAACAGCGGCGAAGACACAGCGAAGAACGGTGATTGCGACAGCGACAGGACTGCAACTGTCCACATTGTTGTTCATCGGGACTTTGCAAAGATGGAGCAAGCGGTGGCGACAAGTACTGGCACGGCAAAGCGACGTGGCGAGGAGTTGCTGACAAAAAGCCATTGATCGCACGCGGGAGCAGGCGCTGGTCGTCGACGTCGCTACGGTGTTGCCACGGCGATGGCTGAGACACTGACGCGTGCGCAACAGGAAGAGCAAGCATGCACGAGCACAAATGCAAGCGGAACTTGGCCGGCGGCGAGCGTGCACGGCGCAAGAAACCACGGCGAGCCCTGGTCGTGCGCACAGTAAACGGCCTGGTCGAATTTGGAGTGAACTGCAGTTTCAAATCTTGAATTTTGGACTGATCTGTAAATCTGGAATTCTGGAAGGTTTAAGCTGAATTTGCTTTCACTAATCTGGCAGATATATTCAACAAAACATTTGGCAAAGATAGTTGATAAGATTTGACACATTTGAATAGTTTTTGATAGAACTGAAAATAGGGTAAATTAGGGTAAAACAAGATTTAAGTTTTGTCGATTTCGAATTCTGGCATTTGGGGTTTGATTTTGATATCTGCACAGAAGAGAAACTTGTGACAAATAGCATTTTGAGAAGATTTGCCAAAGAAATTCTGAATTTGGAGTTAATCTGGAGATTTTAGCCTTTTTGGATTTTCTGATAACAGATAAGGACTATTTTGCGATAATTCTTGGACTAATTTGTAAAAAGAGTCTAGATGGCAGAATCTGGCTGTCAACTTTTTATATTAAGCTATTTACATACCCATGATCATATTCCAGGAATAATCTAGTCTGAACTTGGTCAAGATTTTGATTAAATCTGTATTTCTGAAACTTAGGGTATTTGGGTAATATAAGGTATTTCTGTTTTCGAAAACAGAAGAAGTTGATAAATCTGGAATTTAGAGATAGAATTGGATCTAGGTTCTGAAGGCTTTTAAATTTAGAGTAACTGATAGATCACATCTGAACAATCCGATCTTGATCACAGGATAGATTTTGGAGATTTTAGGGCTTGAGATAGAAACTGATCTGGCTAATACTACAGATACATGCATGCATGCTATTGATGAAAAAGGAAGTTTTCACCCCTAACTCAGGGTGTTACACCATTGCTCCGGGCACATCCCAATCCCCCTTCTCCCGCGCGAGAAGGGGGAGATCCTCAAAAGCATCACCTCCTCTGCGCCGTCCCGCATGGAGCGGGTGCGCCGGGAGACTATGACTTTCCCAAGGAGCTCCAGCTCGTCGTCCGTCCACACCGGGGGCTTCAGCGCGGAAGACCGGCTGTAGGTGGGGGCCTCCGGGGAGTACACCACCCCATCATCCCAGACCCGGAGGTAGAACCACCGCCGGATCCAATCTCCCCAGTGGTCCCGGGAGGCCGCCACCGGGTAATCGGCTACCCCGGACGGTAGCATCTGCACCATCACCGAGCCAAAGGGGCACTTGGGTCCCCCCTTCACCAAGTGGGAGCTCCTCGCCGCCGGCTCATAGAAGTACTGGAAGGCTCGCAGGGTGGGCTCTCGTCCGGTCGTCGTCTCGAAGAGCCTTATGAATAGGCCCATCTGGACGATGGCGTTCGGCGTGAGGTAGTTCAGAGCCACCCCATACATCTTCAAAAACTCCTGGAGCAATGGGTGCACCGGGAGCCAGAGCCTCGCCGCGAGGAAGGCCTCGAGGCCACAATCTCTCTGGGCCTGGGGCGGGGGGCTCCATCCTTCTTCACGGGGACCCGGACGTCCCCGTCCTCGATGACTCTCCATTCGACCAGGGACTCAGAGGCCCCGGCCGTGAACTCAGAGGCCCAGAGGAAGTCCGGTGCCACTTCCTCCGGTGGCACCTCCGTGGTCTTCGCATGGCCCTTAGGCGCCATCAAGTTTTTTCCGATGGCTAAGGCTTCGGGAGCGGGAGGGACCTAAAGCTTCCGGGAGCTAGCTACCGGTAGGGGGCTACCGGGAGAGCTTAGGGTACTGGAGTTTGAAAAGTTTGGAATGAGCTTCCCGGGCCCCCCCAAGGCCCTATTTATAGGGGTGAAGCGTGGCCCAGATGGGCGCCACGTGGCACTTCGCGGTCCATATGGGCCATTGGAATTCAAACCATACGTGGGAAATGAAGGGATAGGCGCGCAAATCGAGGCACCAGTTCGAACTGCGAGCGCATTTATGGCCAAACGGCGCTGTCATAAGCCGCGGCACAGGAATCAAAGCGTCACAGCTCCAGTAGCTTGGCCCGGAGATTTTCCCAGTGACATGTACCATACCCTCCGGGGACTCGAGCATCGTCCACGGAGGGCATGGGGGGCTGCTGTTGGGGGAAATCTCCGCGAGAGCAAGTCCAGGTAAGTTGCATCTCTTTCGCCCAGGGACGTGGCCTCTGGTGCCTGCCCCGAGCGCCGCCATTTGCCCGGGGACATTGCCTCCGGTGCATGTCCTGGGCGCCGCCTGTCACCCAGGGATGTGGCCGCTGGTGCACGTCCCAGGGGCCGCCATTTCCCCGGGGATATTGCCTCGGGGGCACCTCCCAGGCGCCGCCTTTTGCCCGGGGACGTGGCCCCCAGTGCATCTCCCGGGCGCCGCCTTTCGCCCGGGGACGTGTCCTCCGGTGCCTGCCCCGGGCGCCGCCTTTCGCCCAGGGACGTGGCCTCCTATGCCTGCCCCGGGCGCCGTCTTTCGCCCGGGGACGTGGTCTCCGATGCCTGCCCCAGGCGCCGCCTTTCTCCCGGGGACGTTGCCTTCGGTGCACGTCCTGGCGCCGCCTTTCGTACGGGGATGTTGCCTCCGGTGCCTGCCCCGGGCTCCGCCTTTCGCCCGGGGACGTGGCCTCCGGTGCATGCCCCGGGCGCCACCATTCGCCCGGGGACATTGCCTCCGGGGCATGCCCCGGGCGCCGCCTTTCGCCCGGGGACGTGGCCTCCGGTGCCTGCCCCGGGCACCGCCTTTTGCCCGGGGACATTGCCTCCGGTGCATGCCTCGGGCGCCGCCTTCCGCCTGGGAACGTGGCCTCCGGTGCCTGCCCCAGGTGCCGCCATTCGCCAGGGGACATTGCCTCCGGTGCATGCCATGGGCTCCACCTTTCTCCCGGGGACATTGCCTCCGGTGCATGTCCCGGACGCCGCCTTTGGCCCGGAGACGTGGCCTCTGGTTCTTGATCACGTGCAGGTCACACGAGAAGCGCCTTGGGAATCAGCGGCCACCTGTCAAGCATCCGAGGCACCTGGCCGGGAGAAGGACGTTGCTACCCCTCGATCCGACAGTAGCGTCCGGGGTAGTTTAGTCTTTTTTGCTTCTTTTTGGGGCTATAAATAGCCCATGTACCCCTTGTTGTAAGGACAAGTTACTCATTATTGTTAGAATAGCCAAACTCACAGGTGTGCTCGGGAAGCCTCTCCCCGAGAGAGCCTCCCCAGCCGACTCCGGTCGGGAGCACGCCGACAGGACTAGAGCCCCCACGGGGACCCAAACCTGTATAAACCTCCGTGTCACTTGTGGTGTTTGTCCGGCAGGGGAGGACCGGTTACCCGGTCAACCCGCGCCACGTTTTCTTTGCTAGGACCATTCATCAAACCTACCGGGGTGCTCATAACACCACGACAATGAACATGCTAGCATAGGTACTACATCAAAATCATCAACATCATGGTATGATCCAATGAAAAATTGTAGTCTTGCAGTTTTTGTTACCTTTACTTTACCGCTGTTGTTGATCCATTGAACATGGTATGGATGGGGATGTGCAGGTGTGGTCAAGCCAAGCTTCTTGACTAGATCTAAACTCAATTATGGTTCTAACACGTCGGTCCTTGACAATGAGGAACATCTGAAACAAATTGTGGCGTTGGGCTCTCTTGACTTGCTGCATTTGTGTGCTCAACACTCACTACACAATAAAGGTCCGGTAGTTATCCGTCACCGCAGTGCCTAAAGTTTCCTCATCATCGCCGCCCGCATCATGTTCAAACTCATCATCACCTGCATGGTTAGCCGCAAGAACTAATTCATCTTCCACATCACTTGCACTAATGTACCCACCATTCTCAGTAGCAATGTATGCGCGTTGACTTGGGCAATCCTTCATGACATGTCCCATGCCCTTGCAGCGGTGGCACACAATCCCTGTTGTGTGACCCGTGGATGCAACTGATGAAGAACTATTTGCTGGCGCTGCATATTAGAAGTTTTGCTCACCTCAGAAGTTCGTGGAGGTGGAGGTGGACGCTGCTGCTCCATATTGTCCAACCTGGTAGCAAGGTCGGAGATGCACCGGTCCATCCTCTCAAATGCAGTCTGATTCTCACAGTTGGTTCGAGCCATGTCATCAATGTGCTTATCGAGTTTTGCACGGATGTGGACCAACATCTTGCGGATTTCATCTTCCTCTTCTGCAGCTCGAGCTCTTGTTTGCGGTACTGCCATGGTTAGTAGTAGAATACAGAAGACAACACAGGAGTATTATCCCTATGACTACTAGGTGGGGGCAAGTGGGACTCTCACAAAGCATCTTACCACGCTCTTACAAGTGTTCTTACCAAGGCAGTAGGGGTGCAACCGGTGCCTGGTTCATGATACCGTGACGAGCGTGAGTGAGGCGATTGCAAGGTAAATCTGTAACTGAGTTGGAAGAAAGTGGAGCTCGGAATGCTAATATATGTGTAGCAACAATTCAATATCAGTAATGCAAAGTTGAAAGTTAGTCCAAAGTAACAGTCAAAGTGCTGGAACTAGCCTAGACTCAGATCTAGCTCAAGCAAGCAACTAGAATCACAAAAGACTAGAACCCAAGATGCACCACTGAAAATTTTCTTCTTTGCTATGCATATTTTTCTTCTATGATTTTTTTTCCTCTTTTTTTTAATAAACAGTGCGGCTTTTGTTTTTTTTTTTTTTTTGCACTAGCCTCTTTCTTTTGCAACTGTACAAGAAAACAGAATTGTTGTTCGGCAACTTCGCACTCTAAAAGCTCCGAATCTGAAGATATACCCAACAGAAAAGTTGTAGAGAATCTTTTTATCTTTCCAACAAGTATAAGAACGTCAAAAACGGAGTTGGGAATCAAACGATATGATAATTTTATCAAAGCTGTCTCAGATTGAGCAATTTGAATCCTAATTGGACTAGAGTTTAAAGATTACACAACTAACATTGCCCAAATTTTAGCGTGATAAAAACAGCTGAATTTTCAGATTACCCCAACTAACTTTTTGTGGGATTTCGTACAACTATTCCAGAAAGTATAAGTTTATCCCAATCTGAGCTCGGATGAAAGAATTATAATAAAAATACCGAAACAGATATATTAGATTCAAACTCTACACCATCAACATTAACAGCCCAATATCTCATAGATGGAAGCCGAATCTGACTTCAACCTCAACAGAAACATTGTAGAGCACGATCTGATGTTTCTAGAAAGTATAATAATGTGAAAATCAGAGTTTGTATGAGGAAGATATGATGAAAACAACGAACTGGACAGTGGCAGATTCGAATTGGACACGACGACGAGGAGATCGACGTGCAATTCGACTCCGCGACGAGATGCAAGACTAAAACTAGACCAAGACTAAAACTAAAAACCAGCACTCGACAACGATGGACGAAAATTCGAAGATGCAAACTAACAAGAACGATGCAAGGCTAATGGCTAGGTTTGGACAAGGTAAACAATTTTTTTTTGTAGGGCAAATTTTCTGGACTCTAGGACGAAGAACATAATCAATCTAAACAAAGAGGGGATATAGTGTTACCTATCAGGCAACCTTCGCTCTGATACCAACTGATGCGAATGGTGTCTCGATCTTCCGATAGGTAGAGATAAATCGCTTGATGGAGAACTCGACGTTGACGATCCGGCTTCCAATCAGAACAGATTCGAACCCCTGCAATTGCTACACCACGGCTCTATTGGTTATTAACCACACCAAGACACGGTTGACCTCGCCACGAAGGCTTGTTCCTGCTGCAAATCGAGAATACAAGCAAGAACGAAGAAGAAGCAACTGAATTGTGAATTGTATTAAGCTCACGAGTTGGCATTTCACAAACCGAGTTCGGCGAAACTGAGTATATGAAGAGGCGGCGTGGCTAGGGTTTCTCATGACCTACTAGGGAATACATGGGCCGAAGGCTCGAAACAAGGTGTCGCAACACTGACTTGGCCCAATCAAAATCTGGTCGAAACTTATTTTTGTTAATTTCCGACGATCCAGAAGGAATTTGGACATGGGGGAAATCCATTGGAAATATCTCGTCGTGGGCTTCTCCGTGAACTATAAGAACATCCCAATCGGACTTCGTATGAGGGAGTTATGGTCGTTTGAAGGCAGGCTGCTTCTGGATGGCCGAACCGGACTCCAACTCGAATCCGTCTTGGACTCCAACTCGACTTGGGCTCCTTGCTGGTCCTCTCCATGGTTTCTAAGTACAATATTATCATCATTAGGTAGTAAACAATTCTCAAAACCATATATATATATATAACTTGGGAAGGAGTTCACCTGGCAAAGCAACAATCGGGCTCGGTCATGCTTTATTGGTCCTTGTGTAACAAGCGGAGGATTATGGTTGGTGCGTGTATCCGAAGAAGTGATGTCCTCATCAATTGGGGGGCTCGTGAGTTACTTCTTCAGGTCGTTGAAGGCCTCCTGGGCCTCGGGAGTCCATCTGAACCCCTCGAGGCCTTGGAGGATTTTGAAAAACTGGAGGCCACGTTCCCCCGACCGCGAGACGAAGCGACTCTGCGTGGCCAAGCGGCCGGTGAGCCGCTGTACGTCTTTGGTCGAGCACGGTGGGGGCGTATCCAGGCGTGCCCAGATCTTTTCATGGTTGGCCTCTATGCCCCGTTGGGACACGAGGAAGCCCAGGAGCTTGCCCCCACGCATGTCGAAGGCGCATTTCTCCGGATTGAACTTCAACCCGTATGCATGGAGGTTGCGGTAGGTCTCCGCTAAATCGTCGATGTGAGCAGCCGCGCGGAGGCTCTTGACGGCTGGGTCGTCGACGTAGACTTCGACGTTGTAGCTGATCTGGTCCTTGAGGACCAGCGTCATGAGTCGTTGGAAGGTCGCTCCAACGTTCTTCAGCCCGAAGGGCATACAGACGTAGTAGAAGGTTCCGAGGGGAGTTATGAAACTCATCTTTTCCTCGTCCCCTTCTGCTATCCGGACTAGGTGATAGCTCATCAACTCGCACCCCGCGGTCGAGTCGACCAGTTAGTCGATCCGAGGGAGCGGGAAGTTGTCTTTGGGGCAAGCGCGGTTGAGGTCGGTGAAGTCCACGCACATTCGCCACTTACTGTTTGACTTTTTCACGACGACGGGGTTCCCGAGCCATTCGGGGTGTAAAACCTCCCGAATGAACCCCGCCTCTTGGCGTTCAAGGAAAAGTTTTCTCAGCTTCTATTTGACCGGGGGGTGATCGGGAATCACAGCGAGCTTATGCTCGATGACCGGAGGGTTTCCATGTGAAAATGTCGGAGTTCTTGTGTAGGAAAGCCGCGAGTTGCTCCGCGTGCTCTTCGGGGAGATCCACCTCGATCTTGATGGTCTTGTCCACGTCGACCGGGGACAGCGGGACCTTTCAGAGGTCCCCCTCCGGACGTGGCTTGGGGGCAGACCTCCCGGAGGGGACGGCTGTGACGTTTGGCACCGAGGAAGAGGTCTCTCCCCCCGTGGTCTTAATCATGTTGACGCTCCTGATCATCGTGGCGGCGTGCTCGTACAAAGCGCCGGCCAAGTTTTGGTCACCTCGGGCGGTGATCACACCGTGCGGCCTACGGATCTTCACACAGAGATAACTCTGGTGGATCGCTGCCCCCAAGTGGTTGATCGTGGTCCTCCCCATGATTGTGTTGTATGAGGAGGGGAGGTCCACCACGTCGAACTGGACCATCTCCGTCCAGTATTTGTCTGGGGTACCGAATGTCATGGGGAGATCCACCTTCCCCACCGGGTGGATTGTCTTCCCCAGGACGAATCCCTGCAAGGGCCCTGCTACGGGCTGCAATAGCTTCTCATCGACCTGCATCTCCCTAAACGCCTTCAAGTACAAGATGTCGGCGGAGCTGCCGCCATCGATGAGGATGAGTCCCAGGTGGCAGTTGTAGACGGTGGCCGAGACGATGAGCACGTCATCATGGGGGAAACGAACCCCGCGCGCGTCTTCCACTTTACAAGTGAGGGGGACGTTCGACCACTTTGGTGGCTGGGACGTATGCAGCACCCCCACAACCTTTACTTCATGCGCGTACTCCTTGCGCTACCGCTTGGAGTCTCGCCCCGAGGTAGACCCTCCCGTGATGATGTTGACACGCCTTCGGGAGGTTTGGAAGGTGAGTACTTTTGCTGGGCCCCCTTCCCGCGCTTGCCCTTGCTGCTCTCCCACAGGAGCAGGAAGGGCCGGTAAAGCCGGCTGAGAGGATAAGGAGGTAGGAGTCCCCCTTGCCCATGCTGGTCAAGGAATGCGGCGAAGTGTTGGAGAAGTTGGTGGCATTCCCGAGTAGCATGGGTATTGGACTTGTGGAAAGTGCACTACAGGCCCTCCTTGCCTCCCGTCGCGGGACCTTCATGACCGCGAGACGACTGCCCCCCCCCGGCCTTTCGGCTGGGGAAAGGGACGGTTGCCCTTGGGGGCATCGCACGAGCCGCCTCTGCCCTCGAGGACAAAAGTGTCCCGAGGCCACGGCTCGCTACGACTGCCCCTCTTGGGGCGCTTGAGGGGGTCCCTAGCTTCCCGGTCGACGGGGGTGGGAACCCCCTGGTTATTTTTCCAGAGGTCGTCCTCCTCCGCCCGAGCGTACTTCTCGAGTATAGTGAAGAGCTCGTCGGTGGAGGAGGGGCAGCTTCCAGAGAGTCTTCGATGGAGCTCCCCGGGTAGGATCCCGCTCTTGCACGCCTCAATGACCGTGGAGTCGGGGACGTGGGCTACTTTGCTCTTGACCTGAGCAAAGCGCTTGAAGAAGCTACGGATGGTCTCCCCTGTCCTCTGTCGGACAGTGTATAGCTGCGATGAATCCAGGAAGTTTGCACAAAATTCGCGCTTGAGCTGCGCAAAAGACTTGATGGAGCCGGCCTTCAGGTTGTAAAACCACGAGCGGGCGATCCCGATCAGGTAGAGGGGGAAGACATTGCACTGGACCGTCTCGTCCCCCCCAGCCGCTGAGATCGCTGTGGAATACACCTGCACAAACTCGTAGGGATTGGCCTCCCCACTGTAGTGTTCAAGGTGCGGCGGTCGGTAAGGCCGCGGCCATCAAATGCACCGGAGCCGGCAGTAGAGTGGTTGATTAGCCCCCTCCACCTCCCGGGGAGAGTCCCGATCATTGTCCCCTTTGACGGGGGATGCGCGTTTGTTGTCAGAGTCGGGAAGGGGCCCAAGGGTTCCACTGACGTGGCGGTAGCGCCTCTTCTCCTCTGGGTTAGTCGAGCTAACCTCCTGGACGTCTAGGCGCCCCCCCGCGACGGCGGTTGCTTCTTCAGCAGGCCTCTTTCCTCGGCCGGGACGGGAATGTGGTTCACCGCGTCCACGAACCGGGGGAGGCTCCGGCCGATAACGCGAGGGGGCCTCTCCAGACTTGGTGGTACGCATTTCCTCGACCTCCTCCCTAGTAAAGCAGATGTAATCCACTGGGGGAGCCCTCGGGGGTGGCCCTGGGGGAGGAGGGAGCTCATGCGCAGCTGTCATGGGCTTGGGAGGTACTACCAGGGTGTGGGGGAAACCCGCTACCGAATAGTCCCCGGGAGTGCCGCCTAGAACCGGAGAGGGGGGCCCTCACGGGGGAGATCCAGCGGCGGAATGGGAGCCGTCCGGCTGGCCGCTTCCGGCGTGACGGACGAGACCGGCTGGGCGAAGCCGGCTCCGGGCCTAGGGAAGACCCCCGGTGTGAAGTGAGCCACTGGCATGGCGAAGGCTCCGGGGACGGGGTAAGTCCCCGGCGTCAGGAGCACTACCTGGAGCGGGAAGGCTACGGATGATGGGTCCGCCGGGGGAGCGTAACCCCTGACGGAATCGTAGGTCCCGGGAGTGACCTGGCCTCCGAGGGTCGGAGTGGCCACCGGGTGTCCCATAAACAGGGGCATTGCCCCGATGAACGGCAACTGGTGCGGATAGATGGGGGCCAGCGGCCGCGCTAGGACACGGAGGAGTTCATCCATCGAGCGTTGGGCGCGGAGTTGGCCCTCCACAAGAGCTTCGAGTAGGGCGTCCCGGGAGGCCGGGGGAGCCACTGTGGGAAGGCCAGCCCCTCTGGGGCGCCCACAGTCATTGGGTCAGACCCGGAGGCCTGCCCACTAGAAACTACCGGGAGGGTCAGAGGTGGTACCTGGGTTTGCCCGTGTCCGGGCGGGAGCACCGTAGCGGCCGTGCTTCGGATAGGTGGCGCTGGGTCACTGGGATCGGCGTCACTGGGTAGGTTGCAAGCCCTCGTTCTTTGGGGAGCCATGGCGATTTGTCGCGATGTCCCCACGAACGGCGCCAACTGTCGTGGTATTACGAATACCCTGACAGGTTTTCTGGTGGTTCCTAGTGAAGAAAAGGCAACGCAAGTAGACTGCGTGACCGGTCCTTTCCCGTCGGCAAACACAAAGAATGACACGAGGATTTATACAGGTTCAGGTCTCAGTGGAGACCCTAGTCCTGTTGACATGCTCCCGACTTGAGTCGGCTGGGGGAGTTCTCTCGCGGGGAGAGTGCTCCAGAGCACGCCTATTGGTTTTTGTGTATGGATGCAAAAATGAATTCTCCTCTCCTACATGAGAGGGATACAAGGGCTTATATAGGCCCTGTTGGGGCAAACCCTGTACCTCCGGGTAGTCCTCGAAGTGAGCTCCCGGAGAACCACCGGGCCCCTGGTGAGAGCCGGAGGGTCACCGGGCGCCCGGTGAGACCCGGAGAACCACCGGAGCCCCAGTGAGAGCCGGAGAACCACCGGGCCCCCGGTGAGACCCAGAGAACCACCGGGTCCCAGAGAGGCCCGGTGAGACCCGGAGAGCCACCGGGCCCCCGGTGAGACCCAGAGAGCCACCGGGCCCCCGGAGAGACCAGGAGAACCATCGGGCCCCCGGTGAGATCTGGAGGGTCAGCGGGCGCCCGGTGAGACTCGGAGAACCACCGGAGCCCCCGGTGAGACCCGGAGAACCATAGGGTCCCGGAGAGCCCCGGTGAGACCCGCAGAGACCCGGAGAGCCACCGGGCCCCCGGTGGGACCCAGAGAACCACCGGGCCCCCGGAGAGACCCGGAGAACCACCGGGCCCCCGTTGAGATCCGGAGGGTCACCGGGCGCCCGGTGAGACCCGGAGTACCACCGGAGCCCCTGTGAGACCCAGAGAACCACCGGAGCCCCGGAGAGACCCGGAGGGTCACCGGGCGCCCGGTGAGGCCCGGAGGGTCTCCGTAACCCCGGTGAGGCCCAGAGAGTCACCGGACCCCCGGTGAGACCCGGAGAACCATCGAAGCCCCGGAGAGACCCGGAGAGCCACCGGGCCCCCGGTGAGGCCCGGAGAGTCACCGGACCCCCTGTGAGACCCGGAGAACCACCGAAGCCCCGGAGAGACCCAGTGTTACGGAGACTCTCCGACCCCGGTGAGGCCCGGAGAGTCACCGGGCCCCCGGTGAGACCCGGAGAGACCCGGAGAGACCCGGAGAGCCACCGGGCCCACGGTGAGACCCGGAGGGTCTCCGTAAGCCCGGTGAGGCCCGGAGCGTCACCAGTCCCCCGGTGAGATCCGGAGGGTCTCCGGAACCCCGGTGAGACCCGGTGAGACCCGGAGAGCCTCCGAGCTCATGAAGAGCTGTTGTTGACAGTGGGGCCTCTAGGAAGCCCGTGGCGCCACGTGTCAAGCATCCAGGCCGTCCATCAGGCCAAAAGACGTCTTCGCCCTTCCATCCAACGGTCGCAGCGAGGGCATTTTTGTCTTTTGTATTTCTTAGGGGCTATATATACCCCTCTTGTACCCTTTTTCAGGGATTCCAATTCATTTTCATATAAACTCATTCGGTTCTCTTGGAGACCTCTCCCCGAGAGCTCACCTCCCCAGCGGACTAGGGCCCCCACTGGGACCCGAACCTGTATAAACCTCCGTGTCACTTTCTGTGTTGCCCGGTGGGAGGAGACCAGTAACTCGGTCTGCTCGCGCCGCTGTACTCGTGCTGCGCACGTCTGAACCTGCCGGGGTATCCGTAATACCACGACAGGCCCAAAAGATGCAAAAAGACTAAACTACCCAGGCCGGAGCCGTTGGATCAGAGGGCACTGGCATCTTTCTCTCAACCGAGGAACCTGGATGCTTGACAAGTGTCTTCGCTAGTTCCCGATGTACACCTTGTGTGACCCTCCCGGTGACCGCGCCCGGGACGAATGGCGGCGTCCGGGACGGGGGTCACCGGGAGCCTTGCCTCTTACCTGGATCTGATCCCACGAAGAGTTCCCCCAACACTTTTGTTGACAAAAATACAGCCCTTTAAATTATCTTTCAAGCGAACTATCAAACACTTAAATCGATCCTCCGGATCAAACGTTATAACTATTTTTATCCATGCTGACTGTCAGTATGAATTGTCAGTTTTGTTTACTAACATTTGTCTAGAGAGCGTGTTTTTTGATCTCAAATTTTTTGACCTATGCTGGCTGTCAGCATATGTTGTTGACTATCAGTATGAGTTTCGACTTCGAGCTGATTGTTTCTTAGAATGTGTTTTAACTGGTCGTTTTTGTGGTCGCTGCTGACTGTCTGTATGCGGTGTCAGTTTCCATATACGACCACAAACGGCTAGCAAAGTTTTATCCATAATTTTTGTCAGCCGTTGAGGTAGATGCTGACTGTTAGCATGAGTTGCTGACTGTCAGTATGTGCTATTTTGTTTCCATATACGAGCTCAAACGGCTAATTGAGTTTTCTCCGGATTTTACTTCTTTCTGGTCATGACCCATGTTGACTGTCAGCATGCACTGTTTCTTTTGTTTGCAAGCTCCAACGACTAATTTGATTCTTTGGACTATAAATAGAGGCTTTGAGCTATTGTTTTATGAACTAAGCAGCCTCCTTCTCTCATATACACTTGAGCATTTGTTTTATAGATGAAAATCTTGATCTTTTGATCAAGTCATGAGTTTTTGTGATCCACCGATTTTTTTGTTCGCATCATTTTGCATATCTAGAGTTTCTCGGTGATTGTTGGTGGTCTAGGAGAGACCTTGCAACTTATTACTCTTGGTGAACGCCCTCACATAGACGGTTTGGTGGTGTGGCCGTTGACCTCTTTTGTTCGGAGATTGTTGAGAAGGCTCGGCGTGATTGTAAAAGGCATTGGTGCTCGCCTTTCCGGAGTGCACAAGGAGCAACCACTAGTGAGAAATATCCTTCGTGGATATTGAAGCAAGACTCATTCATTTGAGTACTTCAACGAGGAGTAGGGGAGACCGGGCGAGTCTCCGAGACCTCGGGAAAAATCTTTGTGTTGGTTCGCTCTTTCTCTTCTTTTTAATTGTGTAATATTTTGTTAAACTATTTTTGGTTCTTCTCTTTACAAAAGTTGTTTTATTTGAAAAGTTTTAAAGCCTCCTATTCACGCCCGGTCTCCCCTACTCCTCGTTGAAGCACTCTAATGAATGAGTCTTGCTTCAATATCCACGAAGAATATTTCTCATTAGCGGTTGCTCCTTTTCCACTCCAGAAAGGCGAGCACTGATGCCTTTTACAATTACGCCGAGCCTTTCCAACAATCTTCGAACTGGAGCGATCAACGGCCACACCACCAAACCGTCTAGGTGAGGGCGTTCACCAAGAGTAATAAGTTGCAAGGTCTTATCTAGACCTCCAACAATCACCGAGAAACTCTAAGTATACAAATAATGCAAATAGAACACTCGGTGGATCACAAAACTCAAGACTTGATCAAAAGATCAAGATTTTATCTCTAAGAACAAATGCTCAAGTGTATATATGAGAATGAGGCTGCTTGGTGTAAGAAACAATAGCTCAAAACCTCTATTTATAGCCCAAATGAACAAAAGAGCCGTTGTGCACGAGCTGACAAGAAACAGTGCATGCTGACAGTCAACATAGGTCACGACCAGTAAGAAGAAAATTTCGGCGAAAACTCGCTAGCCGTTGTGATTGAAAAAGGAAACAAATCAGCACATACTGAGAGTCAGCAACACATGCTGACAGTCAGCATCTGTAACACCCTGAGTTTAGGGGTAAAAACTCCCTTTTTCATGAACATCATGCATGCTTGATACCATGGATCTGTAGCAGTAACAAGATCAGTTCAACCCTAATCTAACTCAAACCCTAAAATCTCAAAATCTATCCTGTGAACCCAAATCAAGATCAGATTATTCGGATGTGATCTATTAGTTACTCTGAACATAAAAGTCTTCAGAAGCCAGATTCAAATCCATCTCTAACTCCTAGATCTATCAATTCTTTTCTATTTTCGAAAACAGAAATTCTAATTACTATTCTAATTACCCTACTTACTCTGAACTCAGATTTAGCTAAATCTTGACCTAATTTAGATCATATTACTCTTGGACTATGATCATGGGTATGCCAATACCTTAATCTAGAAAGTTGGTAGCCAAATCATATCATCTAAGCCTTTTTCACATATCAGTCCAAATTATATCGCAATTTAGTCCTTTATCTGATATCTGGAAACTCAAAAAGGCCAAAATCTCCAGATTAACTCCAAATTCAGAATTTCTTCAGCAAAACTTTTCCAAATGCTATTTGATACAATTTTCCCTTCTGCCCAGATTACAAAATCTCATCCTAGATGCCATAATTCGAAATCGACAAAACTCAGATCTTATTTTACCATAAAGTACCCTATTTTCAATTTATATCAGATATCATCAAATCATGCCAGATTTTACCAAACCTCTTGCTAGATGAGTATAAGGTATAAGTTTATACTCAGCTGTGAAATCAGATTGCAAATTAACCATTTCCAAACCAGAAATTACAATTCAGTCCACAGGCAATTTTCAGAATTTGCAAAACAGTCCAAATGGCTGTTTCGACCATCAGCCACCAGCTGCTGTGACCAGGGAACCTGCAATTCACGACCAGTGCACGCCATCGACCTCGGCCAGCGGTGCACAGTACCTCCCTTCGACAGCGACCACAGCACAGCGTTGCTTCAACCTCGATCGCGACCAGAACTCGCCATCGACCTCGTCGCTGTGTTTCAAGTCTCGCCGTTGAGCAGCGCCGCTTTAGCTGTGATTTCGCAACCGCCTTTGCTTGCACACGTGTTAGCGTCTCAGACATCACCATGGCAACCCCATCCAGCTCACCAGCAGCTTGCACAGCAGCTCGCCGTTGCTTCAGCCCGAAGGTACACCGGCGCAAGTACTTAACTTCCAAGCAGTGATCAGTGAGCCTTGTTTCACCTTGCTTCGTCCCTAAATAGCAGCTCCAGATCAACTCAACCTTCACCATCTTCACCAGAGCTTCCTTAGTCTTTTTAACCCGAAACTCCTCGCTATCGTTTTCTTCTCCGGCGAGTCCAGCACAGAGGCTCACGGTGACAGCCTCAACCGCAGCCTCAACCCTCAAATTGATAGCATCAGTGAGTAACCCTCCTCCATCTCATCGTTCTATAGCAATTAATTGAACTCTCATGCATCTCATCACCGGTGATCGCCGGCAATTGCTGAATTTCGAGAAATGCCCTGTTCCAGTTGCACAACTCAAATCAGTCCGAATTAGCCTTCGATTCAATAAACAAAAATGATCAGTGAGCTATTTTAAGCAAGCTTGTGAGGTCAGATTTCAAAATTTAGCAAGAATTGAAGCTTTTCCCTAGCCCGAGCTTCACCAGCCGCGGGCGATCGTCGCCAGGCTTCTCCGGTGATCTTCAGGCCAATTTAATCGTACCAAAAGATTCCTTATATCTCTTAGATACTCCCTGAGCAAGGAATCGAGTTCAAACTTTCTGTAGCTAAAACCCCCAATCTCAGTGCCTTCTTCTCCGGCGCCGGCCACCGGAAATCTATTCCTGGCCGATCCAGCTTCAGCAACCTTGTCCACCAGATGCCCCTTGATCTCCTGAGCAACTTTTTCTACTAGCTCAACTTCCAATTCGGTCTAAATCAGAAGTTATAGCTATGCCCTAATTCCTGTCCAGTGGTGTGATTTGGAACTTCAGTCACCGAGTTCATCGCCGGTTTTCATCACTTTCCGGCCATCTCCTGCCCTAGATCTTGTTGAGTGATTTGTTCCTGTTACTGAGGCTTATCTCCCAGACAAAGTGGTGCGTCAATTGGAGCACTAGATCAAAAGTTATGGCAAACCCTAGTTTCTGGCCATGTTAGTGCAATGCTAGGCTATGTCAGCCAGGGGCATTAGCCCTTTTCACTTCCTTCCTGATGTGCATTTTGAGCATGACTTTGTCCCTTAGACTCCTGAGGTTGTGATCTACAATTTCTTCTTCTATCACAACTTGATTTGAGCCCTTGAATTGCATTTTATGCTTAGCCCTAGATTTTGACATTGTCAGCTCTATGCCAGAGCTTGTGAGCCAGTGGCATTAGTTCTTTTCACCTCTTTCCAGTTGTGCAAATTGGAAATAACCTTGTCCCTTAGACTTGTGGAGTTGTAATCTACATTTTATTCTACTGCCACAAGTTGAGATAGTGCTTCTATCATCCATCGACCCTATGTCGATGCCTTGAACCGAATGTCGACCTAAAGACGTTCGCTGTTTTTGAGCGAACCAGTCGCAACCTTGATATCATTCTGATACTTTGAGACATTTGGAACCTTGTAAACCTTTGACAACTAATCTTAACCCTAGTTTTCATAACTTAACCCTAATCAATCATTCCGAATCATCGAGACATTCATCTTTGCATTATTGCATATAGTATATTAATGTATTAAAAAGGTTTGTGATTCTTGGTTAATTGTTTCATTGGAGAATAGATCAAGAGCCAGAGTTCGAGGACTTCACTGCTGATCCTACGTCAACTGCTGTCTCTCACGACGCGGAAGGCAAGTCATAGTCTTGATCATCTTGAACCTATATTTTATGAATTGCTATGATATAATCTTGAATATAAGTAGTATTGCATGTGAATGGATGAATTATGAATTGGCAATACTAAGCTAGATGCCTGTGAATTGTGAATTGATCAAATAGTGAGCCATAAACTATTATAAATGTATTTAAATATATTCATGAAATAGAACCCTAGCCGTGACCAGAATTTTGGTATGGATGGCGGTAGCACTGGAGGTGCTAAACTGCGAAGGATAGCAGGCACTGAAGGTGCAGGGTTGTGGTTGGTCTGGTCACTGGCATATAAGGACTAGAACCTTGTGTTGTGTGTCTAGTGGCATGAACAACGTGCTAACCGCAAGCCTGGTATGGGACAGGCCTGAACAAGTACTTATGCGGATCACACATGAAACCCCTGCATGAGTTGTGTAGTGATGCATTATTGACATGGAGAATGACTCCCACATATATCATTGAAGGTGATCTAGTACGTTGACCCAGCAATGGGGAAATACGAGTAGGGGTGGGTGTATAGCCCGCCACAACTGTGGTTCACGAGAGATCCACAGGGTCGGGGGTGAAATGTGAGTGAAACATAACAAAAGTTCTTGTTATCTCCACCTTGCCACTCACACATGGTTGTGAGGAAGGATCTAATCATATTGATAGGATGGGCTTGAAAGTGGATTATCTTGTGGGTAAATTGGTACCTCTCTGCAGAGTTTAAAAACGTATTCGAATACTCCGAGCTCCCGGGTTTATAGGAGTCTGCTGCGGTGGATTAAATCCACGGGGTGTGACACAAGTATGTTTTCTAAATAAAATTTGATAAGTCAAGATTAGTCAAATGACATGTGTTGTCATGATAAGGGGTGCTATCGTGGGCTGTCGTGTGTCGACGTGTCGCGGTAGTACTATAATCTAGTGAACATAAATAGTGATGTTATGTTATGAAAAGTACTGCCATGACATGAGATGTGATGAGATATGAAAGAAAAGATTATTTTACAAACATCCATAATTCTTGACTAGTCTAGGTCCATACAATACTACTATATGTATCTACTCTTCCCTATGACTTGCTGAGTACGTAAGTACTCACCCTTGCAACTTACAACCCAGAAGATGGAGCGTACCAAGATCAAGAAGAAGTCATGGAGAACTTCTTGGATCCAGAAGAAGGAGAGCCAGACCCGTCAAATCCCTGATGTGTTGTTCTGCCGTCAACTTCTTACTGTGGAAGGGACACCCATCATCCGCTGTGCAGAAGTTTTATTTTTCTTTAACTAAACCTTGAATGCAGCGTAGGTATTGTAATCTTTTTATGTAATATTAAGGCCAGCAGGCCACACTGCTTAAATATATTTTGTAAGTTTTTTTGCTGCAATGTGAATATACTCCTGTGCTTGACTTATCCAGGGAAGTCAAGGGTATGCTTGTATGGGACTAGCTATAGCAAGCTAGGTCTCCACGGGAGTAGTCGTAGTCCCAGTTTCGGGGCGCGACAAAAAGTTGGTATCAGAGCAGCATGAGAACTTGACTATAGGATGACACCTTTAGAAATTGGCTACGCCAGGAAGACGTAATTTATTTAGAAACTATTTGTTGAAAACTTTATTTTGAGAAAAATAATGAGCTTTGTAGCTCCTAAAAATCTTTATTTCAAAATCTTGTTGGTTTTCTAAAAATCGGTAAGAGTGCGAGAGTGCGTTCTGTCATTTCAGAGTGTCTTAGGGGGTGGTATAGTGTAACACCCTAGTTTTGGGGGTGAAAAGTTTTGCATAAAAACCCTGCATGCATGTATCTCTGTAGTAGTAGCCAGGTCAGCTGAACTCTAATCTCTCCCAAACCCTAAAAATCTCCAAATCTATTCTCTAAATCCAGATCAAGATCTGACCATCCAGATTTAACCTACCAGTTACCCTGAAGATAAAAGTCTTCAGGAGCCAGATCAAATTCTGACCCTAACTCTCAGTACCTAAGTCTCTCTCTGTTTTCGAAAACAGGAAAATTCAGATTTACCCTAAGTACCCCAGTTTCTAGGTAATTGAGTTATCTTGATTTAACCTTATCCAGACTCAAGTAACCCCTGGAATATGTTCCTAGGTTCATCCTCAACTCACTTCAAAAAGTTGGGAGCCAGATTAATTCATCTAAACACTTTTCGCAGTTTAGTCCAAATTTTACTGCGAATAAGTCCTTTTCTGTTTACCTGGAAGCCCGAAAAGGCTAAAATCTGCAAATCAATTCCAACTCCAGAATTTCTTCAGGGAACACCTCCCAAATGCTATTTGATTCAGATCTCCTGTTTGATCAGACTTCAAAATTTCTCTCCAACCACCAGAATTCGAGATCGACAAAATCCAGATTTAGTTTACCCTAATTTTACCCTATTTTCGAAAATAGGTGAAATCCCTCAAATCTTATCAAACTTTCTCCAAATTTGAGCTAAATGAGTATTAATAGAAATATTATACTCAGCCATGAAATCAAATCTCAAATTAAACCTCTCAAAGACCAGATTTGCAGTTTAGTCCAAAGCCAAACCAAAAATCATCGCAAATCAGTCCCTGGTTCGACCACAGGCTGCTGTGCACGACCAGGCCGTTCAAACGACCACGAGCGCCGGAGTTTGGTCGTCGCCGTTGCCACCGCTGCGGCTTCGTCGCCGGCGGTCTCCAGCGTTGCCACCCCAGCCACTGTTTCCCTGCCGCGTGTGCGCATCGTGTTCGCCACCGTGGAATCACCTCGCCCGCCAGCAGCGCCTTCGTTCTCCCGCGCGCGCGCCCGACAATGGCAGCGCAGTTGCGCCACGTCGCAGACATGCCTGGGGGAAACATCAACTCGCCGTTGCATCAACCAGGACTGTGCGCCAGGCTGCAAAAGCCGGCACGGCCGCTGGAGCGCGTCGCTTCGCTGCTGTCCCGCCCGGCCGGTCAATTCGCCATCGATTCGAGCTTCAATTCTCCAGGCAATTCCAGCCGTTGCAAGCCCCTTGCTGTGCCTATAAAAGCCACCCCAGCTCAGCTCAAACACACTCACACCAGAACCACTCAAGTTCTTAACCACGCCGTCGTCTTCGTCTTCTTCGGCGAGCTCAAGAAGAGGCTCACGGTGCCAGGCCAATCCACTGCACTGAACCCCAAATTGAAGCTACCAGTGAGTTACTCTCAACCACTTACCCGTGTAGTAGCAGCCAATTGAGTTCTATCGCACCTCATCGCCGGGAATTGCTGTTTTTCCCCGACAACTCCGGCGAGCAATTAATCCTTAACTAAGTCAAATTAGCTCTCGAGCCTGTAATCAAACATGGTCAGTGGACTGTTTAGAACACATCTAAGCAACCAGAATCACCAATTTCGCTAAAATATGAAAAATCCCAACTTTGCACCTTGCATGTAAGCTGGAGCTCGCTGTTAAGCTTCTTTGGTGTTTCTCCAGACAATCTAGCTTCGCACATAGCTCTTGTATGCCCCAGAGACCCTCCTCAAGCAAGGATTCGAGTTCGTTTGCCCTAGAACAGAAATGCCCAATTTTTGTGTCTTCTTCCCTAGCTCCGGTCGCCGGATTTTGTTCCCGGCCGTTTCAACCCCAACCACCTTGTCTAGTAGATGTGCCTCGACCCCAGGAGTATTTTTGCCTTCTAGCTCGACACCTGGATCGGCCCAGATGAAGAGGTATCGCCATGCCAAAGTTTGGTCCAGAAACTGTTGAGAACAGCTCGGCCACCGTGTTCTTCGCCGGTTTTCATCACTTTCCGGCCATCTCCTGCCCTAGGTTCTGTTGAGACATTTGTTCCTGTTACAAATGCCTAACCACCAGGCAAAGTGGTGCATCATTTGGAGCCCTAAGTCAAAAGATAAGGCTAACCCTAGTTTCTGGCCATGTCAACCCTATGCCAACCTATGTCAGCCAGTGGCATTGAGCCTTTTCACCCACTTCCAGCCATGCACTTTGAAAATAACTTTGTCCCTTAGACTCCTGACGTTGTGATCTAAACTTTTCCCTACTGTCACAACTTGAGTTGAGCACTCTATCACCCATCGACCTTATGTCGATGCCTTGAATTGAATGCCAACCTAAAGACGTTCGCTGTTTTTGGGCGAACCAGTCACAACCTTGATATTACCCTGATATTTTGGAACCTTGTAAACCTTGACAACTAATCTTAACCCTGGTTTCCACAGTTAAACTCAACTCGCTTTCAAACCTTGTATTCCCAGAGTATTTTCTCCTTGCATCTTTGCATGTAGTGATTTAACAAGAATAGAATGAATTGTAATGCCTGTTTGCTTGTTTGATCTTGTTTAGAGCAAGAGTCCGGGGTTGAAGATCTTGTCGCTGAACCATCATCAACTGCTGATACTTACGACGCGGAAGGCAAGTCATACTTTGATCATATTGAACCTATATTTTATGAATTGCTATGCTATTCCATGAGTAGATATCTCATTAGTATTGCATATGTTGAGATCAATGATATTATGGCAGTGATAGATTGAATACTTGAGGAATGTGAACTTGATAAGATAGTAAGCCACGAACTAATAAAAATATAAACATGTACATTTATATTCATGAAATAGAATCCCTAGCCGTGACCAGTATTTTGGTATGGAATGGTGGTAGCACTGGAGGTGCTTGGCTGCACTGAATGTGTAGGCACTGAAGGTGCATGGTTTGTGGTATGATCTGGTCACTGGCATGTAAGGACTAGAACCTTGTGTTATGCGTCTAGTGGCATGAAAAACGTACCAACCACTTACCTGGTATGGGACAGGCGCAATCTAGTAGCTTTCTTGGTATTAGCAGTTCCCTGCATGGCTTGTCAATCCGGTTTCTCGCGTGGAAACTGGTGGGACGCAGTTCGTCCATGAGTGATGTGAGATCAGAAAAATTATGAGAGGATAAGGTGTAAAGAAGGAAGACGCCCTACGCCAGATTAAGTCGTGCGCGACTGTAATCAAAAGAGGTTATGTGTCCTGCGGGAACATAGACCCAGGCTAGGAAGTAAGGCAGTGGGGAGGACCCACAACGGTACTTGGGACTGGATTGTCCATTTACCGGGCAGGGATGCTGTTAATACTAGACTGCAAAACGTTGTGTGATCTCGGCATTGTCACATGCGTATAAGTCGCAGGGAGTTGGCCCGACTTGGAAGTCGAGTGAAAAAGTGGATTTAAAAAGAGGTACATCTCTGCAGAGTTTAAAAATGTATTCGAATACTTCGTGCTCCCGAGTTTTAGGAGTATGCCGCGGTGGATTAAATCCATGGGGTGTGACACAAGTATTGTTTTATAAACTAAAATTTGTTAGTTCAAGATTACCCAAGTGGCATGTGTTGTCACGATAAGGGGCGTTGCGGTGGACTGTCATGTGTTGACGTGTCGCGGTAATACCATAATCTAGCAAACATATGATAATTAAGAGGCATGTGGTTTATGCCCTAAAGTATATGAAATACTGTCATCAGTATAAGATTGAAAGGCTTGAATAAAAATAATGTGATATGAGGTTATATCGCCTTGAATATGGGATATATGTATCACCATCAATATGATTTATTCACTGCCATGGGTATGATCGGGATTTGAATAGGAGCAGAGAAAGAAATGTATTTTGAAAAACCTTTCACTCTTTCCCCAATAGCATAGGTTCATGTCATATATATATATATATGACTCTACCTCCCCTATGACTTGCTGAGTACATAAGTACTCACCCTTGCAACAACTCCTCAATAGATGGAGCGTTCTACGACCTTGGAGGATGCCCTGAAGATGCTGCGGACCCGGGAGATGATGAGCAGTTCCCTCCGGAGCCCTGATGTGGTGCTGTCTGCTGTCAACCTCTGTTTCCTGTGGATTGCTTTTGGGCCTAGCTTCCGCCGACTAGATGTGTTATTTTGTTAGACCCTTGTGCCTTGTAAGGCACTGTACCTCGTTTTGTATTAAGGCCTGATGGCCATACAATTATGACTATTGTACTAATTTGCTGCTTCAATGTATCCCTGTGATTGACTCATCCTGGGAAGTCAAGTGGTTTAAGGGACCAGCTGCACCGAGCTGGGCTCCTCACAGGTGATGTCACAGTCGTGGCAGACACGACATATAGATAGAGCTGGTGGATGCTCTTGATAGCTTTGTGATTCGCTGTTGCTTATGCAATGGTTAACTTGTGTATTATGGCTAGTAGCCTAAGTATTTCATGCACTAAAGTAAGTTGCATTATTTTCTGCATTGCTGTCTTAGTTGGCCCTAGTTAGATAGATCAGTCTAAATCTTTTCAGAGCCGCCATGGTTGATACAAGAAGAAGATCTCAAAGCAGTGGAGAAGATATAGAACCAAGACGGCGATCAACCTATCTTGGCGGGTGGTGAGGCCAAGGGAGCTCAGTGTCGACGGCCCAGATGTGTAGAAGTATCGCCATGATGTATGGAGCATACACCAGATGACGACGCGGGGCCTGAAGAACGTGCCAAATCTCACTAATGAGGAGAGCAGCAACATCGAAGGGCTCCTCTTGAAAGATGGAAATCAGAACATGAAGGGTGAGATAGGTAACCCTGGACCTATCTCCAGTCATCGGAAGTAGAGTGAGACGGAGGATCCTCAGGGCCAGGTCAACATCACGGTGCAAGCTAGCAATGTGACATAGTTGAAAGGGGCCAGAGTAAGGCATGGCCACCTCACGATGCTCAAGATCAGGTAAAGTGTGGAGCTAGCGGCCAGATGTGGGGCGGACAAGACCAAGAGCGGCCTCAAACTGCTCCTTCGTGACAATGTGGACCTGGAGGCGTGTCATGAAGGTCAGTGAGTCGCGTTGAGGGGAAATAAAGACGATGGCGTAGAACTGACGAATGGGCTCATCAGCCCAATGGAGTTAGGAGTCAGAGACTAGATCTCTCAGCCCGATAGAGGCTAAAGAGTCAGCCAAGGAGACTATGCCTGTGTGAGAGGCAATCATCTGCCAAGAGTGAGCGATGAACAAAAATGGGGACCAGGCTATAGATGCTGGTCCATAGATCAAGATGCAGGTTCATGTAAAAGGTGAGAACACTGCAGGAGTCACGACCAGTGGGACACGGGGACAGATAAGGGTTTGTGGAGCGAAGGGTGCGAAGACAACTAGTGTGCCATCTGGAGTAATCAACAGGGACACGCTCGGGTGGAGAGGGAGAATGGGTCCCAGATAGTTGACCCATTGAACACCTGCTGTTTGCAGCGTTCTTCCCACGGGCAACGTGACGGGATGAGGAGGGCTGATCAGATATGATATTTGAAGAAAAACAGACAGGGAAGAGACAAAAGCTATGAGAAGAGCCCAATGGAGACGCTGGCGAACGTCGGAGCAACGACGACGGTGAGCTTGGTTGGTGAAGCAAGGTCACGGCGAGGTGAGGCACGGCACCGCAAGGTGACAACACGACAATGGCGCGGCAGCGGCTAATTGAGGGACGGCGAGATGCGGCGACGAGGTGCGGCACAGTGGCGGAGAGGTGGTGGCTAGGTGTGGCACGTCAAGGCGGCATGGTGAGGTGCGGTGACGCGGTGGCGCGACACGGCGAAGCTCAGTACGGCGATGGGAGGAGGCGAAGAGATGGGGAACAAAAATGAGGGTTTTAGGGTTCGGAGTTAGTGTGATATACTGAGAGTCAACACAAAAACTAGGGTTTTGAGACTGACAGTCAGTGTGAAACGCTGACAATCAGCACAAAGAACTGGGTTTTGAAACTGACAGTCAGTGTGTGCCACCACTTCGACCAGAGGCTACGACCAGGCTCCTGAGCAAGGGCTGACAATCAGTTTGTGATGCTGACTGTCAGCATGGGAAATGACTTCGACGAGATAGCAAATTTCGACCAGAGAGGGAATAAATAGATATTTTAATATATTTAACATATCAACTAGCATTTGAAATATCAATTATATTTAATTCACCTCTGAGAAAGCAAAATCTAGTCTCATCTAAAGGTATGGTGAAAATATCGCTAGTTCCATCTCAGTTCTGATATAACTTACATCTATATCCCCTTTTGCCACATGATCTCTTATAAAATGGTGTTGTATTTCAATATTCTTAGTTCTAGAGTGTTGAACATGATTATTTGCAATTTTAATGGCACTTTCATTATCAGATAATAGTGGCACTTTTCAAAAGTAATTCCATAATCCAAAAATGTTTTCTTCATCCACAAAATTTGAGTACAACAACTACCCGCCTACACATATTCTGCTTCGGCGGGGGAGAGAGCTACAAAATTTTGTTTCTTAGAAGACCAAGATACTAGTTATCTCCCCAAAAGTTGACAGCTATCAAATGTGCTTTTTCTATCAATTTTGCAAGCCGCATAATCTGAATCCGAATACCCAATTAATTCAAAACTTGCATCTTTTGGATACCAAAAACCTAAATTGGGATAGCATTCCAAGTACCTAAGGATTCTTTTAATAGCAATCAAATGACATTCCTTAGGGGCTGACTGAAATCTAACACGCAAGCAAACACTAAACATGATGTCAAGCCTAGATGCAGTAAGATATAGCAAGCTACCAATCATAGACCTATAAAGTTTAGAATCAACCACATTTCTGTTGTCCATATCGAGATGCCCATTAGTGGCCATGGGAGTTTTGACTGCTTTAGCATCTTCCATCCCAAAGTGCTTGAGCAAGTCTTTCACATACTTCGTTTGACTTCTTGAGTTGCTTGATTTGTAGTCCAAGCAAGAAGCTTAGCTTGCCGATCATTGACATCTCAAATTCCCTAGACATCATTTCTCCAAACTCATGACAAAAATATTCATTAGTAGATCCAAATATAATATCATCAACATATATTTGACATATGAACAAATCTTTTTCAATCATTTTTGTAAAAAGCATTGTGTCTACCTTCCCAATTTTAAAATCTTTTGATAAAAGAAAGTCTCTAAGTCGTTCATACCAAGCTCGAGGAGCATGCTTGAGACCATAGAGAGCTTTAGACAGTTTAAACACATGGTTTGGAAATTTGGAATCTTCGAAACCGGGAGGTTGTTCCACAAAAACTAATTCAGATATTTCTCCATTTAAAAAGGCACTTTTTACATCCATTTGAAATAACTTAATATTAAAGTTTGATGCATAAGCAAGAAGTATACGAATAGCTTCAAGTCTTGCTACCAGTGCAAAGGTTTCACGAAAGTCTAAACCTTCAACTTGAGAAAAACCTTGTGCAACGAGACGAGCTTTATTTCTAATGACTACACCATTTTCATCTTGCTTTTTTTCTAAAAACCCATTTTGTTCCAATTACATTATGATCCTTAGGTCTTTCTACTAAAGTGCATACTTTATTCCTAGAGAAATTATTAAGTTCATCATGCATAGCATTCACCCAATCAGTATCACTAATAGCTTCATCAACAAGTTTTGGTTCTAGTGATGATACAAAAGAATGATGTTCACAAAAAGAAGCAATACGAGAGCGAGTTTGAACACCCTTACTGACATCACCCAATATTTGTTCAAGAGGGTGATCCTTGGTGATGGTTTGATGTTGCCTTGGTGCTTCCTCTTGTGCTGCTTCTCCTTGATTTAGCTCTGGTGGATCAATATGAGGTGATGATGTATGTTGATCATCATTCTCTATATTCTCATCATCTTCTTGATCATCTTCTCTTGGTTTGATTTCTTCAATAGTAATGTTCTTCACAGCTTCTTGAAGATTTTCACCTGAAACTTCACAAGAGACATGCTCCTTTTGCGAGCTATTAGTTTCATCAAATTCACAGGAAACATTTGGCTTACGCCCAACAAGAAGTTCATAGGGAGTTAAATTTAGAAGAGGATACAAATAGAGCTGATTAATAGAATAGCAAGCAGTATGCACGACTTTGGTCCAAAAGCGAGTAGGAGTGTCATACACACTTAGCATTGTTCTTACCATTTCTATTAGTGTTCGATTTTTCCTTTCCACAACTCCATTTTGCTGTGGAGTGTAAGAAGTAGAAAATTTGTGTTTAATGCCTAGCGACTCACAAAAATCAACTAAAGTTGCATCAACGAATTCTCCACCATGATCACTTCGCATTTTCTTGACGGAAAGTTCGAATTTAGTGGAAACACGTTTTGCAAAAATTTTGAAAACATCGGGGGTTTCAGATTTTTGAGAAATAAAGAAGACCCAAGTGTAGCGAGTTAAATCATCAACAATAACAAAATCATAGTTGTTGCCTCCGATACTTTCGAAATCGGAAGGTCCAAATAAATCCGTATGCTGCAGTTCCAAAGGTTTGCAAGTTTTGAGAACACGCTTAATCGGATGTAAAGTAGCTACTTGCTTGCCAGCTTGACAAGTGCTCCAAGGTTTGTCCTTTTCAAAATTCACATCTTTTAAGCCAACAACCAAATCACGTTTTAAAAGCTTTTTAAGTTGTTGCATTCCAACATGTGCAAGCCTTCTATGCTATAGCCACCTTTTGAGGTTTGAGAGATAAGGCATGTTGAAAGGGATGCATCTTTAGAGTGAAAATCAACATGATAAAGATTTCCAAAACGAAAGCCTTTGAAGATCAAAGAATTATCTTTTAAACTTTCAACTAAAACTTCTTTAAGAGAAAAGATGCAAAGAAATTCAAGATCACAAATTTGTGCAACGCAAAGCAAATTAAAGTTCCGAGATTCAACAAGTAAAACATTCGAAATTGAAAGATCATTGGATTTTGCAATTTTACCCAAACCTACCACATTTCCCTGACGATTGTCACCAAAGGTGATCTTTTGATTTTCACTTGAGTTATCTTCCAGTGAGGTGAATATCTTTTTGTTACTGGTCATATGTTCGGAGCATCCGCTGTCTAGCACCCAATGTTTTGCACTGGTCTTGTAGTTCACCTGCAAAAAGAATCAAGTTCTTTTGGGTACCCAAACTCTTTTGGGTCCTTCGATGTTAGCAATCAATGCTTTGGGCACCCAAATTGATTTCTTATTTTTATTTAGCATGGTGCACCAACAAACTTTGCTATAGCATATCCTTTCTTTGACCTTTTGAGCATGTAGCAAGTATCAAAATAATTTGAAGTCATTAAAGGACAAGTATCATGTGGATGACCTGTTTCATGACATTTAAAGCAAAATTTGTTACATGCATTTACGAAGATAGTTTTTGTATTTAATTTCTTTACTTTCTTCGGAAAGTATCCAAGTCCTTCTTTTCTATTTGTTTGCTAAGAATAAGATCAAGGGAAACTTTTCCTTTCTAACAATTTTCTAATCCTTTTCCAAGCTTCTCAATTTGTGGCTTGAGTTCATTATTTTCATTTACAATTATTTCATTTGAAGCACATGGTATAAGAGAATTATGACAACTAGTAGTCATATTATTCTGAGGGATAGCATTGGAAGAATATCAGTTAGGTGACAAGAAATTTCTACATCTACTTTAGATGGTGCATTAGTGATATCTTTAATGAGAAGACTTTCATATGAAGTTTTTAACTCTGAGTATTGAGTGCGAAAAGAAGAATGTTCTTCTTTAAGTGCTCTATACTTTATCTTGATGATTCCAAAAACTTCATTTAATTCAGTAATCATTTCAACTAGTTCATCATATGAAGGGTCATGAGAATATACCTTTTCATCACCTTTAGCCATAAGACAAAGGGATGGACTCGTTGATGTGTTAATGTTGCCGAGAGCTAGTCCGACTAGCTTCTTGGAACAAACTTCTTCATCATCGGAGTCAGAATCGGAGCTCTCTCCTCCAGACATCCATTCTCTGAAATAGGCTTCTTTGGATGCACCATTGTTCTTCTTGAAGAATTTCTTCTTCTTGTCCCAGGTCTTGTTCTTTTTTGGACATCTTGAGGCTATATATCCCTCTTCGTGACATCCATAGCATATGATGTCCTTGAAGTTTGATTGCTTTGACCCCTTTAGTCGTGTGTCGATGTTGACTCCCTTCTTGTGCAACCTGCGAAGAAGTTTTTGAGTGTTCTTTACCATAAGGGCTAGATCCTCATCAGAGAAGCCATCGCTTGAGTCATCTTTGGAGCCGACTTTGAAAGCCAACGTCTTTTTTTCGTCTGTAATGGTTCGGCCGCTTCCTTCTTCTCCTTTCGATGCATCTCATGGGTGATGAGGTTCCCATAGTGATTAGTAGGTGTGGTGGTCAACATGTCAGAGTTGGTGAGTACTGTCACGAGAGTGTCGAAACTTTCCGGAAGAGCCCTGAGCATTTTTCGTGTTAGTAAAAACAACTCCTAGCCTCTTGCGTTCATTCACAATGTTGTTCAACCGAGTAAACATGGAATCCTTGGACTCGGTTGGCGACATGATGAATGTCTTGTATCGTTGCCTTATCATGAGCAACTTTGCCTCTTTGACTTTAGTAGTGCCCCGTATATTTCTTCGAGGGTGGTCCAAACCTTGTGAGCGGTGGTAAGGTTGCTCACACGGTTGAACTCATTTAAAGATAAGCCGGCAAAGAGAGCATTTTTGGCATGGGCGTTTAAGTGGAGTTTTCTCCTAGTGTCATGAGAGTGACTTGCCGGATCATCCGCAGAAGTAAACCTAAGCTTAACTATGTCCCAAACATCAAGCCCATAGCCTTTAAAAATACCGACATGCGCACTTTCTAATAAGTCCCATCAAAGATAGGGACACGACCGGTATGACCGACATGAAAACCCTCATTTGATGTCATCCTCTCTCAAGGCGGTAAAGCCTATTTAATTGAGAGACCATGCTCTGATACCACGTGTAGGATCGAGGATGTCGACTAGAGGGGGGTGAATAGGAGGCTTTAAAACTTTTTAAACGAAACAACTTTTACAAAGAAAAGAACCAAGAACTAAAACAAATGAATAATCTATTGCACAATTAAAAGAGGAATAGAAGACAAACACAAGGATGTTTCCTGAGGTCTCGGAGACACGCTCGGTCTCCCCTACTCCTCATTGAAGCACTCAAACGAATGAGTCTTGCTTCAATATCCACGAAGGATATTGAAGCACTAGTGGTTGCTCCTTGTCCACTCCGGAAAGGTGAGCACCGTTCCCTTTTACAATCACACCGAGTCTCTCCGACAATCTCCGAAATGGAGAGATCAACGGCCACGCCACCAAACCGTCTAGGTAAGGGCGTTCACCAAGAGTGATAAGTTGCAAGGTTTTATCTAGACCTCCAACAATCATCAAGAAACTCTAAGTATGCAAATGATGTAAACAGAGCACTCGGTGGCTCACAAAACTCAAGTCTTGATCAAAAGATCCAGATTTTATCTCTAGGAACAAATTCTCAAGTGTATATATGAGAATGAGGCTGCTTGGTGTAAGAAACAATAGCTCAAAGCCTCTATTCACTACTACATAAATACTTTTCATTATCGGTTTAAAATCGACTCTACTATCGGTTCTATTACTGCTAGTGATCGGCACGATAGAAGAAACGTAGCACACCTCTATCGGTTAAAAACCGATAGTAAAATACCCACACTTCCAACATTTCAGTAATCGCTAACGACAATTCTTCTATCGGCTCAATGATCTCAACCGATAGTGATGTTTTATTTCTTGTAACAGTTATTCACTGGAAACCGATAGTAATGTATAGTTTTTTCTATCGGTTAGGTACTCGACACGGTTAGTACAAGAAACTTTCTTCTATCGGTTGTAGGATATGAACCGATAGTATTACAAAGAAGCATTACCATATACAACAATACAGAGATACACACATTGCACAGATTGAATCTAATTATTCAGAGATTTAATTTATTCACAAATACACTAATACAAAGATATACACATGCATTGGACAGATTGAATTTATTCACATATTGAGTTTATTCACAAATACACCAATGAATTTATTCACATATTGAGTTTATTCAAAAATACACCAATACAAGTACACATATACACCAATCAACACATTCAATATATATTACACAAGTCATTTAAGACCGATCGTTGATAGCCACACTTGTTCCATCACATATTGAGCCCAAATTGTTCGCAGCTCCTTCAATTGAGGTAACTCATATTGGTCTTTCAACATGGCGCTCTGCATACGTGTATGTAGGAACGTACGTCACATTCAATGTTCGACTTTGAGTCAGGAAAAATGGTTACCTTAGGGAATTGGGCAAAGTTTGTCCTGATCAGGTCATACATAAATCTCATGACATAGAAGCCATATTCCCATGATTGTGGCTGCTGATGGCACTAGGATAATTGTACATGGAAAGACATAAACCCACATTAACTCGAAAGAACTAATTAAGTTTAAATTAAAAGAGTCATCATGAGTAGTTCCATCCGTATTAATTACCTCATATTCTTTCCAAGAAATTGTTGTGCCCTTCGACGCGTCATGCCTCCCTCCAGCAGTAACATAATTTTTGAAAGCCCTGTATTTAATTTAGCATTGTCGGTTAATATGTTATCATTAATTAGCTAGTCAGAGAAAAATTTAAAACAGCAGTGGTACTTACGCATCTATGTGCCACGTGAGGGTGAAAACATGCGCCACCCTGTCGCTCATCGAATTGAGGTAATAGACCTCATTCATCCATGGGCAAATGATGGCGAGGATCCAGTGGCCCCTACATTGCATATATAAGTGAACCATTTCATACATATGTTAGGCGTAACATACAAGAATGAGTTAAATTAGTAGAAAATGCACTAACCTTTGGTGGTACGGTGCAAGAATGAACTCTCGGTCCTACTGCGCTAGTAGTGCCCTTGATATGTATTCCTCTGCATGTACTTAGTCGTGTTCTAGCATCGTGAGGCTTATTTTGTCTGGGTCGAGGAAACCCACCTTCTCACATGCCCTCATCGACGCCAGCCTATACATGCACCTGGATGCAAAGTAGACATTAGTAATTAGTGCATACAAAGTGATTAGATATAAGAAATGAACTGTGATAACTTCACACAACAGCAAACTCACAGGACTCCAGTCCGTATGATGGACATATCAAGCTCCTGCCAGTTGAGGAGGTCGAACAAATCCTCGTGGGCCATCGATATGCTCCCGGCCTCACGGTGAAAATGACCTAGCTTGAAGTGAACGAAGAAGTTGATGTGGCGCCTAGACCGGATCAGGTACCACTCGTGGAGACTTCTGGTTATTTGATCCATATTGCACAGAAGGTACTCCGACACGAGTGGGAACTCGTTCTTGAACGTACCCGACTGGCTTTGTTTCGCCTTGCCATTGGCCTTGCCCTTGCCTTTGGGCGGGGAGCGAGTGTATACCTTCGAAGGTTGGGGTGCAGTGCCGCCGGCCTCATTTGATGGCGAAGGGGCTTTCTAAGGAGGCGTGCATCCTTTGGATGGGTTTGAGGCCGTCGGAGGAGGCATGGGGGCCTAAGGAGCTCGGTCATGCGTTGTGCTAGGGGTGGTGTCCTCAGGAAGTGAGCTGGCATCCATTGTCCACTTTAAGTTACGAACGCGTAAGTTAGATTTTACAAATTGAGTATATTATCTGAGTTGTAAGGTAGAATGGCTAGGGTTTACCTCCTGTAGTCTAACACCCTTCTTGGGCCACCGTATGTACGAGCCCAATGCCTCACCAATTGTCCGCATTTCGTCCATTGGGACAGGCAACAGAAAAAAGCTGTAGCCAGGGAGGACCATGTCCACCTATACCTTTACAAATCCAGGCTCCAGAGGTACGCAGTGGATCCGGACATCCTCCCAAGATTGATATATGACCCCATTTGCAACCACTATAGGTTTGTCGCATATGTTGATCAATAGGCTACAGCTCTCCGGCTTCTTCAATTTGCAACAATTATAACAGGTTAGCGAAACAGTTCTAACGTAACGGGAGTGGCATCAACCGAACTGCATATATAGCTCAAGAGTTGCAATACCTCAATCAAGTCCACCGGATCCACGTGAACCTTCGAGCCACAACTACTCGGCCTGGCAACGTCGACCTCGGTTGCTGGATCTAAACCCTTGGACTATACAACTCGGCTGAGGCGTTCATACTTCTCGTTCATTTGAGCGAACATGTCTGCGAATTGTGCAGTCACATCTGACTGTATCTTCTCAGACAGCTCTGATTCCCTTTCCTTCCAGCTGTGAGCCCTCTTTGCCTTTTGCCCATGCTCCGAGAAGCCTTCCTTCCATGGCACCACACCCCCCACGGTTCGCGTCTGCCCTGGATGCTCCTTGTTCCCTAGAGCCTGGGTAAGGATGTCGTTCTCCCTATGGGGAGTGAACAATCCCTCGGTCGCCTCCTTCAAGCAAGAGATCTGTTACATTCAAAGCTCTCCATTGTGAGGAAAAAATATATACAAACTTGTGCGCACACTAGTGATCATAGTTTTTTCTACCACACTATGATTCCAACCAGGAAGTTAGCCAACTTACGATTTGTTGCACGACCTCGACGTCCCTGGGGTTTGGGAACTCCACAGTCCCCGTGGACGACATGGTCCCTCTGGCCAGCCACCAGTGCTTGCATCGCGGATCGCGGATCTCGAAGTGTAGTAGGTTAGGGAGTCGACGAAATTCAACGCCTCGTCTTCAGCCTTCTTCCACTGCTTCTCCTTCGCTGCATAGCCGCGAGTGCCGAGCCGGTGCAGGTGGTCGTTCCTCCTCTGGATTGCCTTGTTCTTCTAGCTAAGGGCCTTCGTACCAGAAACAAGAAAATTAATGCATTGTTGGTTACTCCATACAATGGAGTAACCAAGCAAAGGAACCATACATACCTTGAACTCATGGGTCCCCTTCTGTTGGGTGAATTGCTGCCATACCTCCTCCGTTATGAAGGGGTACTTCTCGCATGGAGATTTGTCTTTAGTTAGGAAGGTACTGACGAGGACGCTCTTGAAGGATTTCCACGTGTTGTTCATGTCCTTCAAGCAAGCTATCTTGGGACCATAGTCGGGGATGTTCCACTTGGCCTGTTTCAAATGGTGCATATAAGCAGGACTTACTTAATCTCTGGCATAAACCAAGGGAATGTGATTACTGAAGAGTTCAGTGATTTTGATTAATTTTACCTTCATTTCCGCCCACAGCCTATCCTTCTCGTCGGCCTTAACGTCCTTCCAGCTCTGGATGGTGATCTTCACCCTTTCCTTCGCCAACAAACCAACATAGGCAGCGTACTGGCCGGCGTTCTTCCCAATCGGTCTCCTGAACTGGTTGAACTCACATGAAAGATCGGCGCGTTCGGCCAAACGGCACAACATCGTCACGCCTCGCGCCTTCCTTTTGCGCTGGGACGAGGCAGCGTCATCTACGTTGCCCCTTGCTGAATCACTACTATCAGCCGAGGAAGATGCCGACCTGGCTTTACCTAAAATTCCATGAACAAACCATCAATTGATATGAAGAAAGGTACATGACAAAGTTCATAACTAAAATGGAATGGCAATGATGAACCACCTCTTTTTGTTAAAATGTCAAATTTTCATTCAAAAGGTCAAAAATCATCAATTCCTATCAACATGATCTTCAAAATGGATTTAAAAGGTTTTTAGAGGCTTTCGACTATCTTGTTTTTTAACCAAACAGTTTCGAGTGCTAATCAAAATCTATTTGAATTGTGCCAAAACTTGTTTTACGAAAGTCCTAGATATTATTACCCCGAAGAAGTTTGAAATTGAAAACTTTCTCAAAAGAGTTTCAATTTGAATAGATTTTGGGTGTTTGAATCTCACCGAAAAACTTGCTTTGACTCGAAATATCTTATACATGCAAAACATGAGCTTCGGCTGTGTCTATGGTCTTTACTCGTGATCTTCGGCTCAAAATGATATGAGTAACTGATTCAAGCTCTTTCATGTCATAAATCTCATGAAAATCAAATTTGAACTCAATTTGCAAAAGGTTGTCGAACTTAAACCTTCTTGCTTAACATAAAGATCATTTGACCATAACTCTTGATTGTACAATCCTATTTGGAAATTTTTTTCAGAAAAATATATTTCATGCAATGAAAATCATTTCTGTAAATTTTCATTTCGAATGTATTTGATTTGAGCAATAGTTGATTCTTTTCACGAATCAAATATGAAATCTGCAAAATTCAGACTTCTCATGGTTTTGCAAAATTCAGACTTTTCAAATGTACTATCGGTTGAAAATAAGAAACCAATATGAGATACTGTATTTCCTATCAGTTTGACAATTAAAATCGATAATATTCAAATTTTTATTCAGGAAAATAGATAAGATTAGTAGTGCAAACTATGCTAGTCTCTCTGCAGGAACATAAAGAATCATGGCTTTGTGATGAAAATTTAAATGAACCAAAATTTCAGTTGAAAATTAGAAAATGGGAAATAATTAACAGAAAATTCAGATTTGGGTCTTTTACTATCAGTTCGAAATAAGAAACCGATAGTGGATGACTATGTAACAAAATATTGTTAGTGATTTTCATCAAGTCTGTAATTCTCATATCTATCAAGTTTGTAATTCATGCACTTTTCGTCTAGTTTTATATTTGTTATACATTGAACCACATATGAACTATTCAATATAAATTTAAGAAATTGACGTGAGCGGCAAGAGCAATATACTGCGGTTTGGTCAAGAACACTTACAGTCGTTCGTGGAGTGGCCTACGATGGTGCGATGCAGTGGCCGGAGGCGGTGGAGAACCCAAATGCGAGCGGCAATGGTGGTGCAAGAGCGAAAAACGGAACATCGAGGAGGTTGGAGTTTTCCGCACGCGAGTAGACACTTATTTGGAAATGTGATCAGTTGGACTAGAGGGAAAATCGTGCGGGTTTAACCTAATATAGGAATCTTTACTATCGGTTAATAATCATAAAACCGATAGTAAAGACAATGGCAGTTAGGGTTTGGAGTATTGCCATTGTATTTCACTATCGGTTTTATGAGTATTAACCGATAGTAAATTAATCCACTATACAAGATCAAACCAAATTGTAGAACAGGGTCTCATAACACAATATGTATTACTATCGGTTGGGAACAAGAAACCGATATTAGACCTTAAATTCATATCGGTTTGGAAATTGAAACCGATAGTAAAATACAATATTAGTGACCCTAAAGGGTTTTCCTGAGAACAATTTCAAATGGGTTTCAGTACATCATTCTGCAGTTGTAAAAACACCTGAAACCCCATGCAAATGACTTCCAATAATTTTGAAATAAATTAACAGTAAAGACCAATCATGGAAAATAAGGTATCATGCATATAGAAACTTTCTTCGAATAGCCAATCAAGATGGAGATATCAAAATGACAAAGCAACCAAAAACCACGAGGAATCTGAGCTATGCAGTTTTCATATTAATTTGTGAAAAGAATCAATTATTACTCAAATCAACTCCAATTGAAATGAAAATTTGCAGAAATGATTCTCAATGCATCACGTATGTTTTCCCAAAGAATTTTTGAAAAATGTTTTGAAGAATTCTTCGATTAAAGATCCAAATAATATACGTCACTTACATATTGCAAATTAGTCAAGAATGGTTCTCCACCCATAATCCTTCTTCGTGGTCATCTCGTAGGTAACTTGTTTCGTCAACATCTTCGGTAGGGACAGATGGAAGAATTCCATCTAAAAATGGAGGTAGTTCATCAAACTGATCATACTCTTCTTCATCCACAACGTCTTCGACCCCAACAATACGTCTCTTACTGTGACGGACAACGTGCAACTTTGGATTGGCCAGGTCAACGATGTAGAACAGCTGTGTGGCTTGCTCAGCAAGTATAAATGGATCATCTTGGTGTGCGACTCTACTGAGATCGACGAGAGTAAACCCATAATTGTCGACTTTAACACCTCGAGAGATTTCGACCCATTGGCATCGAAACAAAGGAATCTTAAGTAATACATAATCGAGCTCCCATATTTCCTCAATAACACCGTAATATGAGTTGAGTGCACTTACTGCCCTGGCATCCTCTGAAATAGCAAGTAGTGTCACTCCACTACATTGCATAGTACTGTTCTCGTCCTGAATTCTTGTGTAAAATGAATAGCCGTTGATGTCATACCACTGCCAAGTCCCTACAGTAAATCTAGGCCCTCTGGCCAACCATGTAACAACTTCATCTACGTTGCCCTCAGAAGCTTGCAGGACTCTATTTTTGATCCACCCAGCAAACTTCCTGTTATGTTCTCTAGTGACCCAAATCTCTGGCTTCGAAGGATTCTATTTCCATAACATTTCCTTGTGCTCGTGTATGTATGGCTCCACCCCTGTCATGTGCTGTAAGACCCAAAAATGGGCTTTTGCATACAGATCACTAGAGGGGACGACTGCTTTAAATCCAATCGTTCCAATGCCCTGAAGCCCGACCTTATGCCGGGACGTAGGAACGCCAATTGGGTCAGCCCCGGCCATATAGTTGGTGCAAAATTCAATCACCTCCTCGGCGGCATAACCTTCAATGATACTGCGCTCAGGCCGATGTCGATTCCTTACATATCCCTTCAAGGTACCCATAAATCTCTCAAATGGATACATGTAGCACAGGAACACGGGTCTACAAAACTTAATTTCTCTGACAAGGTGAACAATTAGATGGACCATAACATCAAAAAAAGATGGAGGGAAATACATCTCCAGCTGACAAATAGTTGTAGTCACATCGCGTTGCAAATCATCCAGTCCATCCAGATCAATTACCTGCAAGGACACAGTTGTAGCAAATATTCAGATCCAAAAAATCTGACAAGTTCCACGAATGGAGCTATTAACTTGCTAGGAGTACACGCTTACGTTGCCAGATATTGTGTTGAAGAAAGAACATAACTTTGTAATTGTCTCTCTGACTTTGGCTGGGAGAATGCCTCTGATAGCAATGGGAAGCATTTGTGACATCAGTACACGACAATCATGGGACTTCATACCAACCAGTTTCAAGTCTTTCATGCACACAAGTTTTTTCAAGTTTGCAGAATACTCGCATGGAACTTTGACACCATATAAGCACTGAGAGAGTTCTGTTTTTTCTCTTTTTGACAAAGTATAGCAGGCCAGGGGGAGGTATGTACGGTTTCCCTTCTCCAACGGTGCAAGCTCAGTCCTTATGCCCATGTCGAGCATGTCATGGCGAACGTTGATGCCATCTTTCATCTTTCCTGGAATGTTCAACAACAAACCAATCAAACTGTCACAAACATTTTTCTCTACATGCATGACATCAATGCAATGTCGAACTTGTAAGTGCTCCCAATATAGCAGATCCCAAAGAATCGATCTCTTCTTCCAAACATTTTTTCCTGGAGGTTTAGAACATTTACCGAACTCAACTTTGATGTCCTTCACGCGCAAGTAAAACTCCTTACCAGTCACAAACACTGGGGCTGATCCTTTCTCAGGATTCCCATTAAATGACTTCCTCTTCTTACGGTAGGCGTGATGCATCAGAAGGAATCTGCGGTGACCCATGTACACTGTTTTTCTGCAGTTCGGTAACCACATGCTTTCAGTTTCATCCAGGCAAATAGGACAAGCCTTGCCTCCTTTCGTACTATACCCCGACAAATTTACATAGGCTGGGAAATTATTTATGGTGCAAAATATCATGGCCCGCGACATGAAATTCTCTCGCTTATATGCATCACACACCCGCACCCCTTCGCTCCATAATTTATGTAAGTCCTCAACTAACGGTGATAGAAACACGTCAATATCACTCCCAGGTTGTCTGGGTCCTGAAATTAGTAACGACATCATGATGTACTTACGCTTCATACATAACCAAGGAGGAAGATTGTAGATGTATAAAAAAACCGGCCAAGTGCTATGCCGACTGCTCATATTTCCATGTGGATTCATACCATATGTGCTCAGCCCAAACCTTATATTCCTCACTTCGTTGCCAAACTCACCGAATGTTCTATTAATGTTTCTCCATTGAATAGAATCAGCTAGATGTCTTAGTTTTCCGTCTTGTTTCCGACCTTCACCATGCCAACACAAGTACTTCGCATCTTTTGGATTTACAAACAACTGTTTCAATCTAGGAATCACAGGCAAATACCACACAGTTTTGGCCGGAGGGCCTTTCTTTACCCCATCACATCAATTGTGATAAATTCTGTCCCCATGCTTATACCGCGATGCACCGTATCTTGGACAAACATGCAAATCCTCGTACTCGTTACGATACAGAACACAATCATTTGGGCATGCATGTAGTCTTTCGATTTTCATTCCCAACGGACACAATAGTTTTTTGGCCTGGTAAACTGATCTTGGCAACTCATTTCCCTCTGGAAACATGTCCGCTAAAAGATCTAATAGCACTGTGAAACTCTTATCGCTCCAACCGTTGCTTGCCTTCAAGTTATATAATCTCAACACAGAAGACAACTTTGTAAATTTTGCACATCCGGGGAACAAAGGCTTCTCAAAATCAACAATTAATTTCTCAAATTTAGCAAAATCATTTTCGCTGTAATCTTCTTCTACATCACGTAACATTTCATCTAAATTGTCATCATCTACATGTACATCCGAATGAACATTATCAATGTTCTGATGATCATCATTACTGCAATCCACTTCTGGGTGCTGCTGAGTGGTAGCGGTGCTCGTTTCCTCAAGATCTTCACCATGCCATATCCAACGAGTATAGCGTGCGTTAAAACTACGACGAATCAAATGACTCCTAATCTGATCAGAGTTGCCGAACCTTTTTAAGTTCATCCAATCTATACAAGGACAATGCATATCTTTCTCTCCCTTCTTCGCCTTTTCTTGCTGAGCAAATTTAATAAACACATTCACACCCTCCAAATACTCAACAGTAGTATGTTTTATTCCATACATCCAATATTCTCGGTCCATCTACAATTATTTCACAAAATTAACAAATTGAAATAAATAATTAATGACTCAGGGCATGCATGCATGAAACATCATCAATTAGCTAGGCCATATGTGTGTGCAGCTACTTAATTACATTAAATGGATATATATGAAACCCTAATTAACTTGATGCATTAATTGGAAGAGCCAGCTAGCTAGCTGGTTAACTTCAGCCATAAATCATTCCTGGCTTAACTTCAGCAAGCTATAGCTAGCTAGCCAACCTAGCCTTCTAGCTAGTTTGGAGCTACATGTATCTAGTTTAATGAATTGGATGTAGAGAGAGAGGGAGAGTGTGAAAGAGTGATCGAGAGAGAGAGAGGTTATGAGAAGATGACAATACCGAGGGGGATCGAATTATCAACCTCTCAGCTAGCTTCACCAGATCACTCTAGCTTGGAGCGTGGATGCACGTACAGTAGAAATGAATCGAGGATGCAAAGTAGGGGTCGAGATAAGTTGTGCAATTTTACTATAGGTTCAAAACCACAACCGATAGTAAACTTTGCTCTCTATTAAGGTCCCCACTATCATAACCATTACTTCATATGACGTCATTTTACTATCGGTTTGTTTTATATAACCGATAGTAAAATTTACTCTATTATATCGGTTGGTACAGTAGTAAGCGATAGTAAAAATTCTGTAATTTCACTATCAGTTACCAAAGACAAACCGATAGTAAAATTTACTCTATTATATCGGTTGGTACAGTATGAACCGATAGTAAAAAGTCCGTAATTTCACTATCAGTTACGAAAGACAAACCGATAGTACTATTTCATCTATTATATCGGTTGGTACAGTAATGACCGATAGTAAAAATTATTTGCATTTCACTAACGGTACACCATAATATAACCTATAGTACAAAGCCTCTTCTTCACTGCTGTTGTCGTACTCTATCGAATTTTTCCCCGATTGCTTATAACCGTTAGAAGATATGAGTTAGTGGATTGCATTTATGTAGTAGTGATTTATAGCCCAAATGAACAAAAGAGCCATTGTGCGCAAGCTGAGAAGAAACAATGCATGCTGACAGTCAGCATAGGTTGCGACCAGTAAGAAGCAAATTTCAGAGAAAACTCAGCTAGCCGTTGTGATAAAAAAAGGAAACAACTCAGCACATACTGACAATTAGCAACACATGCTGACAGTCAGCATCCACAGTCACAGCTCGACAAAAATCATGGATAAAACTTAGCTAGCCATTTGTGGTCGCATATGGAAAGAAGTCGCTGATGCTGACAGTCAGCATCAATCACAAGAACGACCAGTTAAAACAAATTCAGAAATAAAATAGATGACGTCAAAACTTGTAACACCCTGAGTTTGTGGTGAAAATTCTTTTTCATAAAAAGTCATGCATGCATATGTCTCTTCAAGATCAGCAAAATCGGCCAAGTCTTGCTTTATCCTAAGCCCTAAAATCTTAAAATCTTCTCTATGAACCCAAATCAAGATCTGACTTTCCAGATTTGACCTACTACTTATCTTGAGAATAAAAGTCTTCACAAGCCAGATTCAATTCCATATCTAACTTCCAAAATTATCAACTTCTTTTTGTTTTCGAAAAAAAATTAAATTAAAATCCTAATTACCATAAATATTCTGAACTTTGATTTAATCATATCTTAACCTAATCCAGACTAGATTATCGTTGGATTATGATCAAGGGTACGCTAATATCTTAATCCAAAAAGTTGGCAGTCAAATTCTGTCATCTAGACTCTTTTCACAAATTAGTCCAAGAAGTGTCACAGATCAGTCCTTTTAAGATTTTGCCATAAGCCTGAAACGGCTAAAAGCCACAAATCAACTCCAAATTCAAATCTGTTTCAGGGAACACCTCCCAAATGCTATTCAATACAAAATCTTCTTCTGTGAGGATCTCAAAATCTTACCCTAAATCCTAGAATTTAAATTTTGACAAAATTCAGATTCAAATACCCTAAATTACCCTGTTTTCGTTTCATCCGGAAACTACTCAAATGTTCCATATTTTTTCAAATACCTTTGCCAAATTATTTGTTGAAGAAAGTTTGCCATATTTGTGAAGTCAAAATCAGCCCTAATCACTTAAATCCTAGATTTTACATATCAGTTGAAAGCCAAAGTTCAGAAATTGCAATTGAGTCCTAATGCTTGTTTCGACCAGAGCTCCCCACAGCAACGACCAGTGACCAGCGCCAGGCCTTCTCGCCACGATCTTCGCCGCCGGTCGGGCTTTGCCTCCACCTTTGCCGTGCTCGTTTATGCTTGCTTGTGCGCACGTGTCCACACCAAGATCGTCGCTGGGGCAGCGCCAGTGACCAGCAACCCCGCGTGCGTGCGACCAGCAGCGACCAATAGTGGCCGCAGCAGCACTTTGTCAGGAGCTTCACGCCACGTTGCTTTGCCGTGCCAGCCTTGTCGTCACATCTTTGCACCGGCCAGTGCCAAGACCCAACGAGCCGACAATTCGAGCAGTAGCAAAGCTGCTGTTGCCATCCCATCGCTGTCGCTGTTTCTTCACCGCTGTCACCACCTTGTCGGTCGATTCAACGTCTCTCCTTGTCACTCCAAGTCTCAAGAGCTCCCACCTTCTGCTATTTAAACACCTTTCGCCCTGTACAATCTTCAATTCACCAGAAAAATCAGTTAAGTCCCAAAATTCCTCGTTTCTTCTTCTTCTCCGGCGAGCCGCCAAGGAGGAGCATGGTGCCAGCTTAATCCACTGCACCAATCTCCAAATTGCCTCGACCAGTGAGTTCCTCTCGTTCACCTCTCTATGCTACAGTTTTTGATTGAGCTCTGGCGGACCCTAACGCCGGTGATCGCCATAGATTGCATTTGCCTTGTTCTGGCAATGCAGCCCGATTTAGCCCAAATTAGCCTTCTTTGTAGTAGAATAAATTGATCACACAAACCTCTTGAGCAAGCCTGTTCAATTAGAATTTAAATTTGAGCTCGAATTGGAGCTTTCCTATTCTTCTCACGCTGCCGTGAATGCCTCACGTCGCCGGCAAGCTCCACATCACCTCTGACCAAATTAACTGCGCCAACTCATTTCTTTTGTCTCATAGATGGTGTAGCCGAGCCCGATTGTTCAACATTTCCCTATATCATCTTCGCCTCGTTTGTCGTCGTTTTCAACTTGGGTGTCAACACTGGCGAGCTCCAAACCTCAATTGTAACCAGATTCCTCGCTCCAGCACCATCAGCACTACCTCAGGAGCAAAAGCCCTCGATCAATTTCAGGTTTTATCATCTGTAACTCACTGTCACTATGGCCCACTTCTATTCTTCAAGGTCGACGACTTCAACCATGTTATTCGCCACTGTTTTGCCTTTGTTGTTCAATTAACTTCTCTAGTAGCTTCGCTTTGATCACGCCTACCCATTTGACATAGTTGGCGACGCAATTAAAGCCTTGAACCAATTTCACAGCTATGCCCTAGTTTCTGTGCATGTCAAGCTTATGTCAGCCTATGTCAGCCAGCGGCATTAGCTCAGTTTGATCACTTCTGGTTATGCAAATTGAAATCCACTTTGTCTACTAAACTTATGGAGCTATGTTCTACATTTTCTTCAACTACCACAACTTGAAATAAGTCCTTTAGAGTTCTCTAAAGCCATGTCAGGCCTTGAACCAAATGTCGACCTAACGACAATCGTTGTTTTTGATGAAACCAACCATGAACCCTATGTCAATTTTGATGTCTTGAAACTCTAGCAACCTCCAATACTCAATCTTAGTCCAGATTCCTAGAAACACTAGAATCTCGACTCAGTTTAGTTTGCAGTCTCAATCATCTTTAGCATCGTTCAGTTATTATTTTTAAAGGATATCTGCATATAGATCCTAAACATTTTAATATAATTAGTAGTTTTTGTGTGTTTGTCGCCGAGCAGATTCAGAAGCTGAGTTCGAGGACTTCACTGTTGACCCGACACCAACTGCTGATTTTTACAACGCGGAAGGCAAGTCATATTCTTGAACATCTTGAACTTATGTTTTAGGAGTTGCTGTAATATAACCTTGAATATAAGTAGTATTGCATGTGAAAGAGTGATTGAGATATGAAATGTTCACTTCCGACCAGAAGAAATTGTTTCGTTACATGAACTGTTGTAAAATCAATTACATTGCTCATGCAGTACAAGAGGATCAAATAAGCCTTATTTCAAAAGAGAGAAATGATCTTCGGGCGATCATCGAGCTTCAAAGTTCAAAGATTGACACTATCTGTGAGGAGAATGGAACCTTAAAGGTGTTGATTTCGTCCTGCAGCAGTGCTCAATTAGACATCTTCAAAAAACTGAGGTTGGTGGTGACTTTGCTGAAGGCTGATGTGGTCGAGCCTCAAGAGGACAAACCAAGCCTCAGGGAATCAAGCAAACTGGTCGCGGCACAAGCTGAATCACTTCTCGAGTATCTCCTTGGAGATACGAAGCGGCAAGAGGAGGCGATGAAGACCAATGTAAGATCTGTAGCTTCTACCATTCTATGCAAATTAAGACTTCACCACAGCCCAAATCTGAATTTGAATCCAGTGGTGGGAGATGCAGAGATCGAAAGTGAAAATCAGCTTGAAGCCATTTCTGAAGAAGTCAAACTTCTTATCGATGGTCTCTTGAAAGAAATGGGCTTATCATGACTCATTGTAATGAACAATGATCCCATGATTTTTTGACGGTACTTGTAAATATACAGTTATACTATGCAAATGCATGCCTTAGGTTTTTTGAAAGGGTGTACTTGATTTCGTTTGAAATTACGGCCATATTCTCATAGCCCCCTCCTGAGATTATACCTACTGGAGACTTAGTGTTATCATCTTAGGAGAAATATGGGCTTTTGATGATCAGAAATATCTAGTGAGTTTCCCATAAGTTTAGAAATGGTTTATAAAGAAATGTCTCAACCTAGATACAATCATCCGGTCGCGACGATACTAATCTTAATATAATACCAAGTCTTATTACGAACAGGCAGCCACTCGAATGATCAGAAACATGCTAGTAAGTCCTGTTTGTGTTTAGAAATGGCTTATGTAGGAATGTCTTATCTTGATGTGACCATGAGATCGGCCCACAAATCCAACTTGGTTATCATAGTAAGATGGTCATCGGCGACCAGCCCCCAAGCATGGCTCGGTATGGGTGTGACCAAGGAAATACAACGATAATATACTTCGAATAAAAGTACACATAATTTTTCAACAAATCATGCAAATTGAAAAAGATAAAAGAAATGGAAAACTTACACGTAGAACTTGCGTAATTTATCTATTCCAGGTATTGGACAAGATCCTTCCATCCTCGATGGTCGCGTTACTGAAACCACAGTATAAGGGCCTTCCCATTGAGGAGAGAATTTGTTGTGGTTAGACTGGTTTTGTATTTTTCGTAAAACTAGGTCACCCACATGAGGACTACGAGGCCGCACCCTTTTACTCTTATATTTTCGCAAAGCTTGTAAGTACACCGCAGACTTGATCAGCGCCCGATCGTCTCTCTTCAAGGATGGTAATATCTTGGGTACGTTGTTCGAGTTGGTCAGTCTAATCGAATTGATCTACCTGAACAGAACCAATACGAATTTCCATAGGTAATACAACCTCTGCACCATATACCAGTTGAAAAGGTGTTTCACCCGTAGCCTGACTACAAGTAGTGCGTAATGCCCATAGAATAGAGTAGAGTTCATCTACCCAAGCCCCTGAGCGCATCTTAAGGCGATCAAAAACACATTTCTTGATGCTTGCAATATCTGCCTATTGGCAAATGCAACGACACCATTGCTCTGTGGATGAGCTACAGAAGCAAAGCACACTTTGGTCCCAATATCATTGCAATAGTCCAAAAAGAGACCACTGACGAACTAGCAACCATTGTCGGTAATGAGGTGACTTGGAACACTAAATCGTGTGATTATATTCTTATGGAAGAATTTCTTCGCCGCAGCGGCGCTAACGTTGCAGACTGGTTCAGCCTCAATGCACTTCGTAAACGTGTCAATGGCTATGAAGAAGAACTTGTACCCATTGATTGCTTGGGGCATACGACCCACGATGTCTATCCCCTAGACCGCAAAAGGCCATGACAAAAGAATAGTTTGCAAAACATATGCAGGCTGATGGACTTGCCTTGCATGAAATTCACATTGTAGGCATGTCTTGACCAAATGATTGGCATCACCAAGTGCCGAAGGCCAGTAAAACCCTTGTCGGAAAGCTTTTCCCACCAGTGTGTGATATGACGCGTGTGTACCACATACACCGTCATTAATTTCTTTCGAGAGAGATTTACCTTCCTCTTGAGAGACACAGCGCATGAATACTCCTTGAGTACCCTTTCTGTAAAAAACCCTATCTATGAGTTTATAAAGGCGCATTTTTCGATTCTCTGACTGTTGACCCAGCACCCCGAACTGGAAACTTAATTTCTCTTGGAAAACAATAGAAATTAACTCACAATCCTTGGACCTTGGATAGAATTACGCTGAATGGTTATAGAATTCCCGAAGACCTAGGTTTTAATTCCTGCTTTATAAATTTAGATTTCATACCTGCAATTTATTGCTTTAAAACCCTATATCGATAGCTTTAGTAGTAGAATTAGTTATAGAAAAACAACCCCAAAACTCGTTTAGAATTAATCAGTGATCCATTAAGCTATAAAGATGAATATGCTTGTTCCTCGTGGAATTCGACCCTCAAGTGCTCACCGTTCAACCGTCCACTTGCGGTATTACAAAATCACACCGCTTTAGGTGCTATAAAGTTTTTGGCGCCGTTGCCGGGGAACAATGGTAATTCATCTTTTTAGATTAATTTTTGCTGATATAAGTCAATCTCAATTCTCAATCTTGCTTCTATTTTTCTTTTTCCTCTTTGTACACCACTAACCTTTCAGGGAAGTAGTGCAAATCTGATATAATCCAGAATGAGCCACATTGGAAAATCAAACACCAAAAGAAGCCGAATCACCAAAGATGGGTGAACAAAAGAAATTGAAGGATTATGGAATCCCCGTTCAGCATGGGGTTTTAGTCAGGTATTCTTAGACCACTAGTACAGAAAAGTTTTCTTCTATCGGTAAAAAACACCCTTCTACTATCGGTTTTCGTACCGATAGAGATAGACACGATAGAACAAGACAGAACATTTTCTATCGGTAAATAACCGACAGAAGAACTTCACAATTCTATCGGCATATTAGGAGTGTACCGATAGAAAATCCGTCGTAGTGTGACGTTTAGCAGTGGGAAAAGTACCACTATTCTAACGGTTAATTACAAGATTACCGACAGCAAAAAGCTTACTATTCTATCGGCACCTTACGAGTGTACCGATAGAAATCCGTCGTAGTCTGACGTGTAGCGGTGGGAAAAATACCACTATTCTAACGGTTAATTACAAGTTTACCAACAGAAAAAAGCTTAGTACTCTCTCGGTTGGAAATGAGATAACCGATAGAAAAAATCTTAGTACTCTCTCGGTTGTGTATGAGTTCACCGGCAGGAAAAATCATACTCTTCTAACGGTTAATTTCAAGTTTACCGATAGAAAAAACTACAGTAGTCTCTCAGTTATGGATGAGTTCACCGGCAGGAAAAGTCACACTATTCTGATGGTTAATTTCTAGTTTACCGATAGAAAAAGTGGTAGTAGTCTCTCGGTTGTGGATGAGTTTACCGATAGAAAAGTGGTGGTAGTATGTCGGTTCTGAATGAATTTACCGATAGAACATTCACATAAACAGTACGTTATTTACATTCACATATACAGTACAGATGCAATACATTATAGATTGGATACACAATACAGTACAGATGCAAAGAAGGGTAAATTCACAAAACAGATTGACACATTAGACAGTTATTCACATTTATTCACATATATATGGACAAATACAAATTGCAATCCAATGTGGACATTTATTGACATATATATTTATTCACATTATATAAACAGTCTATGCATAGAGTACACGAAAAAGAGAAAATTATCATGGCGGATGGTTGGGCGCAACTTCCTCCATGACATATTGAGCCCAGATTTGTCGAAGATCTCTAATCTTTGCATTTTCGTATGAGTCTTTCGACATGGCGATCTGCAAGCATGTGTGAATACTTAGTAACTAACTTCCTAATTTAGAATGTGACACCCAATTTTCAAATTTGAGTTAGCTATCGATGCTTATCTGGGGGAATTGGGCAAAGTTTGTTTGCACTAGGTCGTACATGTAGCGCAACACATAAAACCCGCATTCCCACGATTGCGGCTGCTGATGGCACTGAGATAATTGCATATGCGAAGACATGTTAGCTATTGTTTCCATAAACTAATTAAGCATAAACAAAAAGTCTCGTGAGTACCTCATATTCTTTCCAAGCTAGTAGGGAGCCCTGCGGTGCGGCATGCCTCCCTCCAGCGGACACATATTTATCAAAAGCCCTGCATTTTAGTTAGTATTGCCAGTTAATGTATTGTCATTAGCTAGTGAGGTGAAAATTTAAATCAAACATATAAGTTACTTACGCCTCCATATTCCCCTTGACCACATATTCGATCAATAATCTGTCACGCATCGAATCGAGGTAGTACACCTCGTTCCTCGGCGGACAGATCACGATGAGGATCCAGTGGCCCCTGCATTGTACGTAAAACAGGACCACTAGCTCAAAGTATATCTCAGGTGTAACATACAAGATCGAGTTAAATTAGTACGAAATGCACTAACCTTTGGTTGTATGGCACCAGAATGAACTCCCTGTCCTGCTGCGCCATCAGTGCCTTGGATATGTACTGCTCAGCGTGCGCGGCGTCGTGCTCCAGCATCGTGAAACTTATTTTCTCTGGGTCAAGGAAACCCACCTTGTCACACGCAGCCTCCGATGCTAGCCTGTACATGCACCTGCATGCAAAGGACAACATTAGTATTGCATAGAAGTTACTACATTTCAAATGAACTACAACAATGCAGAGTTAGCAAACAGAGTTAGAAAACAGCAATACATAGCATCAGCAAACTCACAGGACTCTAGTCCGTATGATGGACATATCGAGCTCCCGCCAGTTGTAGAGGTCGAACAGATCCTCGTGTGCCACGGATATACTCCCGGGCTCACGGTGGAACTGCCCAGGCCTGTAGGGAACTAAGAAGTTCATATTGCGCCGAGCTTGGTGTAGGTACCACTCGTGGAGGTCTCTGGTTGATCAATCCAATTTGCGCAAAGCTGCCTCCGACATGAGTGGGAACCCGTTCCTGAACCTCTCCGGCTATCCCTGTCGCCCTTTTCCCTTGCCTTTGCCCTTGCCTTTTGCCGGGGACTGAGCGCGTACCTTCGAAGGCAAGGGCGAGTTGATGGTGGCTTTCTTCCGAGGTGAAGGCGTGGATGCGCTGGGTGGGGTCGAGGCCGTCTTTGATGTGTCCAGGGTCGCACTAGATCGGGCCTCATGCCCCGAGCTGGGGGCGCAGTCCCCTGGTAGCCCAACGGCAGGCCACTTCAATTAATGAGCACGTATGTTAGATTATGCAAGTTGAGTGTACTGAGTAGGATGTAATCTAAAATGTGTAGGATTTACCGGTTGTGTTAGAAGACACTTCTTGGGCCACTGTACGTAGGAGCCTACTGCCTCAGCAAGTGTCTGCAGTTCCTCTGTTGGGACTGCCAATGGAGAATCGTTGTAGCCCGGCATGGCCATGTCCACCTGTACCTTTGCCAACCTCAACTGCAGAGGTACGCAATGGATCCGGACATCTGGCCCAGACGGATATACGAAGCCGTGTCCAACCACTTCCTGCCTGTCGCCTAGGTGATTCAGTAGGATGCAACCCTCCGGCCTCGATAAATTTGTAAATATTAAAACAGGTTAGCGAAACAACTCTAACAAAATGGGAGTGGCATCAACTTAAGTGCACAGATGAAGGCTTGTAGTACCTCAAGTAGATCCACTGGATCCTGGAGGACCTTCGAAGCGCAGCTGCTTATCCGACCCTGCGGGGTACCGTCGCCCTCGGGTTCCGCATCTGCACTCTTGCTCAGCAATGCATCTCTCAACCGTGCAAACTCTTCCCTCATTTGCGCGACCTCAGACTGCACCTCAGACTGTACCTCAGCCCGTATCTTCTCGGAGAGCTCTGCCTGTACCTCAGCCCGTATCTTATCGGAGAGCTCCGCTTCCTTTTCCTTCCAGGAGCGGGCCTTCTTCCTCGGTGGAGCCGGATCTGCGTAACCGGCCTTCCACGACACAATGGCTCCCACGGCCCGTGTCCGCCCGGGATGCTCCTTATTTCCTAGAGCCCGGGTGAGGATGTCGTGCTCCCTCTGTGGGGTAAACAATCCCTCCGCTGCCTCCTTCTCAAAAGAGATATGTTACATTTAAAGGTACCTTATGAGACAAATTGCCTTATATACACTTGTGCGCACATAGTTTACGAGGTTAGCCAACCTACCATTCGCCTCACAACGTCGACGTCCCCAGGGGTTGCGAACTGCACAGACCCCGTGGATGACACGGACCCCCTCCCCCTACACCATCACTTGCACCTCTCATCCCGGATCTCGGAGAGCGGCAACTCAGGGGTGTCGATGATAGGATTTTGCTCGTCTTCCTTCTTCCACTGCTCCTCCTTCCCCGCATAGCCCCGGGATCCGAGCCGATGCGGGTGGTCGTTCCTCTTCTGGATCACCCTATTCTTCTCGCTAAGGGCCTTGAACTCCTCAGTCCCCTTTTGCTTTGTGAATTCCTCCCATACCTCCTCCGATATGAAGGGGTACTTCTTGCAAGGAGATTTCCCCGCAGCGAGGAAGTTACTGACGAGCCAGCTCTTAAAGGTTTTCCATGTTCCGTTCATGTCCTTCAGGCAGGCCGTCCTAGGTGTATCGTCGGGGATGTTCCACTTAGCCTGTTTTCAAAAAATGCATACAATTAATCACGAGTTAGTTAACTTTAGTGTAAGCCAAGAGAACATGATTACGAAAGAGTTCAGCGATTTCAGTTAATTTTACCTTCACTTCCACCCACAACCTATCCCTCTCGTCCGCCGTCACGTCCTTCCAGCTCTGCACGGTGATCTTCACCCTTTCTTTCGCCAACAGCCCAACGTAGGCCGCGTACTTCCCAGCATTCTTTCCAATCGGCCTCCCAAATTGGTTGAACTCACAAGAAAGATCCGTGCGTTTGGCCAAACGGCCAAACGTCATCGCGTCTCGTCCCACCCTCTTGCGCCGTGATGTAACAGCTGCATCTTCAGTTACGTTGGGGTTGGCCCTAGTCGAACCACTGGTACCATCCGATGAAGACGACAACATGTCTTTCCCTACAAAACCATCAACAAACCATCAAAAATTTAATGGAAACACAAACCAAATCATTTTACAAAGAAAAAGGACCTATTTTAAATATTTTTTTCCATCGGTAAACAGAAAAACTACCATGCAATTAATACAAGATAAGATTCTATTTCTCAGCATTTTCGTCTACACATTTTCATATAGGAAGCAGGCAACATATGGCAATTAATTCTTCTTGGAGTTCCATAACTCAGTCCAGGACTGGAATCTAATTAGGGCTGCAAAAGGGATGTCCGAACAAAATAATACTAAAAGAAATACATGAATAAATTACTTCTTGAACTGTTCAGAAATACATGAATAAATTTTATTGATAAGCCACTACTCACTGTCATCACATAACATTCTCAATGATTTTCTATACTAATATTCATGGGCCAGCATTATTATTTCACACATAAATATGCACACAAGCATCTAAGTGCCACTGTGCATAATCTGACAAACCTAATGCTAATGGAATATAAAGATATTGAAGTAGCACAGAAAGTAGGTCACAACCAAAAAAGGAATAATATGGTCTATAGCACCCTCTCTTGGTTATCTTTTGCATTACCTGTATGCAAGTCATCAGGACTGCATCACATCTATTAGTTTGGGAAAGTTCATATATGACATACAGGTAATGCAAAAGATAACCAAGAGATATGCATTTGAAACATATACATCGAAGACCCATCCACATTGCCATATATTCATACCAAGTGAGTAAAAATTCCCAACCAAACTAGTACGTACATTGCATGCCTCATGTCCTTCCAGATCCAAAGTTTTAATAGTACGTTGTTCAGAAATATTTTCTATTGGTAAACACAAGAGCTGCCGATAGAGCAGACAAATTGTTTCTATCGGCAAATACAGGAGATACCGATAGAATATGTGTACGAACAACTCCAGCATATAATGTGCATTACATGGCAGTTGCATACAATTGATCACACATACAGTAGTATAGATAAGTTAAAATCTCAAAATAGGTTCATTACAGCATTGGAACATATTATGTCAACCCTAATTTAAATCAACATTGCCCGCGGAATGTACATAATCCAACACAATAGGGAACCTAGTGTAATTGCAAAACTCGAAGAATTAGTACGTACAAAACACTAAGATCAAATAAGGAAGATGCTGGAAATAGAACGACGAATTAGGGTATTTACGGTGATCAGTGCTGGTGATGGAGAGGGGGTGTACAACGCAGCAGCGGCCGGCGAAGGACAGAAATAAGAACCGGTGGCAATGGCGAACCAATGTCCAGCCGGCGATCGTCGTGTGGGAGAGAGGAAGTGAGTGGTCACGGCGGAGGTTGTGGTTTTCTTCGCTCTCGAAGAGACGCAGTGCTCTAGGTTGGAACTGTTCGAATGGAGCGAAACTCAAGGGCCGTGTACGAGTAATAAAGTAGTGTATGACCTTTTCTATCGGTACAACAAAATAATACCGATAGAATTATGTCCGTTTCTGTCGGTACAACAAAATAATACCGATAGAAAAAGTAAATTTCCCGGAAAAATATTTGAATTAGTGGATTCCTTTTTTCTATCGGTATAAACAATAAATTTCCGTGAGACCAATTTTCCCCGAAAATTTTTTTAATTAAGTTTATGAGATTATAGTATTGTGTTCCATTTTTCTATCGGTAAAAACAACAAAATACCGTCAGAAAATGAAAAGGTAAACACAATTTAACATCAAACAGACCGTGCTTGCAAGCTGCAGAATGATAAAGAAAGTGGGAAGATAGCCGAAAAATTGGAAAATTGGCATCAAAAAAAATTATTCATTCATTATTGTTTTATCACTTAAAAAAAATTAAAACCCAAAATGCTAGGTCAAGGGGTGGTCTTAGCCCTGGCTGCATGTAGAATAGAGTCAGTTTGACTTGCAGCCAGGACACAGGACTCCTCTAGCGACAAGTTGTCCCTAGGATCAACTAGTACAGCGTCGAGAAGGCCTGCGACCTCCCTCAGTTTCGCTATGGTATCCTTCATAGTCAAACCGCAGCAAGCGATGGTCATATCCGCGGCTTTCTTCTCCTCGCGAAGACGCCTCGTCCTCGCTCTAGCATTGTCACCATCCGTCTTCATGCGCTGAATACGCTAAAAGAGATCGTCAAGGTCAAGCCGTAGCTGAGTGTGCTTGTCCGTAAGGAGCTTGTGCTCCTCCTGGAGGGCCCTCAGTTCGGCCTTCACTTTGCCAGTGTCTTCCACGGCTCCCATTTCCTGTGCAAAGCAACAGGTCAAGAATGTAGTGAACATGGATTGACAATACAGGGGTAAACCCAGGAGATTTAGAGTTCTTACCGGGGAGGGTGTGGCTGACGATCCCATCGAGGTTGCCATTGTGAAAGAGAAGATGAGGAGTCGAAGCATTCGAGGATTAGAAAAACACAAAAATACCGCAACGCATGGCGAGGTACTTATAGAATTTCCAAGGCGACGCATGGCGACACGGTTGAGAATTCAAAGCGCCAGAGTATTGTTCTGTCGCGCCCCGAAACTGGGACTACGACTACTCCTGTAGAGACCTAGCTCGCTGCAGCTAGTCCCATATATCCATAGCATACACATACCCTTGACTTCCCAGGATAAGTCAAGCACAGGAGTATATCACATTGCAACAGAGTCACTTACAAAATATTTAAGCAGTGTGGCCTGCTGCCCTTAATATTACATAAGGAGATTACAATGCCTTCGCGGCATACATGGTTTAGCAAAATAACATCTACACAGCAGAAGGTAGGTGACCCACCCACAAAGAGAAGTGGACGGCAGAACAACACACATTAGGGCAATGGCGGGACTGACTCTTCTCCTTCTAGATCCAAGAAGTCCTCCATGCCTTCGTCTTGGTTGTGGAATGCTCCATCTACTGAATTGTAGGTTGCAAGAGTGAGTACTTACGTACTCAGCAAGTCATAGGTAAGAGTAGATACATATAGTAGTCATGATATGAACCTAGACTAGTCAAGAATTATGGATGTTTGTAAAATAATCTTTTTCTTTCCTGGCTCAACTCATGGCAGCACCTTTCTATAACATCATCATTCATGTTCACTAAATTATAGCACTACCGCGACACGTCGACACACGACAGCCCACGGCAGCACTCCTTATCATGACAACACATGTCATTTGGGTAATCTTGATTTAATATATTTTATTTAGAAAATAATACTTGTGTCACACCCCGTGGATTTAATCCACCGCAGCAGACTCCTAAAACTAGGGAGCACGAAGTATTCGAATACATTTTTAACTCTGCAGAGAGGTACCAATTTACCCGCAAGATATTCCACTTTCAAGCCCATCCTATCAGAATGATTGGACCCCTGACTCACTTCATACTGTGAGCGGCAAGGTGGAGATAACAGGAACTTTTGTTATGTTTCACTTACAATTCACCCCTGACCTTGCAGTTTTCTTCACACAAACCGCAGTTGTGGCGGGCTATACCCCCACCCCTAAGCCTCTTCCCATTACTGGGTCAACGTGCTTGATCAAATCACATTCAGTGATACGTGGAGGAGCTGAACCCCGTGAGTTTAGTGTATTACTTTCCATCTCATGCAGGGGTTTCATGTGCGATTCACATAAGTACTTGTTCAGGCCTGTCCCATACCAGGCTTGCGGTTAGTACATTGGTTCATGCCACTAGACGCACAACACAAGGTTCTAGTCCTTATATGCCAGTAACCAGACCATCCACAACCCGGCACCTTCAGTGCCTGCACATCCTTTGCAGTCTAGCACCTCCAGTGCTACCACCATTCCATACCATTTTCCTGGTCACGGCTAGGGGTTTTATTTCATGAATATAAATGTATAAATATATAATAGTTCATGGCTCAAAACTTGTTTATTTCACATTTCACGAATAACCAGTTTAGTACTGCCAATTCATAATTCAACCATTTTCAATCTTTCTCATGCAATATTATCTATATTCAAGGTTATGTTATAGCAACACTTAAAATATATGTTTGAGATGACCAAGAATATGACTTGCCTTCCGCGTCGTAAAATACAGCAGTTGATGTCGGGTCTATAGTGAAGTCCTCGAACTGGGGCTCTTGATCTGCTCTCCAATCAAACAAACAACCAATAATCACAATCTTTTCAATACACTATTGTACTATATGCAATAATGCAAAGATGAAGTCTTGATGATTCTGAGATGATTAGGTTTAGAAACTGATTAGGATTAGGTTATGGGAATCAAGGTTAAGGTTAGTTGCTGAAGGTTTACAAGGTTCCAAATGTCTCAAAATATCAAAATGATATCAAGGTTGCAACTGGTTCGCTCAAAAACAGCGAACGTCCTTAGGTCGACATTCGGTTCAAGGCATCGACATAGGGTCGATGGATGATAGAGGGGTTATCTCAACTTGTGGCAGTAGAATAAAATGTAGAGCACAACTCCACAAGTCTAAGGGACAAGGTTATGCTCAAAATGCACATCTGGAAGGAAGTGAAAAGGGCTAATGCCACTGACTGACACAGCCTGGCATTGATCTTGACATGGCCAAAAACTAGGGCTTGCCATATCTTTTGATCTAGAGCTCCAAATGATGCACCACTTTGTCTGGGAGGTAGGAATTGATAACAGGAACAAATCATTCAACAGGATCCAAAGCTGAAAATGGCTGGAAGATGATGAAAATCGGTGAAGAAAAGTGGTGGCGACACGGCACAGTGAAGCCACTGGACAAGGTTTTTGGCATGGCTATAACTTCAAATCTGGACAGTTTCAGAGATCGGGCTAGAAGACAAATATGCTAAGGAGGTTGAAGCACATCCTCTGGACAAGGTGGCTGAAGCTGAATCGGGCGGGAAAAAGCTTTGCGGTGATCGGCGCCGGAGAAGAAGACACTGATATTGGGGGTTTTTGATACAGGAGATTTGAACTCAATTCCAAGCTTGGGGAGTGAAAGAGAGGTATGAGTAAGCTATCTGGACAATCAATTTGGCCGGAGGATGGCCGGTGTGGCCTGGCGACGATCGCCGGCGACTGGTGGAGCTCAAATTTGGGGAAACCTTCGATTCGAGCTCAATCTGGAGATCTGGATGCATAGGTTGCTAATTAGAGCTCACTGATCAATTTGTTTCACAGATTCGAAGACTAATTCGGGGTAAATCGGGCTGCATTGCCGGAACAGGGCATTTAGCAATTCCAGTGATCACCGGCGTTAGGGTCCACCGGAGAGAAATTCAATGCAACAGTACAATCAGGAGGATAAGAGGTACTCACTGCTAGCTTCAATTTGGCAGGAGATGCAGTGAAGTGTGCTGGCACTGTGAGGCCTCGAGCTGGTCTCGCCGGAGATGAAGACGACAGCGAGAGGATTTTCGAATTGGCTGAGTTCTGGTGAAGTGAAGATGTTACAAGGTATGGGGTTGCTTATATAGGCCAGAGGCAGAGCTTGCAAGGAGGTAGCAGCAAGGACAGTTGACTGGCCGGGGACTTGACTGGCCGGGCGCAGGCGCGACAATGGTGACGGTGAAGCGATGGCGCACAGGCGATGGAACGGTTGATGAAACTGTTGCTTCATCGGGACGCAATGGTGTCGGGCGGTGCAAAACAGTGGCGACAACGGCTGGCAAACCAAGCAACGTGGCGAAGAGTTGCTGGCAACGGTCGCGCACAGGAGCAAAACTGTTCAACGGCGCTGCCACGACGATGGCTAGTACACAGACGCGTGTGCACATGCAAACTCAAGTGAGCATGAGCTCAGGCGCAGCCGAGGCGTGGCCGGCGGCGAGCGAGCACGGCGCAAGGACTACGGCGAGCTCTGGTCGTGAACTGGCTGCTTCCCTGGTCGAATTAGGGGCCTGATTGCAATATTTGATTTTCGAGTTTGGACCAATCTGTAATTCTGGAGATTTGGAAGGTTAGAGTTGAATTTGATTCTGCTGATTTGGCAAACTTAATTCCATAGAAGATTTGGCACAGATTAAAGATAAAATTTGAGATGTTCGGATGATTTTTGATATGAACTGAAAACAGAGTAGATTAGGGTAAAATAAATCTGAATCTTATTGATCTCTAATTCTGGGATTTAGGGTTTGATTTTGAGATACTCATAAAAGAAGAATTTGTGTTGAAAAGCATTTGGGAGGTGTTCCCTGAATCAGATTTGAATTTGGAGATGATTTGCAACATTTTGGATGATCTGCGATACTCTTGGACTGATTTGCGAAAAGAGTCTAGATGATAAAATCTGGCTGCCAACTTTTTGGATTAAGGTATTGGCGTACCCTTGATCATAATCCAAGAATAATCTGGTCTGATCTTGGCTAAGATTTTGATTATATCTGAATTTCCGAAACTTAGGGTATTTGGGTATAAGATATTTCTGTTTTCGAAAACAGAAAGGAGTTGATAAATCTGGAAGTTACAGATAGAATTGGATCTGGGTTCTGAAGGCTTTTAGGTTTAGGATAACTGATAGATCAAATCTGGCAAGTCAGATCTTGACTTGGGGTCACAGGATAGATTTTGGAGATTTAGGGTTTGAGATAGATACTGATCTAGCTACTACTACAGATACATGCATGCTGTTCATGAAGAAAGTTTTCACCCCTAAACTTAGGGTGTTACATGTTCTATCGGTACAAACAGAAAAAAACCATCAGACAACAAATACCGTGAGACTAACGAATTTATTCTAACTGTACAATATAATAATACCGATAGAATAAGTACACTTTTCGCAGTGAAACTTTCGAAGTGCCTGAGACACATTAAAGTAGCGGATGTCCTTTTGTATCGGTAGAAATAACAAAATACCGTCAGAAAAATTGATTTTTGGAGAGCTTAATTTGAAGAAGCAAGAGGCTGCGGTGATATTTTTGCATGTGCTATTTGAAGGGAAGAATTAAGTATTTATAGGATAAAGGTACTGTACATGTTAGAACTCATGCTGTGGAGTAAAATTGAGATATATTAATGCTGTGAACTAGCTTATCATTAAGTTCTAAAGAAAAATGTACTGCCTGATATATTAATGATAAGTTCCTCACCTTGCTGTAGAACTTGTGGGCTATTTGCTTGGCATTTATCCCTGAAATAGAAATTAATCATCAATGGTTCTCAACCCATAATCCTTCTTCATGGTCATCTCGTAGATACGTTGTTTCGTCGATATCTTCAGTATGGATAGATTGAATGTCCTCTAAAAATGGAGGTATTTCATCAAATTGGTTATACTCCTCTTCGTCGACAACATCTTTGACCCCAACAATACGTCTCTTACTGTGGAGGACAACATGCAAGTTTGGATTGGCCGGGTCAACGATGTAGAATACCTGTGTGGCTTGCTTTGCAAGTATGAATGGATCGTCTTGGTGTCCGACTCTACCAAGATCGACGAGAGTAAACCCGTAACTGTCAACTTGAACACCTCGAGGGATTTCGACCCATTGGCATCGAAATAAGGGAATCTTAAGTAATCCGTAATCGAGATCCCATATTTTGTCAATAGCACCGTAATATGAGTTCAGCGCCCTTACTGACCTGCCATCCACGGAAATAGCAAACAGTGTCACTCCGCTACATTGCGTGCGACTTTTGGCGTCTTGAGCTCTTGTGTAAAATGAATACCCATTGATGTCATACCCCTGCCAAGTCCCTACAATGAATCTTGGGCCTCTAGCCAACCATGTCATAGTTTCACTTACGGAGCCCTCGGCAGCTCGCGTGACTCTTTCTTGGATCCACTCAGCAAATTTCCTGTTATGTTCTCTGCTGACCCAAACGTCTGACTTCGGAGGATTCTGTGACCGTAACATTACCTTGTGCTCATGTATGTATGGCTCGACCTTCGTCATGTGTTGTAAGACCCAAAAATGTGATTTTGCGTACACATCACGAGTGGGGACGATAGCTTTGAATCCACTCGTTCCGATTCCCTGAAGCCTACCCTCGTGTTGGGACCTAGGAATGCCAATTGGGTCAACCCCGGCCATATAATCTGTGCAAAATTCAATCACCTCCTCGGCGGCATAAGCTTCCATGATACTCCCCTCGGGTCGACGACGAGTCCTTACGTATCCCTTCAATACACCCATAAATCTCTCAAATGGATACATGTAGCACAAGCACACGGGTCCACAAAACTTAATTTCTCTGATAAGGTGAACAATCAGATGGACCATAACATCAAAAAAGGATGGAGGGAAATACATCTCGAGCTGACAAAGAGTTTTAACCATGTCGCGTTGCAAAGCGTCCAATCCATCCGGATCAACTATCTACGAGGACACAGTTGCGCCAAATATTCATATCAGAAAAATCTTCTAATTAAGCTCCACAGATGGAGGTAATGAACTTATAGTACGAGTGCACGTACTTACCTTGCAAGATATTGCGTTGAAGAAATAACATAGGTTTGTGATTGTCTCTCTGACTTTAACTGGGAGAATGCCTCTGATAGCAATGGGAAGCATTTGTGACATCAGGACATGACAGTCGTGGGACTTTGTGCCAACTAGTCTTAGGTCCTTCATGGACACAGGTTTTTTCAAGTTCGCGGAGTACCCACATGGAACTTTAACACCGTGCAGGCACCGACAGAGTTCTGTTTTTTCGCTCTTGGACAACGTATAGCAGGCTGGAGGGAGGTATGCAAGCTCAGTCCTTATCCCCATTTCCACCATGTCACGACGAGCTTTCACACCATCCTTTGTCTTTTCTGGAATGTTCAACAACAAACCAATCAAACTATCACAGACATTTTTCTCTACATACATAACGTCAATGCAATGTCGAACTTGTAAGTGCTCCCAGTACGGTAGATCCCAGAGAATCGATCCCTTCTTCCAACCATTTTTTTCTCGAGGTTTAGAATGCTTACCGAACTCAGCTTTGATGTCCTTCACGCGCGAGTAAATCTCCTTACCGGTCAGGAACACTGGAGCTGATCCCTTCTCAGGCTTCCCGTTAAATGATTTCCTCTTCTTACGGTACGTGTGATGCACCGGAAGAAACATGCGGTGATCCATGTACACTGTTTTCCGGCTGTTTCGCATCCACATGCTCTCAGTTTCATCTAGGAAAATAGGGCAAGCCTTGGTTCCTTTCGTACTATACCCCGACAAATTGCCGTAGGCCGGAAAATCATTTATGGTGCAAAATATCAGGGCCCGCAAGATGAAATTCTCTTTCTTGTATGCATCCCACACCTGCACCCCCTCGCTCCACAATTTCTGTAAGTCCTCGATTAAAGGCGCTAGAAACACGTCAATATCATTTCCGGGTTGTCTGGCTCCTGAGATTAGTAAGGCCATCATGATGTACTTGCGCTTCATGCATAACCAAGGAGGAAGATTGTAGATGCATAAAAGAACCGGCCAAGTGCTGTGCCGACTGCTCATATTACCATGTGGGTTCATACCATCTATACTCAGCCCGAACCTTATGTTCCTAAGTTCACCGCCGAACTCAGCAAATGTTCTGTTGATGTTTCTCCATTGAATAGAATCAGCTGGGTGTCTCAGTTTTCCGTCTTGTTTCCGGGCTTCAGCATGCCAAAGCAAGTGCTTCGCGACTTTCGGATTTGCAAATAGCCGCTTCAATCTAGGTATCACAGGCAAGTACCACACTGTTTTCGCCGGAGGTCCTTTCTTTACCTCGTGACGTTCACTGTCAATCCGGTCCCTACGCGTATACCTCGATGCGCCGCATCTTGGACAAACATGCAAACTGGAGTACTCGTTACGGTATAACACACAATCATTTGGGCATGCGTGTGTTCTTTCGATTTCTATTCCCAACGGACACAACAGTTTTTTGGCTTGGTAAGTAGATCTTGGCAACTCATTTCCCTCTGGAAGCATGTCCGCTAGAAGATCTAATAGTGCCGTGAAACTCTTATCACTCCAACCGTTGCCTGCCTTCAAGTTATATAATCTCAGCACGGAAGACAGTTTTGTAAATGTTGCACATCCAGGGAACAGAGGCTTCTCAGAGTCAGCAATCAGTTTCTCAAATTCACAGAAGTCGTTTTCGTTGTAATCTTCCTCTACATCACGTACATCTCATCTAGATTGTCATCATCATCATAATCTACGTGCACATCGGAATGAACATTATCACAATTCGGATGATCATCGATATTATTGCAATCCACATCCGAGTCCTGCTGATTGGTAGTAGTGGTGCTTGTTTCCTCAAGATCTTCGCCATGCCATATCCAATGGGTGTATCGCGCGTTAAAACCACGACGAATCAAATGACTCTTAATTTGATCAGAGTTGCTAAACCTCTTCAAGTTCATACAATCTGTACAAGGACAGAGCATATTTTTCTCTCCCTTCCTCTCCTTTTGTTGCTCAGCAAATTTAATAAACTCATTCACACCATCCAAATATTCAAAAGTAGTACGTTTTATTCCATACATCCAATATTTCCTGTCCATCTACAATTAACAAAATTTAACGAGTCAGCCATGCATGCATGAAACCTGCCCGATTAAGTTATGTATATGTACATGTACAGCCTCTTACAATAGACGTGTTGAACCCTAGCCTGACGAAATTAACACTAATTAACCTAGCTAACTACACAATACAAGCTAGTTAGCTCCTAACACATGATGCATTTCCAGCTACCTAGCTCCCAAGCTTACAGCTACAAACTTAATTGGAACTACACAATAGAGCTAGCTTGCAAGTAGAGAGGGAGGGAGATCTAGAGGGAGAGAGAGATAACTGTCGACAATTAATCATACCTTAAAGAGAGGGGTGCAATCAACTTCCCTCCAGCTTGCGCTGATCACCCTAGCAGTGTAGCTGCGATCGTGGAACTTTCATCACAAACAGAGGGACAGAGAGTGCAACAGAACAAATTACAGCACAGCTCAGCAATGGTCGAGTGGGGTTTTCCTTATAATGGAGCTTTTTCTAACGGTAAATACATGAAATAACCGTTAGACTAACTAAGGTAATTTGCCTCTCACATATTCTATCGGTAAAAACACACATATACCGTTAGAGAATGTACATACTGAACAAGCACAGCTTTTGTTCTATCGGTAAATATATGTATTTACCGTTAGATGATGCATGACACATGAACATGAGTTTTTCTATCGGTAGATTTGTGTATTTACCGTTAGATGATGCATGACTGAGCAAATATATGTGTTTTCTATCGGTAAATATGTGTATTTACCGTTAGAGGAGGTACTTGTAATGCACATGACACCAGTTCTCACATCCAAGGAATCATACCAATGTAACATCAAACAGATCTTAACTACAAGATAAAGCAATATTTCAAGAAATGCTAATTTGTGGATTAACTTGGAGACACAAAAATACATTTCTTAGGTACTCGGGACTTCATCTTGCCAAAAAAATTACACATGCCAGTTCACAAATTCAGGTACAAACATACACATGCCAGTTCACCAATACAAATTCAGGTACATGTCTGAAACAGCAGTACAAATACACACCTACCAACCAATACAATTAAATACACAAATACTCCCTACACATTCAAGTTCATGTCCCAATTAGCAATACATGATACACAAATATACAACAATATACAAATACAACAATTCACACATTCGATGTATATTAGAAAAGCCACGTCTGAAATTAACAACAGATCACGACGAGGACCCAGTGGCCCGTACATTTTACTTAAAAGAGAACCTTTGCAGGTTGCAGCAATGCAACTAGCGACTACAAGTTAGACCTGATACATAACAAATCCATTCATCCAAAACAACAAATGTCTGAACCACATTGGACTTAACCATAGGAGTTCAGGTCGAAGATGCCCGAGGAGCTGGAACTGCCGTCGACTTACATTTGTACGTATTGGTGATTTCCTCGGACTCAAACTCGATCAACTCAACTCAACTCAACTCCATTAACAAAAAGAACCGACCTTCCAAGATGTTGTTCTGTGTAGTGATGGTGTAAAATGGCTGTGTAAATAACAACAATTCTTCTTCTCCAAGCAGGTAAGCATCTGGCCACAAGCTGATGCAAAAAAAAATGTAAGATGCTTTCTATAGGTCCTGATTTGAGAAACACGCAGGGCTTAAGGATCTTCTCGACCGAGCCAACCAAGATATCGCATTTCACGTCCTTCCAGCTCTCGACGGTGATCTTCACCGTTTCTTTCGCCAACAAGCCAACGTAGGTAGCGTACTGCGATGAAGAACCGTGAAATACGTTGCCCCTCATGAGCATCATCCAAGGACCTGCAAAGATCATAATCATATTGAAAAGAAGACACATCAAAATGAAGGATACAAAAAAAGCAGAATAATTGCCATAATCGGATTAGAATGATTTACGTACCTTGCTTGGGATGCGGAAGTCTAGAGGGCGTCAACGGAGGTGCGGAGGTGCAGCGGTCGCCTGTAGAGGTGTGCCGGCCGTCCATGGAGCTTACGGGTTAGGACTACGAGCCCCAGATGAACTGTGAGAATGAAGAGACATACCCCTGTATTTATAGTACTAGATAAATTCTATCGGTACAAACACCGCATACCGTTAGTCATTTTATATATATTCTAATGGTAAAAAATCAATTACCAATAGAACAAAAACATCTGTAGAAGTCGAATGGCTCTATCGGCACAATACATATTACCTATAGGAATTTTTGTCCACACTCTGTCGGTATATACGTACATTGCCGATAGAATCATACTAATTGTAGAAGGCGAACAGTTGTAAAATATTTTTTCTATATTCTAACGGTATAAACATTAATTACGGATAGAATAAAACTATTTGAAGACGAACAGTTCTAAGCAATTTTTGATATATTCTAACGGTAAAAGAATACATTACTGATAGAATAAAAATATTTGTAGAAGGCGAATGGTTCTATCGGCACACTACATATTGCCGATAGGAATTTTTGAGATATTCTGTCGGTACATTAATAAATTACCGATAGAATAAGTCTAGTTGAAGAAGTCGACCAGTCCTATCGGCGCACAACATTCTCCCGTCAGTACTTATGCATCTCTTCTAACGGCAAATATGTTCATCACCGCTAGAGTAAATCATACTGCTTCTTCTATCGGTAAGTTTCTTACAAACCGATAGGAAAAATTCACCCGTTGGCCTTTTTTGGCCGTGAGGCACATTTTCTATCGGTTTTCTACTAAAGCGCCAATAACCGATAGAATATAAGGGTTAGTAAACTGCATTTCTGTACTAGTGGATCAGCAATCGAAACCAATAATTTTGAAATTAATCCTGCACTATTAAATCTGATACAACAAAATCAATTCAGTGGTTTTGCCACAGAAGATCCTTCGTTGCATGCATCTCCATATTTTTCTTGCACATTGTGATACTGTTAAAATTAATGGAGTTTCGTAGGATGCGCTACTATTGCATCTCTTTCCTTTCTCTCTTCAAGATAAGGCGAGAGCATGGTAGTACACTCTACCGCCCGCTACAATAGCAACGTGGGATGAACTCTCACGAATTTTTTTCAATAAATTTTTTCCTCCATCTAAAACAGCATATATTCGAAATCAGATTGTTTGTTTTACTCAGCAGGGAGGAGAATCACTGTACCAAACATGGATTGGTACAAGGAACTTTTGAGGTCGTGTCCACACCACAGCCTGGAAAAGTGGCTTGTAGTTCAAACATTTTATAACGCTTTGAATTACACGGCACGGATGAATGTTGACGCCATAGCTGGCGGTGCACTCATGAACAAAAGCGTTGATGAAGCGTATGATCTAATTGAAGGTATGACATAAAACTACATGCAATGGGGGAATGAACACACTACATCAAGACTGATCCAACTGCAGCACCAACTCCATCAACAGCAACAGTCATATGAAGCACCATGGCCATCGTTTCAGCAACAACAACAAGAACCACCATACTAGCCACCACATCAACGGCAAAATCAACTTGAACAATCCAACATCGAGCACATGCTAGACGCTTTTCTAGAAAATCAAGAGAAGGAAAAAGTTGCACTGAACCAGAAGATCACTTCCATCTCTACACATGTTCGCATGCTTGAGACTCAATTCGTGCGAATGGCCAATCACGCACCAATGACTTCTAACTCTCTTCCTTCTCAACCTATCAACCCTCATAATTCTGAACATATTAATGTTATATCTTGTGTTGATACTATTGATTTGAAAGGTGCAGGAACTTTCCAAAAAGAGAAGGTGCAATCGGAACCAACAAAGATGCCTACCAAGGATTTGGTGCCGACTGACGAGGATTGATACCCGAGCTAGATCAAATAAATGCACGGCTGGTTCAGGACAGATTCGAACCAGACAAGCGCCTGGTGATGCGAACTCAAGTTACTCCTAGAAGCACAATCATGTGGTCGCAGGCTTTACGCGATCAGACCGTAGCCAGTGCGCGGTCAAGAGTTCATATGCCATACGCGAACAGAAGATTGCAGATAGTGCGCAGACAGGTAACAACGCACGGTCAGAACACCTTCGACCAGGGAACACGGGATTATTTTGTCCCTATAACAGTAATATCCCGTGTATCCCGAAGATTCTTCCACGTATGGAGACAACCGTCAGGAGGTTAATACGTGCGGTTTTCCATGAATAACATGTGTTCAACCTGCGTAGAGGTTAAAGGCAGTTACCAAAACTGTATCCAAGCAACTGTTCCATGCCGTTATGACTTGGCACCCTTTCGACCAGTATAAAGGTGTAGCCCAAGGCATCAAACAGGGGATGGAATCGAGACAATCGAACAACCAGATGATCATATCATCAAGTCAAGCAATCAGAAGACACTAGTCTAAGTTAGATAGCTTTCACAAGCCTTCCAGGCATTGTCTTACACATAGAAAAATCTTCGCCTGTGAAGATCTTTTCCATAACTCTGTAACTCTTTTTATCATACATAGTGAAATCCCAATAGGACGTAGGGCTATTACTCCCACCATCGAGGGCCCGAACCTGTATAAACCTCTCTGTGCTCCAGTTATCTTTTATTCAACATACCTTCCCGGAGGGACACCCTGAAAGGTCTCACAACCTACGAATTCTGCATAAGTTCGGCTAAGGACCCCGAGTCCGAATCGTCGACAGCTGGCGTCCACCGTGGGGCCTTTCTCAAGGCATTCTAATTTTCATCCGGAGGTTCACTGAATCATGGCTGGAGTATATGATTCTAAGAACGATTTCGATCTCGAGGATTACGCTGACATTCCGATGCCTTCTCCGAGCGATCCTGTCCTGATGGAGGAAACTGGAGGTGAGGACCTCCCGGAGGTCGAATCAACCCTCCAGATCATGTCTATCGACCAGGAGGTGACTAACGCAAGGTTAGAACCTACTGAGGTCCTTAATGCGTTAGAAGGTGAATCCGGTCCGTCATACGACCCTACTGAGGGGAAGCATGATGTCGACCAGGAAATCAGCCCGGGGAGGTTTGATCCTGATAACCTCCATCGTCTCTTTGATTTCGAGTCTGACTCGGAACAAACCGAGATGTTTTCTCCCTCGGCGACCTCTCTCCCTAGATAGTTCGCTGCCTTGCTGGAGGAAACTCCTGATCAACAGGCTGCTAGGGAAGAACAGGAACGCAAATAAAAGGAGGATCAAGATCTCGAGCAACAAGACAACGAACTACGCAGAACTGCCCTAGAGGCTCTTCAAGATGCGCAGGCTCATTACAATGCTACTCCGAGTTCTTCCCGACGATCACGTGGTCGTAAACGCGACTAGATACCTTCTTTGCCTCCGTAGCGTTTCCCGGTGGACGAAGAAACGGTAACATCTGGTGCTCCTAGGAGAAGTACGGATGGCCGGCTTCAATCTATCGCGGAGGTCATGCATAATTTTCCTCCTACGGTCACGGATGCGCAGAAACCGGCCTTCACCAGAATCCTGGCAGGGAGGTTGGATGAGGTCGCATCTGAGGCGACCCATACGGTCTCTTCCCGATCGGTGACACGTTCCCACAACCGAGAGTATTCTCACTCTGGTTCTGGTCGACGGAGTCACCCGCCACCTGTACCATCCCACTAGGACAAGTCCAGCCGGGCGCAGGATTCTCGTGATAGGGATCGAGCCCCTGTCCACTCTTGTTTAGGACCACGAGTGGCTTCTCCATTGCGTGAGGTCGCCCGCGATCCAATCGAAAGCCACAAGACAGTTCACGGTCCCTACGTTGGTTGTAAAGCTTTCTCGCCCGGCGTTCGTGCGGTCGTTTGGCCAGACAAGTTTAGACCAGGGGCCATAGAGAGGTTCGATGGAACTTAGAACCCTTTCGAGTTCCTTCAAATCTACATTACTGCCATCCAAGCGGCGGGTGGCGATGACCGGGTCATGACTGTTGGATCAAGGATGTCGACTAGAGGGGGGGTGAATCGGAGGCTTTAAAAACTTCAAATAAAAACAAGTTTTTATACCAAGAAGAACCAAATGCAATTTAATATATTAAAGAGAAAGAATAGAGAACGAACACAGTTGTTTTTACCGAGGTATCGGAGACTCACCCAGTCTCCACTAGTCCTCGTTGAAGCACTCAAGTCACTTGAGTTTTGCCTCAATACTCACGAAGAGTATTATCTACTAAGGTTGCTCCTTGTCCACTCCGGAAAGGCGAGCACCGATGCCTTGTACAAGCTTGCCGAGCCTCTCCAACAAACTCTGTTTTGGAGAGGTCAACGGCCACGCCTCTGAACCGTCTAGGTGAGGGTGCTCACCAACAGTAACAGGCAGCGAGGTCTTCTCTAGACCTCCAAACACGCACCGAGAAGCTAAGTGAATGCAAATGCAAAAGAACCGAAGCTCTCGGTGGATCGGAAAGCACTCGACTTAATCAAAAGACCAAGATTTTAAGTGGAAAACTAAAGCTCAAGAGTGTATAAGAAATGCTACTGCTTGTTGTATCAAAAACATGCCCAAAGCCCCTATTTATAGCCTCAAGAAACAAATGAACCGTTGGAGCTAGGGCTGAAAATCAGCAACTCAAACTGACAGTCAGTTATGCAAACTGACAGTCAGTTACATGTATAACGGCCGACAAAATTTACGGAATAAACTTTGCTAGCCGTTCGTGGTCGTATATGGAAAGCTGAATGTCGCCCCCCGAGACTGGGACTACGACTACTCCTGTAGAGACCTAGCTCGCTGCAGCTAGTCCCATTCTCCCAAACCTTTGACTTCCCAGGATGAGTCAAACACAGGAGTATATTACATTGCAACAGAGTACTCACACAATATTAAGCAGTGTGGCCTGCTGGCCTTAATATTACATAAAGAGGATTACAATGCCTACAAGGCATTCAGGGTTTAGCAAAATATTTAACTACGCAGCAGAAGATAGGTGACCCTCCCACAAAAGAAGTTGACGGCAGAACAACACTTCAGGGTTCTGGCGGAACTGATTCTCCTCCTTCTGGATCCACGAAGTACTCCGTGCCATCATCTTGATCAAAGTAGGCTCCATCTATTGAGTTGAATGTTGCAAGGGTGAGCACTTACGTACTCAGCAAGTCATAGGTAAGAGTAGATACATATAGTAGTGATGATATGAACCTAGACTAGTCAATAATTATGGATATTTGTAAAATAATTTTTTCCTTTCTCATCTCATCTTATGGCAGCACTTTTCATAATATAACATCGTCATTCATGTTCACTAGATTATAGCATTACCGCGACACGTCGACACACGACAGCCCACGGCAGCACTCCTTATCATGACAACACATGTCATTTGGGTAATCTTGATTAAACATATTTTATTTAGAAAATAATACTTGTGTCACACCCCGTGGATTTAATCCACCGCAGCAGACTCCTATAAACCCGGGAGCTCGAAGTATTCGAATACGTTTTTAACTCTGCAGAGAGGTGCCAATTTACCCGCAAGATATTCCACTTTCAAACCTTTCCTATCATAACAAAATGATTGGACCCCTGACTCACTTCATACCGTGAGCGGCAAGGTGGAGATAATAAGAACTTTGGTTATGCATCACTTACAATTCACCCCCCACCCTGTGGCTCTCAGCGAGGCACAGTTGTGGCAGGTTGTATCCAAACCTCCACCCCATTGCTTATTCCCATTACTGGGTCAGCGTGCTTGATCACCTTCAGTGATATGTGTGGGAGCCGCGCTCCGTGTTTATCGTGCATCACTACACATCTCATGCAGGGGTTTCATGTGCGTTCCACATAATTACTTGTTCAGGCCTGTCCCATACCAGGCTTGCGGTTAGCACGTTGTTCATGCCACTAGACGCACAACACAAGGTTCTATTCCTTATATGCCAGTGACCAGACCATCCACAACCCTGCACCTTCAGTGCCTGCATTCCTTTGCAGTCTAGCACCTCCAGTGCTACAGCCATCCATACCATTTTTCTGGTCACGGCTAGGGGTTTTATTTCATGAATATAAGTATATACATACATATAATAGTTCATGGCTCAAAACTTGTTTATTTCACATTTCACAGATAACCAGTCTAGTACTGCCAATTCATAAATCAACCATTCTCAATCTTTCACATGCAATATTGCCTATATTAAAGGTTATATTATAACAACATTTAAAATATAGGTTCAAGATGACCAAGGATATGACTTGCCTTCCGCGTCGTAAAATACAGCAGTCGATGACGGGTCAACAGCAAAATCTTCAAAGTCAGCTTCTGAATCTGCTCGACGACAAACAATCACACAATAATTACTTATAATATTAAAATATTTTATGACTTATATGCAGAAATGCTCAACAAGAATGATTGAACTATACTGGAGATAATTTGAACTGCAAACTGAACTGAGTCGAGATTCTAGGGTTTCAAGGAATTTGGGCTAAGGATGGTGATTAGATAATCTTAGGGTTTCAGGATTACAATAGGGATAACAATTTTGTGGCTGGTATAATCAAAACAGCGAATGTCAGCAGATCGACATTCGGATCAAGGCTTGGACATAGCTTTAAGAAAAGCTAGAGTGCTTATCTCAAGTTGTGGTAGTTGAAGAAAATGTAGATCACAACTTTACAAATTCAGTGGACAAAGTGGATTTCAAATTACACAACCAGAAGTGGGTAAACAAGGCCAATGCCACTAGCTGACAAGCTTTGGCATAGAGCTGACAATGCCAAAAACTAGGGCTTAGCATAACTTTTGATCTAAAGCTCCAAATGATGCACCACTTTGTCTGGGAGGTAGGCTTTGATAACAGGAACAATTAAGTTAACAGGATCTAGGGCAGGAAATGGCTGGAAAGCAAGAAATTTGATGATGAACAGAGATGAACTGGCTGCACTGGAGCAGTTCTGGACAAAAACTTGGCAAAGCTATAACTTTTGATCTAGGCTGATTTAGGTGTCGGGCTAGAAGACAAAAATGCTCAGGAGGCTAAGGCACATCTAAAAGACAAGGTGATTTGGGCTGAAACGGCTGGGAACACTTTTCCGGTGATCGGCGCCGGAGAAGAACACTGTCATTTGGGGGTTTCTGCTACAGGCCAAAAGAACTTAATTCCTTGCTTGGAGAGCATCTAGGAGGTATAAGGAAGCTTTTGGTACAATTAGATTGGCCGGAGGATCACTGGAGAAGCCTGGCGACGATCGTCGATTTCTGGTGAAGCTCGGTTTAGGGAAAAGGTTCGATTCTTGCTTAATTTCGAAATCTAACTTCACAGGCTTGCTTGATTTGGCTTACTGATCAATTTTTTTTACAACATCGAAAGCTAATTTGGAGTAATTCGAGCTACATTGCCGGTACAGGGCATTCTTCGAATTTTAGCAATTTCCGGTGATCGCCGGCGTTAGAGGTCACCGGGGAGCAGTTCGATGATATCACACAGAGAGAATGAGTAGGGAAACTCACTGGTGTTGTTAATTTGGCAAGAGATGATCTGTAGAGTACTGGCACCGTGAGCCTCCTCGATGGCTCGCCGGAGAAGATGACTGAAACAGGAAATTCTGGAACTTGGCTGGTTTGTGGTGATGTGTGGAGGGAGCTGCTGAGCACAGGAGTGCTTATATAGGCCAGGTGAAGATGGCGAAGAGGGGACAATGAAGTAATTGGCAGCCGGTGACTTGACTGGTTGCGTGCAGGAGCAATAGCGGCGAAGAAACAGCAAGAGCGGTGATGCGACGGCGACAAGCTTTCAGCTGATCACAATGTCGCCTCATCGGGACCTGGCAAAGCTTGTAGCAAGCGGTGGCGACAAGTACTGGCGCGGCGAAGCGACGTGGCGATGAATTGCTGAGAAAAGCCGTTGATCGCGCGCGGGAGCAAGCGCTGGTCGTCGACGTAGCAGCAACCTTGCCACGGCACTGGCTGGAGCGAGGACACGTGCGCACTGGCATGCACGGTCACAAGTGCGGCGAAGCTTCACCGGCGGCTGGCGTGCACGGCGCAAGGAAACCACGGCGAGCCCTGGTCGTGCGCACAGTAAACGGCCTGGTCGAATGCTTGCTGCTGTCCTGGTCGAAAATGGACTGAACTGCAGTTTCAATTCTTTGAATTTTGGACTGAAATGCAAATCTGGAATTCTGGAAGGTTTAGACTGAAATTGATTTCACTAATCTGGTAGATTATATTCAACAAGGTATTTGGCAAAGATGGTTGATAAGATTTGACACATTTGAATAGTTTTTGATACAAACTGAAAATAGGGTAAATTAGGGTAAAGTAAGATTTGAGTTTTGTCGATTTCGAATTCTGGCATTTAGGGTTCGATTTAGATATCTGCACAGAAGAGAGACTTGTGACAAATAGCATTTTGAGAAGATTTGCTGAAGAAATTCTGAATTTGGAGTTAATCTGGAGATTTTAGCCTTTTTGGGTTTTCAGATATCAGGTAAGGACTAATTTGAAATAACTTTTGGACTGATTTGTGAAAAGGGTCTAGATGGTAAAATCTGGCTGTCAACTTTTTAGATTAAGGTATTGACATACCCATGATCATATTCCCGGAATAATCTGGTCTGAACTTGGTCAAGATTCGGATTAAATCTGGATTTCTGAAACTTAGGGTATTTACGTAATATAAGGTATTTCTGTTTTCGAAAACAGAATGGAGTTGACAATTCTGGGAGTTAGAGATAGAATTGGATCTGGGTTTTGAAGGCTTTTAAGTTCAGAGTAACTGATAGATCACATCTGAACAATCTGATCTTGATTTGAGGTCACAGGATAGATTTTGGAGATTTTAGGGCTTGAGATAGATGCTGATCTGGCTATTATTACAGATACATGCTTGCATGCTATTGATGAAAAAGGAAATTTTCACCCCTAACTCAAGGTGTTACAGATCTACCCTCTTTAAAGAAATCTCGCCCCGAGATTTACCTAAGACAGGAAAAGATAAGGATAAGCTTGCTTAAGATCTTCTTCCTTCTCCCAAGTAGCCTCTTGCTCTGAATGATTTTTCCATTGAATTTTACACAATCTGATTTTCTTCCTTCTGAGCTGACGTTCATCAGTGGCTAGGATTCTGATTGGGTGCTCAAGATAAGTAAGATTCTTCTGTACTGGCACATCTTGTACATCTATCTGGTCAGTAGGTTCCTTCAAACATTTCCGGAGCTGAGAGACATGAAACACATCATGCACTCCTGCTAATCCCACAGGTAATTCCAATTTATATGATACTTCTCCCTTTCTCTTGATTATCTTAAATGGTCCAATGTATCTTGGAGATAACTTTCCTTTCACTTGAAATCTTTGTAATCCCTTGAATGGTGTGATCTTGAGATACACAAAATCTCCTGGTTCAAATGATAATTCTCTCCGTCGTTTATCTGCATAACTCTTTTGTCGTGATTGTGCCGTTTTCAACCTTTCTCTGATGAGTCTGACATGAGCTTCTGCTTCTTCTACTATCTCTGGTCCTATGACTTTTCGTTCTCCTGGCTCATTCCAATGCAATGGAGTTCTGCATTTACGTCCATATAAAGCTTCAAATGGTGCCATCTGTATACTAGCTTGATAACTGTTATTATATGTAAATTCTGGAAATGGTAAACATTTGTCCCATGATGTTCCATAATCTAGTATACAAGCTCTTAGAAGATCTTCTAGGATTTGGTTGACTCTTTCTGTCTGTCCTCCCGTCTGTGGATGATATGCAGTACTGAAATCCAACTGGGTTCCTAAGGTTTCATGCAATCTATTCCAAAATTTGGAGGTAAACTGTGTTCCACGATCTGAGACTATCTTCTTAGGAATACCATGCAATGCCACTATTCTTTGCATGTATAACTCTGCTAATTTACTGCCATCATAAATCTTTTTGACCGGTATGAAATGAGCTACTTTAGTAAGTCTGTCCACAATAACCCATATGGAATCATATCCTCCTTGAGTTTTAGGTAATCCTGTAATGAAATCCATACCAATTTCTTCCCATTTCCATAATGGTATTGGTAGAGGTTGTAGCTTTCCTGCTATTTTCTGGTGTTCTGCTTTAACTCGCTGACATGTATCACAGTTTGCAATGTACTCTGCAATCTCTCTCTTCATATTATCCCACCAGAATCTGATCTTCAAATCTTGATACATCTTTGTGTTACCAGGGTGTATTGAGTATGGAGTTTTATGTGCTTCATGGAGAATTATTTCCTTAAGATCTGCGTTTTGAGGTACACAGATTCTTCCTTGATACCATACAATCCCTTGGTTATCTTCAGTAAAACCTTGAGCCTTTCCTAACTTGATTCGACTCTTGATCTTACAAATTTCTTCATCTTCCTTCTGGACATTTCCTATCTGTTCCTCAAGTTGAGATTTTACTGTTAAAGTAGCTACCGTTCCCTGCGGTACTATTTCCACTTGATGATTCTGCAACTCTTGTTGTAAGTAAGGGTTCTTTAACATAACCATTCCTTGTAGGTTGTAAACTTTTCTGCTTAGGGCATCAGCCACTACATTAGCTTTCCCTGGATGGTACTGAATACTAAGATCATAATCTTTGAAAAACCAGATCTTCCCAGATCTTTCTAGAAAATCGAAAAACTCTTCTGCTGTCAAAAACTGAACTGAAAAACCAGATTTTTCAAATAAGTTCAAAACCAAATCCAACCAAAAAGGATGCAATGCAATGACCTAGATTTCTCGGTTTATGTTGGAGATAAAGAGAGGACTTTCGCCACCCCTCTTTATAGTATGGTTAAAACTAGAAAATAATTTCCCTAACCGATCATCTCCAAACGCCGAGATCGGTAAAAATAAAAACTCATAATACCTTAGGTCTTTCGCATCTTCATGATTTGCGTCTTGTCTTTTGCTCTCCTGCATCTTGTGCTTCACTTCAAGTCGGGTTCATCTTGATCATCTTGTATTTCTTCCCAACTGATCCCTGTATCAATCAATCTCAAAAGCACGATTAGTCCAGAACACTTTGTTTTCATTAATCATCAAAATTAGGGTTAGGCATGAAGGCCTAGATGCAACAATCTCCCCCCTTTTGATGATTGATGACAACAAGTGTTCAACAACAAAATAAACAAAATAACTCCCCCTGAGTATACGCATCTCATCATATCAGAGCATAAACCAATACATATATATCAGGGCATCTCATACATAACATACAAACACTCACAGATATACATATATCACCAAGTCATATCAGAGTATACAAGTCTCAAAAATCAAGACATCATATATATCAGATATATCAGAGCTCATCAGAGCTACACAGATAAACACATCACACACAGACATATCTGATAAGCAAAAACATCTCCATAATATAAAACAACCATCTGTCCAAAACATCAAAATAGCTACCAATATCCATATCCAAAATACTTCTCCCCCTTTGGCATCAAGCACAAAAAGGGAGGCAAAAATACAAATCAGAGCCTAAGGCTCATCATCTGAAGAAAGTCCTAGAATGTCTGTATCTCCAGAGCCTGTTGGAGATCCAGACGCGTCGCCCACAGCAGACAGGGGCGGAGTAGTGGCTGGAGCAGGAGCAACTGGAGCCAGAGCTGGTGCAGCAGGAACTGGATCAGCTGGTCCGGAAGCTGTGCTCGGGGAAGATGAAGCCTGTTGGGCCCTCTTGCGAGGGACTGACGATCCGGGAGCAGGCAGGCGACGCAGTATCTCCTCCTGCTGTGCAATCAACCAAAGCATCATCTGATGATGCTCCGCCTGGGTGCTGAGGAACTGCCACTGCACCTGGAGAATCTCCTGAAGCTGAGAAGAAGATGCCGATCCGGTGCCGGGCGCCGCAGCTGGAGCTGGAGCAGTCTCCTGAGCAAGAGGCTCGTCCTCTGACTCCCCCGCAGCATCATCATCTGATGTGGGAGAACCAGGGTCCACAGCAGCCGCAGGCCGGGCACCAAGACGGCGATCAGCCTGGCCCGGAGGATAGAAAAGAAGCGGATGATTGGGCCGAGGAAGCTCAGAATCGACAGCATGGATATGCAGAAGCACCTCCATGATATACGGAGCGTATATCAGCTGACGGCGCAGGGAAAGAAGGACGTGCTGAATCTCACTGATGATGAGATCAGCAACGTCGAAGGGCTCCTCCTGGAAGATGGAGATGAGCACATGAAGACCCAGATAAGTGACCCTGGCTCTGTCTCCGCTGATGGGGACCAATGTGAGACAGGGGATCCGCAGAGCCAGGTCAACATCGCGGCGCAGACCCGTGATGTGATGGAGCTGGAAGGGGCCGGAGTAAAGGATGACCACCTCCCGAGGCTCGAGGTCAGGTAGGGTGTGGAGCTGGCGGCCAGAAGGAGGGCGCACCAGTCCAAGTGCCGACTCCAGCTGATCCTTCGTGACAGTGTAGACCTGGAGGCCTGTCATGAAGGTCATGAAGTCGCGCTGAGGGGAAATGAAGTCGGTAGAATAAAACTGGCGAATAGGCCCCTCAGCCCAATGCAAAGAGGAATCGGCGACAAGGTCGAGGATCCCTACAGTGCCAAACAAGTCTGCGAGGGTGGCGATGCCTGTACGAGAGGCGATCGTCCCCCACGACAGAGAGCGGTGGGCAAAGATGGGTGCGCGGCTGTAAACACTAGTGAACAAGTCTAGGTGGAGGTTTGTGAAACACGTGGGGACGTCGCACGCTTCGCGACCAGTGGGACGCGGCGAGAGGTAAGGGTTTGTGGAGCAGAGTGTGCGGAGGCGGCTAGCGTGCCACCGGGAATAATCCACGGGCACGCGCTCAGGCGGAGGCGAAGGCTGGTTCTCGGACGTTTGACCCGATGAATGCTGGCTGTTTGCCGCGTTCTTCCGTCGGGCCACACAACGAGACGGACTGGGCTGATCAGACATGACAAAGAAATGACTGAAAAACAGAGAGAGAAAAACAGAGACCTGAACAGGACGAAGAACAGAACAGCCGAACGCAGCAGAGGAGGTCCTCGGCCGAAAAACTATGACAACGTCCAAAACGGCCGTGGAGAGGAGGCTCAGGATGATGAGGAGGATCTCACCAAAGATCTACGACGAGGTGAGGCCGAGCCGATGAAGAAACCGGTGAACAGAGGAGCAAAAACCCTTCGAGGTCGAGACCAGCGTGGATGGTGGCGCCGGCGGTGAGAAGTTCACCGGCGACGAGAGGTGGCGCAAGGAGGCGGCGGCGAGGCACGATGAGGTAGGGGCACAAAAGGCGATGGCGAGGGAGCACAAAAGGAACGGCGGCGAGAAAAGGTGAAGAGGCAAGAAACCAAATCGAGGGTTTTAAGGCTTCTGGAGACCCAAACTGACAGTCAGTTCGATATACTGACAGTCAGTTTCAAACTCAGAAACATGGAACTGACAATCAGTGTACCACACTGACAGTCAGTTCACAGAACTGAGTTTTGAAACTGACAGTCAGTGTATGAGACTGACAGTCAGTGTATGAGACTGACAGTCAGTTTGAGACTCGAACACGACCAGGAGCTACGACCAAAATCAATTGCACGTAACTGACTGTCAGTTAGGACAATGACTTCGACCAGAGACTAAGACCAGTCTCCTGAGCACTAAACTGACTATCAGTTATAGAAACTGACTGTCAGTTTGGTCAATTTCGACCAGAAGCAGTCTAAGGCTAGAGAGGGAATAAAATAATATTATTTTATACAAACAACACATTTAACACATCAACTAGCATTTGATATATCAATAATGTTCAGTTCACCCCTTAAAAAGCAAAATCTTGATTCATCTAGGGGTTTAGTGAAGATATCAGCTAGTTGCATATCAGTTCTAACATAATTCACATCAATATCTCCTTTTGCCACATGATCTCTAATAAAGTGGTGCCTTATTTCAATATGCTTGGTTCTAGAATGTTGAACAGGATTATTAGCAATTTTAATGACACTTTCATTATCATACAAGAGTGGCACTTTATCAAAAATGATTCCATAATCCAAAAATGTCTGCTTCATCCATAATAATTGAGCACAGCAACTACCTGCAGACACATATTCAGCTTCAGCTGTTGAGAGAGCTACAGCATTTTGCTTCCTAGATGACCATGATACTAAGGATCTCCCCAACAGCTGACAGCTACCAGATGTGCTCTTTCGATCAATCTTGCACCCAGCATAATCAAAATCCGAATACCCAATTAATTCAAAATTTGCATCTTTCGGATACCAAAGGCCTAAACTGGGATAACATTTTAAATACCTAAGGATTCTTTTAAGAGCAGTTAAATGACATTCCTTAGGATCAGACTGAAATCTAACACATAAGCACACACTAAACATGATATCAGGCCTAGATGCAGTGAGATATAAAAGACTACCAATCATAGACCTATAAAGTTTAGAATCGACCGATTTTCCGCTTTTGTCCATGTCCAGATGTCCATTGGTCGCCATGGGAGTTTTGATTGCCTTAGCGTCTTCCATCCCAAAGCGCTTGAGCAGGTCCTTTACGTACTTTGTTTGACTCACGAACGTACCATTCTTGAGTTGCTTGATTTGAAGTCCGAGGAAGAAACTCAGCTCACCAATCATGGACATCTCGAACTCCCTAGACATCATTTCTCCAAACTCATGATAGAAATGTTCATTAGTAGATCCAAAGATAATATCATCAACATAAATCTGACAAATGAACAGATCTTTTTCAATTTTCTTTGTAAAGAGAGTTGTATCAACCTTCCCAATTTTAAAACCTTTTGATAATAGAAAGTCTCTAAGACACTCATACCAAGCCCAAGGAGCTTGTTTGAGACCATAGAGAGCTTTTGACAATTTAAAAACATGGTTTGGAAACTTAGAATCTTCAAAACCGGGAGGTTGTTCAACAAACACAAGTTCAGAAATTTCATCATTTAAGAAAGCACTTTTAACATCCATTTGAAAAAGTTTGATATTAAAGCATGATGCATAAGCAAGAAGAATGCGAATAGCTTCAAGTCTTGCTACTGGTGCAAAAGTTTCACCAAAGTCTAATCCTTCGACTTGAGTGAAGCCTTGAGCAACAAGACGAGCTTTGTCCCTAATTACAACACCATTTTCATCTTGCTTATTTCTGAAAACCCATTTTTTTCCAATAACATTATGATCTTTGGGTCTTTCTACTAAAGTCCAAACTTCATTTCTAGCAAAGTTATTAAGTTCCTCATGCATGGCATTAACCCAATCAGGATCATTTAAAGCTTCATTTACATGTTTAGGTTCTATAGAAGATACAAAAGAATGATGTTCACAAAATGCAGCAATACGAGATCGAGTTTGAACACCCTTACTGACGTCACCCAATATCTGATCTAGAGGGTGATCCTTGGTGATCGTTTGATGTTGCCTTGGTGCTTCATCTTGTACAGCTACTTCTTGATCTTGCTTCAGGGGATCAATATGAGATGATGATACATTTTGATCAACATTCTCAATGTTAACATCATCTTCTTGATCTTCTTCTCTTGGCTTGATGTCTCCAATGGTTATGTTCTTCATGGCTTCTTGAAGATCTTCACCTGAAACTTCATGAGAGACTTGCTCCTTTTGTGAGCCATTAGTTTCATCAAATTCGACATCACCAGATTCTTCAGTGCAACTTGTATTTTTATTGAAAACACGATAAGCTTTGCTGGTGGTGGAGTATCCGACTAGAAAGCCTTCATCTACTCTTCTTTGAAATTTACCACCAAAATTTCTTTTCTTAAGAATATAACATTTGCAACCAAACACTCGAAAATAAGAAATATTAGGCTTGCGCCCAACAAGAAGCTCATAAGGAGTCAAATTCAGAAGAGGATGCAAATAGAGTCGATTTATAGAATAGCAAGCGGTATGCACGGCTTCAGCCTAGAAGTGAGTAGGAGTATCATACTCACTTAGCATAGTCCTTGCCATTTCTATAAGTGTTCGATTTTTCCTTTCAACAACTCCATTTTGCTGTGGAGTGTATGATGTGGAAAATTCATGTTTGATTCCAAGAGAGTCACAAAAATCAAATAGAGTTGAATTAACGAACTCTCCACCATGATCACTACGGATTTTCTTGATGGATAATTCGAATTCAGTAGAAACACGTTTTGCAAAACTTTTGAAAACATCGGGGTTTCAGATTTTTGGGAAATAAAAAAAACCCAAGTGTAGCGAGTAAATTCATCAACAATCACAAAACCATAATTGCTACCCCCGATACTTTGGAACTCGGAAGGTCCAAATAAATCCATATGAAGGAGTTCCAAAGGTTTACAAGTAGAAAGACTGCGCTTAGTTGGATGTGAAGCAGCTACTTGCTTGCCAGCTTGACAAGCGCTACAAGGTTTGTCCTTTTCAAAATTCACATCCTTTAAGCCAACAACCAAATCACGTTTTAAAAGTTTTCTCAATTGATGCATACCAACATGTGCAAGTCGTCTATGCCATAGCCAACCTTTTGAGGTTTGAGAGACAAGATATGTTGAAAGGGATGCATCTTTTGAGTGAAAATCAACCAAATAAAGATTTCCAAAACGAAAGCCTTTAAAGATCAAGGTTTTATCTTTTAAACTTTCAACCAAAACTTCTTTTGGGAAAAATGTGCAACTAAAACCAAAATAGCAAATTTGTGCAACGGAAAGCAAATTGAAATTCAGAGATTCGACCAATAAAACATTAGAAATAGAGAGATCATTTGAGATTGCGATTTTACCCAAGCCTACCACATTTCCTTGACGATTGTCGCCAAAGGTAATCTTTTGGTTCTCGCTTGAGATGTCTTTGAGTGTGGTGAACAACTTCTTGTTACCGGTCATGTGTTCGGAGCATCCGCTATCTAGCACCCAATGCCTCCCACCGGTCTTGTAGTTCACCTGCATACAAAGAATTAAGTTCTTTTAGGTACCCATACCTTTTTGGGTCTTTCAATGTTAGCAATCAAAGTTTTGGGCACCCAAATAGATTTCTTCTTTTTATTTAACATGGGTGCACCAACATACTTTGCTATAGCGTAACCTTTTCTCGACTTTTGAAGCATGTAGCAAGTATCAAAATAATTAGGAGTCATTAAGGGACATGCTTCATGCGAATGACCAGTTTCATGGCATTTATGACAAAATGTGTTGCATGCTTTAACAAATATAGTTTTAGAGTTTGGTTTCTTCCCTTTCTTTTGAAAATATCCTAATCCTTCTTTTCTAAAAGAACATTTTTGTTTACTAAGGATTAGATCAAGAGATATTTTGCCTTTGTAGCAGTTTTCTAAGCCTTTTCCAAGTTTTTCAACTTGTGCCTTAAGTTCATTATTTTCATTTAAGATGTTATCATTAGAAACACATGGAATGTGATGACTTCTAGAGGGAGAATCATCCAAATTACATGAAGTTGAAGCATCGACCTTAGATTAGGTATTTGTAACATCTTTTATGAGCATGCTTTCATAAGAGTCTTTAAGCTCGGAGTATTGAGCGCGTAGGGAAGAATGTTCTTCCTTAAGCGCCTTATACTTCCTTTTAGTTTTTCCAAAAACTTCATTTAATTCGGTTATCATTTCAACTAAATCATCATAAGATGGATCATTAGAGTGTACCTTTTCATCGCCTTTGGCCATAAGGCAAATGGATGAACTAGTTGAGGTGTTGATGTTGCCGAGAGCTAATCTGGCCATCTTCTTGGAGCAACTTCTTTCGTTGTCGGAGTCGGAGTCGGAGCTCTCGCCTCCTGACATCCACTCTCCAAAGCAAGCTTCTTTGATTTCTTCATTTTCCTTCTTGAAGAACTTCTTCTTCTTGTTCCACGCCTTGTTCTTGTTTGGACATCTTGATGCTATGTGTCCCTTCTCATGGCATCCATAGCAAATGATGTCCTTGAAGTTGTTTTGCTTTGGTCCCTTTGGTCGTGTGTCAAGGTTGACACCTTTCTTATGCAACCTGCGAAGGAGTTTTTGAGTATTTTTTACCATGAGTGCGAGGTCTTCATCGGAGGAGCCATCGCTTGAATCGTTCCTTGCATTGGCTTTGAAAGCCAAAGCTTTCTTCTTTGTCTCCGAGGGTTCGGCTGCTTCTTTTTTCTCCTTCTTGTGCATCTCATGGGTGATGAGGTTCCCATAAAGATCGGTCGGTGCTGTGGTCGATAAATCGGAGTTTGTGAGAACCGTCACAAGAGTGTCGAAGCTTTCAGGTAAAGCCCTAAGCATCTTTCTCACAATTTCAATGTCAGTAAAAACAACACTAAGACCCTTGAGTTCATTCACAATGTTATTCAACCGAATAAACATGGAATCCACGGACTCAGTTGATGACATGGTGAATATCTCATATTTTTGCCTCACCATTAGCAACTTTGCCTCTTTAACCTTTGTTGTGCCCTCGTAAATTTCTTCGAGGGTAGTCCAAACCTTATGAGCAGTCATGAGATTGCTCACACGGTTGAACTCATTCAAGGATAAACCGGCAAAGAGTGCATTTTTCGCACGGGCGTTTAAATGCAGTTTTCTCCTATCGTCCTCAGACTGACTTGCCGGATCATCCGGAGGAGTAAAACCGAGTTTAACGATATCCCATACATCAAGCCCCATAGCTTCTAGGAATACCGACATGCGCACTTTCCAATACGGATAGTTTGTCCCATCAAAGATAGGCGCATGACCGATATGACCAAGAAGAAAATCTCCACTTGACGACATCCTCTCTCTAGGTGGTAAAGCCTAATGAATGGAGAGACCGTGCTCTGATACCACGCGTTGGATCAAGGATACCGACTAGAGGTGGGGGGTGAATAGGAGGCTTTAAAAACTTCAAATAAAAACAAGTTTTTATACCAAGAAGAACCAAATGCAATTTAATATATTAAAGAGAAAGAATAGAGAACGAACACAGTTATTTTTACCGAGGTATCGGAGACTCGCCCAGTCTCCACTAGTCCTCGTTGAAGCACTCAAGTCACTTGAGTTTTGCCTCAATACTCACGAAGAGTATTATCTCCTCAGGTTGCTCCTTGTCCACTCCGGAAAAGCGAGCACCGATGCCTTGTACAAGCTTGCCGAGCCTCTCCAACAAACTCCGTTCTGGAGAGGTCAACGGCCAGGCCTCTGAACCATATAGGTGAGGGCGCTCACCAAGAGTAACAGGCAGCGAGGTCTTCTCTAGACCTCCAGACACGCACCGAGAAGCAAAGTGAATGCAAATGCAAAAGAACTGAAACTCTCGGTGGATCGGAAAGCACTCGACTTGATCAAAAGACTAAGATTTTAAGTGGAAAACTAAAGCTCAAGAGTGTATAAGAAATGCTACTGCTTGTTGTATCAAACACATGCCCAAAGCCCCTATTTATAGCCTCAAGAATCAAATGAACCGTTGGAGCTAGGGCTGAAAATCAGCAACTCAAACTGACAGTCAGTTATGCAAACTGACAGTCAGTTATGCAAACTGACAGTCAGTTACATGTATAACGGCCGACAAAATTTACGGAATAAACTTTGCTAGCCGTTCGTGGTCGTATATGGAAAGCTGAAACCCACAACTGACAGTTAGTTATGCAAACTGACAGTCAGTTCGACCACAAACTCGACCAAAACCAAATAGAAACTCAGTTAAAACCTCTGTGGTCGAAACCCCAACTGACAGTCAGTTTAGTACAAAAAATTTGAGCTCAAAATACACCCTCTCTGGACAATTGTTAGTTTAATCAAACTGACATTCAAACTGATAGTCAGTTTAGCAAACTGACAGTCAGCATGAACCAAAACAGAGATAACTTTAAATCCAGAAATCCAAAAGAGGTGTTTAATAGTTCGTTTGAAAGATAACTTCAAGGGCTACATTTTTGTCAACAGAAGCAAAAACCAGATTTTCCCAGATATTTCTAGAAAATCAAAAAACTCTTCTGCTGTCAGAAACTGAACTGAAAAACCAGATTTTTCAAATAAGTTCAAAACCAAATCCAACCAAAAAGGATGCAATGCAATGACCTTGGTTTCTCGGTTTATGTTGGAGATAAAGAGAGGACTTTCGCCACCCCTCTTTATAGTACGGTTAAAACTAGAAAATAATTTCCCTAACCGATCATCTCCAAACGCCGAGATCGTTAAAAATAAAAACTCATAATACCTTAGGTCTTTCGCATCTTCATGATTTGCGTCTTGTCTTTTGCTCTCCTGCATCTTGTGCTTCACTTCAAGTCGGGTTCATCTTGATCATCTTCTTCCCAACTGATCCCTGTATCAATCAATCTCAAAAGCACGATTAGTCCAGAACACTTTGTTTTCATTAATCATCAAAATTAGGGTTAGGCATGAAGGCCTAGATGCAACAATGACCAACTACCTGCCAACAGTCCTCGATGGACCGGCAAGAACCTGGTTGTTTAACCAACCCGAAGGTTCGATCTATAACTAGGAAATGCTGTGTGATGCTATCCTCAGCAATTTCCAGAATTGTTATCAGAAGCCGGGTAAAGAGGATGACCTTCATCGACTACGGCAAACTTCGACCGAAACCCTTCGTCAGTTTGTTAAGAGATTTATCGGGGTGAGGAATATCATCCCGAACATATATGATAGCTCCATTATTAGGGCATTTAAACATGCTGTTCGATATTGGAGATTCACCGAAGACTTTATCATCCATCCTCCTCGATTAGTAGCCGATCTCTTTGATATGGCTGATCGATATTCCGACAGAGCCGAGGCTGCCGAATGGAACCGGATGGTCGATAAAGGTAAGCTACCGCCTCAACCAGGTCTCAAGGACACTAGGAAGGAAGATCCAAGCAAGAAGCCGGAATCTTCGTCAGGCGGGAAGTCGAAGAAGTCGAAAAGGAATCGCTCTGGACGGTACCGCGAGGTCACAGTTGCAGAGAAGCCTCCTTCTACCAAAGGTAACAAGCCTTCATTTAAAAATAAAACTACTTCTGGTGGTCGTAGTGCCGACCAGCCAGAGAAGTCGACTAACCCACAGGAAGACAAGAAATGGTGTCCGCTCCACAACTCCGCAGGCCACGACCTCAAGAACTGCAGGAGTTGGTTGAAGCAGTTAGACGACTTCTAGCAAGGGGTTGGACCGATGCCGACCTTACTGGCTAAGGAACAAGCATGCGGGATAAGAGACGCCGATGGGGACGAAGAGGTGTCTTACCAGGTACCTCATAATCATGTTAATGTTATTTTCGGAGGTTCCTCCTCTTTTGTTTCCAAAAGGCAATTTAAAGCCTTTTATCGAGAGGTTAACCAAACGGAGACATCCCTTGGTTAACCTCAGTACCCCCGTTGGTCGGATACACCTTTGACGTTTGATCGCTCTGACTTCCTGCGGGGGTTACTCGACCATTGAGGCTTCCTCTGGTCATTACCCCTATTATCAGTAATGCGAGAGTCCAAAGGGTCCTGATCGACGGAGGAAGCTCCTTGGACATCCTATTGGTCAAGGCGCTCGACGAGATGCAGATTTCTCGTTCGAAAATTAAGCCCATAATCCATCCGTTTTATGGGATAATTCCTGGTCCCTCCATGATGTCGCTGGGACAGGTGGTCCTCCCGGCCACACTGGGAGAACCGGATAACTTCTGAACAGAATTGGTTACTTTTGATGTAATTGATTGTGATTCGGCTTACAATGCAATCTTTGGCAGGCCAACTCTTGCTAAGTTCATGATGGCAACGCACTATGCTTATCAGTGCGGCAAGTTTCCTGGCCCCAAAGGTGTCATCTCGATCCGAGGCAGTCGCAACGTGGCAATGACGTGTGACCGGCTATCTTTGGAGATGGTCGACCAACTTCCCCTCTGGGACGCTCAGGTCGCCACAGTGGCCGCTGACGCGATCAAGGCTACTCCTCGACCAGATGAGAAACTCAAACTAGTTCCTTTGTACCCAGATGATCCATCCAAGACAATTCGGGTCGGATCAGGCCTGGATGACAAATAGGAACTCAAGCTCATTACTTTCCTCCGGGCTAACGCAGATGTGTTTACGTGGACACCATCCGACATGCTTGGTGTCCCAAGGGAGGTAATCAAGCACAGGTTAGCGATTCGACCTAGACAGCGACCAATAAAGCAAAAGATCAGGCGTTTTGCTGTTGACCGACAGGAAACCATCCGAGAGGAGTTGGACAAACTCCTAAAGGCCAGATTTATCCGCGAGGTCGATCACCCGGAATGGCTCGCAAATCTGGTCATGGTCTACAAGTCAAATGGTAAGTCGCGCGTCTGCGTCGACTACACCAGCCTCAACAGTGCCTGTCCGAAGGACGACTTTCCCCTTCCCCGCATCGGCCAGCTGGTTGACTCAACCGCGGGCTGTGAACTGATGAGCTTCCTGGATGCTTACTCAGGATATCATCAAATTAGCATGGCAGAAGAAGATGAAGAGAAGACTGCCTTCATCACCCCGTTCGGCACCTACTGCTACGTCAGAATGCCGTTCGGTCTCAAGAACTTAGGTTCCACGTACCAGCGCTTGATGCAAAAGACCTTTCTTTCCCAGATAGGGCGAAATCTCGAAGCATATGTAGACGACTTGGTTGTAAAAAGCACTAAGAGATTGTCTCATTTGGACGATCTCGCTGAAACCTTCTGTAATTTGAATCGCTTTGGGATCAAATTGAACCCGAAGAAATGTTCTTTCGGGGTTTCTTCAGGAAAACTTCTTGGTTTCCTTGTTTGTTCCAGAGGCATTGAAGTCAATCCTGAAAAAAACAGGGATATCGAATAGATGAGGTCTCCCTCGACCATGAAGGATGTTCAGCGCTTGGCAGGTCGCATGGCAGCCTTAAGTCAGTTCATATCGCGACTAGGCGAGAGGGGACTACCTTCCTTCAAAGCCCTGCGAAAATACCACAATTTTGCATGGTCCGATGAGGCTGAAAAAGCGTTTCAGGAGGTGAAGGCATATTTATCCAGTCCACCAGTCTTGGTGTCTCCCGACAAAGGAGAACCATTACTTCTCTATTTGGCGGCCACACCGCACGCGGTCAACGCTGTCCTGATCATGGATAGAGATGGAATACACAGACCAGTCTACTATGTAAGAGAGGTACTTCATGGTTCTAAGGAGCGATACCCTGAGGTCCAGAAGATACTTTACGCACTACTGATGGCTTCCCGTAAGCTACGACATTACTTTCAAGCACATAAGATCACAGTACCCTCCTCTTTTCCATTGGGGGATATTGTCTGCAATCCGGGGAAATCAGGTCGCATCGCAAAATGGGCTGTCGAGCTCGGTGCCTTCGATATCCATTTCACGCCCCGCACTGTGGTTAAGTCTCAAGTCTTGGCCGACTTTGTGGTCGAATGGACCAATCCTGAGCCACCCGTGCGGATACCTGAGGAATTGGAATGCCCCGATCACTGGACAATGTACTTCGACGGCTCTCGTAGTTTTCAACACTCGGGGGCTGGAGTGGTCTTAGTTACACCTCAGGGCGAATAGCTTAAGTTTGTCTTAAAACTACACTTTGTTGCGACCAATAACGTAGCAGAGTATGAAGGTCTTCTTGCAGGGCTCCGGGCAGCAAAATTCCTCAGAGTCCGTCGATTAGTGGTGAGGGGAGACTCACAGCTAGTCGTAAACCAGGTAAACAAGGAGTACAGCACCTCCGATGAGACAATGGCTCATTACCTGGGGGAAGTGAGGAGGTTGGAAAAACACTTCAGTCATTTCGAAGTCCAATACATCCCGCGAAAGGACAACATTCTCGAGACCAATTATCCAAAATTGGGTCCTCACGCACATCCGCTCCGGCAGGAGTGTTCGTCGAACACTTGGAACATCCTTCGATTATGACTTCGGTCGAGGATGATCCAGTAATAGTCCACGTTACCAACCTCGGTCAGGAATAGGATTGGACTCATCCATTGAGAGTCTATCTTGAACATGGGACCTTGCCCGAGGATAAAACCGAAAGTGATCGGTTGATTCAAAAAGCGCGTCTATACAAACTTATAGAAAGAATTTTGTATAGAAAAGGTACTCAAGGAGTATTCATGTGCTGCGTATCTCAGGAGGAAGGTAAATCTCTCTTGAAAGAAATACTTGACGGTGTATGCGGAGCGCACGCGTCATATCGTACACTGATCAGAAAAGCTTTTTGACAAGGATTCTACTGGACTTCGGCACTCGATGATGCCAAGAATATGGTCAAGATGTGTCCTCAGTGTCAGTTTCATGCGAGACAGGTTCACCAACCTGCCTATGCATTGCAAACCATTCCCCTCGCATGGCCTTTTGCAGTCTGGGGAATGGATATTGTCGGTCCTATGCCACAAGCGGTCAATGGATACAAGTTCTTGTTCATAGCTATTGTCACGTTTACGAAGTGGATAGAGGCCGAACCGGTACGCAATATTGCCGCTGCTGCAGCACAGAAGTTCTTCCATAAGAACATTGTTGCTCGATTTGGTGTTCCGAATCATCTCATTACGGATAACGGTTCTCAATTCGCTAGTGGTACTTTTCTGGATTACTATGATCAGATTGGAACCAAGGTGTGCTTTCCTTCTGTGGCTCATCCGCAGAGCAATGGAGCTGTGGAACATGCCAACAGGTAGATACTACAAGGCATCAAGAAACGTGTTTTTGATCGCCTTAAGACTCGCTCGGGGGCTTGGGCAGACGAGCTCTACACCGTTCTATGGGCACTACGAACTACTTCTAGTCGAGCCACCAGTGAGACACCCTTCCATCTGGTCTATGGGGCTGAGGCCGTATTGCCTATAGAAGTTAGTATTGGATCTATCCAGACAGATCAATTCGAACGAGTTGATCAGGCCAAACAACGATCACAAGATCTCATCCTCCTAGAAGAAAAGCGTGATCATGCTTTGATCAAGTCTGCGGTATATTTGCAAGCTTTGCGCAAGTACCATAACAAAAGGGTGCGACCACGTAGTCTTCACGTGGGGGAGCTGGTTTTACGAAAAATACAAGACCAATCCAATCGCAACAAATTCTCCCCGAAGTGGGAAGGCCCTTATAATATTGTTTCGGTGCCGCGACCAGGATCAGCTCGGTTAGCGATGGAGGATGGTCGAATCTTATCCAATACTTGGAACATCGATCAACAACCCAAGTTTTACGTGTAAGTACCCAATCACTTTTCCTTTTCAATTAGCATGGTTTAAATAAAATGAGTGCTTTTTTGTTGTTTCATACGTCGAATATTTCCTTTTATGCCCATGTGTTACAAATTTGGCCCTGGGGCTGGTCGCCGGTGATTATATCGCCACAATGCCATAATCTGTCGCGCCCCGAAACTGGGACTACGACTACTCCTGTAGAGACCTAGCTCGCTGCAGCTAGTCCCATTTTCATAAACCTTTGACTTCCCAGGATGAGTCAAACACAGGAGTATATTACATTGCAACAGAGTACTCACAAAATATTAAGCAGTGTGGCCTGCTGGCCTTAATATTACATAAAGAGGATTACAATGCCTACAAGGCATTCAGGGTTTAGCAAAATATTTAACTACACAGCAGAAGATAGGTGACCCTCCCACAAAAGAAGTTGACGGCAGAACAACGCACTTCAGGGCTCTGGCGGAACTGATTCTCCTCCTTTTGGATCCACGAAGTACTCCATGCCATCATCTTGATCAAGGTAGGCTCCATCTATTGAGTTGAATGTTGCAAGGGTGAGCACTTACGTACTCAGCAAGTCATAGGTAAGAGTAGATACATATAGTAGTGATGATATGAATCTAGACTAGTCAAGAATTATGGATATTTGTAAAATAATCTTTTTCTCTCTCATCTCGTCTTATTTCAGCTCATGGCAGCACTATTCGTAATATAACATCATCATTCATGTTCACTAGATTATAGCACTACCGCGACACGTCGGCACACGACAGCCCACGGTAGCACTCCTTATCATGACAACACATGTCATTTGGGTAATCTTGATTTAACACATTTTATTTAGAAAATAATACTTGTGTCACACCCCGTGGATTTAATCCACCGCGCCAGACTCCTATAAACCCGGGAGCTCGGAGTATTCGAATACGTTTTTAACTCTGCAGAGAGGTACCAATTTACCCGCAAGATATTCCACTTTCAAGCCCATCCTATCAAAATGATTAGACCCCTCCTCACAACCATGTGTGAGTGGCAAGGTGGAGATAACAAGAACTTTTGTTATGCATCACTTACAATTCACCCCCGACCCTGTGGCTCTCCGTGAGACACAGTTGTGGCAGGTTGTATCCAAACCTCCACCCCTTTGCTTATTCCCATTACTGGGTCAGCGTGCTTGATCACCTTCAGTGATATGTGTGGGAGCCATACTCCGTGTTTATCGTGCATCACTACACATCTCATGCAGGGGTTTCATGTGCGATCCACATAATTACTTATTCAGGCCTGTCCCATACCAGGCATGCGGTTAGCATGTTGTTCATGCCACTAGACGAACAACACAAGGTTCTAGTCCTTATATGCCAGTGACCAGACCATCTACAACGCTGCACCTTCAATGCCTGCATATCCTTTGCAGTCTAGCACCTCCAGTGCTACAGCCATCCATACCATTTTTCTGGTCACGGCTAGTGTGAGACCCCCATTTGAGGATCCACTTGGTAACCGCCCAGGTAGGTTACACACAGCAGGATGACACGCGAGCTCCAAACCACACAAGCATAGTAATAACATTAAACAAGTAGCAGGCCAGTATGGCCAATATTACATACCCAAAGCACCAAAAATGGCGCTGAGTAGAGTTGCTAAGAAAATAACAAGTTTGTCAGAACCAGAATCGGTATCCAAGTACCGAACACACAGCATAAAGCACAAGGCAACAACGAAAAGCTTGACTTCAATCCGCAGCGGGGTTGGAGTGGCTCCTCCCACATCTGACTTGACTTGGTGCGCAATCCTTCTAGAACGTGGGCTCGTCCGGGGCACTTCCATCTTCTGCCGGGAACTCATAACTGAAGGAATCGGGATCCTCGAATCCCTCTTCTACAGTTGGAAGTAAATGCAAGGGTGAGCACTTGGTGCTCAGCAACACTCATTCCGGGGATTATAGTAATTGTACTTATATGAGGGTGAAACATATGATTCAAGGGTTTTAGTTTCGTATGGATAGAGATATATAGATTTCCAAGTCATTTGTTCAGTAAACAGTACTTTGTCATGAAAATAACACTTTAAACATTAAACAGGTTTTCAATAAAACATTAGATGTAGTGGTCTCCCATGAGTCACTGCTTTGTTAACCGCATTATGAAAACATTCCAAAACATTACTTGTGCTATAACCCATGGATAACATCCACTACGAAAAGACTCCTGAACCTGAGAGTACAGAGTATCTGATACTTCTTTTACACTTTGCAAAGGTGTACCTCTTTTTAAATCCACTGGTTCACTCGGCTTTCAAGTCGGATCAGCTCCATGTGACTTATACACATGTGACAAGGCCGAGATCACACAACACTTTTACAGTTCAGTATTAACAGTATCCCTGCCCGGTAAATAGACAGTTAAGTCTCAAGTACCGTTGTGGGTCTTCCCCACTGCCTTACTTCCTAGACTCTCTGGTCTATGTTCCCGCAGGACACATAGCCTTGGTCTATGTCCACGCGAGACATACGACCATTTAAGATTACAGTCGCTCACGGCTTAATCAGGTCTAGGGCGCCTTCCTTCATTTACGCCTTTTTCTCTCATCATTTTTCTGACTCACATCACTCATGGCCGAACCTTGGCCTTCCAGTTTCCACGCGAGAAACCAGATCGTCAAACCATGCAGGGAACTGCTAATACCAAAAAGCTACTGAGTTGTGCCTGTCCCATACCAGGCAAGTGGTTGGTACGTTTACAATTCGTATAGAGACACAGCACAAGGTTCTCGTCCTTATGAACCAATAGTGAGGAACATTCACATACCCTGGTGCGCACCGCACCCTCTCCATACAATCCAATCCTCACTACTGATCCCTTTTATCAGTTTTCTTGTCAAAACGGTTTTCATTATGACTTCTCATGTATTTGACCATTTCAAGTTTAATGTGGATATTTAGTATATGAGTCCTAGGGTGAGAAAAGCATATATAAGAAGGTTCAATAACAAAAAGGGGTTTCATGATTCATTAGGGAATATCTACTCATGTCATTCAAACATAACTTGTATTTCAATTAAGCATGCATAGTAGGAAACAGTGAATATACTTCATATGAAAATATTGGGTGAGATATGATCAAAGGAATGAGTCTTGCCTTGCAATGTTGGGTCTAAAAACTCAGACGGCTCTTCAAAGACTTCTTCCGCTCCTTCCGCTTCTGACTCTGCGGCAAACAATTAACACACAAACACATACCACATAAGCATACTGAAAATAGTTTCTATAGAAAGTATTAAGTAAATAAGTCATGCATGCAGGGGAAAAGGTTAGGGCAAGGTCACAAGGGCTCTGGTCGAAGAAACGGCTAAAAAGGATTGAACGTCGAGGGGTCGACATTCAGTTCATGGCTTTGGCATAACTGGAAACTAGTCTTAGGATGGTTTTCTGGAGAAGTGATAGAAGAGAAAGTTGTAGAACACAACTCCAGGAATCTAGGGGACAAGGTGGCATTTCAATTGCTCAACCAGAAGGGGTCAAGCAAGGCTAATGCCAGTGGCTGACATGCACTGACATAGTGCTGGACATGGCCAGAAACTAGGGCATGGCTTAACTTTTGATCCAGGGCTCCAATTGATGCATCACTTTGTCTGGGAGGTAGGCATTACTAACAGGAACAATATACTCAACAGGCACAAGGGCTGAAAGTGGCCGGAGGGTGGTCAAATCCGGCGATGAACTACGGTGGCCTGGACAAGAACTGAGCTACTGGACAGTAATCTTGGCATAGGCATAACTCACAATCTAGGCAGATCCAGGTGTCGAGCTAGTGGACAATATTGCTCAGGGTACTGGAATCTATCTAAGGGACAAGGTTTCAGGCGCTAGATCGGCCGGGAACAAATTCCGGCGACCGGCGCTGGAGAAGACGACACTGGACAAAGGGGGTTTTCGATTCAGGGCGAATGAGCTCAATTCCAAGCTTGGGAATGATCTCTAGGGCACAACAAAGCTACTGGAGGGGTTAATTTGGCCGGAGGATCGCCGGCGTGGCCTGGCGACGAGAGCCAGTTTACTGGTGGCGCGCGATTTGGGGAGAGCTATGATCTTAGCTCGATTTTGAAAACCAGATTGGTAGGCTTGCTACAAAGAGTATGCTGATCAATTTCTTCTACTGGTACTAAGGCTAATTTGGCTTAAATCAGGTAGCATTGCAGGAACAGGGGTTTTGAGCTTTTCCGGTGATCACCGGCGTTAGGGTTCGCCGGGGTGCAATTGGGTGCTATGACATGAACAGGTGGAAGAGGGGAACTCACTGGTGGCTTTGGTTTGAAGAATGGTGCAGTGGAATAGGCTGGCACCGTGAGCTCCAGAGGTTGCTCACCGGAGAAGAAAGCAAACTCGACGGCGGTGAGAAATTAACTGGGAATTTGGCTAAGTCCTGAGCTTGTGCTTCTTCACAGCGTTGAGGGGGTTTAAATAGGCACGGGGACGGAGCTTGCGAGGGTGAACGCGACAACGGTTGCTTGCGCCGGGGAGAAGTTTGTTGGGCGCAGGCGCAACGACGGCGACGGCGACGTGATCGCGCTCAGGCGGTGCTGCAGCTTTGCCAGTTGCCTTGGGACTTCGTCCGGGACGGCGCAGATGTGGAGGCGATAGCGTAGCTCCGGCAACGACACGTACACACATGCAACTGCCACGGCAACGGGAGCGCGCGCGAAAACAAAGCTCGGGAGTGTGGCTGTTTATCCGCTGGGCAAGGTGACGCACTGCTGGCACGTGCGCGGGAGGTGGCACAGCAACTCACGGGCACAGGCGACAGAAACGGTGGCCGGCGGCGAGCAAGCACGGCGAGAACACAGCGGCAACGGTGGCTCGAGCACTGGTCGTGGCAACGACCAGGGGCTGGTCGAAAGGACCTGAAAATAATGTTTGGGCCGGTTTGTAAATTCTGAAACTTGTTCCAGGGGCTGTCTTGTGAAGAAAACTTGAATAGAACTTGGGCCTGTTTGCAAATTTGGAGATCTGAGGGTCCGATCTGAAATCTGATTTCGCAGCTAAGTTGCAAAAGATTAATAGAACTTAGCTGGCCAGAGTTTGGTAAGATCGGGCAAGATCTGAAGGGTTTCGACAAAATTGGGGAAAACAGTTTGGGGTAATTAGGGTAATTAGGGTTTTAAAATGACAAGGCTTGAAACTCAGTTTTAGGGTGAGATTTTGGAGATGGTCCCGAAGGGAAAAATGTTCTGAACAGCATTTAGAAGGGAATGGCTGAAGCAGATTAGGTTTTGGGGTCCGGATGTGGATTTTGGCTATTTTAGGGTTTAGCAAAAACAGGGGTGTTACAGCTAGGGGTTTTATTTCATGAATATAAATATATACAAACATAATAGTTCATAGCTCAAAACTTGTTTATCTCACATTTCACAGATAACCAGTCTAGTACTGCCAATTCATAAATCAACCAGTCTCAATCTTTCACATGCAATATTGCCTATATTCAAGGTTATATTATAACAACATTTAAAATATAGGTTCAAGATTAGGGGTTTAGAGGCTGATTAGGGTTAAGTTAAGGAAACCAATGTTAAGATTACCTGTCAAAGGTTTACAAGGTTCCAAATGTCTCAAAATATCAGAATGATATCAAGGTTGTGACTGGTTCGCTCAAAAACAGCGAACGTCTTTAGGTCGACATTCGGTTCAAAGCATCGACATAGCTTTAAGAAAAGCTGGAGTGCTCATCTCAAGTAGTGGTAGTGGAAAAAAATGTAGATGACAACTCTACAAATTCAATGGACAAAGTGGTTTTCAAAATGCACAAACAGAAGTGGGTAAACAAGGTCAATGCCACTGGCTGACAAGCTCTGGCATAGAGCTGACAATGCCAAAAATTAGGGCTTGGCATAGCTTTTGATCTGGAGCTCCAAATGATGCACCACTTTGTCTGGGAGGTAGGCATTGATAACAGGAACAATTAAGTCAACAGGACCTAGGGCAAGAAATGGCTGGAAAGCAAGAATTTCAGTGATGAACTGAGGTGAACTGGCTGCACTGGAGCAGTTCTGGACAAAATCTTGGCAAAGCTATAACTTCCAATCTAGGCCGATCTAGGTGTCGGGCTAGAAGACAAAAGTGCTCAGGAGGCTAAGGCACATCTAAAAGACAAAGTGATTTGGGCTGAAACGGCTGGGAAAAGTTTTCCGGTGATCGGCGCCGGAGAAGAACACTGCCATTTGGGCGTTTCTGCTACAGGCTGAGAGATCTTAATTCCTTGCTTGGAGAGTATCCAGGAGGTATAAGAAAGCTTCTGGTACCATCAAATTGACCGGAGGATCACCGGAGAAGCCTGGCGACGATCGCCGGTTTCTGGTGAAGCTCGGGTTAGGGAAAAGCTTTGATTCTTGCTCAAACTGAAAATCTTAATACACAGGCTTGTTTGAATTAGCTTACTGATCAATTTTTTTTACAAAATCGAAAGATAATTTGTACTGGATTGAGCCACATTACAGAAATAGGGCAAACGGCAATTTCCGGTGATCGCCGGCGTTAGGGGTCACCGGTGAGTAATTAAATAGTACTACATAGAGAGAATGGGTAGGGGAACTCACTGATGGCTTTAATTTGAAGGCTGATGCAGCCGATGAAGCTGGCACCGTGAGCCTCCTCGACGGCTCGCCGGAGAAGAAAACGAAAACAGCAAATTCTGGAACTTGGCTGGTTTCTGGTGAAGTGTGGAGAAGCTGCTGAACACAGGGATGCTTAAATAGGCAGGCGAAGCTTGCAAGGGGAAAAACAGCGAAGTGATTTGCAATTGGGGAAGAGGTCCACGCTGGGATACACTCCGACGAAGGCTTCGCACAGGTGCTGGAAGATCCGCAGCATCAGGACTGCATTTGGATGGAGATTCACCAACTCCAACCCATAATGCTCCAAGTTTCCCTTCAAGAACCAACTCTCAGGAAATCAGAACCCGCACCTCAAGTATTCTTCAAAAACCACCAACTCGCCCTTTTGGACGATTGGGGTTTCTTGATCCTTCCCCGCGGGTCGCTAATTGATCAGCAATCTTGGGGGAAGAATCTCTTCTTTCTCCAGCGCCATCAGGCTCTCCTCCGTATGGTGAACTGATCGGCTCCAAGACGTCATTTTTGGAAGAGATTGTGAGGGAAAGCTGGCGGCTTTGGGGGCGATGGAAGATGAGGAACGAGGGTTTTGAGCGGCGGAAGTTCTAGGGTTGGAGACTGGATGTGTGGCTTCCTCAAGAAGCTACCTGCTCCTTTTATAGGCTCGAGGAGACGCTCCACTGAGGGTAACGTTCCATTGAATATTCTATTCATTTCCCATAATGGATGTTTTCTCTGGTAAACCCGCTATGCGCACCGAATCCGAAACAAAGGGTCTTCTTTGTCTCGAATTTGAGGGTTAAAGATGCGCATAAAAACGTGAAGAGTTTTACAAAAGGTTTTCGGAGGACATTTTCCTTCATATTTCTTGTAAACTTTCACGAGTTGATCATAAAGATATTCTATGATTCAACTGCTGGGTATACAGTTGCTTGTCGATCAGATTGCTGTATTATCGGAACTATGTTTATGATTGGACAACAATTCTAGTCGAAGTGTAGGTCTGATCGAATTTCGGTTCTGATCGCGGTAACCTTCCAAATCGAACTTCATTTCTAACCGCGGCTTTAAGTCTGATCGCAGTATCAGCACTAGTTGCGGTGTAACATCTTAAAAGTATTTCTGGTCGTAATACCGGAATTTATCTGTGTATGAGTGGTCGTAAAAACACTACTTATGGCCGCGTTTTCACACAGAAGTTATGAAGAATCTTCATGTTATGTAAGGTTAAAGAAATCTTTATTTCTGACAAACTTTACATACAAAAGGGATGACGGCGACCAAAGCGTCGACCTGATCCGAGAGGAGTTTACAAAGTTCTCCTAGGGACATGTTGTCGTCAGTAGGATCTACACTGACGACCCCTAGGGAACTAGCAACTCTAAGCCTATCTACATCATCCCTAACAAGAGACGCACTATTATTCCTAATCAAATCAGAGAGTTCTCGCTGTTGCTGAGCGTGATCCCTCTCCCGAAGGAATTGGCGAGCCTCTTCACGGGATCTTTCAAAACATTCTGCCAGATGCAGAATCACTGAAGACATCTCTTCGGTCTTCTTCTCCAGAGCCTCTTTTTCCCCTTGGAGAGTCTATCCGAGGGGGGGAGGCAGGATCTCAGCAGGATGATCGCTGGGGCTCCAATCTCCTACATTTGCAAATGTTAGTTGCACTAATTGTAACAACGAGCAAAAGGAGATAGAAATAATTACCTGTCCTCGCAAGTGACAGGTTGATATAGTTCCACCAGAAAGTTGATCACTCGAACAAAAACGGGGATCATTGGGATGAAATGGAGAAAGCTGAGAAGAACGTCCCTCCAAAGGTGGAGATGAAGGTTCGACCTGCCGAGGTGCATGGACAGGAAGAACTACAGGAACTGAAGGAAGAAAGAACAATAACGTGTGTTTCACCTTTGTTCTGTTGGAGGATTCGTCGTCAACGTTGGGTTTCTTCCTTGAAGGAGACAGATCTTTGGACATCTGTAAATCCTGCCCGAAAACTTCTTCTTCATCACTCTCAATCTTGATGATGTTTCGATCTGCCATCAAGAAGTGTATGGAAGGGAAGGGAAGATGGCTTTGGAAAAGACTTAGCCGGGAAAAAGAATTGTGAAGTTTTGAAGTCCAGAGGCTTCGGTAATTATAGCTGCCGGGGTGACAGTTCAGTTTCCGAACGCCTTGGGTTTTTAAAGCATTTACAATTTTACCTCGAGTTAAATAACGTTTCAACGGCGCCATCATTACCCGTCACGTATTACCCAGAGTCCGTCTCGGGGAACCAACCGTCACACTTAGTGCGCCACTAAGTGGAGGATTTGCAGCGTCGAGTTAAGTATTCGATGTAAGTCTTAAAATTTGAAGCAAACACGTCCCTTCGTTCTCTTCAAATTTGGGGGCTAGCTGACGAGGATTGATACCCGAGCTAGATCAAATAAATGCACGGCCAGTTCAGGACAGATTCGAACCAGATAAGCGCCTGGTGATGCGAACTCAAGTTACTCCGAGAAGCGCAATCATGTGGTCGCAGGCTTTACTCGATCAGACCGTAGCCAGTGCTCGGTCAGGAGTTCGTATGCCAGACGCGAACAGAAGATTGCAGATAGTGCGCGGTCAGGAGTTCGTATGCCAGACGCGAACAGAAGATAGCAGATAGTGCGCGGACAGGTAACAACGCGTGGTCAGAACACCTTCGACCAGGGAACGCGGGATTATTTTGTCCCTATAACAGGAATATCCCGTATATCCCGAAGATTCTTCCACATATGGAGACAACCGTCAGGAGGTTAATACGTGCGGTTATCCATGAATAACACGTGTTAAACCTGCGTGGAGGTTAAAGGCAATTACCAAAACTGCATCCAAGCAACTGTTCGATGCCGTTACGACTTGGCACCCTTTTGAACAGTATAAAGGGGTAGCCCAAGGCATCAAACAGTGGATGCAATCGAGACAATCGAACAACCAGATGATCAGATCATCAAATCAAGCAATCAGAAGACAGTAGTCTAAGTTAGATAGCTTTCACAAGCCTTCCAGGCATTGTCTTACACATACGAAAAATCTTCGCCTGTGAAGATCTTTTCCATAACTCTGTAACTCTTTTTACCATACATAGTGAAATCCCAACAGGATGTAGGGCTATTACTCGCACCATCGAGGGCCCGAACCTATATAAACCTCTCTGTGCCCCAGTTATCTTTGCTTCAACATACCTTCCCGGAGGGACACCCTGAAAGGTCTCACAACCTACAAATTCTGCCTAGGCTAAGGACCCCGAGTCTGAATCGTCGACACCGACGACCGAACTTAAGTATGATGATCCACCTGCGCTGGCAGATGACCTCAGAAAGGATGAACAATCAAAAGAAATAGAATCAGGTAATAATGAGGTAACACATGTTTCTAAACAGACTCCATCTTTTCCAAGTTGTTACCTCCAGTCTAGTTCTAATGACAAATCCTTTGATACCCTGAAAAAACTGAATGTGACTATGCCTTTTGCTGATCTTATCACTAAAATTCCTTCATATGAAAATTCTAACAATAAATTCTTACAAATAAAAGGGATTTGGATGATTTAGCAACAACTCAAATTGATATATGTGAGGGTACAAGTGCTTTTCATATGGGGAATGAGAAAATATTGTTTAAATTGCCTGAAATTGCTAACTGCCCTATGTATGAAGACACCACATGCTGGATAGACCCTCTTGAGACTATATTGCAGGGTAAACAAATTAGAGATGATGCTCTTGATGACAACACAGAGACGAGCAATAAAAAGGATGATCATGCTACTACAAACACATCACCATTGCCCAATCGACTCTTAACGGTAAGAAATCATGACAATCCCTACGTGAACAAGGTACCAAATCACACACCCCTTCCTTCTTCGGTGAAATATATGCTTCTTGATGGAGATAAACAAAATCCTATGCTTGTAGATGCCAATATAATAGATAAACCATCAAGTACACTGATCAATATATTAACACTGCATCACAAGGCATTAGGATATTCTATTGATGATCTAATTGGTATAGAGCCTCCACACTGATTAAACCTAGCTGTGATGAAAGCTAAAAAATCTGAATTGCTAGACAATAGGCTTAGGTCTCCCACTGCACCAAACACTCAAAATTATTATTGGGAACCTCCATAAAGATCACACTATGGTCTATGTCGAGCGGGACATTAAACCAACGCTTATCGGGAGGCAACCCGATGCTTTTTTGTTCTTTTATTTTTCTTTTCTTCTTTCTCTTTCTTTCTCTTTCTTTTTCTTTTTCCTTTTGTTTTTTAGGGCCAACCAAATTCAGTCTACAACATTCAAGTCCACATAACAGCATATTCCTAAAAAAAATTGCAACAGGCTGGGCCTTACGCGATAGAAAAAGTCTTCCCATATGGTGCCGTAGAGTCTCAGGCGCACAACGGTACCACTTTCAAGAAATGCACCAATGTTGAGCCCTTCTAACTCCTCACGCCTCCACACCAAACAGGGCACATCTCCACAACCACCACAACCACCTCCAACGTGTGATCTCCAAGGTTTTCACTTGCGACACCTTGGACTGCACCATTGGAGTTGTGTGGACCACAACATTCTCTTCCACCACGGCATCTTCAACAACATCTATCTCCAGACACCACACCGCAACTGGTAATCTGTATCAATCTCCATACATTGAGGAAAATGTCTGATTTAGCTTGGGCGGTGTTCACTTAACCGTTTGCTTAGTCTTCATCGAATCGTCATTCCACCACATTCCGTCATAAACTAAAAAAAAGAGAGATTTATCACTTGGAATGCCTAGTTTTGAAGATGATCTTTAATCAATTAGATGACTATTCTATCACATCTTTGCATATGATGCATTGAACTTAGCTCTCTTAAACATTTCAATTGCTTATGTATAGTTTTTATCTTAAATTGACCATTAAAGCTTGAACTTGTCTTTTAAATTATCATTGACTTCTTCAAAATTGAAGGTTTCTAATAAACTATCATCTAAAATTAACTCTCATATGTCACTTTTTATGTCTAGATTGCTAATTTCCCTTCTCTTAAAAAATAAAAAATGTGTAAGAGTGAAGTATAATTGACCCACTAGGGGGAGGCGGTGGTGAATCATTGCCCAGCTGGGGAAGGGAAGATTTACTTAACTTATGCACACAAAAAGTTTATATTTTCAATAAATCGGTTGCTTAAGATACGGCTTTGTCTAGTCTCGTGTATTGTATATGCGACCCGTTGGGGGGAGGCGGTGGTGAATCATCGACCAACTGGTGAAGGGAAGGTATACGGAGCATTGAGGTTTCTTACAAGGGCTCGAGAAACCGATAAAGCTGCCTTTTTGTAAGTGCACTTAAGTAAGCGTCTTCAGCTGTGTCTCTGCTAACTGCGACGGAATGATCCAGCAAAAAACATTCTGGCCAAGAGCACGAAAAAGTTGAAGAAAAAATAAATGTGGGACCCTCATTTGAGGATTCCAGTGGCAACCACCCAGGTGGATTGCACTCAGAAAAGGCACATTGCAGCTCACAACAACAAGATGCATTATATAAAAATGCGAGTAGTTAAAAACAAGTGCTGATCACAAGGACCAACATTACAATAACTTAGCGCCGAAATGACGCATTTAATTGTTAATACAAATTAAGGAGTTTTTGACACAAAGGTCGGCACAAAATAAAACAGCAATGATAAACAAAAGGACTTCATCAGTCTTCTTTCTCTGTAGCGGCGGTATTGCATGGGCCTTCTCCACATCGAACTCCACCTTGGTACATAACCCTTTAACCGGATGGGTCCTCAGTTTCTTCTTCTTGTTCCACATTGGGTTCAAGACCATAAGATTCAGGGTCGACGAATCCTTCCTCTAAATTTGTTTGTAAAAGCAAGGGTGAGCACATTGTCCACATGGTGCTCAACAAGTCCCAAGTAACAATGCATATATGTGTAGATGAGGGGGAATTTCTCAAAGAATAGCTCTTTGGCTCTGTGTATAAATATATAATAGATTTTCACATACAGCTTCGAAGAAAGGTCTTTATTTTCGAAAGCGAGGCTTTTAAAATCCTAAGCTAGATTTTCAGAAATGTTGTGTGTGGCGGTCTTTCATGAGTCACCACTTTACTCAGATTTTGTGAAAGACTTCCAAAAGCTACTTGTGCTGCATCGACGTGAATAGAATTCACAGCACGTAGACTCCATGACCTGGGAGCTCAGAGTATCTGATACTTTTTAAACTTTGCAAAGGTGTACCACCTTAATCCACCAATCATTCGGCTTTCAAGTCGGATCAGCTTCATTCGACTTTTACGCATGTGACAAGGCCGAGATGACACAACAGTTTACAGTCCTAGTATTAACTATTTCCCTGCCCGGTAAATAGACAGTTAAGTCTCAAGTACCGTTGTGGGTTCTCCCCACTGCCTTACTTCCTAGCCTGGGTCTATGTTCTCGCAAGACACATAGCCTCCCTTGATTACAGTCGCGCACGACTTAATCTGGCGTAGGGCGTCTTCCTTCTTTCCACCTTTTCCTCTCATGATTTTTCTGAACTCACATCACTCGTGGCCTTCTGCGGCCCACCAGTTCTCGCAAGAAACTAGACCGACAACCATTGCAGGGAAAAGCTAACACTAAAGAAGGCTACTAAGTTGCGCCCGTCCCATAAACAGGCAGGTGGTTGGTACGTTTTTCATGCCGCATAGAAGCACAACACAAGGTTCTAGTCCTTATGAATCTTTAGTGAGGAGTCTTTCACATTCCCAGTGAGCACACAGCACCATCCAATCAAACCATCCTCACTATCGATTCCAATCACATTTTCTTTCACAAAGAGGGGTTTTGAACAAGCTTTTCTCATATGTGACCATTCAACATTTATCATATAATCTTTAAGCATAGCATAGCCTAAGCATGATAATCTAGGGCAACAAGGGTGCAGGGGTATTCAATGTCAAAAGGGGCTTTACAATCACTTAGGTCATATCTAATCATTTTATTGAAACATAATTCTTATTTGAATCTAAGGCATGCATATATTTGAAAACGGTTAACATACTTCATTCCAAAATAATAGGTGAGACATGATCAAGGGTTTGAGACTTGCCTTGCAGTGACGGGTCTAGCTGCTCAAATGAATCTTCGGGGATCTCCTCTGCTCCTTCAATGTCTGGTTCCACGACGGGTACAAACAACACATACATACCATATAAGCATACAAGCATTAGAAAATAATACATAAATACATCATGCATGCAGGGGAAGTGGTTTAGACAAGGTCACTTGACATTGGTTGAAGAGATGGGTTCAAAGGGCTTGAATGTCGAAGGGCTGACATTCGGCTCATGGCTTGACATTGCCCTAAATCGGTTCTAGGTTTGCTTTCTGGAGATGTGATAGTAGGGAATATTGTAGAACATGGCTCAAAAGGCTTAGTGGACAAAGTGGCATTTCAATTGCTCAAAAGAAACAAGTCTAAATCATCCAATGCCACAGGTGGACATGCACTGACATAGTGTTAGACATGGCCAGAAACTAGGGCATTGCATAACTTTTGACTCAGAACTCCAATTGATGCACAACTTTGTCTGGGGTTTAGGCACTGATAACAGCTACAAAACTCTCAACAGGCTCAAGGGCTGAAAGTGGCCGGAGGGTGGCCCAATCCGGTGAGCAAACACGGTGGCCTGGACATGAACTGAGCCACTGGACAGCAACCTTGGCATGGCTATAACTTTTGATTCAGGTCGATTCAAGAGTCGGGCTAGTAGACAAAATTGCTCAGGGGGTTGAGATCTATCTAAATGACAAGGTGAGCGGGGCTAGATCGGCTGGGGAAAAATTCCGGCGACCGGCGCTGGAGAAGATGACCTCCAGATTGGGCGTTTTTGTTTTAAAAGGCTTGAGCTTGATTCCTTGCTCAGGGAGTGAGAGGGTGAGGTGAGGGGTCTATTTGCGGGGTTGAATCGGCCGGAGAAGCTTGGCGACGAGGACCAGCTCACTGGTGGCGCGCAAACTTCGGAAAGGCCATGATTGTTGCTCAAATTTGAAATCTAAGCTTGCAGGCTTGCTCAATTGGGTGCACTGGTCAATTCCTATCACTAGCACGAGGGTTAATTCGGACTAAATCACTAGGCATTGCGGGAACAGGGGTTTTTCAGTTTTCCGGTTATTGCCGGCGTTGAGGTGCGCCGGGGACCAATTAATGGCTATGAAACGTAGAGGGGGATGAAAGGGGCTTACTGGTGGCGTTGGTTTGGAGGGGGAAGCTTAGGGCGAAGCTGGCGCCGTTAGCTTCAGGAACTGCTCGCCGGAGAAGATGAACTTCGCCGCGGCGCTGAGGACTCGGTTGCTCTCTGGTGCTAAGGCTAAAGCAAAGAAGCTGTGGGGTGGTGCGAGGCAATGCTGGGCAAGGGAGGGGGCTTATATAGCCGTGGGGTGAAGCTCTCGGGAGCAGCAGCAATCGCCGGGGAGATCTTCTTCTGACGCCGGGACGGTCATCGATGCACTTCGGGACGCGGCGGGGCTCTTCCAGAGACGGTGAATCACGGAAACAGGATTTGGTCAGGGTGGTGGCGATGATCTTCGGGATGGCGGCCAAGTGGCGTGAAGCTCCTGGCAGCAGCAGCAGCGGCAGCAGGCACGCGCGCGCGGGGAAGAAGATGGCACGGTGGGGTTGAAACGCTCCACGGTGGCGGTACAGCTGCGCACGGTTGGGGGCTACGTGGCCGTGAGGTGGCAGTGCGGCGAACTTCGCCGGCGACGAGTTCAACGGCGCGGCAATTTGGCGATTGCTGGTTGAAAACTTCACAGGGACCTGGTTGCGAACTTTGGACCTATTTGCAACGATTTGGACTGATCTGTGAAGGTTTTGGCTCGGGGATTTGGGCCTATTTGCAATTCTGAAGATCTGAGGGGCTGATTTGAATTCTGATTTTGCAGATGAGTGCCACTAAATGTCTTGGACTCATCTAGCAGGAAAAATGATGAAATCTGATAAGATCTAGTGGTTTTGACAAAATTCGAAAACAGGGTAATTAGGGTAATTAGGGTTTGAAACTTTCGTCGAGGCTGAAACTAGGGTTTTGGTCGAGATTCTGGGATTCTTCCAGAAGGGAAAAATGTTCAAAAAAATGAAAGAAAGGTTATCACTTGATCATATCTGGATTTTGGGGTGATCTGGGACTTTTAGCCTTTTTGGGTTTTCTGAAACCTCTGAAAAGGACTAAATTGAAACACTTTTGGACTGAAATGTGAAAACGATCTGGTCAATGAAGTTTAGCAGCCAACTCTATAGGTTAAGGTAGTGGCATACCTAAGATCAAGATAGGGTTAAAATATCAGGGTTTCCAAAGAAGGTATGCTGATTCGCAAGCAGAAAAGATAGCCAAAAACTGGGGTGTTACAATAAATAAAAAGAAAAAGTGAATAAAAAAACAGAAATATAAGTGTTTTAATTTTTCTCTAAAGGGAAATCTAGCAAACTTTGTATAACTTGTAGCATAATGAGTGTTTTCTTTAGCTATGGTTTGTTGTAAATCCTATATGAAAGAAGTTTTCAAGATGATTTAATTGATTAAGCACTCTATTTTCTAAAGTTGAAATTTGATAATCTGAATATTTGCAATTGGAGAGTTTAAATTGCTTAGATCAATTGCCTAATATGCATAGATGTGATGAGAGTTTTCAAAAGCTTGTTTATAGAGAATCTGATTTACCAAGGCATCTCAATTTTTAAAAAATTATTCACATTTTTTGCTTGAGGACAAGCAAAATGCTAGCTTGGGGGAATTTGATAAGTCTTAATTTGGAAGAATTTTACCTTCAGTTTAGTATTGAAAATGCGCAAAAATGATGCTTAAAATTCCTTTGACACGTCATTTTATGTGACTTTTTGTAACATTTTTACAATCCGCTTTCACGAGTGTTCGCCATGTTTCAGAGAACAAACATACCAAATTTGGAGTTATTCCAACATCGTTTGGATAGGAAACGAAGTGGAGAAAAAACATGCTAAAAATATGAAAAAACACAAGAATCCGACCTGAAATTGCATCTGAATCCGACCCAAAACCCGATTTGGGAATCCAAAACAGACCCGTTAGTCGGTTTAAAGTCTGAATCTGAGAAAATTTCCTTCCTAAATAAGTTTTGAGTTGTAATTGGTTAATTCTAGGACTTATGTACTATAAATAGAGAAACTTTTGGCTCAATTAGACATACTTTTTTTTAGGTTTAGGAGCCATTAGGTCTTAGTTTTTAGTCTAATTTTCTTAGAAGAGCCCCCTTCTCTATTTTATTGCTTTTGTAAGCTGGCAAGGACGGCAACTTCAATTCTCAAGCAATCAAGTAAGTTTTTATTTATTTCTTATTATTATTTTTGCATTCTTATGGCTTTTTGCGAGTAGATCCCTTCTAGGGTTAGGGATGACCTAATCCAGAAGGCGTGATTCTTTCTTGGTTTTGATCTCAAGTTTTGGAGTTATTTTCTAATGTTTTCTTCCTCTAAACTCTAAATTCTCGTTTCGGCAACAGACGTAAAAGTTGAGCCTTAGCTAGAATTTAAGGGAGTTCTTGAGTCCTTAGCGCTTTGACGTGGGACCCTGAACAGGAGAGAGGCTCTCGCCAAACGTGACAGTAGAAGCGATCCTCAAACTGTTGACCCAACGCCCCGAACTAGAAACTTAATTTGTCTTGGAAAACAACGGAAATTAACTCACAATCCTCGGACCTTGGATAGAATTATGCTGAATGGTTATGGAATTCCCGAAGCCCTAGGTTTTAATTCCTGCTTTATAAATTCAGATTTCATATCTGCAATTTACTGCTTTAAAACCCTAGATTGATAGCTTTAGTAGTAGAATTAGTTATAGAAAAACAACCCCAAAACTCATTTAGACTTAATCAGTGATCCATTAAGCTAGAAAGATGAATATACTTGTTCCTCGTGGAATTCGACCCTCAAGTGCTCAACGTTCAACCGTCCACTTGCGGTATTACAAAATCACACCGTTTTAGGTGCGATCAGCAGGTTGAAATGAAAAGGTGATGGCCAATTATTTGCCAACAGTCCTTCAAGGTCTGGCAAGAACTGGCTCTTCAACCAGCCAGAACAATTTATTTATAACTGAGAAATGCTGTGTGATGCGATCCTTAGCAATTTCCAGAATTGCTATGAAAAACCTAGCAAGGAAGATGATCTTCATCGATTACACGAGACTTCAAGTGAAACCTCGGGCAATTTGTGCTGAGGTTTGTGGGGGTAAGAAATACTATCCCTAACTTCTCTCACAATTAGGAAATCAGAGCCTTTAAACATGGCATTCGGTACCAACGATTCACTGAGGACCTGTAACACCCTCGGTTTGGGTGAAAATTCTTTTGCATAAAAAGTTATGCATGCATATGTCTCTTCAAGGTCAGCAAAATCAGCCTAGACTCATCCTATCCTAAGCCCTAAAATTTTAAAATCTTCCCTGTGAACCCAAATCAAGAACTGTCTTTCCAGATATGATCTATTATTTATGTTGAGAATAAAATTCTTCAGAAGCTAGATTCAATTCTATCTCTAACTCTCAGATTTTTCAAACCCTTTTGTTTTTGAAAATAGAATTAAGTTAATTACCCTAAATGCTATGAACTCTAATCTAATCAAAGTTGACCTAATCCAGACCATATTATCCTTGGATAATGATCAAGGGTATGCCAATACCTTAATCCAAAAAGTTGGCAACCAGATTCCATCATCTAGGCCCTTTTCACAAATCAGTCCAAGAAATATCGCAGATCAGGCCTTATTTGATTTTCCAGAAGCCTGAAAAGGCTAAATGCTGCAAATCAACTTCAAATCCAAATCAGATTCAGGGAACACCTCCCAAATACTATTTAACAAAAAATCTTCTTCTATGAGTATCTCAAAATCTAATCCTAAATCCAAGAATTTTAGTTTCGACAAAATCCAGATTTCAAATACCATAAATTACCCTTTTGTCGTTTTCATTCAAAAACTACTCAAATGTTCCATATCTGTCGCGCCCCGAGACTGGGACGACGACTACTCCTGTAGAGACCTAGCTCGCTGCAGCTAGTCCCATTCTCACAAACCTTTGACCTCCCAGGATGAGTCAAACACAGGAGTATATTACATTGCAACAGAGTACTCACAAAATATTAAGCAGTGTGGCCTGCTGGCCTTAATATTACATAAAGAGGATTACAATGCCTACAAGGCATTCAGGGTTTAGCAAAATATTTAACTACGCAGCAGAAGATAGGTGACCCTCCCACAAAAGAAGTTGACGGCAGAACAACACACTTCAGGGTTCTGGCGGAACTGATTCTCCTCCTTCTGGATCCACGTAATACTCCGTGCCATCGTCTTGATCAAAGTAGGTTCCATCTATTGAGTTGAATGTTGCAAGGGTGAGCACTTACGTACTCAGCAAGTCATAGGTAAGAGTAAATACATATAGTAGTGATGATATGAACCTAGACTAGTCAAGAATTATGGATATTTGTAAAATAATCTTTTCCATTCTCATCTCATCTTATGGCAGCACTTTTCATAAAGTAACATCATCATTCATGTTCACTAGATTATAGCACTACCGCGACACGTCGACACACGACAGCCCACGGCAGCACTCCTTATCATGACAACACATGTCATTTGGGTAATCTTGATTTAACATATTTTATTTAGAAAATAGTACTTGTGTCACACCCCGTGGATTTAATCCACCGCAGCAGACTCCTATAAACCCGGGAGCTCGGAGTATTCGAATACATTTTTAACTCTGCAGAGAGGTACCAATTTACCCGCAAGATATTCCACTTTCAAACCTTTCCTATCATAACAAAATGATTGGACCCCTAACTCACTTCATACTGTGAGCGGCAAGGTGGAAATAACAAGAACTTTTGTTATGTTTTACTCACAATTCACCCCCGACCCTGTGGCTCTCAGCGAGGCACAGTTGTGGCAGGTTGTATCCAAACCTCCACCCCTTTGCTTATCCCCATTACTGGGTCAGCATGCTTGATCACCTTCAGTGATATGTGTGGGAGCCGCGCTCCGTGTTTATCGTGCATCACTACACATCTCATGCAGGGGTTTCATGTGCGATCCACATAATTACTTGTTCAGGCCTGTCCCATACCAGGCTTGCGATTAGCACGTTGTTCATGCCACTAGACGCACAATACAAGGTTCTAGTCCTTATATGCCAATGACCAGACCATCCACAACCCTGCACCTTCAGTGCCTGCATTCCTTTGCAGTCTAGCACCTCCAGTGCTACAGTCATCCATACCATTTTTCTGGTCACGGCTAGGGGTTTTATTTCATGAATATAAGTATATAAATACATATAATAATTCATGGCTCAAAACTTGTTTATTTCACATTTCACAGATAACCAGTCTAGTACTGCCAATTGATAAATCAACTATTCTCGATCATTCACATGCAATATTGCCTATATTCAAGGTTATATTATAGCAACGTTTAAAATATAGGTTCAAGATGACCAAGGATATGACTTGCCTTCCGCGTCGTAAGATACAGCAGTTGACGTCGGATCCGCAATGAAGTCCTCGAACTCGGGCTCTTGATCTGCTCTCCAATCAAGCAAACAACCAATAATCATAATCTTTTCCATACATTATTATACTATATGCAATGATGCAAAGATGAAGTCTTGATGATTCTGAAATGATTTGGTTTAGAGGCTGATTAGGGTTAAGTTAAGGAAACCAATATTAAGATTAGCTGTCAAAGGTTTACAAGGTTCCAAATGTCTCAAAATATCAGAATGATATCAAGGTTGTGACTGGTTCGCTCAAAAACAGCGAACGTCTTTAGGTCGACATTCGGTTCAAAGCATCGACATAGGGTCGATGAATGATAGAGGGGTTATCTCAACTTGTGGTAGTAGAATAAAATGTAGATCACAACTCTACAAATTTAGTAGACAAAGTGGTTTTCAAATTACACAACCAGAAGTGGGTAAACAAGGTCAATGCCACTGGCTGACAAGCTCTGGCATAGAGCTGACAATGCCAAAAACTAGGGCTTAGCATAACTTTTGATCTGGAGCTCCAAATGATGCACCACTTTGTCTGGGAGGTAGGCTTGAGTAACAGGAACAATTAAGTTAACAGGATCTAGGACTGAAAATGGCTGGAAAGCAAGAAATTTGATGATGAACAGAGATGAACTGGCTGCACTGGAGCAGTTCTGGACACAAACTTGGCATGGCTATAACTTCCAATCTAGGCCGATCTAGGTGTTGAGCTCGAAGACAAAAATACTCAGGAGGCTAAGGCACATCTAAATGACAAAGTTTCGAGGGCTGAAATGGCCGGAAACACTTTTCCGATCATCGGCGCCGGAGAAGAGACACTGCCAGTTGGGGGTTTCTGCTACAGGCCGAGAGAACTAAATTCCTTGCTTGGAGAGCATCTAGGAGGTATAGAGAAGCTTCTGGTAACATCAAATTGACCGGAGGATCACTGGAGAAGTCTGGCGACGATCGCCGGTTTTCTGGTGAAGCTCGGTTTAGGGAAAAGGTTCGATTCTTGCTAAATTTCGAAATCCAACTTCACAGGCTTGCTTGATTTGGCTCACTGATCAATTTACTTCACAGGTTCAAGGGCTAATTCGAATTGGTTTGGCCTGCATTGCCGGAACAGGGCAATCTTCGATTTTCAGCCATTTCCGGTGATCGCCGGCGTTAGAGTCCACCGGAGAACAATTAAATGATATCACACAGAGAGGATGAGTAGGGGAACTCACTGATGTTGTTAATTTGGCAGGAAATTAAGTGTAGAGCGCTGGCACCGTGAGCCTCCTCGACGGCTCGCCGGAGAAGATGATTGGAACAGGAATTTCTGGGACTTGGCTGATTTCCAGTGAGGTGTGAGGGAGTTGCTGAGCACAGTGGTGTTTAAATAGACCAGGCGAAGCTTGCAAGGAGGGAGCAGTGAATTGATTTGGCAGTTGGTGATGCGATTGGTTGCGTGCTGGAGCAACAGCGGCGAAGACACAGCGAAGAACGGTGATGCGACGGCGACAAGCTTGCAGCTGATCACAGTGTCGCCTCATCGGGACTTTGCAACGCTAGAGCACACGGTGGCGACAACAACTGGCACGGCGCAAAAGCAACTGACAAAAGCCTGGTGTTTCTGCTGCTGGTCGCGCACGAGGGCGGTGCTGTCGTCGACGCTGCCACGGTGTTGCCACGGCGATGGCTGAGACACTGACGCGTGCGCAATAGGAAGAGCAAGCATGCACAAGCACGAGCGCGGGCGAAGCCTCACCGGCGGCAAGCAACCACGGCGTACAAGCACGGCGGTCCCTGGTCGAATGCTGCTGTTGACCTGGTCGAAAATGGATTCATTTGCAATTTCAATTCTTTGAGTTTTGGACTGATCTGTAAATCTAATGATTTGGAAGGTTTGCTCTGAATTTGATTCTGCTATTTTGGCAATCTTTATTCCACAGATGATTTGGCAAGGATTGAAAATAAAATTTGGCACATTTGGATAGCTTTTGATACAAACTGAAAATAGGGTAATTTAGGGTAAATTAGGATTTGAGTTTTGTCGATTTTGAATTCTGGCATTTAGGGTTCGATTTTGACATCTGCACAGAAGAGAAACTTGTGGCAAATAGCAATTAGGAAAGATCTGCTGAAGAAATTCTGAATTTAGAGTTAATCTGGAGATTTTAGTCTTTTTAGGTTTTCAGATATCAGATAAGGACTAATTTGCGATAACTTTTGGACTGATTTGTGAAAAGAGTCTAGATGGTGAAATATGGCTGTCAACTTTTTATATTAAGGTATTGACATACCCATGATCATATTCCAGGAATAATCTGGTCTGAACTTGGTCAAGATTTTAATTAAATCTGTATTTCTGAAACTTAGGGTATTTGGGTAATATAAGGTATTTCTGTTTTCGAAAACAGAAGGAATTGATAATTCTGGGAGTTAGAGATAGAATTGGATCTGGGTTCTGAAGACTTTTAGATTCAGGATAACTAATAGATCACATCTGAACAATCTGATCTTGATTTGAGGTCACAGGATAGATTTTGGAGATTTTAGGGCTTAGGATAGATACTGATTTGGCTATTACTACTGATACATGCATGCATGCTATTGAAGAAAAAGGAAATTTTTCACCCCTAACTCAGGGCGTTACAATATCTCATTTTATATCTTTACCAAATCTTCTATCGAATAAAGTTTGCTCGATTTATGAAGTTCAAATCAGCCCTAATTCACTAAATCTCAGATTTCACAGATCAGTCCAAAACCCAAATTCCTGTAACTGCAATTCAGCCCAACCTGCTGTTTCGACCAGAGCCTAGACCTTTTCGACCAGCGACCAGAGCCTCGCCGTGTTTTTCTCCTTGCCGGGATCTTCGCCGCTGGACAGTTTCGCCCTCGCCTATGCTCGTGTCCGCGCCTATGCCGTCGCTGTGGCAGCGCTAGCGACCAGCAACCGTGCGTGCGCGTGACCAGCAGTAACCGCAGCAGCCTTTTGTCAGTAACTCCATGGCACGTCGCTTCACCGTGCTAGCATTGTCACCACCGCTTTGTGCTGCCCAGCGTCAAGTCCCGATGAATCAACAAATTGATCAGTTGCAGAGCCGCCTACTCGCCGTCGCGTCTTTGTCGCCGCTGTTACTTCTGTGCTCGGCCAGTCTTGTCGCCGGCGCAAATATTATTTCTGTCCTCTCCTTGCAAAGTCCATTCCTGGCCTATTTAAATGCCCCACCGTCCTGTGTAATTCTCACTTCACCAGAAAAATTAGCTAAGTCCCCAAATTTTCTCATTTCTTCTTCTCTGGCGAGCCGCCGAGGAGGAGCACGGTACCAGCTTAATCCACTCCACCATCCTTCAATCCAACCTCACCAGTGAGTACCCCTCACCCATTTCTCTGTGCTGTAGCATTTAATTGCACTCCGGCACCCTCTAACGCTGGTGATCGCCAGAATTCTCGACTTTCCCTGTTTCGGCAATGCCTTTCGATTTAGCCCGTATTAACCTTCCCTTTTGTTGAACCAATTGATCAGTAGCTCAATCCTAGCAAGCCTGTGAATTTGGATTTTAAATTCAAGCTCGAATTGAAGCATTTCCAATTTTCGCGCGCCGCCATGAATGCCTCACGTCGCTGGCGAGCTCCACTTCAACTCCGACCAAACCAACTGCACCAACTCGTTCCTTGTATCCCGTAGATGGTGTAGCCAAGTTTAATTGTCCAGCACTGCTTTGTAGTAGTTACGCCATCTTCGCCGTCTTCTTCGACTTCGGTGTCAACGCCAGCGAGCCGTAAAACCTTAACTGCAACCAAATTCCCTGCTCCAGCATGATCAGCACCACCGCAGGAGCAAAAGTCCTCGATCAATTTCAAGTTCTATTAATTCTTGTGCTCTGTCATCGTGAGCCGTTTCTGGCATCATCGCCCGTGTGCTGTCCAGTCGCCGCCGGCCATCGCCGTCGTCGCCACCTTATCTAGTAAATTCTCTTTGACCTCTTGAGCATATCTCTTCACTGCCTCGACCTCTAATTCTGCCCAAAATTGCAAGTTACAGCTATGCCAAAATTTGTCCAGTAGCTGTACTGTGTCATGTCGCCACAGTGGTTTCTCGCCGCCGTTCATCACCGTCCAGCCATCTCAGTTCCTGAAACCACCACCAATGAGTTTTTGTTGTCTTCGCCTACCTCCTAGACATAATTGGTGAACACTACTACAGAAATGCTTTTCACTATCAGTTAAAAATCCACTCTACTATCGGCTCTCTTACCGATAGTGATCAGCACGATAGTAGAAACGCAGCACACTTCTATCGCTATCGACTATTTCTTCGATCGGCTCGGATTTAAACCGATAGTATTGTGTACGTTTTTTCTATCGGCTCGTATATAAACCGATAGTATTGTGTAGGTTTTTTCTATCGGCTAGGATCTAAACCGATAGTAATGTGTATGTTTTTTCTATCGGCTGGGATCTAAACCGATAGTATTGTGTAGACACAGTTAGTACTGGAATCTTTATTCTATCGGTTGTTGTATATGAACCCGATAGTATTGTATAGACACAATTAGTACTGGAAACTTTATTCTATTGGTTGTAGTATATAACCGATAGTACTGTGTAGTTTTTCCTATCGGTTATGTACTCGACATGGCTAGTACTGGAATCTTGCACATATACATACAGCAATACAGAGATACATTGGATCATTCACAAATACACCAATATTTACAAATATACACCAATATTCACATATTGAATTTGTTCACAAATACACTAATACAATAATATACACATGCATTGGACAGATTGAATTTATTCACATATTGATCGAGTTTATTCACAAATACATCAATGAATCTATTCACATATTGAGTTTATTCACAAATACATCAATCAACACATTCAATATATATTACACAAGTCAGTTACTATCGATCGTTGATAGCCACCTCTTCCATGACATATTGAGCCCAAATTGTTCGCAGCTCCTTCAATTGAGGCAACTCATATTACTCTTTCAACATGGCGCTCTGCATATATGCGTGTATGAAGTTAGGATCGTACGTCACATCCAATTAAAGTTCGACTTTGAGTCAGAAAAAATGGTTACCTTAGGGAATTGGGCAAAGTTTCTCCTGATCAGGTCATACATGAATCTCATGACATAGAAGCCACATTCCCATGATTGTGGCTACTGATGGCACTGGGAAAATTGCATATGCAAAGACATAAACCCACATTAACTCGAAAGAACTAATTAAGCTTAAATTAAAAGACTCATCATGAGTACTTCCATCCGTATTAATTACTTCATATTCTTTCCAAGAAATTGTTGTGCCCTTCGACGCGTCATGCCTCCCTCCAGCACTAGCATAATTTTTAAATCCCTGTATTTAATTTAGCATTGCCGGTTAATATGTTATCATTAATTAGCTAGTCAGAGAAAAATTTAAAACAACTATGTTACTTACGCGTCTATGTGCCATGTGAGGGTGAAAACATGCGCCACCTTTTCGCTCATCGAATCGAGGTAATAGACCTCATTCATCCATGGGCAAATGACGGCGAGGACGTAGTGGCCCCTACATTGCATATATAAGCGAACCGTTTCATACATATGTTAGGCGTAACATATAAGAGTGAGTTAAATTAGTTGGAAATGCACTAACCTTTGGTGGTACGGCGCAAGGATGAACTCTCGGTCCTACTGCGCTAGTAGTGCCCTTGATATGTATTCCTCCGCATGTGCTTGGTCGTGCTCTAGCATCGTGAGGCTTATTTTCTCTGGGTCGAGGAAACCCACCTTCTCACAAGCCCTCATCGACGCCAGCCTATACATGCACCTGCATGCAAAGTAGACATTAGTAAGTAGTGCATACAAAGTGATTAGATTTATGAAACAAACTGTGATAACTTCAGACAACAGCAAACTCACAGGACTCCAGTCCGTATGATGGACATATCAAGCTCCCGCCAATTGAGGAGGTCGAACAAATCCTCGTGGGCCACCGATATGCTCCCGGCCTCACGGTGAAAATGACTTGGCCTGAAGTGAACTAAGAAGTTGATGTGGCGCCTAGACCGGGTCAGGTACCACTCGTGGAGACTTCTGGTTATTTGATCCATATTGCGCAGAATGTACTCCGACACGAGTGGGGACCCGTTCTTGAATGTACCCGGTTGGCTTTGTTTGTCCTTGCCTTTGGCCTTGCCCTTGCCTTTGGGCGGGGAGCGAGTGTATACCTTCGAAGCTTGGGGTGTGGTGCCGCCCGCCTCATTTGATGGCGAAGGGTTTGAGGCCGTCGGAGGAGGCATGGGGGCCGAAGGAGCTCGCTCATGCGTTGTGGCGGGGGTGGTGTCCTCAGGAAGTGAGCTGGTATCCATCGTCCACTTTAAGTACAAACGCATAAGTAAGATTTTGCAAATTGAGTATGTTAACTGAGTTGTAAGCTAGAATGGCTAGGGTTTACCTCCTGTAGTCTAACACCCTTCTTAGGCCACTGTATGTACGAGCCCAATGCCTCGCCAATTGTCCGCATTTCGTCCGTTGGGACGGGCAACGGAAAAGAGCTGTAGCCCGGGAGGGCCATGTCCACCTGTACCTTTGCGAATCCAGGCTCCAGAGGTATGCAGTGGATCCGGACATCCTCCCAAGACTGGTATACGACCCCGTTTGCAACCACTACAGGTTTGTCGCTATGTTGATCAATAGGCTACAGCTCTCCGGCTTTTGCAATTTGCAACAATTATAACAGGTTAGCGAAACAATTCTAACGTAACGGGAGTGGCATCAACCAAACTGCATATATAGCTCAAGAGTTGCAATACCTCGATCAGGTCCACCGGATCCACGTTGTTGCGGGAAATCTCCGCGGGACTAAGTCCAGGTAAGTTGCGTCACATGCGCCCGGGGATGTGGCCTCCGGGGACTGCCTCGGCGCCGCCGTTTGCTCCCGGGACCCGGCCTCCGGGGCCTCCCCGGGCGCCGCCTTTTGGCCCCCGGGACCTGGCCTCTGGCGCCGTCCCGGGCGCCGCCATTTGCCCGCGGACCTGGCCTCCGGTGCCTCCCCGGGCGCCGCCTTTTGGCCCCCGGGACCTGGCCTCCGGCGCCGTCCCGGGCGCCGCCACTTGCCCGGGGACCTGGCCTCCGGGGCCACCCCGGGTGCCGCCATTTGCCCGGGGACCTGGCCTCCGGGGCCTCCCCAGGCGCCACCTTTTGGCCCCCGGGACCTGGCCTCCGGCCCGGTCCCGGGCGCCGCCATTTGCCCGGGGACCTGGCCTCCGGTGCCTCCCTTGGCGCCGCCTTTTGGCCCCCGGGACCAGGCCTCCGGCGCCGTCCCAGGCGCCGCCATTTGCCTAGGGACCTGGCCTCCGGTGCCTCCCCGGGCGCCGCCTTTTGGCCCCCGGGACAGGGCCTCCGGCGCCGTCCTGGGCACCGCCATTTGCCGGTGACCTGGCCTCGGGTGCCTCCCCGGGCGCCGCCTTTTGGCCCCTGGGACCTGGCCTCCGACGCCGTCCCGGGGGCTCATCGCCCTTCTAAAGGTAAAGTCTCGAGTTGCTTATCACGTGCAGGTCACGCGAGGAGCGCCTCGGGAATTAGCGACCACCTGTCAAGCATCCAAGACGTTTGACTGGGAGAAGCACGTTCCTACCCCTCAATCCGACGGTGGCTTCCGGGGTAGATAGGTCTTCTTGCTTCTTTTTGGGGCTATAAATAGCCCTTGTACCCCTCAGTTGTAAGCAAGTGATTCATATTGATTGGAATAGCTAAACTCACAGGTGTGCTCCGGAAGCCTCTTCCCCGTAGAGAGCCTCCCCAGCCGACTCCAGTCGGGAGCGCACCGACAGGACTAGGGCCCCCACCGGGACCCGAACCTGTATAAATCCTCGTGTCATTTGTTGTGTTTGTCCGGCGGGGGAGGACCGGTCACCCGGTCAGCCCGCGCCGCGTAATCTTCGCTAGGATCGTTCACAAAACCTGCCGGGGTATTCGCAGTACCACGACAGTTGGCGCCGACCGTGGGGACTCGTGACAAGATGCCATGGCTCCCCCCCGAACAAGGGCTCGCACCCTTCCCGGTGACACCGGTCTCGGAGACCCGGCGCCGCCCGTCCGGGACACTGCTGTCCCGGTGCTCCCACCCGGAGGCGGCCAAGCCCAGGTAGCGCCTCCCGCCTTTCCTCTTCACTTAGGTGCTTCTACCTCCACGTCAGTCCCAGTGACCGCGGGGACCTCGGCCGGGACCAGTCTCCCCCCAACGGCTCCCCCGGCTCCCCGGGATGCCCTGCTTGAGGCTCTAGTGGAGGGCCAGCTCCGCGCCCAACGCTCAATGGATGAGTTGCTCAGCATGTTGGTGCGGCCTCCGGCCCCCACATTTGTGTCGCACCCATACCCCGGGACTATGCCCCCGTTTATGGGTTACCCGGTGGCCCCTCCGGCCTCCGGAGGTCTGGCCGCCCCATATGATGATCTGGGAGGATCTCCAAGTCCTGATCACATACGGATTCGCGACCAAGTCCTGATCGCATACGGATTCGCGACCAAGTCCTGATCGCATATGGCTTTGCGACCTTAACCGTGTTTGGAAAGGTTTCGCGACCATGGATTGGTTCGCGACCAGGAAAAGGAATTCGTTCCCTGTTCGGAATTGTAATCCTATATATATAACTAAGCTTATCTGTTTAGGATTAGTTAAGTTAGTTATATGAGTCTAATACGTTTAGGATTACTAAGTCTGATACGTACTCATACGATTGGACTATAAATACCTTATAATAGGTCTAGTTTAGATCATCGAAGAGTTATAGAACTTATTTGAGTTTTAGACACTTATAGTTCCTTCGACGTAGGCAAGTGTGCCTAACGTTCAACGTGTAAAGCCCTCTTTGAAATAAAGAGTTGTGCAATTACTTTGGGTTTCGGTATTTCTGAGTAAGATACCGTTATTCCGCATATTAGAATCTGGGCGAGCCTAGTGCGAAAACCAAGGCTAGGTCTCAAACGGATCAAGTTGGTATCAGAGCGACTTTCCTATCCTGTGGATGGTGAAGACTCGCCAGGGTTACAAAACTTCCGGCGAAATTCCAGGAGATCAATTGACGGTTCCTACAGCCGCATCTTCGACAATGTCTGACGATACCTCCGTTCAAGCTAACCTAGCCGAAAAAGTGGCTAAGCTCTCCACCGACATGGAAACCGTGCTTGCTTGGATTAAGCAGTAGGCCATGATTGTACCTCCTGAAGTAGGGAAGGTTATGGGTGAGAAGACTGGTGAAGACTTGCGCAGGGCAGACGAAGATGAAGACGAAGGCGACCCCAAGACCGACGACCTCGCCAACACCTCCTTAGCTGTCGGATCTTTTAAAGTCGACGCTAAGATTGATATACCCATATATGATGGGGTGATCGATGCCGAGAAGCTGGATTCTTGGATCGACCAACTTGAGACCTACTTTGACCTTAAAGGGTTCAGTAGCGCTCAAAAGGTCAAATTTGCACCTTTGAAGATGAAGGACCACGCCAAGACATGGTGGAAGGCCCTTGTCCCCAGTGGTGAAGCTGGCGACCTTGCGTGGGGTCAATTCAAACAACTTCTGCGACAAGAATTCTATCCGATGGGTTACCTTGAGGAGAGATGGGAGCGTTGGCACAGATTATACCAACGGCGCGACCAGACCGTCCAAGACTATACGACAGAGTTTCGGTGACAAGCAATGGTCATTGGCATCTCACTATCCGAACCTCAGGTATTTCGGAAGTACACATCTGGACTTCAGAAATCGATCAGTACTAAGCTAAGTCTGTTCGGTGTCCAAGACATTGCGACCGCGAGCACAACTGCTATGGCGATCGAGAAGAAGAACAAATCCCGCAGCGACAAAAGCACGAAGGAAAGTGCGACCTCGACAAAGAAAAAGCCGAGTCCGAAGAAGAACGCTTCAAAATCGGGCACTGGTGCCTTTTGCGAACATTCTCAAGTTGCGGGGCATACCAAGGACAAATGTTACAAGCTTCATCCTGAACTTCGACCAAAGAAAAACGAACCTGGGAAAAGAACAGCCACGGCTACTGCGACTTCACCCGACGAAGAAGTTGTCTGAGTGAATTCGGTTAATGAGGCGGATACGACCTTGTCTCTGATGGCAATGCCGAAGGAGAAGGGTTCCGATCCACCAAACGACCATCACCCAACGGAGGACTTGTTCACCATCAACATCCAGGTGAAGCACGAAGTGGTCGCAGCGATATTCGATCCAGGAAGTCAGAAGAATCTGGTTTCCGCTGGACTGGTTCGGCGACTTGGTTTGAAGACAACCACACACCCGCGACCATATCCGCTGGGTTGGTTTACATCCGACGTGAACCAACAGATTACGAGTCAGTGTGTGTTGAAGTTTGCGATCTCTGCACGATATATCGATGAGGTGCAATGCGATGTTGTCCCTATCGATATCTGTCAGGTGAACTTTGGGAGTCCGTATCGGTATGATCGAGACGCTCACTTCCATCGGCCAGCGCAAGAGTACGACCTCACCAAAGACGGAGTTAAGTTCGTGATCAGTAGAGACATCCACGTCAACACTTCAAACTTGATTACCGCAAATCAAGCCAAACGAATTGTTAATGCATGTCACAAGTATGTGCTTGTCATGATTCGACCCATTGATCAAGGTGAGGGTACTCGACCAGCATTGTCGCTGGCGTGCCGAGAGGATTCTGGTCATTTGTCGGGACTGCTGGAGAAATACAGTGATCTGTTCGAGACTATCCAGGGTCGTCCGCCGAAATGTTCAGTCGAGCACGAAATTCAGCTTGTGTCCGATGCGACACTGCCCAATCTGAGTATGTATCGCAACTCAGTATTGGAGAATGAAGAGATCAAGAGACAACTTGGTGAGTTGCTGAACAATGGTGTCATTCAACCGAGTAGTTCACCTTGTGGATCTCCTGTGGTGTTAGTACCAAAGAAAGATGGGACTTGGCGTATGTGCATCGACTATCGAGCACTGAACAAGATCACCATCAAGAACCGGTACCCCCTTCCTCGTATAGATGACCTGCTAGACCAATTGAAGCATGCTGTTGTCTTCTCCAAATTGGATCTTAAGTCAGGATATCATCAAGTCAGCATCCGAGAGGAGGATACGTGGAAGACCGCGTTCAAAACACGACAAAGCCTGTTCGAATGGCTGGTCATGCTGTTTGGTCTCTGCAACACCCCGGCAACTTTCATGCGTCTTATGAATGATGTTTTGAGACAGTTCATCGACGACTTTGTGATCGTTTACCTCGACGACATTCTAGTTTATAGTCGTTCGTGGGATGAGCACCTCATTCATGTCGAAAAGGTGTTCGATCAGCTTCGGCAACATCGACTTCGCCTCAACCGTAAGAAGTGTGAGTTCGGCCAGCAAACTCTACTTTACCTTGGATTCCTGGTCGGCAACGGTACGTTGCAAATCGACCCAGATAAGGTAAAAGTGATTCGCGAGTGGCCGTGACCACGAACAGTTACGGATGTGCGTAGTTTTGTGGGAGCATGCCAATACCTTCGGAAGTTCATCCGACACTTCTCGATTATGGCTTCTCCATTGCATGCATTAACCAGGATCGATCAGAAGTTCGAGTGGACAGGGAAACATGAGGACACGTTTCTCTTGCTGAAAAGGAGGATCAGCGAGACGCTTGTGTTAGCTTTGCCAAATCTCCAGAAACTGTTCGAGCTAGAAACCGATGCCTCAGGTTATGCGATGGGCGCAGTGCTCATGCAAGAAGGTCGACCAGTGGCATATCACTCTGAGTTATTCCAAGGAGCTCAGAAGAACTATCCGACTTATGATAAGGAGTTATGTGCACTGCATCAGGCCGTGAAACATTGGCGGTGTTATCTTTTGGGTAAAGAGACGGTTGCCACACCGACCATCAACCATTGCAATATTTGCAAACTCAGTCTAAGCTACAGCAAGCTCGGCACATGAAGTGGATGTCGTATCTGCAGCAGTTCAATCTGGTGATTAAGTACAAAAAGGGCGTACACAATAAATTGGCAGACATGTTGTCGCGACCACCAGTTACGACCCTCTTCTTATCAGCGTTCATGCAGATCGAGCCTTCATGTCATGATGAATATGCCACTATGTACAGTGAAGACCCTGATTTTCAAACAGTACTGGCTGAGCTCGAAACAGGGAAACCCACGGAGTTCGTTCGTCGCGAAGGACTCTTGTACAAAAGCAATCTACTTTGCATACCTCGTGGAGCACCTCGAATTCAATGGTTGCGAGAAGCGCATACATCGAAGGTAGCTGGCCACTTTGGGGTTACAAAGACGTTGCAAAATCTTCACCGACATGTGTTCTGGCCGCGCATGCAGCAAGATGTGGCTAGGTTTGTTTGAGGCTGCGGTCTCTGCAGCATCTCGAAACCGGCAAACCAAAAATTAGGTTTGTACACTCCTTTGCCAGTTCCATCACGACCATGGGAGAGCATATCCATGGATTTCTTGGGAGGATTGCCTAAGACCCGACGTGGCAAAGACTATCTATTCGTGGTCGTTAATCGGTTCTCCAAAATGATTGTTCTTATACCTTGTCGGAAGATTATCACGGGAGAAGAGGCAGCTCGGGTATTCTTTCAACACGTTTGGACACACTTCGGACTGCCGAATTCTATTGTGTCTGATCGCGTACCCGGTTCCTTAGTCACTTTTGGCGATCGCTCTGGACGATGATGGACACCAAGCTAAAGAGGAGTACTGCTTTTCATCCACAAACTGATGGTCAAACCGAGGTGGTTAATCGCACAGTCGTTCATCTCTTGAGAGGATATAACTCGAAGCACCCAAAGACCTGGGATGAAAGAATACCATACCTGCAGTTTGCTTTTAATTGAGCAGTGCATGGGTCGACTGGAAAGTCGCCGTTTGAGGTCTGTTTAGGATTTCTCCCACAGAGTCCATTCGATATGGAGTTTGTGATCCCTACCTCAGCACAGAACAGCAACGAAGCATCTGATTAGGATCGAGCACAAAAGTTCCTGGAAGGTATTCAATGACTCCATCGTGAGGTTGAACAGAACTTGCTGAAAGCTCAACTCAACTACAAGGCGCGACATGATCGGCACCGAGTTGATGCGCAATTTCAAGAAGGTGATATGGTATGGTTACATTTGAGTAAGGAGAGACTTAAAGGTGAAGGTAAGAAACTCAAACCGATTCGTTATGGTCCTTTTCGGATTTTGCGGAAAGTGGGTAATAATGCTTGTCAGCTTGAGTTACCTCCATACATGGATATTTACTCGGTTGTCAATGTTGAGCACCTCAAACTCTTCGAGCCTTCAATGTTGGATGATGAGCCAGATACCATAGTACCATCTGTTGAAGACTTGGTCTATCAACGAGGCGAACCTTTACGTGAAGATGTGATTTTGGAGAGGAAGGTGACTACCACCCGTAGTGGCACAAAGGAGACTTTTTGAATCGGTCGGAAAGATCAATGAGCACGTGCGGCAAAGTGGTACACAGAAGAAGATGGACAAGCCCAATTTCTACATCTCCAGTTTGATCGACAGGTCGCAACGGGGGTTAGCTCCTTCTCAACAAGGGAGTCATGATCCGGGAGGATCACCAAGTCCAGATCACATACGGATTCACGACCAAGTCCTGATCGCATATGGCTTTGCGACCTTAACTGTGTTCGAAAAGGTTTCGCGACCATGGATTGGTTCGCGACCAGGAAAAGGAATTCGTTCCCTGTTCGGAATTGTAATCCTATATATATAACTAAGCTTATCTGTTTAGGATTAGTTAAGTTAGTTATATGAGTCTAATACGTTTAGGATTACTAAGTCTGATACGTACTCATACGATTGGACTATAAATACCTTGTAATAGGTCTAGTTTAGATCAGCGAAGAGTCATAGAACTTATTTGAGTTTTAGACACTTATAGTTCCTTCGACGTAGGCAAGTGTGCCTAACGTTCGACGTGTAAAGCCCTCTTTGAAATAAAGAGTTGTGCAATTACTTTGAGTTTTGGTATTTTCGAGTAAGATCCCATTATTCCGCATATTAGAATCTGGGCGACCCTAGTGCGAAAACCAAGGCTAGGTCTCAAACGGATCATATGATCCGGCCGGGGGGGTTCCCTCCCCCCACGGGATATACGTCCGGACCCTTCCCGGCACCCGGGCCCGTCCCGGTGCCGGGGGCTACTTCCTGCCTAGGCCCTTCGTGGCACCAGGGGGGTACCCCGTTCTAGGCCCATTCCCGGGGCCGGGGGCCCATTTCATGCCGGGGGTTTTCCCTACGCCGGGAGCCAGTCCCGCCCCCCGCGTCGCGTTTACCGCACCGGGGGCGGTCGACAGAGCAGCTCCCGTGCCTCAGCGAACTCCCCCCCGCATCGGCTCCCCGGTCCCGGACGTTGCCGCGGGGGCTCCCCCCTCGCCGGTTCCGCATGTTACAGGGGATTCCCCCTTTCCGGCCCCGGTCGTTGCCACGGGGGCTCCCTCCACTTCGGTTCCAAACGTCGCCGTAGGCGCCCCCTCCCAGGTTCCGGATATTACAGGGGCTTCCCCCTTTCCGGTACTGTGGGTCTTCACAGGGGGGCTCCCCCCAGCCGGCCCCGGAAGCCTCCGGGCCGGTAGCTACAGTGCATAAGCTCCCTCCCTCGGCGGACAGGTCCGTTTCGCCCGGGGGGAGGTCGAGCGAATGCATTCACCTAAGCGCGGGGAAGAACTTCCCCCCGGACGCGGGTGCGGGGAGCCTCGCTCTTGTACCGGTCGGGGGAAGAGACCCGTGGAAGACCCAGCCTCCCCGGGGGAGAGCCCGGACGTCCGGGAACTCAGCCCCGGTCCAGAAGAGAAGCGTCGCCCCCGCCACTCCGGCGGACCTCTTGGACCGCTCCCTGACTCCGACAACGAGGGTCCCATCAAAGAAGATACCGACCGGGACTCCCTGGGAAGTGCAGGGGGCTAACCAGCCCTTGTGCCGAAGACTTCGCATCATCCGGTGGCCGCGGCCCTACCGCCCTCCGCACATCGAGCACTATAACGGTGAGGCAGACCCTTACGAATTTGTGCAGGTTTACTCCACAGCCATCTCCGCGGCCGGGGGGGATGAGACGGTACAATGCAACGTCTTCCCCCTCTACCTCACCGGCATTGCCCGCGCCTGGTTCTACAATCTGAAAGTCGGCTCCATCAAGTCGTTCACGCAGCTCAAGCGGGAGTTCTGCGCGAACTTCCAGGGGAACTATGTGTGCCCCCATGGACTCCTCGCAGCTGTACACTGTCCGGCAGAGGACTGAGGAAACCATCAGAAGCTTCTTCAAGCGCTTTGCTCAGGTGAAGAGCAAAGTGGCCCACGTCCCCGACTCTACGGTCATCGAAGCCTGCAAAAGCGGCATCCTCCCGGGGGAGCTCCACCGAAGGCTCTCCCGGAGCTGCCCCTCTTCCGCCGACGAGCTCTTCAACGTACGCGAAAAGTACACTCGGGCGGAGGAAGACGACATCTGGAAGAAGACCCAGGGGGCTCCCGCCCCCGCCGACCGGGGGGCCAGGGATCCCCTCAAGCGCCCCAAGCAGGGGGGGCGTAACGAGCCACGGCCTCAGGACACCTTTGTCCTCGAAGGCGGAGGCGGCTCGCGCGACCCCCCGAGGGGCAACCGCCCCTTCCCCAAGCCAAAAGGCCATGGGGGAGGACAGTCTCCGCGCGGCCGGGAAGGCCCCGCGAGGAGAAGGCGGGAAGGACCGTCGTGCAACTTCCATGGGTCCAGTACCCACGCTACCCGAGACTGCAGCCAGCTATTGTAGCACTTTGCGGCGTTCCTCGATCAGCGCGGGCAGGGGGGGACTCCGGCCTCCTTGTTCCCTCGCCCAGCTGTTCCGGCCCTTCCAGCTCCCGCGGGGGGCCAGCAAACGCAGACGCAGGAGGGGGAGCCTTCAGAAGCTCTCCCTTTCAAACTTCTCAGCGCCGCATCAACGTCATCGTGGGAGGGTCCGCCTCTGAGCGGGACTCTAAGCGCCAGCGTAAGGAGTACACGCGCGAGGTCAAGGTTGTGGGGGTGCTACACGCGTCCCCGCCACCTAAGTGGTCGGACGTTCCCCTCACCTTCACGGCGGAAGACGCGTGAGGGGTTCGCTTCCCCCACGACGACGCGCTCATCGTCTCTGCGACAATCTACAACTGCCACCTAGCCCGCATCCTTGTGGACGGCGGGAGCTCCACTGACGTCCTATCCCTGAAGGCCTTCAAAGAGATGCAGGTGGATGAGAAGCTCCTGCAGCCCGCGGTAGGGCCCCTGCAAGGGTTTGTCCCCGGGGAGGCAATCCACCCCGTGGGCAAGGTAGACCTCCCTATGACATTGAGCACCCCGTAGAACTACCGGACCGAGCTGGTTCGCTTCGACGTAGTGGACCTCCCCTCCTCCTACAACGTGATAATGGGAGGACCACAATCAACCGGCTGGGGGCTGCCACCCATCAAAACTACCTCTGCATGAAGATCCCCGGGCCGCATGGCATGATCAACGTCCGGGGAGACCAAGACATGGCCCGTTCTCTATACGAGCGCGCTGCGGCCACAATTGGAAGCGTCAACCTCATAAAGACGCTTGGGGGGAGGCTTCTCTCCCGGAACTAGACATCGCTGCGCCACCGCCCGGGAGGCCCCTCCTCAAGCCGCGTCTGGAAGGGGACCTCCGGAAGGTCCTGCTGTCCCTGGGCGATGAAGACAAAACCATCCGGATTGGGGCGGAGCTCCCCGAGGAGCATGCAGCGCAGCTTTCAGCCTTTTTGCGTGAAAACTCCGATGTTTTTGCGCGGAAGCCTTTGGATATGCGGGGCGTCGCCCGGGAGGGCATTGAGCACAAGCTCGCTGTAGCCCCCGGTCACCCCCCGATCAAACAGAAGCTGCGGAAACTCTCCCTCGAGCGCCAAGAGGCAATCAAGGTGGAGATCACCTGGCTCCGAGAGGCGGGGTTCATTCGGGAGGTCCTGCACCCCGAGTGGCTCGCGACCCCATCCTCGTCAAGAAGTCAACCGGCAGGTGGCGGATGTGCGTGGACTTCACCGACCTTAACCGCGCCTGCCCCAAAGACAACTTCCCGCTCCCGCGGATTGACCAGCTCGTCGACTTCACCGCGGCGTGCGAGCTCATGAGCTTCCTAGACGCTTACTCGGGCTACCATCAAGTCCGGATGGCGGAAGGGGACGAGGAAAAGACGAGTTTCATAACTCCCCTCGGAACCTTCTGCTACGTCCATATGCCCTTCGGGCACAAGAACGCGGGGGCGACCTTCCAGCGCCTCATGACACTGGTCTTCAAAGATCAAGTCGGCCGCAACGTCGAAGTCTATGTAGACGACGCAGTCGTCAAGAGTCCGCGCGCAGCCTCCCACATCGATGACCTAGCTGAAACCTTCCGCAACCTCCGCGCGTTCGGGCTCAAACTCAACCCAGAGAAGTGTGCCTTCAGGGTGCGCGGGGGGAAGCTCCTAGGTTTCCTCGTGTCCCTGCGGTGCATTGAGGCAAACCCCGAGAATATCCTGGCCTTCCTAGACATGCCCCCGCCGCGCTCCATCAAGGATGTCCAGCAGCTCTCCGGCCGCCTAGCCGCGCTAAGCCGCTTCATCTCCCGGTCGGGGGAGCGAGGCCTCCAGTTCTTCAAAGTCCTCCGAGGGCTCGAGGGGGTCCGCTAGACCCCCGAGGCCCAGGAGGCATTCGACGACCTCAAGAAGTACCTCACGAGCCCTCCAATGCTCGTGAGTCCGTCTTCAGAAGAGCCCTTGCTCCTCTACCTCGCCGCGACCCCCGTCGCCGTCAGCGCGGTCTTGGTGAAGGAGAAAGGGGGGCAGCAGCGTCCCGTGTACTACGTGAGTGAGGCCCTCCAAGGGGCCAAAACTCGGTACACGGAGATGGAGAAGATCTGCTACGCCCTCTTGATGGCGTCCCGGAAGCTTCGCCATTACTTCCTGGGGCACCCCATCACCGTCCCGTCGTCCCTCCCCCTGGGGGAGGTACTGCGGAACAAAGAAGCCACCGGCCGGATCGGGAAGTGGACTGTAACACCCTGAGTTAGGGGTGAAAATTTCCTTTTTCATAAATAGCACGCATGCATGTATCTGTAGTATTAGCCAGATCAGTATCTATCCTAAACCCTAAAATCTCTAAAATCTATCCTGTGACCTCAAATCAAGATCAGATTATTCAGATATGATCTATCAGTTACTTTGAACTTAAAAGCCTTCAGAACTCAGATCCAATTCTATCTCTAAATTCCAGATTTATCAACTTCTTCTGTTTTCGAAAACAGAAATACCTTATATTACTTAAAAACCCTAAGTTTCAGAAATACAGATTTAATCAAAATCTTGACCAAGTTCAGACTAGATTATTCCTGGAATATGATCATGGGTATGTCAATACCTTAATCTAAAAAGTTGACAGCCAGATTTCACCATCTAGACTCTTTTCACAAATCAGTCCGAGAGTTATCGCAAATTAGTCCTTATCTGAGATCTGAAAACCCAAAAAGGCTAAAATCTCCAGATTAACTCCAAACTCAAAATCTCTTCGGCAAATCTTCTCAAAATGCTATTTGCCACAAGTTTCTCTTCTGTGCAGATATCAAAATGGAACCCTAAATGCCAGAATTCGAAATCGACAAAACTTAAACCTTATTTTACCCTAAAGTACCCTATTTTCAGTTTGTATCAAAAACTATTCAAATGTGTCAAATTTTATCAATTATCCTTGCCAAATATCCTGTTGAATATAATCTACCAGATTAGTGAAATCAATTTCAGTTTAAACCTACCAAATCTCCAGATTTACATTTCAGTCCAAAACTCAAAGAATTAAAACTGCAATTCAGTCCATTTTCGACCAGGCCGTATACTGTTGTACACGACCAGAAGCCTCGCCGTGTTTTGCTTCCTTGCGCCGTGCACGTTCGCCGCCGGCCAAGCTTCGCCGCACTGTGACCGTGCATGCCAGTACGCACGTGTCCTCGCTCCAGCTGGTGCCGTGGCAAGGCCGCTGCTACGTCGACGACCAGCGCCTGCTTCCCCGCGCGACCAGCAGTGACTGTTGTCAGCAACTTCTTGCCACGTCGCTTGCCTTGCCAGCCGTCGTCGCCACCGCTTTGCACCGCCCGACATGGTTGAGTCCCAATGAAGCACAGCCTTGTCTCGCCAGTGCACAGTCGTGTCACCGCTCGCCGTTGTTGCATCTGCGCCCGGCAACTCATATCAACTGACATCAAATTCAATGCTGTTTAATCCTTGCAAACTTCGCCCACTGCTCTAGTTAAGCCACCCATACCCTGTGTCATCACCTCTTCCCCAGGACTTAACCAAATTCTCAACCTTCTTCTTTGTCGTCGTCTTCTCCGGCGAGCTGTCGAAGAGCTTCACGGTGCCAGCACACTACGCAGCACCTCCTGTCAAATTAACCGCATCAGTAAGTTTCCCTAATCTCCCTGATTGTGCTGTACCATCTAATTGGATTACCTTGCACCTTATCGCCGGTGATCGCCGGGATTGCTAAATGCCCTGTTCCGGCAATGCAGGCCAAATTACCTCGAATTAGCTCTCGATTCTGTAGAAGAAGTTGATCAGTGAGTCATTTCCAGCAAGCCTGTGCATCAAGATCTCCAGATTGAGCTTCAATCGAAGTTTTCCCCAATTTTGAACGTCTCCAGAAACCGGCGATCGTCGCCAGGCTTCTCGGGCCATCCTCCGGCCAAAGTGATCATGCAGGTAGCTTCCTCTTACCCATATATCACTCCTAGAGCAAGGAATCGAGTTCAAACGGCCTGTGTTGGAAATGCCCAAATCCAGTGATTCTTCTCCGGCGTCGATGACCGGAAAAGCTTGTTCCAGCCATTTCAGCCGTCGAAATCTTGTCATTTAGATGTGCCCTAGCCTCCTGAGTATTTTTGTCTTCTAGCCCGACACCTAGATCGGCCTAGATTGGAAGTTATAGCCATGCCAAGTTTGTGTCCAGAACTTCTCCAGTGCAGCCAGTTCATCTCTGTTCATCATCAAATTTCTTGCTTTCCAGCCATTTCTTGCCCTAGATCCTGTTGACTTAATTGTTCCTGTTACTCAAGCCTACCTCCCAGACAAAGTGGTGCATCATTTGGAGCTCCAGATCAAAAGTTATGCTAAGCCCTAGTTTTTGGCATTGTCAGCTCTATGCCAGAGCTTGTCAGCCAGTGGCATTGACCCTATTTACCCACTTCTGTTTGTGCAATTTGAAATCCACTTTGTCCACTGAATTTGTAGAGTTGTGATCTACATTTTCTTCTACTACCATAACTTGAGATAAGCACCCTAGCCTTTCTTAAAGCTATGTCCAAGCTTTGATCCGAATGTCGATCTGTTGACATTCGCTGTTTTGATTAAACCAGCCACAAAATTGTTATCCCTATTGCAAACCAGAAACCCTAAGGTTATCTAATCACCATCCTTAGCCCAAATCCCTTGAAACCCTAGAATCTCGACTCAGTTCAGTTTGCAGTTCAACTTATCTCCAGTTTAGTTCAATCATTCTTGTTGAGCATTTCTGCATATAAGTCATAAAACATTTTAAATATTATAAGTAATTATTGTGTGTTTGTTTGTCGTCGAGCAGATTCAGAAGCTGATTTTGAAGATTTTGCTGTTGACCCATCATCGACTGCTGTATTTTACGACGCGGAAGGCAAGTCATATCCTTGGTCATCTTGAACCTATATTTTAAATGTTGCTATAATATAACCTTGAATATAGGCAATATTGCATGTGAAAGATTGAGAATGGTTGATTTATGAATTGGCAGTACTAGACTGGTTATCTGTGAAATGTGAAATAAACAAGTTTTGAGCCATGAACTATTATATGTATCTATATACTTATATTCATGAAATAAAACCCCTAGCCGTGACCAGAAAAATGGTATGGATGGCTGTAGCACTGGAGGTGCTAGACTGCAAAGGAATGCAGGCACTGAAGGTGCAGGGTTGTGGATGGTCTGGTCACTGGCATATAAGGACTAGAACCTTGTGTTGTGCGTCTGGTGGCATGAACAACGTGCTAACCGCAAGCCTGGTATGGGACAGGCCTGAACAAGTAATTATGTGGATCGCACATGAAACCCCTGCATGAGATGTGTAGTGATGCACGATAAACACGGAGCGCGGCTCCCACACATATCACTGAAGGTGATCAAGCACGCTGACCCAGTAATGGGAATAAGCAAAGGGGTGGAGGTTTGGATACAACCTGCCACAACTGTGCCTCGCTGAGAGCCACAGGGTCGGGGGTGAATTGTGAGTAAAACATAACAAAAGTTCTTGTTATTTCCACCTTGCCGCTCACAGTATGAAGTGAGTCAGGGGTCCAATCATTTTGTTATGATAGGAAAGGTTTGAAACTGGAATATCTTGCGAGTAAATTGGTACCTCTCTGCAGAGTTAAAAACGTATTCGAATACTCCGAGCTCCCGGGTTTATAGGAGTCTGCTGCGGTGGATTAAATCCACGGGGTGTGACACAAGTACTATTTTCTAAATAAAATATGTTTAATCAAGATTACCCAAATGACATGTGTTGTCATGATAAGGAGTGCTGCCGTGGGCTGTCGTGTGTCGACGTGTCGCGGTAGTGCTATAATCTAGTGAACATGAATGATGATGTTATATTATAAAAAGTGCTGCCATAAGATGAGATGAGAAAAGAAAAGATTATTTTACAAATATCCATAATTCTTGACTAGTCTAGGTTCATATCATCACTACTATATGTATCTACTCTTACCTATGACTTGCTGAGTACGTAAGTGCTCACCCTTGCAACATTCAACTCAATAGATGGAGCCTATTTTGATCAAGATGATGGAACGGAGTACTACATGGATCCAGAAGGAGGAGAATCAGTTCCGCCAGAACCCTGAAGTGTGTTGTTCTGCCGTCAACTTCTTTTGTGGGAGGGTCACCTATCTTCTGCTGTGTAGTTAAATATTTTGCTAAACCCTGAATGCCTTGTAGGCATTGTAATCCTCTTTATGTAATATTAAGGCCAGCAGGCCACACTGCTTAATATTTTGTGAGTACTCTGTTGCAATGTAATATACTCCTGTGTTTGACTTATCCTGGGAAGTCAAAGGTTTGTGGTTTGGGACTAGCTGCAGCGAGCTAGGTCTCTACAGGAGTAGTCGTTGTCCCAGTTTCGGGGCGCGACAGGAAAAGTTGGTATCAGAGCAACATGAGAACTTGACTGTAGGACGACACCTTTAGGAAATTGGCCGTGCCAGGAAAACGTAATTTATTTAGAAAACTACTTGTTGAAAATTGTATTTTGATAAAAACAATGAGCTTTGTAGCTCTTGAAAACCTTCATTTCAAAATTTTATTTGGATTTTCTAAAATTCGGTAAGATTGTGAGAGTGCGTTCTGTTGTTTCAGAGTGTCTTAGAGGTTGGTGTAGACAGAGCTAGTGGATGCTCTTGATAGCTTTGTGATTCGCTGTTGCTTTTGCAATGGTTAATTTGTGTATTATGGCTAATAGCCTAAGTAATTTTATGCATTAAAGTAGTTGCATTAATTTCTGCATTGCTGTCTTAGTTGGCCTTAGTTAGTTAGATCCGTCTAAACCTTTTTCAGAGCCACCGTGGTTGACACCAGAAGGAGATCTCGAAGTGGAAGAGAAGATATAGTTCAGACTCCGCAAGAAGAAGAAACTATGACAAGAGACCCTTTGTTTCAGCAAGGATCTCAGAGTTCTAATCCACCTCAGAATGAACAACCCAGTCTTCAGGAAATTTTGTTGTCAATGGAGAAAAGTCGACAAGAAGCCCAGATAGCTCATACCCAGTTGTTAGCTCAGATAGTTCAGAAATTGCCTACTGGAACAACAGAAGGAACTACTTCTGCTGTAGGAGCGAGATTAACAGATTTCCAAAAGACCCGTCCACCAACATTCTCTAGTACGACTGATCCCATGGTTGCCGATGATTGGTTACGGGATATCGAGAGGAAACTAGGCACGGTTCGATGCAGCGAACGAGAGAAAGTTTTGTTTGGATCTCATCAGTTATCAGGAGCTGCAGCCGCATGGTGGATGAATTACCAGGAAGCCCATCTTGATAAAGATAATATTTCTTGGAGGGAATTTAAGGATCAATTTCGGAAATTTCATATACCTACTGGTGTTATGGCAGCTAAGCGTTGGGAATTTCGGAATTTAACTCAAGGAAGTAAGTCAGTCACTAAGTATCTACACCAATTTACTCATTTGGCTCGATACGCACCTGGAGATGTGGATACTGAAGAGAAGAAGATAGAGCGCTTCACAGAAGGACTTCAACACTATTTACAGTATCAAATTGCTTCTCATGAACTGACGGAATTTCAAACCCTAGTGAACAGAGCTTTAAAGGTAGAAGAAAAGAAGAATATGGGAGAAGAAAGCCGAAAGAGGAGGATGTTCCAGCAAATACGACCACAGCCAAATCCAATCAGAGGAAGAGTTCCTATCACTCCCAATTTCCGACCATCTTATCAGAATCCCAGACCAGCAACAACATTGTGCCCCAACTGCCGAGGAAATCATTCTCAGAAGGATTGCCCTCATCCTCGTGTTGAGTGTTATCATTGTCGACAGCGTGGGCACCGTAAAGAATTCTGTCCTTGGATACAACTTCCGATGTCCATTGCCAGATCTCAGGCAGGAACACAGCCAGTACTAACCAGAGCATCACCATCACAAATTTTAGAGGAAATTCAGCAGGAAGAGGAGGAAACATGGCTAATCGAGGAAGAGGTAGAGCACCAACTGCAACCCAAGGAGGAAGATTAAACTATACTTCAATTCAAGAAGCGGGCAATGCCACCGACATTCTTCTAGGTAGATTTCTGATTCAATCTGCATCTGCCTTAATATTGTTTGATCCTGGTGCTACAAATTCATTCATGTCAAAAGCATTTGCATCTGAAGTTGAAATGCATATAGACCAAGTACCACTAGAGTACTCTATGGTTATACAAACTCCAGGGGCTAGATTATCTGTCTACTCGATCTGCCCAAATGTAACTTTCAATATAGAAGGGGTAGAATTTGAGGCAAATCTACTAGTTCTAGAACTACAAGGTCTAGACATTATTTTGGGAATGGATTGGTTGTCCCAACATAAAGGTCTAGTAGATTGTGAAGAGAAAACCCTTAGTCTTGTCAGTAGCCAAGGGGAGAGAGTTCTATTCCATGCAGAAAGATCAGCAGTCAAGAGACCGCTAAGATCTGTTCAAGCATTACAAAAGTTATGCCTGGAACAAGTGCCTGTAGTGCAACAATATTCTGATGTGTTTCCAGAAGAACTTCCGGGAATGCCACCTGACAGAGAAATAGAATTCAGTATTGAGCTTAAACCAGGAGCAGCACCTATAGCAAAACGTCCCTATAGGATGCCAGTTACAGATTTGGAGGAGCTCAAGAATCAACTCGAAGACTTGGAAAACAAAGGATTTATCAAACCCAGTGCTTCGCCATGGGGAGCCCCAGTTTTGTTTGTGAGAAAGAAAGACGGAACTCTACGAATGTGTGTAGATTACCGAGCTTTGAATGAAGTCACTATTAAGAACAAGTACCCATTACCAATAATTGATGACTTGTTCGATCAGCTTCGAGGAGCCAAAGTATTTTCTAAGATAGATTTGAAATCTGGATATCATCAGCTGAAGATCAAGAAGGAAGATATACCGAAGACTGCTTTCACTACCAGATATGGTTTATATGAGTTTACAGTAGTACCTTTTGGCTTGACCAATGCTCCGGCAGCATTCATGAATGTCATGAACAGTACTTTTATGGATTTTCTTGACAAGTTTGTCATAGTATTCATAGATGACATTCTGATATATTCCAAGAGTACGGAAGAACATGAGCAACATTTACACCTAGTCTTGGAAAGGCTACAAAAGAGGCAATTTTACGCCAAGTTTGACAAATGTGAATTTTGGATGTCAAGAATTTCATTTCTTGGACATGTGTTGACAGCAGAAGGAATTTCAGTGGATTCAGCTAAAATCTCTGCAATCAAGGAGTGGAAGCAACCTACCTCAGTTTCAGAGATTAGAAGTTTCTTGGGATTAGCAGGTTATTATAGGAGATTCATCGAAGGATTTTCCCAAATTGCCAAACCTCTTACAAACCTGCTAAAGAAGGATGTTGCATTTGAATGGACCATCAAGTGTGAAGAAAGTTTTCAGAAGCTGAAGCAGAAATTGACAACAACACCAGTCCTCACCTTACCAGACAGCAAAGAAGATTTTGTAGTTTACTGTGATGCTTCAAAGCAAGGAATAGGCTGTGTGTTAATGCAGCAAGGTCAAGTAGTGGCTTATGCTTCACGTCAATGGAGACCACATAAGGAAAATTATCCGACCCATGATTTGGAGTTAGCAGCAGTAGTACATGCTTTAAAGATATGGCGGCATTATCTCATTGGACATAAGTGTGAGATCTTTACAGATCATAAGAGCCTCAAGTATATTTTCACACAGACAGAGCTCAACATGCGTCAACGACGATGGCTCGAATTGATCAAAGATTATGATCTTAGTATTCAGTACCATCCAGGGAAAGCTAATGTAGTGGCTGATGCCCTAAGCAGAAAGGTTTACAACCTACAAGGAATGGTTATGTTGAAGAACCCTTATCTACAACAAGAGTTGCAGAATCATCAAGTGGAAATAGTACCACAAGGAACGGTAGCCACTTTAACAATAAAATCTCAACTTGAAGAACAGATAGGAAAAGCCCAGAAGAAAGATGAAGAAATTTGTAAGATCAAGAGTCGAATCAAGTTAGGAAAGGCTCAAGGCTTTACTGAAGATAACCAAGGGATTGTATGGTATCGAGGAAGAATCTGTGTACCTCAAAACGCAGATCTTAAGGAAATAATTCTCCATGAAGCACATAAACCTCCATACTCAATACACCCTGGTAACACAAAGATGTATCAAGATTTGAAAACCAGATTCTGGTGGGATAATATGAAGAGAGAGATTGCAGAGTATATTGCAAACTGTGATACATGTCGACGAGTTAAAGCAGAACACCAGAAAATAGCAGGAAAGCTACAACCTCTACCAATACCATTATGGAAATGGGAAGAAATTGGTATGGATTTCATTACAGGATTACCTAAAACTCAAGGAGGATATGATTCCATATGGGTTATTGTGGACAGACTTACTAAAGTAGCTCACTTCATACCGGTCAAAAAGATTTATGATGGCAGTAAATTAGCAGAGTTATACATGCAAAGAATAGTGGCATTGCATGGTATTCCTAGGAAGATAGTTTCAGATCGTGGAACCCAGTTTACCTCCAAATTTTGGAATAGACTACATGAAACCCTAGGAACCCAGTTGGACTTCAGTACTGCATATCATCCACAGACGGGAGGACAGACAGAAAGAGTCAACCAAATCCTAGAGGATCTTCTAAGAGCTTGTATACTAGATTATGGAACATCATGGGACAAATGTTTGCCATTTGCAGAATTTACATATAATAACAGTTATCAAGCTAGTATGCAGATGGCACCATTTGAAGCTTTATATGGACGTAAATGCAGAACTCCATTGCATTGGAATGAGCCAGGAGAACGAAAAGTCATAGGACCAGAGATAGTAGAAGAAGCAGAAGCTCATGTCAGACTCATCAGAGAAAGGTTGAAAACAGCACAATCACGACAAAAGAGCTATGCAGATAAACGACGAAGAGAATTATCTTTTGAACCAGGAGATTTTGTGTATCTCAAGGTCACACCATTCAAAGGATTACAAAGATTCCAAGTGAAAGGAAAGTTATCTCCAAGATACATTGGACCATTTAAGATAATCAAGAGAAAGGGAGAAGGATCATATAAATTGGAATTACCTGAGGGATTAGCAGGAGTGCATGATGTGTTTCATGTCTCTCAGCTCCGGAAATGTTTGAAGGAACCTACTTACCAGATAAATGTACAAGATGTGCCATTACAGAAGAATCTCACTTATCTTGAGCACCCAATCAGAATCCTAGCCACTGATGAACGTCAGCTCAGAAGGAAGAAAATCAAACTGTGTAAAGTTCAATGGAAGAATCATTCAGAGCAAGAGGCTACTTGGGAGAAGGAAGAAGATCTTAAGCAAACCTATCCTTATCTTTTCCTGTCTTAGGTAAATCTCGGGGCGAGATTTCTTTAAGGAGGGTAGATCTGTAACACCCTGAGTTAGGGGTGAAAATTTCCTTTTTCATAAATAGCACGCATGCATGTATCTGTAGTATTAGCCCGATCAGTATCTATCCTAAACCCTAAAATCTCTAAAATCTATCCTGTGACCTCAAATCAAGATTAGATTATTCAGATATGATCTATCAGTTACTTTGAACTTAAAAGCCTTCAGAACCCAGATCCAATTCTATCTCTAAATTCCAGATTTATCAACTTCTTCTGTTTTCGAAAACAGAAATACCTTATATTACTTAAAAACCCTAAGTTTCAGAAATACAGATTTAATCAAAATCTTGACCAAGTTCAGACTAGATTATTCCTGGAATATGATCATGGGTATGTCAATACCTTAATCTAAAAAGTTGACAGCCAGATTTCACCATCTAGACTCTTTTCACAAATCAGTCTAAGAGTTATCGCAAATTAGTCCTTATCTGAGATCTGAAAACCCAAAAAGGCTAAAATCTCCAGATTAACTCCAAACTCAAAATCTCTTCGGCAAATCTTCTCAAAATGCTATTTGCCACAAGTTTCTCTTCTGTGCAGATATCAAAATGGAACCCTAAATGCCAGAATTCGAAATCGACAAAACTTAAACCTTATTTTACCCTAAAGTACCCTATTTTCAGTTTGTATCAAAAACTATTCAAATGTGTCAAATTTTATCAATTATCCTTGCCAAATATCCTGTTGAATATAATCTACCAGATTAGTGAAATCAATTTCAGTTTAAACCTACCAAATCTCCAGATTTACATTTCAGTCCAAAACTCAAAGAATTAAAACTGCAATTCAGTCCATTTTCGACCAGGCCGTATACTGCTGTACACGACCAGAAGCCTCGCCGTGTTTTGCTTCCTTGCGCCGTGCACGTTCGCCGCCGGCCAAGCTTCGCCGCACTGTGACCGTGCATGCCAGTACGCACGTGTCCTCGCTCCAGCTGGTGCCGTGGCAAGGCCGCTGCTACGTCGACGACCAGCGCCTGCTTCCCCGCGCGACCAGCAGTGACTGTTGTCAGCAACTTCTTGCCACGTCGCTTGCCTTGCCAGCCGTCGTCGCCACCGCTTTGCACCGCCCGACATGGTTGAGTCCCAATGAAGCACAGCCTTGTCTCGCCAGTGCACAGTCGTGTCACCGCTCGCCGTTGTTGCATCTGCGCCCGGCAACTCATATCAACTGACATCAAATTCAATGCTGTTTAATCCTTGCAAACTTCGCCCACTGCTCTACTTAAGCCACCAGTACCCTGTGTCATCACCTCTTCCCCAGGACTTAACCAAATTCTCAACCTTCTTCTTTGTCGTCGTCTTCTCCGGCGAGCTGTCGAAGAGCTTCACGGTGCCAGCACACTACGCAGCACCTCCTGTCAAATTAACCGCATCAGTAAGTTTCCCTAATCTCCCTGATTGTGCTGTACCATCTAATTGGATTACCTTGCACCTTATCGCCGGTGATCGCCGAGATTGCTAAATGCCCTGTTCCGGCAATGCAGGCCAAATTACCTCGAATTAGCTCTCGATTCTGTAGAAGAAGTTGATCAGTGAGTCGTTTCCAGCAAGCCTGTGCATCAAGATCTCCAGATTGAGCTTCAATCGAAGTTTTCCCCAATTTTGAACTTCTCCAGAAACCGACGATCGTCGCCAGGCTTCTCCGGCCATCCTCCGGCCAAAGTGATCGTGCAGGTAGCTTCCTCTTACCCATATATCACTCCTAGAGCAAGGAATCGAGTTCAAACGGCCTGTGTTGGAAATGCCCAAATCCAGTGATTCTTCTCCGGCGCCGATGACCGAAAAAGCTTGTTCCAGCCATTTCAGCCGTCGAAATCTTGTCATTTAGATGTGCCCTAGCCTCCTGAGTATTTTTGTCTTCTAGCCCAACACCTAGATCGGCCTAGATTGGAAGTTATAGCCATGCCAAGTTTGTGTCCAGAACTGCTCCAGTGCAGCCAGTTCATCTCTGTTCATCATCAAATTTCTTGCTTTCCAGCCATTTCTTGCCCTAGATCCTGTTGACTTAATTGTTCCTGTTACTCAAGCCTACCTCTCAGACAAAGTGGTGCATCATTTGGAGCTCCAGATCAAAAGTTATGCTAAGCCCTAGTTTTTGGCATTGTCAGCTCTATGCCAGAGCTTTTCAGCCAGTGGCATTGACCTTATTTACCCACTTCTGGTTGTGCAATTTGAAATCAACTTTGTCCACTGAATTTGTAGAGTTGTGATCTACATTTTCTTCTACTACCACAACTTGAGATAAGCACCCTAGCTTTTCTTAAAGCTATGTCCAAGCTTTGATCCGAATGTCGATCTGTTGACATTCGCTGTTTTGATTAAACCAGCCACAAAATTGTTATCCCTATTGCAAACCAGAAACCCTAAGGTTATCTAATCACCATCCTTAGGCCAAATTCCTTGAAACCCTAGAATCTCGACTCAGTTCAGTTTGCAGTTCAACTTATCTCCAGTTTAGTTCAATCATTCTTGTTGAGCATTTCTGCATATAAGTCATAAAACATTTTAAATATTATAAGTAATTATTGTGTGTTTGTTTGTCGTCGAGCAGATTCAGAAGCTGATTTTGAAGATTTTGCTGTTGACCCGTCATCGACTGCTGTATTTTACGACGCGGAAGGCAAGTCATATCCTTGGTCATCTTGAACCTATATTTTAAATGTTGCTATAATATAACCTTGAATATAGGCAATATTGCATGTGAAAGATTGAGAATGGTTGATTTATGAATTGGCAGTACTAGACTGGTTATCTGTGAAATGTGAAATAAACAAGTTTTGAGCCATGAACTATTATATGTATCTATATACTTATATTCATGAAATAAAACCCCTAGCCGTGACCAGAAAAATGGTATGGATGGCTGTAGCACTGGAGGTGCTAGACTGCAAAGGAATGCAGGCACTGAAGGTGCAGGGTTGTGGATGGTCTGGTCACTGGCATATAAGGACTAGAACCTTGTGTTGTGCGTCTAGTGGCATGAACAACGTGCTAACCGCAAGCCTGGTATGGGACAGGCCTGAACAAGTAATTATGTGGATCGCACATGAAACCCCTGCATGAGATGTGTAGTGATGCACGATAAACACGGAGCGCGGCTCCCACACATATCACTGAAGGTGATCAAGCACGCTGACCCAGTAATGGGAATAAGCAAAGGGGTGGAGGTTTGGATACAACCTGCCACAACTGTGCCTCGCTGAGAGCCACAGGGTCGGGGGTGAATTGTGAGTAAAACATAACAAAAGTTCTTGTTATTTCCACCTTGCCGCTCACAGTATGAAGTGAGTCAGGGGTCCAATCATTTTGTTATGATAGGAAAGGTTTGAAACTGGAATATCTTGCGGGTAAATTGGTACCTCTCTGCAGAGTTAAAAACGTATTCGAATACTCCGAGCTCCCGGGTTTATAGGAGTCTGCTGCGGTGGATTAAATCCACGGGGTGTGACACAAGTACTATTTTCTAAATAAAATATGTTTAATCAAGATTACCCAAATGACATGTGTTGTCATGATAAGGAGTGCTGCCGTGGGCTGTCGTGTGTCGACGTGTCGCGGTAGTGCTATAATCTAGTGAACATGAATGATGATGTTATATTATAAAAAGTGCTGCCATAAGATGAGATGAGAAAAGAAAAGATTATTTTACAAATATCCATAATTCTTGACTAGTCTAGGTTCATATCATCACTACTATATGTATCTACTCTTACCTATGACTTGCTGAGTACGTAAGTGCTCACCCTTGCAACATTCAACTCAATAGATGGAGCCTATTTTGATCAAGATGATGGAACGGAGTACTACATGGATCCAGAAGGAGGAGAATCAGTTCCGCCAGAACCCTGAAGTGTGTTGTTCTGCCGTCAACTTCTTTTGTGGGAGGGTCACCTATCTTCTGCTGTGTAGTTAAATATTTTGCTAAACCCTGAATGCCTTGTAGGCATTGTAATCCTCTTTATGTAATATTAAGGCCAGCAGGCCACACTGCTTAATATTTTGTGAGTACTCTGTTGCAATGTAATATACTCCTGTGTTTGACTTATCCTGGGAAGTCAAAGGTTTGTGGTTTGGGACTAGCGGCAGCGAGCTAGGTCTCTACAGGAGTAGTCGTTGTCCCAGTTTCGGGGCGCGACATGGACTCCCCGTTCTCCCTGTCCCTTACCGGCCGCTCCGCCATCAAGTCGCAGGTCCCCGCCGACTTCGTCGCAGAGTGGACTCCCGCCTCTGGGTCCGGGGACGAAGACCTCCCTGTGCCGCCCCGACACAGTGATCATTGGACTCTCATGTTCGATGGGTCGCTATGTCCCACCGGGGCTGGTGCGACAGTAGTTCTCCGGAGCCCCGAGGGGAAGGAACTTAAGTACGCCGCGCAGCTCGAGTTCCCCTCAACCAACAACGTCGCCGAATACGAGGCTTTGCTCCTTGGGATGCGCCTTGCGCGCTCACTGGGGATCCGGCACCTCCTAGTCAAGGGAGATTCTCAGCTCGTAGTTTGCCAAATGGACAAGTCTTACCTGTGCCATGATGCAAACTTAAGTCTTTATTTGCAGGAGGTGCGAAGGATTGAGAGGCATTTCGACGGCCTTGAGGCCCGGCATATCCCGCGAAGGGACAATGACCGAGCCGACGCCTTGGCCCGGGCCGCAAGCGCCCGGGAATCGCTCCCCAAGGGGGCTTTCTTGGAAATCATCACGAAGCCCTCGGTGGCCACCCCGGACACGGGCGACGAGCCTCATGTCCCGGAGGTCGCCGAGATCACCAAGACTCCGTCTTGGATGGACCCCCTCATCTCCTTCATCAAGGGGGAGGTGGACCCTCCTAGTGAGACCGAGGCTAAACTCCTCCGGGGTAAAGCCCGGGCATATCTCCTGCTAGAGGGGAGGCTCTACAAGCGGGGGGCTTCCGCCCTCCTGCGTTGCCTCCCCCGGCCGGAGGGACTCCAACTTCTCGAAGACATCCACGCGGGGAGCTGTGGTTCTCACCTAGCCCCGCTTGCCATCACGGCCAAGGCTCTCCGACAGGGCTTCTACTGGCCCACGGTCATGCGCGACGTGCGAGACCTTGTCTCCGCGTGCGAAGCATGCCAGAAGATGGCCAAGAGCTCGAACCTCCCCCCTGTAGCGCTGCAGACTATCCCCATCACTTGGCCCTTCGTGCGCTGGGGGATGGACCTCTGAGGGCCCTTCCCCCCAGCGCCCGGAGGATACAAGTATGCGGTGGTCGCGGTCGACTACTTTACAAAGTGGGTTGAGGCGGAGCCCTTGGCTAGCATCACGTCCCGGGCCGTTCAGCGGTTTTTCTGGAAAAACATCGTATGTCTTTTTGGTGTCCCCCGGGAAATCACCGTGGACAACGGGACCCAATTCGACTCAGCTTATTTCCAGGAATTCTGCGAAGGCCTGGGGCTCGTCATCCACTTCGCGTCAGTGGCCCATCCTCGGAGCAATGGGGCTGTCGAGAGGGTCAACGGCGTAATCCTACAGGGGTTGCGCCGGAGACTTGAGTAAACCGCTTCTAAGCGAGGTGCATGGGCAGAGGAGCTGCCTAGCATCCTCTGCTCCATGCGCACGACCCCGTCCCGGGCGACGGGATGTACTCCCTTCTCCCTGGTCTATGGGGTGGAGGTAGTCCTCCCCCCGGAGATTGGCCTCCGGTCGCTGCGGGTCGAGCTCCTGGAGGGAGCCACGCCCGCAGCGTACCAGGCCAACAAGGCCAACCAGCGCCTGGAGATCGACCTCGTGGAGGAGTAACGCGACCGAGCGCTCCTCCGCCACGCCATCTACGAGCGCGAGATGGCACGCGCATACAACCAGCGCATGCGCGAAAGATCCTTCCGCCTTGGGGACCTTGTCCTCAAGCTCGTCACAGACCCCCAAGCCCAGGGGAAGCTCTCCCCCAAGTGGGAGGGCCCCTACAGGATCTCCACGGTCCTGGGCTCGGGGGTTTATAAGCTCTCCAACCTTCAAGAGCAAGAGCTGAAGCACACGTGGAACTTGTGTTTACTTCATAAGTTCTATGTTTAGCCTTACGGGCCTATCCCCTCCCCCGGGGTGATCACGCCGGAGGGGGAGGAGGGACACTGTATTTACCTTTTCCTCCTCTTTCGCGACTTCGCAGGGGGAGGCACTGTACTTCATTTTGTTAGCAATACATAGGTCTTGCTTTTCAACTGTCGCACTGCAGGTTCTTCTCATTACCGCCTCTAACGGCGATGCCCTCCCCGCGAGGAAGCCCTCCCCGCGAGGAAGCCCTCCCTGTGAGGAAGTGGGCCCAGACCCAACAAGTCCCTCTTATAGGGTGGCTCACGATCAGCCCTCATGGACTGAGGGTGTAAGCGGCAACCCGGTCCTGAGCAGCCGCGGTAACGAGTCACTTTGGGAGACTAGTCCCTTGCTCAAACACTCAAGACCCGTCGTCGGGCACTTCCTCCTCCGGGAGTAGACGCTCTCCCCAGTGGGACGTCTAATGGCTTTCTTGGATATCTCTTCCTCCTCCGGGAGTAGACGCTCTCCCCAGTGGGACGTCTAATGGCATTCTTGGATATTTGGTCCCCGGCGACATTATTCCTGGCTCCCCGTTCTCACGGCGACCGGATGATTGCCTCCCGGCGAACTTATTCCCGGCTCCCTGTTCTCACGACGACCGGACGATTGCCTCCCGGTGACTTTATTCCCGGCTCTCCGTTCTCACGGTGACCGGATGATTGCCTCCTGGAGACCCTATTCCCGGCTCCCCGTCCTCACAGCGACCGGACGATTGTCTCCTGGAGAAGTTACGGATTTCTCGGACATTTCTTCCCCGAAGGCCTTATTCCCGGCTCCCCGTTCTCACGGCGACCGGACGATTGTCTCCCGGAAGGTCTTTCCCTCGGAAACCTCGTTTTAAAATTTTCTAACATAGAAAAATTCTCATGCTACAGGTCACTTCTACCCCGGGGGCCTTGCTACCCCCCACAGCGCGCGGAGCTACCCTCCGGCCCACTGTGGGCGGGGGGGATAAGGAAACCCCGAGTGTCGACCGCACCGCCCACGAGCAAACTTAGCTCATTCTTGTCAAGAGGAGTCGTCCAGACCATCCAAGAAGATAAAATAAAAAAGACCACAAAGAAGGAAGCAACAACACGGCTTTATTGATCGTCAAACCCGGAGGACATCTTCCCCCTCCGGTGGGCATCAGAAACGGTACAACCCGGGTTCTAACCGGGGGATCCTCTACATCCTAAGGCTCCTACGCCTAATACTCCCGGAGGCTCTCCGCTAGCTTCCGGGCCAAGTCCCGGTACAATGCGCGCACGTGGCGCCGAGCGTCCCGAAGCACATCTTCGGGCCAGAACTCGTATACCACTGGTGGAAGTATCCGAAGAGGAGGTATCATCCGGAACCCGGACGCGGGGGGGACAATTCGGCGCGATGATTGTCAAAATTGTCCAAGTGCCACTCCGGATGCCGCCTTAACCGGACGGGCTCCCGGACGGCGTCCCCGCTGCACTCCCTGGAGATGAGGCTTAGCAATATTAAAGCCGCTTGGGCGTCCCCCGGAGAGCCCCTCCCGGACCTTCGCCCGGGAGTAACCTCCCGGGAACCCTGGTAACATTGCATTCAATTCAAAGACTTAGAAAAATTTCTAACTCTATTGCATTCAAAATATCTTTTTACAAGTGTCCGGGGCTTCTTCGAAGAAGCTACCGGGATCAAAAGTCCTAAGAAAGGAAAAGGGTCCTAACTAAGACCCGGGGGGAGGCCCATACTTTTTGATTGGCGTCCTCCCCCCGGGGGGCTTCCACCGGTGCCGGGGCTGGGGCGTCTGCGGCTGGAGGTGCCGGTGTCGGGGACCTCACCCGGATGATCCGATCGTAGAAGCCCCCGGCGAGCTGCTCCACTTCCCGGCGCGAGGGCTCGAAGAACTCGGGGAAGCTCCACGGGATGCGGCCCCCGATCGCCCGGGCGCCCACTCCCTGGTGCTCGACGAGCCCGGCCGCGGCTGCGACGACGGGGATCGCCCGGCCTCGCGCCCAGGCATCCGCTGCCTCCGGGATCACGGAAACTTGTGCGTTAAGAAAACGCACATCCTCCGCGAGCGTAGCCGGGGGCACCTCCGAGCCACCCCCGGAGCCTAGGCTTACGCCAAGGCTCTCGAAGGCCGAGCGGACGGACACTCGACCCCTCGAGCTCCCGGAAGGCCTCCTCCTTCGCCTTCGCTTCCTCCCGGAGACGGCCGTTGACAGTCTCTGAGATGTGGACCTGGGCTCGAACCCGGGCCAGCTCCTGGAGAGCTTCATCCCGCTGACTCAAGAAGGAGGCGGCCCTGTCCTCCACGTCCTTGAGCAGCCGGATGACGCGCTGCTCGACACCCCAGGTAATTGCTGCTCCCTACAAATTCCAGAGTTAGAAAAATTTTGGATGCAGGGAGCCAAAAGAAAGCGACAACCACTTCGGGTGAATACCTGGGCTTGGAGGGACCGAAGCTCCACGAAGCGATCATGGAGCGTCCCCCCCGCGACGAAGGCCTGGACCTTCGGGGTCTGTAGGCCTTCCGCGTAGCGCTCGACCTCCCCTGCGGAAAGCAGGGGGGTCTCCTGCCCGGCGCTGGTCCTGCCGCGGCCGGTAGTGGGCTCCCACACCTGGGTGGCCGGCACGACCTCGGTCGGGGTGGCGGTCGTCGTCGTCTTCGTTGCGGAGGTGCCCCCCGAGGAAGTGGCCGAGGAAGTCCCGGAAGGGGTCCCTCGCCGGGGAGGGATCATCAGACCTTTCCCCTTCCCGAGCGGGAGGGCCCCCGGGGCCCCCACTTCCGGCGGGACCTCGTAGACTGAGGGGCTCCCCCCCTCGTCCACGGACCACTCCATCCGCGGAGGCGAGGCCTCCGCGAACCTCACCTCCAGCTTCTCCGGCTCAAAGGGGGCTGGTGGTGTTGGGAGGGCTGTTATCGAAGGCGGCGACGAGGCGTAGTTCGCCGAGTCAGATGCCAGATGAAGTGGCCCATCCGGAGGTGAGGGGCTTCCTCTCGGGGAGCTTCAGCCTGTAGGCCTCAGCCACCAAGTTCCGGGGAGGGCCCTGACCCACGAGGCGCACGACGCTCTCATGCTCGTCGGCGAAGTACCTCCCCAGGAGGTTCTCCACCTTCTCCCGCACCGCCGGGTACGGCCGGACTACAAGAGGTAAAGAGTTAGTCAAATTTTCAAAAATTTGCAAATGCAATGAAGCAGGTTACCGGGACTTACGTCGGGTCACCGGCATGACCGGGGGCCGCTGCTCCGGGCCCATGCCGATCCCCCTCCTCCCGCGTGCGAAGGGGGAGATCCTCAGGAGGATTATCTCCTCGGCGGCGTCCTGCATAGAGCGGGTCTTCCAGGAGATGATCACCTTGCCGAGGAGCTCGAGCTCCTTGTCCGTCCACACCGGAGGCTTCGGCGCGGATGACCTGCTGTAAGATGCGGGCTCCGGGGCGTACGTCACCTCGTCGTCCTGGACCCAGAGGTAGAACCACCTCCAGATCCAGTTGCCCCAATGGTCCCGGGAGGCTGCCGCCGGGTAGTCGGCCACCCGGGACGGCAGCATCTGCACCATCACCGAGCCAAAGGGGGACTTGGGTGCCCCCTTCACCAGGTGGGAGCTCCGCGCCGCCGGTTCGTAGAAGTACCGGAAGACGCGTAGGGTGGGCTCCCTCCCGGTTGCCGTCTCGAAGAGCCAGATGAAGTGGCCCATCCGGACGATCGCGTTCGGGGTGAGGTGGTTGAGGTCCACCCCATACTCCTTCAGAAACTCCCGGAGCATGGGATGCACCGGGAGCCGGAGCCTCGCCTCCACGAAGGCCTCGAAGGCCACGACCTCTCCGGGCCTAGGGCGGGGGGCACCGTCTTTCTTTACGGGGACCCGGATGTCCCCGTCCTCCACGACTCCGCACTCGACCAGGGACTCCGCGTCCTCGGCCGTGAACTCGGACGGCCAGAGGAAGTCCGGAGCGACCTCCTCCGGGGGCACCTCGGTCGTCTTCGCTCGACCCTTCGGTGCCATCAGGTTAGTTTTTCCGGAGACTAACTTTTCAGGAGGCTACGTCTAAAGGTTCCGGAAGCTTGCTACCAGGCGCTAGCTACTGGGAAAGAGCTACCGGAAGAGAGCTACCGAGAGAGCTAAACTCGCTAAGGATGAGAAGTTTGGAATGAAGTTCCCGGGCCTCCCAAGGCCCTATTTATAGGGGCGAGCCGTGGTCCAGATGGGCGCCACGTGGCACCCCGCGGAGCAATTTGAACCGTTGAAGTTCAAATCGTGCGCGGGAAACGAAGGGACTGGCGTGTGAATCGTGGCGCCGGTTCGAACCGCGAAGCGCATTTATGGCAAAGCGGCTCGGCCTTAAGCGCGGGGCACAGAAACCGAAGCGTCGCGGCTCCGGTGACTTGGCTCGGAGATTTTCCCGGTAACATGTGCCATAGCCACCAGGGACTCGAGCATCGTCCCCAGGGGGCATGGGGGGCTGCTGTTGGGGGAAATCTCCACTGGACTAAGTCCAGGTAAGTTGTGTCACATGCGCCCAGGGACGTGACCTCCGGGACCTGCCCCGGGCGCCGCCGTTTGGCTGCCTGGACCTGGCCTCCGGGGCCTCCCCAGACACCGCCTTATGCCACCCGGGACCTGGCCTCCGCCACCGTCTCGGGCGCCGCCATTTGCCCGGGGACCTGGCCTCCGGTGCCTCCCCGGGCGCCGCCTTTTGGGCCCCAGGACCTGGCCTCCGCCGCCGTCCCGGGCGCCACCATTTGCCCGGGGACCTGGCCTCCGGTGCCTCCCCGGGCGCCGCCTTTTGGCCCCCGGGACAAGGCCTCCGGCGCCGTCCTGGGCGCCGCCACTTGCCCGGGGACCTGGCCTCCGGGGCCTCCCTGTGCGCCGCCTTTTGGCCCTCGGGACCGGGCCTCCGGCCCCGTCCCGGGCGCCGCCATTTGCCCGGGGACCTGGACTCCAGGGCCCCCCGGGCGCCGCCTTTCGGCCCCCGGGACCCGGCCTCCGGCGCCGTCCTTGGCGCCGCCATTTGCCCAGGGACCTGGCCTATGGTGCCTCCCCGGGCGCCGCCTTTTGGCCCCTGGGATTGGGCCTCCAGCGCCGTCTTGGGCGCCGCCATTTGCCCGGGGACCTGGACTCCAGGGCCCCCCAGGCACCGCCTTTTGGCCCCTGGGACCCGGCCTCCGGCGCCGTCCCGGGCGCCGCCATTTGCCCAGGGACCTGGCCTCCGGTGCCTCCCCAGGCGCCGCCTTTTGGCCCCTCGGACCGGGCCTCCGGCACCGTCCCGGGCACCGCCATTTGCCCGAGGGCCGGGCCTCCGGAGCCTCCCCGGGCGCCGCCTTTTGGACCCCGGGATGCGGCCTCCTCGCGCCGTTCCGGGCGCCGCCATTTGCCAGGGACCTGGCCTCCGGTGCCTCCCCGCGCGTCGCCTTTTGGTCCCCGGGACCCGGCCTCCGGCGTCGTCCCGGGGCTCATCGCCCTTCTAAAGGTAAAGTCTCGAGTTGTCTATCACGTGCAGGTCACGCGAGGAGCGCCTCGGGAATCAGCGACCACCTGTCAAGCATCCAAGACGTTTGACCGGGAGAAGGACGTTCCTACCCCTCAATCGGACGGTGGCTTCCGGGGTAGATAGGTCTTTTTGCTTCTTTTTGGGGCTATAAATAGCCCTTGTACCCCTCAGTTGTAAGCAAGTGATTCATATTGATTGGAATAGCTAAACTCACAGGTGTGCTCCAGAAGCCTCTCCCCCGGAGAGAGCCTGCCCAGCCGACTCCGGTCGGGAGCGCACCGACAGGAGTAGGGCCCCCACTGGGACCCGAACCTGTATAAATGCTCGTGTCATTTCTTGTGTTTGTCCGGCGGGGGAGGACCGGTCACCCGGTCCGCCCGCGCCGCGTAATCTTCACTAGGATCATTCACAAAACCTGCCGGGGTATTCGCAATACCACGACACACGTGAACCTTCAAGCCGCAACTACTCGGCCTGGCAGCGTCGACCTCGGCAGCTGGATCTAAACCCATGGACTGCACAACTCGGCTGAGGCGTTCATACTTCTCGTTCATTTGAGCGAACATGTCTGCAAATTATGCAGTCACATCTGCCTGTGTCTTCTGAGATAGCTCCACTTCCCTTTCCTTCCAGCTGCCAGCCTTCTTCGCCTTTTGCCCTGGCTCCGAGAAGCCTTCCTTCCATGGCACCACAGCCCCCACGGTTCGCGTCCACCCTGGATGCTCCTTGTTCCCTAGAGCCTGGGTAAGGATGTCGTTCTCCCTATGGGGAGTGAACAATCCCTCGGTCACCTCCTTCGAGCAAGAGATCTCTTACATTGAAAGCTCTCAATTGTGAGGAAGAAATATATACAAACTTGTGCGCACACTAGTGATCATAGTTTTTTCTACCACACTGTATGATTCCAACCAGGAAGTTAGCCAACTTACGAGTCGCTGCACGACCTCGACGTCCCTGGGTTTTGGGAACTCCACAGTCCCCGTGGCCGACACGGTCCCTCTGGCCAGCCACCAGCGCTTGCATCGTTGATCGCGGATCTCAGAGAGTGGTTGGTCAGGGGAGTCGACGAAATTCGACGCCTCGTCTTCAGCCTTCTTCCACTACTCCTCCTTCCCCGCATAGCCGCGAGAGCCGAGCCGGTGTGGGTGGTCGTTCCTCCTCTGGATTGCCTTGTTCTTCTCGTTGAGGGCCTTCGTACCAGAAACAAGAAAATTAATGCATCGCTGCTTACTGCATACAATGGTGTAACCAAGCAAAGGAACCATAGATACCTTGAACTCAGGAGTCCCCTTCTGTTGGGCGAATTGCTCCCATACCTCCTCCGTTATGAAGGGGTACTTCTCGCATGGAGATTTGCCTTTAGCGAGGAAGGTACTGACGAGGATGCTCTTGAAGGTTTTCCACGTGTTGTTCATGTCCTCAAGCAAGCTATCTTGCGACCATAGTCGGGGATGTTCCACTTGGCCTGTTTCAAATGGTTCATATAAGCAGGACTTACCTAATCTCTGGGATAAACCAAGGGATTGTGATTACTCAAGAGTTCAATGATTTTGATTAATTTTACCTTCACTTCCGCCCACAGCCTATCCCTCTCGTCGGCCTTGACGTCCTTCCAGCTCTGGACAGTGATCTTCACCCTTTCCTTTGCCAACAAACCAACATAGGCAGCATAGTGGCCGGCGTTCTTCCCGATCGGTCTCCCGAACTGGTTGAACTCACATGAAAGATCCGCTCGTTTGGCCAAACGACCCACCATCGTCGCGCCTCGTGCCTTCCTCTTGTGCTGGGATGAGGCAGCGCCATCTACGTTCGCCCTCACCGAATCACTACTATCAGCCGAGGAAGATGCCGACATGGCTTTACCTAAAATTCCATGAACAGACCATCAATTGATATGAAGAAAGGTACATGACAAAGTTCATAACTAAAATTGTTGTGCCCTACGCTAGTCTCTCTGCATGAACATAAAGTCTGTTAAAATTTAAATGACCAAAATTTCAGATGAACATTAGAAAATGGGAAGTAATTAACAGAAAATTCAGATTAGCAGTACAAACTATGACATACTCTATTTCCTATCGGTTTTCAAAGTAAAACCGATAGTACTCAAGTTTGTATTCAGGAAAATTTAAAAGATTAGCAGTGCAAACTATGCTAGTCTCTCTGCATGAACATAAAGTCTGTTAAAATTTAAATGAACCAAAATTTCAGATGAACATTAGAAAATGGGAAGTAATTAACAGAAAATTCAGATTAGCAGTGCACTATGACATACTCTATTTCCTATCGGTTTTCCAAGTAAAACCGATAGTAATCAAGTTTGTAATCAGGAAAATTTAAAAGATTGGCAGTGCAAACTATGCTAGTCTCTCTGCAGGAACATAAAGTCTGTTAAAATTTAAATGAACCAAAATTTCAGATGAACATTAGAAAATGGGAAGAATTAACAGAAAATTCAGATTAGCAGTGCAAACTATGACATACTCTATTTCCTATCGGTTTTCAAGAAAAACCGATAGTAATCAAGTTTGTATTCAGTAAAATTTAAAAGATTAGCAGTGCAAACTATGCTAATCTCTCTGCAGGAACATAAAGTCTATTAAAATTTAAATGAACCAAAATTTCATATGAACATTAGAAAATGGGAAGTAATTAACAGAAAATTCAGATTAGCAGTGCAAACTATGACATACTCTATTTCCTATTGGTTTTCCAAGTAAAATCGATAGTAATCAAGTTTGTATTCAGTAAAATATATAAGATTAGCAGTGCAAACTATGCTAGTCTCTCTGCAGTAACATAAAGTCTGTTAAAATTTAAATGAACCAAAATTTCAGATGAAAATTAGAAAATGAGAAATAATTAACAGAAAATTCAGTTTAAGGTATTTACTATCGGTTCTAAATAAGAAACCGATAGTGGACTACACTGTATGACAAATTGTTAGTGATTTTCATCAATTCTATCATTCTCATAGCTATCAAGTTTGTAGTTCATGAATTTTACTCTAGTTTTATATTTGTAATCCATTGAACCACATATGAACCATTGCATACAAATTTAAGCAATTGACGCGAGCGATTTGGTCAAGAACACTTCCAGTCGTTCGTGGAGTGGCCGGAGGCGGTGGCGCAATGCAGTGGCCGGAGGCGGTGGACAACCAGATTACGATCAGCAGTGGTGGCGCAGAGGACCGAAGAAGCGAACGTCGGGGAAGCTAGGGTTTTCCGCGCGTCATTATTTGGAATGTGATCAGTTGCACTGGAGGGAAAATCGTGCGAGGTTATAACCTAATATACGAATATTTACTATCGGTTCATAACCACCAAACCGATGGTAAATACAATGTAAGTTAGGGTTTGGAGTGTTGGCATTGTTCACTATCGTTTTTATTATTACTAACCGATAGTAAATAAAGAACATGTAAGTTAGGGTTTGAAATGTTGGCATTGTTCACTATCGGTTTTATTATTCCAAACCGATAGTAAACTAAGAACAGGGGCTCATAACATAGTATAAATCACTATCGGTTATTAACAATAAACCGATAGTAGAGTTTAATTTCATATCGGTTTGGCAGTTGAAACCGATAGTAAAATACAACGTTATTGACCCTAAAGGATTTCCCTTAGAACAATTACAGATGATCTCAGTACATCATTTTGCATTGTATTTTACTATCGGTTTTATGACAATAAACCGATAATATATGTTAATTTCATATCGGTTTGGAAGTTGAAACCGATAGTAGAATACTGTTAAATTGATCTAAAGGGATTTCCTGAGAACAATTACAGATGGGTCTCAGTACATCATTTTGCACTTGTAAAGACACCTGAAACCTCATGCAAATGACTTCCAATAATTTTGAAATAAATTAACAGTAAAGACCAATCATGGAATGAAATTTGCAGTTTTCATATTGATTTGTGAAAAGAATCAATTATTGCTCAAATCAAGTATATACTCCAATTGAAATGAAAATTTGCATAAATGATTCTCAATGCATCACGTATGTTTTCCCAAGGAATTTTTGAAAAATGATTTGAAGAATTCTTCGATTAAAGATCCAAGTAATATACGTCACTTACATATTGCAAATTAGTCAAGAATGGTTGTCCACCCATAATCCTTCTTCGTGGTCGTCTCGCAGGTAACTTGTTTCGTCAATATCTTCGGTAGGGACAGATTGAAGAATTCCATCTAACAATGGAGGTAGTTCGTCGAACTGATCGTACTCTTCTTCATCCACAACGTCTTCGACCCCAACAATACGTCTCTTACTGTGAAGGACAACGTGCAACTTTGGGTTGGCCGGGTCAACGATGTAGAAACCTGTGCGGCTTGCTCAGCAAGTATAAATGGATCATCTTGGTGTGCGACTCTACTGAGATCGACGAGAGTAAACCCATAATTGTCGACTTTAACACCTTGAGGGATTTCGACTCATTGGCATCGAAACAGAGGAATCTTAAGTAATACATAATCGAGCTCCCATATTTCCTCAATAACACCGTAATATAAGTCGAGTGCCCTTACTGCCCTGGCATCCTCCGAAATAGCAAGTAGTGTCACTCCACTACATTGTATAGTACTCTTCTCGTCCTGAGTTCTTGTGTTAAATGAATAGCCGTTGATGTCATACCCCTGCCAAGACCCTACAGTAAATCTAGGCCCTCTGGCCAACCATGTAACAACTTCATCTACGTCGCCCTCATAAGCTTGCAGGACTCTATTTTCGATCCACACAGCAAACTTCCTATTATGTTCTTTGGTGACCCAAATCTCTGGCTTCGAGGGATTCTGTTTCCGTAACATTTCCTTGTGCTCGTGTATGTATGGCTCCACCCCCGTCATGTGCTGTAAGACCCAAAAATGGACTTTTGCATACAGATCACTAGAGGGGACGACTGCTTTAAATCCAATTGTTCCAATGCCCTGAAGCCTGCCCTCATGCTGGGATGTAGGAACGCCAATTGGGTCAACCCCGGCCATATAGTTGGTGCAAAATTCGATCACCTCCTCGGCGGCATAACCTTCAATGATACCGCCCTCAGGCCAATGTCGATTCCTTACATATCCCTTCAAGATACCCATAAATCTCTCAAATGGATACATGTAGCGCAGGAACACGGGTTCACAAAACTTAATTTCTCTGACACGGTGAACAATTAGATGGACCATAACATCAAAAAAAGATGGAGGGAAATACATCTCCAGCTGACAAAGAGTTGTAGTCACATCGCGTTGCAAATCGTCCAGTCCATCCAGATCAATTACCTGCAAGGACACAGTTGCAGCAATTATTCAGATCCAAAAAATCTGACAAATTCCACGAATGGAGCTAATTAACTTGCTAGGAGTACACGCTTATGTACCTTGGCAGATATTGTGTTGAAGAAATAACATAGCATTGTAATTGTCTCTCTGACTTTGACTAGGAGAATGCCTCTGATAGCAATGGGAAGAATTTGTGACATCACTACATGACAATCATGGGACTTCATACCAACCAGTTTCAAGTCTTTCATGGACACAAGTTTTTTCAAGTTCGCAGAATACCCGCATGGAACTTTGACACCATGTAGGCACTGACAGAGTTCTGTTTTTGACAATGTATAGCAGGCCGGGGGGAGGTATGCCCGCTTTCCCTTCTCCAACGGTGCAAGCTCAGTCCTTATGCCCATGTCGAGCATGTCACGGCGAACGTTGATGCCATCTTTCGTCTTTCCTGAAATGTTCAACAACAAACCAGTCAAACTGTCACAAACATTTTTCTCTACGTGCATGACATCAATGCAATGTCGGACTTGTAAGTGCTCCCAATATGGCAGATCCCACATAATCGATCTCTTCTTCCAAACATTTTTTCCTGGAGGTTTAGAACATTTACTGAACTCAACTTTGATGTCCTTCACGCGCAAGTAAAGCTCCTTACCAGTCACAAACACTGGGGCTGATCCTTTCTCAGGCTTCCCATTGAATGACTTCCTCTTCTTACGGTGGGCGTGATGCATTGGAAGGAATCTGCGGTGACCCATGTGCACTGTTTTTCTGCAGTTCGATAACCACATGCTTTCAGTTTCATCCAGGCAAATAGGACAAGCCTTTCTCCTTTCGTACTATACCCCGACAAATTTCCATATGCCGGGAAATCATTTATGGTGCAAAATATCATGGCCCACAACATGAAATTCTCTCGCTTATGTGCATCCCACACCCGCACCCCTTCGCTCCACAATTTATGTAAGTCCTCGACTAACGGTGATAGAAACACATCAATATCATTCCCGGGTTGTCTGGGTCCTGAAATTAGTAACGACATCATGATGTACTTGCGCTTCATACATAACCAAGGAGGAAGATTGTAGATGCATAAAAGAACCGACCAAGTGCTACGTCGATTGCTCATATTTCCGTGTGGATTCATACCATCCGTACTCAGCCCAAACCTTATATTCATCACTTCGCCGCCAAACTCACCGAATGTTCTGTTAATGTTTCTCCATTGAATGGAATCAGCTGGATGTCTTAGTTTTCCGTCTTGTTTTCGACCTTCAACATGCCAACGCAAGTACTTCGCATCTTTCGGATTTGCAAACAGCCGTTTCAATCTAGGAATCACAGGCAAATACCACACAGTTTTGGCCGAAGGCCCTTTCTTTACCTCATCACATCCATTGTGATAAATTCTGTCCCCATGCTTATACCGCGATGCGCCGCATCTTGGACAAACATGCAAATCCTCGTACTCGTTACGGTACAGAACACAATCATTTGGCCATGCATGTATTCTTTCGATTTCCATTCCCAACGGACACAATAGTTTTCTGGCCTGGTAAACCGATCTTGGCAACTCATTTCCCTCTGGAAGCATGTCCGCTAACAGATCCAATAGAGCCATGAAACTCTTATCGCTCCAACCGTTGCTTGCCTTCAAGTTATATAATCTCAACACAGAAGACAACTTTGTAAATTTTGCACATCTGGGGAACAAAGGCTTCACAGAATCAACAATTAATTTCTCAAATTTAGCTAAATCGTTTTCGCTGTAGTCTTCTTCTACATCACGTAACATTTCATCTAAATTTTCGTCATCTACATGGACTTCCGAATGAACATTACCAATGTTCTGATCATGATCATCATTACTGCAATCCACTTCCGGGTGCTGCTGACTAGTAGCGGTGCTCGTTTCCTCAAGATCTTCACCATGCCATATCCAACGGGTATAGCGTGTGTTAAAACCACGACGAATCAAATGACTTCTAATCTGATCAGAGTTGCCGAACCTTTTTAAGTTCATACAATCTATACAAGGACAATGCATATCTTTCTCTCCCTTCTTCGCCTTTTCTTGCACAGCAAATTTAATAAACCCATTCACACCCTCCAAATACTCAATAGTAGTACGTTTTATTCCATACATCCAATATTCTTGGTACATCTACAATTATTTAAGAAAATTGACAAATTGAAATAAATAATTAATGACTCAGGGCATGCATATATGCATGAAACATAATTAGCTAGGCCATATGTGTGTACAACTGCTTCATTACATTAAATGGATTTGCATATATGAAACCCTAATTAACTTGATGCATTAATTGGAAGAGCCAGCTAGCTAGCTGCTTAACTTCAGCAAGCTATAGCTAGTTTGGAGCTACATGTATCTAGTTTAATGAATTGCAAGTAGAGAGAGAGAGGGAGAGTCTGAAATAGTGATTGAGAGAGAGAGAGGTGACGAGAAGATGGTAATACCGAGGGGGATGGAATTATGATCAACCTCTCAGCTAGCTTCTCCAGATCACCCTAGCTTGGAGCGTGGATGCACATACGGTAGAAATGATTCCAACATGCAGAGCGCAGAGCAGGGGTCGACCTAATTAAGTTGTACAATTTTACTATCGGTTCGAAAACACAAACCGATAGTAAAATAAGGTCCCCACTGTCATAACAATTAGTTTATACGACGGCATTTTACTATCGGTTTGTTTTATATAACCAATAGTAAACTTTACTCTATTATATCGGTTAGTTCAGTAAAAACCGATAGTAAAAAGTCAGTAATTTCACTATCAGTTATGCAAGAAAAACCGATAGTACTATTTAATATATTATATCAGTTGGTAAAGTATGAACCGATAGTATAAAGTGCGTAATTTTACTACCAATTACGAATGAAAAATCGATAGTACTATTTAATATATTATATTGGTTTGTACAGTACTAACCGATAGTATAAAGTGAGTAATTTTACTATCAGTTACGAATGGAAAACCGATAGTACTATTTCATATATTATATCGGTTTGGACAGTAATGACCGATAGTAAAAAATGTTTGCGTTTCACTAACGGTGTACCAGTGTATAACCGATAGTAAAAAGCCTCTTCTCCGCCGCTGTCGTCCTATTCTATCGGATATTTCCTAGATTGCTTATAACCGTTAGAAGATATGGGTTAGTGGAATGCATTTCTGTAGTAGTGGAAGCAATTGAGGCCTCGAATCAATTTCACAGCTATGCCCTAGTTTCCGTTCATGTCAAGCCTATGTCAATCCATGTCAGTTGATGGCATTGGACCAATTCAACCACTTCTATTTATGCAAATTGAAAACCACTTTGTCTACTAAGTTTGTAGAACCATGTTCTATCTTTTCTTCAACTACCACACCTTGAGATAAGCTCTCTAGCTTTCCTTGAAACTATGCTAGGCCATGAACCTAATGTCGATCTGTTGACATTCGCTGTTTTTGAGCAAACCAACCGCGGACTTAATGTCCATATTGCAACCTTGAAATCTTGAGAGCCTCTAACACCCATCCTTAGCCCAAATTCCTTGAAACCCTAAAGTCTCGACTCAGTTCAGCTTTCAATCTCAATTAGTTACAGTACCGTTCAGTTATTGTTTTTAAAGCATATCTACATGTAGATCATAAAGCATTTTAATATAATTAGTAATCATTGTGTGTTTGTTTGTCACCGAGCAGATCCAGAAGCTGAGTTCGCTATTAACCTGACACCAACTGCTGATTTTCACGACGTGAAAGGCAAGTCATATTCTTGAGCATATTGAACCTATATTTCACAAGTTTCTATAATATAACCTTGAATATAAGTAGTATTTGCATGTGAAAGAATGATTCAGTTATGATATGAAATGGCGGTATTAGGCTGGATGCCGATGAAATGTGAAATAATCAAGTAATGAGCCATGAACTATTATTTGTGTATTTATGTATATTCATGAAATAAAACCCTAGCCGTGACCAGAATTTGGTATGGAATGGTGGTAGCAATGGATGTGCAAGCACTGGATGTGCGTGGCTGTGGATGGTCTGGTCACTGGCATATAAGGACTAGAACCTTGTGTTGTGTGTCTAGTGGCATGAAAAACGTGCTAACCGCAAGCCTGGTATGGGACAGGCCTGAACAAGTATGTATGCGGATCGCACATGAAACCCCTGCATGAGATGGAATGTGATGCACGATTAGCATAGAGTGCGGCTCCTACAAATATCACTGAATGTGATGATGCACGCTGACCCAGTAATGGGAAGATGCAGTATGCGGTGGGGGTAGAACTCGCCACAACTATGGTTTGCGTGAAAACCACAGGGTCAGCGGTGAATTGTGAGTGAAACATAACAAAAGTTCCTATTATCTCCACCTTGCCACTCACATTGTGCAATGAGGAAGGGTCTAATCATCTTGATATGATGGGCATGAAAGTGGAATATCTTGTGGGTAAGTTGGTACCTCTCTGTAGAGTTAAAAATATATTCGAATACTCCAAACTCCCAGGTTTATAGAAGTCTACTGCGGTGGATTAAATCCACGGGGTGTGGCATAAGTATGTTTTCTAAATAAAAATTTGATAAGTCAAGATTACCCAAATGACATGTGTTGTCATGATAAGGGGTGCTACCGTGGGCTGTCGTGTGTCAACGTGTCGCGGTAGTGCTATAAATAGTGAACATAAATAGCAATGCTATGCTATGAAAAGTACTATCATGAGTAGAGTTATAAAAGAAAAATTATTTTACAACCACCCACACTTCTTTACTAGAATAGGTTCATATCATCACTACTATAGGTATCTACTCTTACCTATGACTTGCTGAGTACATAAATACTCACCCTTGCAACTTGAAATCCAATAGATGGAGCATTCAATGATGAAGATGAAGGCGTGGAGAACTTCATGGATCCAGAAGGACGAGTGTCAGTTCCGTCAGAGCCCTGATGTGTGTTGTTCTGCCATCAACTTCTTGCTATGGGGATTCACCTAATCTTCTGCTATGTAGTTGTTATTTTGCTAGACCTTCTATGCCGCGAAGGCATTGTAATCTCTTTATGTTGTATTAAGGCCAGCAGGGCACACTGCTTAAATATTTTGTAAGTTACTCTGTTGTGATGTAAATATACTCCTGTGCTTGACTTATCCTGGGAAGTCAATGGTATGCATGTATGGGATCAGCTGCAGCGAGTTGGGTCCCACGGGAGTAGTCGTTGTCCCCAGGGCGGGGGTGTGACATGACCTTAGCATTCACCCACCAAGATTAGTGTCAGAACTCTTCGACATGGCCGATCACTACTCTGACTAGGTTGAAGCGGTGGAGTGGAACAAAATGGTTGATAAGGGTGATTTACCACCCTAACCCGGTCTTGACTCCGAAAAGAAAGAAAGTACTAATAGGAAGTGTAGATCATCAACAGGCGGGAAGATCAAAAAGATGAAAAAAGATGGAACGAACCGCCTCTGAGAGGTCATGAACATGGAAAAGTGACAACAGGATAAGAAATCTCATGTTTGTAATAAGGTTCCATACCATGGTAATTTACCTATGGAAGAATTCACCAAAAATACTACAGAATAATAAATCTCATTTTGGTGGACGCAACATGGTTAAAGTGCATGGAAGAATTCTACCATGGTAATTCACCTATGCCTACCATACTAGGAAAAGGGCAACCCAGTGGGAATAAGGACGCTGATGGAGATGAAGACATGCCGTATCAGGTACCAAATAATCATGTTAATGTTATTTTTGGTGGTTCTTCATCCTATATCTCCAAGCGTCACTTTAAATCTGTTTGCCGAGAGGTTAATAATATTAAAGCTCCCCCAGGAGAGCCTCAATACCCCCACTGGTCAGAGATGGCTCTGACCTTTAGCAGGAAAGATTGCCCCAAGGGATTGTCACAACCATGGCGACTCCCTCTGGTTATCTCTCCCACAATTAGCAATGCAAAAGTGGGCAAAGTCCTAGTCGATGGAGTTAGTTCTCTCGACTTGTTTTTTGTAAAAGCACTTGACGAGATGCAAATCCCTCGTTCAAGGATTAAAACTGTGGTTCACCCTTTTTTGGATCATCCCTGGTCCTTCATACACTCCTATCGGCCAGATTGTACTACCGGTAACGCTCGGAGAACCAGAGAATTTTTGGAGAGAATTGATTACTTTTGATGTAATTGATTTTGATTTAGTGTACAATGCAATTCTAGGTAGGCACTTGGTTGCCAAATTTATGGCAGCGATGCATTATGCTTATCAGTGCGTCAAGGTGCTAGGACTAAAAGGCGCGATCATGGTCAGGGGCAGCCAGAATATGGCTCTCACTTGCGATCGCACTTCCTTGGAATTGGTCGATCAGCTTTCCCTTAGGGATGTTAAGACTATGACCAAGGCTAAAGAGACATATTCAGTCAAGTTAACCCCTCGAGCAGATGAAAAGCTTAAACAAGTTTCCTTATTCCCAGACAATCCAACCAGAACTGGTCATATTGGGTCAGAACTGGAAGGCAAATAGGAAATTGCGCTGATCGCTTCCCTCCAGGATAACGCAGATGTGTTTGTGTGGAAACAATCTGACGTGCATGGAGTCCCAAGGGAAGTGATCGAGCACAGGCTAGCAATTTGACCTGAACAACAACTAATAAAGCAAAAGCTCAGATGCTTTGCCTCTGATCAGAGAAAAACCATCCGTTTTGAGTTAGATAAACTCTAGAAGGCTAGCTTCATTCGTGAAGTTGACCATTCTGAATGGCTCGTAAACCCAGTCATGGTCCTGAAATCTAATGGTAAGTGGCACATGTGCATCGATTACACCAATCTCAATGCTGCCTGCTCGAAGGATAATTTTTCCCTTCCCTGTATTGACCAGTTGGTCGATTCAATAGCGCGTTGCAAACTGATGAGCTTCCTGGATGCCTACTTAGGATACCATCAAATCGTCATGGCAGAAGAAGATAAAGAGAAAACTACTTTCATAAACATGGAATAAAGTTGATAATCTTGTTGTACATAGCATTAAAAGCTATAGTCATGTAGATGATTTGGCTAAAACTTTCTGTAACCTGAAGAAACATGGAATAAAATTGAACACGGAAAAGTGCTCCTTTGAAGTTTCTTCAAGAAAACTTTTCGTTTTCCTTGTTTGTTCACGGGGCATTAAGGCTAATCCCAAAAAAGTTCAGGCCATTCAGCAAATGTGATCTCCTTCGACCACGAAGGAGGTACAAAGCCTAACTAGGTCGAATGGCGGCTTTAAGTCATTTTATTTTGAGATTGGGCAAACATGGATTGTCTTTCTTTAAGGTTCCGCGTAAGCACCATGGCTTCCAGTGGTCGAACGAAGCTGAAAAAGCCTTCAAGAAGTGAAAGCATATTAATCAGTGCTCTGGTATTGGTTTTCCCATGTTTGGGAGAATTATTACTCATCTATTTGGCTGCTACCCCTCATGTGATTAGTGTTGTTTTGGTCGCAGAGAGGGAAGGAGTGCAACGACTAGTTTATTATGTAAGCAAAGTGTTAAATGGACCAAAGGAGAGGTACCCTGAGGTCCAAAAGTTATTTTGCACTCTCTTAATGGCTTCAAGGAAGTTGCGACATTACTTTCAAGTGCACAAGATTACTATGCCCTCGACCTTTCCCCTAGGGGACATTCTCCATAACCAGGAAGTAACGGGTCGAGTTGAGAAATGGGCAATAGAGTTTGGAGCATTCAATCTCCATTGCACAGCCCGAGTGGCAATCAAATCCTAGATTCTTGCAGATTTTGTGGTCGTATAGACTAATCTAGAACCACTTACGCAAAAATGTGTAGATTCAGAAAATACCAACCACTAGACGTTGTATTTCGATGGCTCTCAGAGTTTCAAAAACTCGATAGCTGGAGCGAAATTATGCCCCAGGGAGACTGACTCTAGTATGTTGTACAATTACACTTTATTGCTACAAATAACGCAGCAGAGTATGAAGGTCTTCTAGTCAGGCTTCGAACAGCCAAATCCCTTGGAGTCCACCGATTAGTAGTGAAAGGCGATTCACAGCTACTCATAAACCAGGTGAACAAAGAACACCAATGTTCCAATGAGACAATGGTTCTATACCTGGACGAAGTGGGGAAATTGGAAAAATACTTCAGAAATTTTGAAGTCCAATTTGTTCTGCAAAGAGACAATATTCTCGCAGACCAATTGTCAAACATTGGTTCCTCATGTGCCTCCACCCCGGCAGGAGTGTTCGTTGTGCACTTAAAAAAGCCCTCAATCGCGACCACCACAGAGGCACCAACGACAATGACTAACATTGCCACCCTCGAGTATTGTGCAGATTGGATCCTACCATTGAGGAATTATCTCCCACATGGGACCATGCTCGAGGGCGAAACCGAGAATGACCAGTTAGTTAGAAAAGCGCGAATGTACAAGTTGATTGAAGGAACCTTGTACAGAAAAGGTGCTCAAGGAGTGCTGATGCGCTGTATCTCCCAAGAAGATGGAAAATCCCTTCTAAAAGAGATTCATGGAGGCATGTGCAGAGCACATACATCCTATAGAACGCTGGTTGGTAAAGCTTTCTAGCAGGGCTATTTCTGGCCAACAGCGCTTAATGATGCCATGCAATTGGTCAAGGCTTGCCCACAGTGTCAATTTCATGCTAGGCAGGTTCACCAGTCAGCATATGCATTACAAACTATTTCCTTAACATTGCCATTCGTCACTTGAATAGATATCATGGGTACTATGCCCCGAGCAATCAATGGGTACAAGTTAATGTTCGTAGCCATTGATACAGTTACTAAATGGATTGAGGCTGAACCAGTCCAAAATATTACCGCTGTTGCTGCATGCGAAGAAGTTCTTTCAAAAGAATATTGTGACGCGATTTGGTGTTCCAAGTCATCTCATAACAAACAATGGTTCCCAATTTGTTAGTGGTCTCTTTTTGGATTATTGAGAACACATTGGGACTAAAGTTTGTTTCGCATCCATTGCTCATCCACAGAGTAGTGGTGCAGTTGAACGTGCCAACGAGCAGATAATTCAAGGGGTTAAGAAATGTGTTTGATCGCCTTAAGCTACGCTCAGGGGTTTGTATGGAAGAACTTCTCTCCGTTCTATGACCATTATGAACTACATCCAGTAAGGCCATAGGAAAAATGCCTTTCCAACTGGTTTATGGTGAAGAAGCCATGTTGCCAATTGAAATTAAAGTTGGCTCTGCTCGTTTGGATAACTTAGATGTCATAAATCAAAGTGAAAGACACAAAGATGATATTACCTTCCTTGAAGAGAAATGCAATCGAGCACTGATCCACTCAGTAGCATATTTACAAGCTTTCCGTAAATATCATAGTAAAAGGGTGCGACCACATACATTAAACATGGGGACTTGGTTTTAAGGAAAATCCAAAATCAGTCTGGTCACAATAAATTGTCCCCTCAGTGGGAAAGTCCCTTTGCTGTGGTCGCTATCCCACAAACAGGATCAGTTCAATTGGCTATGAACAACTGAAGGATATTATCAAACTCCTGGAACATAGACCAGTTGCGTAAGTTTTAAGTGTAAGTTCTTTCTCATTCCTATTTTAAAATTCTTTATCATTAAAAAAGTATATTTATCACTCTATGTTATGGTTGCATTCCCATTTTTAGCCTTACTTTTTACCGGGTCATACTTGGGGGGCTGGTCATGGCATATGACAAATATCTTGGTTTGATGTGTAAATGGATTCACTGGCCAAATCATGATCGCACCTAGCTAAGACATCTCTTTCTAAGCTGGCTCTTACCGCATAAGGGACTTACTAGTATGTTCTAATCATTCGAGTAGCTATCAATTAGCAAAAAACTTACACATTTAAACTAGGCTAATTGTCTCCGCGACCATAATTATCTCCTTTGTCCAAGTGACTTATCCTGTGAGCACTATACTAGGTCTTCAGTATAACTGGTCGCAAGAGGGGACTAGGGGAATGTAACTATACTGTTGAGTCAGAAAACTAAGTACTTTGCATTGTTACCATTTATCATTCTACTAATAATTCATAATGTATTTGCAAGGTATAAAACAAAGATTTTACTGCAATGATAAGGTAAATACTTGCATTGTATTTCCATTTCATCATAACAAATGTTTACATGAGAGGAGATACATTGTTTTCAAGAGAGGCCAAGGTCGCGCAGCAATTTTTCAATTAAGGGCTTGACCTTGACCATGGTCGCCTCCAGTTGGTCTTGGCTATCAAAGGTCGCATCTTCTACCACTGGGTTCAAATTCAAATTCGGACCATGGTGAAGCCTAAGTTTGCAGAAGATGGCAGAGGCTACAGATATGACATTATTCTTTAGCACCTCTTTGTGCCTCCTCGTAAGTTCAGGAACATTAGTGACCAGGAGATCGGCTTGAGCTACGACCAGTGTGTAGGACTCACACCAAAGGAAAATTCTTAGGATCGCAATGAGTCCGCGACCTCCCGCAACTTTGCAAAGGTTTCCTTTTCTATGAGACCGCCGCTTTTGATGATTTCGTTCAAAGCACCCTTCCCATTAAGGGTAAGCTTAGCGATCTCTTTGGCCTTCTCCTTGGCCGTCCTGAAGCGGTTGATGAGCCTTTGGATTTTATCTAAATCCTCTCCGTGCTCAGTGCTCTTCTTTTCATAGTGATCTTTTTCTTCATCCAGCTTTAGGTTCTCCTCTCTTTGTTTTGAGCAAAGGAAGAAGCGAATTCAATTGAGTTCAAGAAATTCGTAAAGTTCATAAAGGCAATGTAAGTTTCTGCCAAAAAAATTAACTTACCATCTACCCTTGCAGTTGGTTGCAAACTGTTTGAAGGCGCTCGACTTTGCCTAGGATAGAGTCGGCTAACATAATCTTCTGCTCCAAGGTCACCACTTGTTCTTCAGCGCCCTTCAGTTTGGCCCCAAACGGTAGAGTTTCAGCAAGCCTTTCGCTACTTAATTTCTGGGCTTCGGCCATCTCCCTCTCCAGAGAGGAATGCTCAATGATTGCAACTTCTTTGCTGTTGAATTCATTGGTAACCTCCTCAAGAAAAGCAATTTTTCCCTGCGACAACAAAAATTATAATTCCAGAATTTATAAGAAACTGAGTTTAAAGCAAGATACTTACTACTTTAGCTTGTCACATTCTGCTTGAGCGACCTTGCACTGCTCCACCCACAGGCCAAACATGGCGCATCACGAGCAGTGTTATAAATAGAGCAAAAGGGGAAATACTTAAAGAAGATTCTTGAAGAAACATATGAAGTTGAGAAGTAAAGATTTTTACTTACTTCCAAGAACTTCTCGAAGTACTTTTATGAGAAGTCCCCGAGTCCAGCTACTTGGCTGGTTGATCCCAAGCTTTCCCGCACCTGCCTAACTTTGTCAAAGAAACGAGACTGGATGCTCAAGTCCAAGGCAGGGCGCTGAGCCCATCTCCTGTGTTCTCTCCACTCCTTGTTCTTTCGAACAGGAGGGAGAAACAACTTCCTCGAACAGAGGAGAAGCAGATATGCTTGCATGTTCGTTCGTCCCCATGGTCGTGGTCGCAGCTGTGACCTCAACCTCCTCACCATTGGTTGGTTCAGTTGACTGAATATCTTGAAGCACTTCACCAATGATGGTTGTAGAGTCCTCTTCGACGTCCTGCAGAGGTGCAACTTTAGCCGAAGTGGTAGCGGCGACCTCTTCAGCGGCTGCTGGTTCTGCTACCACCTCGCTTATGGAAGGGACCTCCGCCATAATAGTTGCCACCATCTCTTCGGCCGCGACAACAGATGGTTCATCTATGACCACCGAAGCAGGTGTTGTAGTGGTCAGAGGAGCCGTGCATATTGTGGGGGACCACCTGCCCCGTGTCCAGCACCGAACTCCACAACACAGAACAGGGCCCCCTTGTCGCAACTTCTCAGAATTCAGTTGCGAACCAGAAATAAATATCACAACCAGCAACGTACAAAATCAATTTACAAAAATATTAGAAGTTCAAATATCCTTTCAATATTTTTATTTTTTTCAAAAAGCGGAAGTAGTGGAACTCTACTCTTTTTCCCACAGTCGCTCGACTAGGGTACGCGACGCCTAGATGCCGGGATCGTAGTCGAAGTCCTCGGAGGGCTCAGGTTCATACTCACGTGGGCCCAAGTCACTTGGCTCTTCAACCTCTGATGGAGTAATTCAGTTACCGGTGAGTACAGGGTACTCAGCAAATCACCACTAAACAAATGCAATGATATATAACATGACAGGGAATTGAAAGAAGATGTTAAGGTTCTTTTCGAAATCACATTCACAACCTAATAGTTAATTAGCATGAAGAGTATTTACTACAAGCTTTGAAAACTTACCTTACATAATAGTTCAAGAGTGAGGAAACATAAGCCAATTGATAAAAACCCATTCATAACTACTTGTGCCTTGCAACATGGACTAAATCCATTGACCATAACATACTTCTAAAACCGGGAGTACAGAGTATTCAAATACATTTTAAACTCTGTAGAAGGGTACTGCTTTACCCACAAGACTTCTCAACTTATTACTGTTGATCACGACTATAGGCTTAAGCTCAATCACACTGCTTTAAGCATATGAGACTCCTATGCCACATTCGATCTTGCTACTTTAAGTAGCAGCTGAGTTGAGAATAACTCACATTTCACCCTACCTTGTTATTGCAATAGCTCTGCCCTGTAAGAGGTTCACCACCGGGTAATGACCCAGGAATCTCATCTCCGGTTGGGGTTCCTAATACAGTTGTGAAGCATTGTAGGGATCTTCCCTCTCATACCTTCACCCTAAACCTCAATCAATATTGGCCCACGGTGGGAGGGATCTTCTTTCTCCTCCAATAGTTAGTGAACACAAGGGTTGTGTGCACGGGAAGGATCTTCCTCCTCTAACACAAATCTCAGATGACTCGGATAGTATCTTCCCAAACCGTCAGTGTAAAGTGCTGTCAAGAGGGATCTCCCCTCACCCGACCTTATGCATGATTAGTGCTTCTTTGTCAAATTATCATTAATACTATGCAAAGCTAGGATAATAGTTCGACAAGGATACTTGATCATGCTCATCCCATACCAGGCTTGTGGAGGTACGTTAACATGCTACTGAATGTTCAGCACAAATTGGTTAGTCCTTAACTATTCAAGAGAGGTGGAGTCCACTTTACTTCTCTTTATACACAATGATCAACACCATTATCATGTTACCAAAATTACCGACTCACATGATTACCTCTCCTCTCTAGAATAGACATTTTTAAAAGACATCAATAGGTTTTTGAAAACCATTTTACTTGTTCATGTGGATTATTCATACTACTATTATAGCCTAACCTTGGGCATCAAGGATGTTATACATGGGTTGAGAATCAAGGATGGCATTTCAATTTGGGACAATAACTAAGCAGGTATATTCAAACATACACGAATTTACTCAAATAACATGCATAATATTTACACAACAAAATACTTAACTAATTTGAAAGCATAGGATCAACATGTTCAAGGAGATGGTGACTTGCCTTGCTTGAAATGCTGATTAGTTAGTAGTGGTTGCTGAATGCTTGATGTCCTAGTTGCAACGACATACAATTGGACATAGGTCCAGCATTTAGAAAATAGTAGTTGGTATATGCATCTATGTATGTATATGCATGCCTGAATGCCTAACGATGCTTCTGAGATTGGTCACTGAGTTGTGGAGGGACTCAGATGATAAAATCAGGTAATGATATGATACAGAGGATGCTAAAAGGTCTTAAGATTGGCAGCTGGAGAAGATTGTTAGGGGAAATCTCCGCGAGACCAAGTCCAGGTAAGTTGCGTCACTTTCGCCCGGGGACATTGCCTCTGGTGCATGTCCCTGGCGCCGCCTTTTGCCCGGGGACATTGCCTCCAGTGCATGTCCCGGGCACCGCCTTTCGCCCGGGGACGTGGTCTCCGGTGCCTGCCCCGGGCGCTGCCATTTGCCCGGGGACATTGCCTCCAGGGCATATCCCGGGCGCCGCCATTCGCCAGGGGACATTGCCTTCAGTGCCTGCCCCGAGGCATTTGCCCGGGGGCATTGCGTCCGGTGCATGTCCCGAGCGCCGTCTTTCGCCCGGGGACATTGCCTCGTGTGCATGCCAGTGCCTGCCCCGGGCACCACCATTTGGGGACATTGCCTCCGGTGCATGTCCCAGGCGCCACCATGTGCCCGGGGATTTGGCCTCTGATGCCTGTCCTGGGCATTGTCGCCCTTCTAAAGGTAAAGTCTTTGGTTCTTGATCATGTGCAGGTCACGCGAGGAGTGCCTCGGGAATCAGCAGCCACCTGTCAAGCATCCAAGGCTCCTGACCGGGAGAAGGACGTCGCTACCCCTCGATCCGACGGTAACGTCCGGGGTAGTTTAGTCTTTTTTGCTTCTTTTTGGGGCTATAAATAGCCCTTGTACCCCCTGTTGTAAGGACAAGTTATTCATTATTTCTAGAGTAGCCAAAACTCACAGGTGTGCTGCGCAAACCTCTCCCCGAGAGAGCTTCCCCAGCCGACTCCGGTCGGGAGCACGCCGACAGGACTAGGGCCCCCACCGGGACCCGAACCTGTATAAATCCTCGTGTCACTTGTTGTGTTTGTCCGGCGGCGGAGGACCGGTCAACCGGTCAACCCGCGTCGCGTTTTTCTTCGCTAGGATCATCCACAAACCCTGCCGGGGTATTCGCAATACCACGACAGTTGGGGCCGACCGTGGGGACTCGTGACAAGAACGCCATGGCTCCCCCAAGAACAAGGGCCCGCACCCTTCCAAGTGACGCCAGTCTCGGAGACCCGGCGCCGCCCGTCGGGGACACGAGTGTCCCGGCGCTTCCGCCCAGAGGCTGCCAGACCTAGGTACCGCCTCCCACCTTCCCTCTTAACTTAGGTGCTTCTACCTCCGGGTCGCTCCCGGTGCCAGCGGGAACCTCGACCGGGACCAGTCTGCCCCCGACGGCTCCCCCAGCTCCACGGGATGCCCTGCTCGAGGCTTTAGTGGAGGGCCAGCTCCGCACCCAGTGCACCATGGATGAGCTGCTTCGCATGTTGGCGCGGCCACCGGCTCCCACATATGCGCCGTATCCATATCCGGAGGCCATGCCCCCGTTTATGGGTCACCCGGCGGTCCCTCTGGTCTCCGGAGGTTCATCCACCCCGTATGACCCCAGCGGAGGGTACCCTCCCCCTGCGGGTCATACGTCCGGACCCTTCCCGGCACTCGGGTCCTTCCCGGTGCCAGGAGGGTACTTCATGCCCGGGCCCTTCGTGGCACCGGGGGGATACCCCATATCGGGCCCATTCCCGGGGCCGGGGACCCAATGCATGCCGAGGGTTTTCCCTGCGCCCAGAGCCAGTCCCGCCCCGCGCATCGTGTTCACCACACCGGGGGCGGTCGACAGAGCAGCTCCCGTGCCTCAGTAGACTTCCCCCCGCATCGGCTCCCTGATTCCGGACGTCGCCGCGGGGGCTCCCCCCTCGTCGGTTCCGGATATTACAGGGGCTTCCCCCTTTCCGGTTCCGGTCGTCGCCACGGGGGCTCCCTCCACTTCGGTTCCGAACGTCGCCGCGGGCGCCCCCTCCCTGGTTCCGGATGATACAGGGGCTTCCCCCTTCCCGGTTCCGGGGTTCTTCGCAGGGGGCTCCCCCCAGCCGGCCCCGATAGCTTCCGGGCCGACACCTACAGTGCATGAGCTCCCTCCTCCCCCGGGGCCGCCCCCGAGGGTGCCCCCGGCGGACCAGGTCCGTTTCTTCCTGGAGAAGGTCGAGTGAATGCATACCGCCAAGTGCGGGGAAGAACTTCCCCCGGGCCATGGAAGCGGAGAGCCTCGCTCTCGCACCGGTCAGGGGAAGAGACCCACCGAGGAGCCAACCTCTCCGGGGGAGAGCCCGGACGTCCAGGAACTCAGCCCCGGTCCGGAAGAAAAGCGTCGCCACCGCCACTCCGGCGGACCTCTTGGGCCGCTTCCTGACTCCGATAACGATGGCGTGTCCCCCGTCAAAGAAGACAGCGATCGAGACTCTCCCCGGAAGTGCAGGGGGCTAATCAGCACCTACACCGCAAACTTCAGAGCATTCGGTGGCCGCGGCCCAACCGCCCGCCGCACATCGGGCACTATAACGGTGAGGCCGACCCTTACGAATTTGTGCAGGTATACTCCATAGCCATCTCTGCGGCCGGGGGGGACGAGACGGTGCAGTGCAACATCTTCCCCCTCTACCTCACCGGGATCGCCCTGTCCTGGTTCTACAACCTGAAGGCCGGCTCCATCAAGTCTTTCGCGCAGCTCAAGCGTGAGTTCTGCGCAAAATTCAAGGGCAACTACGTGCGTCCCCTGGACTCCTCGCAGCTGTACACCGTCCGGCAGAGGACGGGGGAAACCATCCGAAGCTTCTTCAAGCGCTTCACCCAAGTGAAGAGCAAAGTGGCTCACATCCCAGACTCTACGGTCATCGAAGCGTGCAAGAGCGGAATCCTCCCGGGGGAGCTCCATCGGAGGCTCTCCCGGAGCTGCCCCTCCTCCGCCGATGAGCTCTTCAACGTACTCGAAAGGTACGCTCGGGCGGAGGAGGAGGACCTCTGGAAGAAGATCCAGGGGGCTCCCAAACACCCCAGGCAAGGGGGGCGTAATGAGCCACGGCCTCGGGACACCTTTGTCCTCGAGGGCAGAGGCAGCTCTCGTGACCCCTCGAAGGGCAACCGCCCCTTCCCCAAGTTGAAAGGCCATGGGGGACGACAGTCTTCCCTCGGTCGGGAGGGCCCCGCGGGGAGAGGCAGGGAAGGACCGTGGTGCAGCTTCCATGGGTCCAGTACCCACGCTACCCGAGAGTGCCACCAGCTGCTGCAACACTTCGCGGTGTTCCTCGACCAACACGGGAGGGGGGGGGACTCTGGCCTCCTTGCCCCCTCGGCCAGCTGTTTTGGCCCTTCCTGCCCCCGCGGGGGGTCAGCAGGGGCAGACGCAGGAGGGGGAGCCTTCAGACACTCTCCCCTCCCAAACTTCTCAACAGCGCATCAACGTCATCGTGGGAGGGTCCGCCTCCGGGCGGGACTCGAAGCGCTAGCGTAAGGAGTACGCGCACAAAGTGAAGGTGGTGGGGGTGCTGCATACGTCTAAGCCACCCAAGTGGTCGGACGTCCCCTCACCTTCACGGCGGAAGACGCGCGCGAGGTACGCTTCCCCCACAACGACGTCCTCTACCTGAAGGACTTCAGGGAGATGCAGGTGGATGAGAAGCTTCTGCAGCCCGCAGCGGGCCCCCTGCAAGGGTTCGTCCTGGGGAAAGCGATCCATCCCATGGGGAAGGTGGATCCCCCCATGGCATTCGGCACCCCGGCCGGACCGAGATGGTCCGATTCGACGTAGAGGACCTCCCCTCCTCCTGCAACGCGATCATGGGGAGGACCATGATCAACCTCCTGGGGGCTGCCACTCATCAAAACTACCTCTGCATGAAGATCCCCGGGCCGCACGGCGTGATCAACGTCCGGGGAGACCAAGACATGGCCCATGCTCTATACGAGCGCGCCGCCGCCACAATCGGAAGCGTCAACATCATTAAGGCACCCGGGGGGGAGGCCTCTCCCCCGAAACCAGATGTCGCGGCAATACCTCCCGGGAGGCCCCTCCCCAAGCCGCGACAGGAAGGGGGCCTCCGGAAGGTCCCGCTGTCCCCGGACGACAGGGACAAAACCGTCTGGATCGGGGCGGAGCTCCCCGAGGAGCATGCAGCACAACTGGCAGCTTTCCTGCTCGAAAACTCCGACGTTTTTGCATGGAAGCCTTCGGACATGCGGGGCGTCACCCGGGAGGTCATTGAGCACAAGCTCGCGGTGACCCCCGGTCACCTCCCCATCAAACAGAAGCTCAGGAAACTCTCCCTGGAACGCCAAGAGGCAATGATGGGGGAGATCGTCTGACTCTGAGAGGCGAGGTTCGTTCAGGAGGTCTTGCACCTTGAGTGCCTCGCGAACCCCATCCTCGTGAAGAAGTCAATTGGTAGGTGGCGGATGTGCGTGGACTTCACCGACCTCAACCGCGCCTGCCCCAAGGACAACTTCCCACTCCCGCAGATTGACCAACTGGTCGACTCGACCGCGGGGTGCGAGTTGATGAGCTTCCTGGACACCTACTCGGGCTACCATCAAGTCCGAATGGCGGAAGGGGACGAGGAAAAGACGAGTTTCATAACTCCCCTCGGAACCTTCTGCTACGTCCACATGCCCTTTTGGCTGAAGAACGTGGGAGCGACCTTCCATCGCCTCATGACGCTGGTCTTCAAAGACCAAGTCGGCCGCAACGTTGAAGTTTACCTCACGACCCCAAGAAGTACTTCACGAGCCCTCCAATGCTCGTGAGTCCGTCTCTAGAAGAGCCCTTGCTCCTCTACCTTGCCGCGACCCCGGTCGCCGTCAGCGCAGTATTAGTGAAGGAGCAAGGGGGGTAGCAGCATCCCGTGTACTATGTGAGTGAGGCCCTCCAGGGGGCCAAAACTCGGTACATGGAGATGGAGAAGATCTGCTACGCCCTCCTGATGGCGTCCCGGAGGCTTCGCCACTATTTCCTGGGACACCCCATCACCGTCCCGTCGTCCCTCCTCCTGGGGGAGGTGCTGCGGAACAAAGAGGCCACCGGCCGGATTGGGAAGTGGGGGGCCGAGCTCGCCCCCTTCTCCCTGTCCCTCACAGGCCGCTCCGCCATCAAGTCACATGTCCTCACTAACTTCGTCACGGAGTGGACTCCTGCCTTCGAGCCCGGGGACGAAGACCTCCCCTCGCCATCCCGATGCAGTGACCACTGGACACTTGTTGGGGGAATCCCCAGGGCCCCCACGAAGTCCTGAGGAGTCCCCGGTGAGACCCGGAGAATCACCGGGCCCCCGGTGAGATCCGGAGGGTCATCGAGCGCCCGGTGAGATCTGGAGGGTCACTGGAATCCCGGTGAGACCAGGAGAGCCACCAGGCCCCCGGTGAGATCCGGAGGGTCATCGGGCGCCCGGTGACCCTCCGGTGGGTCATTGAAATCCCGGTGAGATCCAGAGAGGCACCGGGCCCCCGGTGAGATCCAGAGGGTCACCGGGCGCCCGGTGAGATCCGGAGGGTCACCTGAATCCCGGTGGAATCCGGAGGATCACCGAACCCCCGGCGAGTCCCGAAGAGTCTCCGGGTCCCCGAAGGGCGGCTGCTGACCGTGAAGCCTCTGGGAAGCCGGTGAGGCCACGTGTCGAGCATCCAGGCCGTCCCCCTGGTCAAAGGACGTCCCCGCCCTTCCATCCGACGGTTGCAGCGAGGGCTCTTTAGTCTTTTGTATTTCTTAGGGGCTATATATACCCCTCTTGTACCCTTTTTCAAGGAGAGGAACTCATTTGTATTAACGTAATATCCGGCTCTCTTAGAGACCTCTCCCCGAGAGCATACCTCCCCAGCGGACTCGTGTCCGGAGAGAGCCAACAGGACTAGGGCCCCCACTGGGACCCGAACCTGTATAAACCACTGTGTCAATTCCTTTGTTGCCCGGCGGGAGAAGACCAGTAACTCGGTCTACTCGCGCTGTTGTACTCGTGCCGTGCATGTCCTAACCTGCCGAGGTATCTGTGATACCACGACAGTTGGCGCCGACCGTGGGGACGTCGCGACGAATCGCCATGGCTCCCGCAACAACCAGAGCTCAAGCCCTCTCATCTCCCGAGGGCGCTGGTCCCAGCAACTCGGCTCCGCCTCCGCGAGATGAGGCCTCCGCGGCCCTGCCGCCTGGGGGCGAGCGGGGGGAGGACCCGCTTCCTCCGTCCGCGGCCTTCGGCCAAAGGACCGGCGACCGCAACCGAGCTTGCGGGGCCTAGTGCGCCCCAACTCTCCGTTCCAGTCTCCGGAGGTTCTATGCTGGGGGCTTTGATCCAGGGCCAGCTTCGCACCCAGCACACCCTGGAGGAGCTGCTGCGCGTCCTGGTGTGACCCCCGGCTCCCGTCTACCCGCCTCCATATCCGTTTATGGGGGCACCGCCCCAATTCTTCATGGGGCACCCCGCCTTTGCCTGGCCGGGGATGTTCCCCATTCCCGGAGGTGCGCCCGGGCCATATCCGGCTCCGGGGATGCTTCCCACGCCGGGGGGTCAACTCGTCTCCGAGCCCTGCCCCGCCTTGGGGAGTGGCCCGGCCCCGGGTCCGTAACCCCCGCTAGCGGCTACCGACGCGCCGGGGACAACCTCTGCGCCCGAGCCCGAGAGCCTTCGGGGGCCGACGCTCGGAGCCGGTGCAACACCCGCTCCTGCAGACGCCCCGGGGACTCGAACCGCAACTACCCCCGCCGCCGTGCCGAGCGCGGACCCAGCGCATGGCCCGGTCCGCGCGCCGGCGACGTCCGCTGGGACGGTGGCAAATGCGCATCAGCTCCCTCCCCCTCTGGGGCCGCCCCTGCAGGCGCGCCCGGTGGATGAGACCCACTTCACAAGACAGGAGGTCGAGCGAATGCGTACCGCCAAGTCCGGGGGAACCACATCCCGCCATCGGTCAGGACTCCCCCGAACCCGCGGACGCATGGAGACGCGCTCCCAACTCGCCCGGGGGAAGAGACCGTTCAAGGAAGCTGCTACCCTCCCCGCAGAATACCTCGATACCTAAGAGGTCAGCTCAGCCAATCCGGAGGAAAAGAGGTGATACCGTCACACCGGGGGACCACTGCCACCCCTCCCAGACTCTGACAACGAGCATGCGTCCCCGGCGAGAGAAGACGGCGACCACGGATCCCCCAAGGAAGTTGAGGGGACCAACCAACCGCTGTGCGGTCGCCTCCGCTGCATCCACTGGCCGCGGCCTTACCGCCCACCGCACATCGAGCACTACAGCGGTGAGGCCGATCCTTACGAGATTGTGCAGGTGTACTCAACAGCCATCTCGGCGGCTGGGGGGGATGAGATAGTGCAATGCAATGTCTTTCCCCTCTACCTCACGGGCATCGCACGCTCATGGTTCTACAACTTGAAATCTGGATCCATCAAGTCCTTCGTGCAGCTGAAGCGCGAATTTTGCGCGAACTTCCAGGGCAACTATGTGCGGCCCTTAGACTCATCCCAGCTCTATACCGTCTGGCAAAGGACGGGGGAGACTATCCGCAGCTTCTTAAAGCGCTTCGCTCAGGTGAAGAGCAAAGTGGCGCATGTTCCTGACTCCACGGTCATCGAAGCATGCAAGAGCGGGATACTCCCCAGGGAACTCCACCGGAGGCTCTCCCGGAACTGCCCCACCTCCGCCGATGAACTCTTCACCGTACTTGAGAAGTACGCGCGGAGGAAGACGATCTTTGGAAGAAGAACCAGGGGGCGCCTGCCCCCGCCGATCGGGAGGCCAGAGATCCCCCCAGCAAACGTCCCCGAAGAAACGATCGCCGCGAGCCACAGCCGCGGGACTCTTTCGTCCTCGAGGGCGGAGGCGGCTCGCGCGACAGCGGCAAAGGCAGTCGTGCCCCTCCTAAGTCAAAAGGCTACAGGGGAGGAAAATCCTCCCGCAGCCGCGAGAGCCGCCCCAAGGAGTGCAAGGAGGGCACAGCCAACGTGTGGTGCACCTTCCACAAGTCGAGTACCCACGCTACTCGAGAATGCCATCAGCTTCTACAACACTTCGCGGCTTTTCTCGACCAGCGCGACCAAGGGGGTGGGGGCCCTGCGTCCTTGCCTCCCTCGACGGCTTTGCCAGCGCTTCCCGCTCCCGCGGGCGAGCAGCAAAGACAGACGCAAGAAGGGAGCTCAGCCCAGGAGCTCCCCTTTCAAACCTCCCAAAGACGTATAAACGTCATTACGGGGGGATCTGCCGTGAGACGGGGCTCCAAGCGTTAGAGCAAGAAGTATGCACGAGAGGTGAAGGTTGTGGGGGTGCTGCATACGTCTCCGCCACCGAAATGGTCGGACGTCCCCCTCGCCTTCACAGCGGAAGATGCGCGCGGGGTTCACTTCCCGCACGACGATGCACTCATCGTCTCGGCTACAGTTTACAACTGCCAACTAGAGCGCATCCTCGTCGACGGCGGAAGCTCCGCCGATATTCTATACCTGAAGGCGTTCAGGGAGATGCAAGTCGACGAGAAGCTGCTGCAGCCCGCACTCGGGCCGTTGCAAGGCTTCGTCCCCGGGAAGACCATCCACCCAGTGGGGAAGGTCGACCTACCGATGACCTTCGGCACCCCGGAAAACTACCGGACGGAGATGGTCCGTTTTGATGTCGTGGACCTCTCCTCTTCGTACAACGCCATTATGGGGAGGACCACGATCAACCACCTGGGGGCGGCAATTCACCAGAATTACCTCTGCGTGAAGATCCCTAGGCCTCACGGTGCGATCACTGTTCGAGGTGACCAGAGCGTGGCCCGCGCTCTTTATGAGCATGCCGCCGCCGCTATTGGAAGCGTCAACATGATCAAGACTACGGGGGGATAGAACCCCCCCGAACCTCATACTGCCCCGGCCGCTTCTTCCGGGAGGCCACTCCCGAGGCCACGCCCCGAGGGAGACCTCCGGAAGGTCCAACTGTCCGCGAGAGATGAAGAGAGGACCGTCAGGGTCGGAGCAGACCTCCCCGAGGGGCACGCCGAGCAACTCGTGGCCTTCCTTCGCGAGAACTCGGACGTTTTTGCGTGGGAGCCCTCGGACATGCAGGGCGTCACCCGGGACGTCATCGAGCATAAGCTCACAGTGATCCCCGGCCACTCCCCGATCAAGCAAAAGTTGAGGAAGCTATCCCTCGAGCGCCAAGATGCCATCAAGGTAGAGGTCGCCAAGCTTCTAGAGGCGGGGTTTGTGCGGGAAGTCCTACACCCCGAATGGTTGGCAAACTCCGTCCTCGTAAAGAAGTCAAGTGGCAAGTGGAGGATGTGCGTGGACTTCACCGACCTCAACCGCGCTTGCCCGAAAGATAACTACCCACTCCTGCGGATTGACCAGCTGGTCGATTCGACCGCGGGATGCGAACTGATGAGTTTCCTTGATGCATATTCGGGGTACCATCAGGTTCGAATGGCGATGGAGGACGAGGAAAAGACAAGTTTTATAACTCCCCTCGGCACCTTCTGCTATCTCCACATGACCTTCGGGTTGAAAAACGCCGGGGCAACCTTCCAGCGTCTCATGATGCTGGTCCTGAAGGACCAAATCAGCCGTAACGTCGAGGTCTACGTTGGTGACGCAGTCGTCAAAAGCCTTCATGCGGCCGCACACGTCGACGACCTGGCGGAGACCTTCCGCAGCCTCCGCAAGTACGGGTTGAAACTCAACCCAAAAAAATGCCCCTTCGGCGTACGCTGCGGGAGGCTGCTTGGCTTCTTGGTGTCCCAGCGGGGCATCGAGGCAAACCCTGAAAAAATCCAAGCCCTGCTGGACATGCCTCCCCCGCGTTCCGTCAAAGATGTACAGAGGCTCGCCGTCCGCCTGGCTGCATTGGGTCACTTCGCCTCGAGGTCAGGAGAACGCGGACTCCAATTCTTCAAAATCCTCCGGGACCTTGAGGGGTTCAGATGGACCCCCGAGGCCCAGACGGCGTTCGACGCGCTGAAGAAGTACCTCGCGAGCCCCCCGATGCTCGTGAGCCCATCCTCGGAGGAACCTTTACTTCTCTAGCTCGCTGCGACCCCAGTCGCAGTGAGCGTGGTGCTCGTAAGAGAGCAGGATGGGCAACAGCGCCCCGTGTACTATGTAAGCTAGGCCCTTCAGGGGGCTAAGACATGGTACACTGAGGTGGAAAAGCTGTGCTATGCCCTCCTCATGGCGTCGCGGAAGCTCCGCCACTACTTCCTCGGGCACCCAATCACGGTCCCGTCATCTCTCCCGCTGGGGGAAGTGGTGAGAAACAAGGAGGCCACCGGCCGAATTGGCAAGTGGGGGGCCGAGCTCGCTCCTTTCTCCCTCACCTTCACGGGCTGCTCCGCCATCAAGTCGCAAGTCCTCGCTGACTTCGTGGCGGAATGGACCCCAACCACCGAAACGGAAGGAGGGACTCCCCTCGCCCCTCCCCGGTGCCAGGACCATTGGACGCTCATGTTCGATGGCTCCTTGTGCCTCGCCGGGGCTGGCGCGGGGGGTGGTTCTTCGGAGTCCCGAAGGGAAGATGCTGGAGTACGGCGCCAGGCTCGAATTCCCGGCTACGAACAATCTCGCCGAGTATGAGGACTTGCTCCTGGGATTGCGCCTCGCGCGCTCCCTGGGAATCCGCCGCCTCCTGGTGAAAGGAGACTCCCAGCTGGTGGTCAACCAAATGGACAAGTCTTACTTGTGCCACGACGCGAACCTGAGTCTACACTTGGGGGAAGTGCGGAAGATGGAAAGACACTTCGAAGGCTTGGAGGCCCGATACATCCCCCGACGGGATAACACCCGGGCCGACGCGTTGGCCCGGGCGGCCAGTGCCCGGGAACCTCTTCCCAAAGGTGCTTTTCTGGAAATCATCACGAGGCCCTGAGGTTCGCGTCCCGGAGGTTTCCGAGATCACTGGGAGTACATCGTGGATGGATCCCCTCATCTCCTGCATAAGGGACGAGGGGGAACCTTCCGGTGACGCTGAGGTGAAGCGCCTCCACGCCAAGGCCAGGACGTACGTTCTGCTGGACGGGAAGCTCTACAAGCAGGGGGCTTGCACCCTCCTTCGCTGCCTCCCGCGGGCGGAAGGAATCCAGCTCCTCGAGGACATACACTCGGGGAGCTGCAGATCCCACTTGGCTCCGCGGGCGGTCGCGGTGAAGGCCCTTCGCCAAGGATTCTACTGGCCCACGTTGGTCCGCGACGCACGGGATCTAATCTCCGCGTGCGAGGCCTGCCAAAACATGGTGAAGGGCAGCAGGCTCCCCTCCGCGACATTGCAAACCATCCCTGTTACTTGGCCCTTCACGCGCTGGGGGATGGATCTCCTTGGTCCCTTCCCCCTAGCACCTGGGGGCTCCAAGTACGCGGTGGTCGCCGTGGATTACTTCTCCAAGTGGGTGGAGGCTGAGCCCTTGGCCAGCATCACTTCCCGCGCGGTGCAACGTTTTTTCTGGAAAAATGTCGTATGTCGCTTCGGGGTCCCCGAAGAAATCACCGTCGACAATGGGACCCAGTTCGACTCGGCATATTTGCGGGAATTCTGTGAAGGCTTAGGCACTACCCTCCATTTTGCCTCCGTGGCTCATCCACAAAGCAACGGAGCCGTTGAAAGGGTCAACGGCATGATCCTACAAGGCTTGTGCCGACGGCTTGAACAGACCGCCTCGAAGCGAGGCGCATGAGCAGAAGAGCTTCCAAGCATCCTCTGCTCCATGCGCACCACCCCTAGCCGACCGACAGGGCGCATGCCTTTCTCGCTCGTCTACGGGGCCGAAGCAGTTCTCCCCTCGGAGATTGGTTTTCGATTATTGCGGGTCGAGCTCCTGGACAGAGCTAAGACCGCGGCGCATCAAACCAACGAGGATAATCGGACGCCGCCCCGCCCACAGCCGGTCCCTTCTCCCAAGCCTCAACGGGGCTCTCCGGGGGAGGGGGTGTTGCTTCCTTCCGGGCTGGCACCCGGGCGCACCCGGCCCCGGTGGTATCGTCCCGGGCCTTCGCCGGCGTCGAGGCCGGCGTCGTCGATGGGCCGTGGGCTTTTTGAACTCTGGCCTTCTTAGGCTCAGAGCCCCCGGCAGCTTCCTTCCCCCGCTTGTGCGATCCGTGGGTGGGGAGAGGCTTCCTCTCCGGTAGCTTTAGCCTGAAGGCCTCGACTACCAGGTTCCGGGGAGGGCCCTCCCCCACGACGCGCACGATGCGCTCATGCTCATCGGCGAAGTACCTCCCCAGGAGGTTCTCTGCATTCTCCCGTGCCGCCGGGTACGGCCGGAGTGCGAAAGGTAAGAGTTAGGAAAATTTTGAAAAATGTATAAATGCAATGAACCAGGTAACGAAGACTTACGTCGGGTCACCGGTTTCACCGTGGGCCGTTGCTCCGGGCACATCCCAATCCCCCTTCTCCCTCGCAAGAAGGGGGAGATCCTCAAAAGAATCATCTCCTCGGCGCCGTCCCGCATGGAGCGGGTGCGCCAGGAGACAAAGACCTTCCCGAGGAGCTCCAGCTCCTCGTCCGTCCACACCGGGGGCTTCGGCGCGGAAGACCGGCTGTAGGTGGGGGCCTCCGGGGAGTACAGCACCCCGTCGTCCCGGACCCGGAGGTAGAACCACCGCCGGATCCAATGTCCCCAGTGGTCCCGGGAGGCCGCCATCGGGTAATCGGCTACCCGGGACGGTAGTATCTGCACCATCACCGAGCCAAAGGGGGACTTGGGAGCCCCCTTCACCAGGTGGGAGCTCCTCGCCGCCGGCTCGTAGAAGTACCGGAAGGCTCGCAGGGTGGCCTCTCGTCCGGTCACCGTCTCAAAGAGCCATATGAATAGGCCCATCCGGACGATGGTGTTCGGCGTGAGGTGGTTCAGAGCCACCCCATATTCCTTCAAAAACTCCTGGAGCAATGGGTGCACCGGGAGCCGGAGCCCCGCCTCGAGGAAGGCCTCGAAGGCCACAATCTCTCCGGGCCTGGGGTGGGGAGCTCCATCCTTCTTCGCGGGGACCCAGACGTCCCCGTCCTCGACGACTCCCCCTTCCACCAGGGACTCTAAGTCCCCGGCCGTGAACTCAGAGGCCCAGAGGAAGTCCAGAGCCACTTCCTCCGGTGGCACCTCCGTGGTCTTCGCACGGCCCTTAGGCGCCATCAACTTTTTTCCAGTGGCTAAGGCTTCGGGAGCGGGAGGGACCTAAAGCTTCCGGGGGCTAGCTAGCGGGAGGGGGCTACCGGGAGAGCTTAGGGTGCTGGAGTTTGAAAAGTTTGGGATGAGCTTCCCGGGCCCCCCAAGGCCCTATTTATAGGGGTGAAGCATGGCCCAGATGGGCGCCACGTGGCACTTCGCGGTACATCTGGGCCGTTGCAATTCAAACCATGCGCGGGAAACGAAGGGACAAGTGCGCAAACCGAGGCACCAGTTCGAACCGCGAGCGCATTTATGGCCAAACGGCGCAGTCATAAGCGCACGGCACGGGAATAGAAGCGTCACGGCTCTGGTAGCTTGGCCCAGAGATTTTCCCGGTGACATGTACTGTCACGTCTGCCACGACAGTGACATCACCTGTGAGGAGCCCAGCTCGGTGCAGCTGGCCCTTTAACCACTTGACTTCCCAGGATGAGTCAATCACAGGATTACATTGCAGCAGTAAAATAGTACAATAGTCATAATTGTATGGCCATCAGGCCTTAGTACAAAACGAGGTACAGTGCCGTACAAGGCACAAGGGTCTAACAAAATAATACATCTAGTCGGCGGAAGCTAGGCCCAAAAGCAAACCACAGGAAACAGAGGTTGACAGCAAGACAGCACCACATCAGGGTTCCGGAGGAAACTGCTCATCATCTCCTGGGTCCGCAGCATCTTCGGGGTATCCTCCAAGGTCGTAGAATGCTCCATCTATTGATGAGTTGTTGCAAGGGTGAGTACTTACGTACTCAGCAAGTCATAGGGAAGGTAGAGATACATACATATATATGACATGAACCTATGCTATTGGGGAAAGAGTGAAAGGTTTTTCCCAAAATACATTTCTTTCTCAATTCTTACTCAACTTCTGATCATACCCATGGCAGTAAATAAATCGTATTGATGGTGATACATATATCCCATATCCAAGGCGATATATCCTCATATCACACTACTCTTAATCAAGTCTTTCAATCATATGCTCTTAGCAGTATTTCATAACTTAGGGCATAAACCACATGCCTCTTAATTATCATATGATCTCTATATTATGGTATTACCGCGACACGTCAACACATGACAGCCCACGGCAACGCCCCTTATCATGACAACACATGCCACTTGGGTAATCTTGAGCTAACAAATTTTAGTTTATAAACAATACTTGTGTCACACCCCATGGATTTAATCCACCGCAGCATACTCCTAGAACTCGGGAGCACGAAGTATTCGAATACATTTTTAAACTCTGCAGAGATGTACCTCTTTTTAAATCCACTTTTTCACTCGACTTCCAAGTCGGGCCAACTCCATGCGACTTATACGCATGTGACAAGGCCGAGATCACACAACGTTTTTGCAGTCTAGTAATAACAGTATCCCTGCCCGGTAAATGGACAACACCATCCCAAGTACCGTTGTGGGTCCTCCCCACTGCCTTACTTCCTAGCCTGGGTCTATGTTCCCGCAGGACACATAACCTCTTTTGATTACAGTCGCGCACGACTTAATCTGGCGTAGGGCGTCTTCCTTCTTTACACCTTATCCTCTCATAATTTTCCTGATCTCACATCACTCATGGACGAACTGCGTCCCACCAGTTTCCACGCGAGAAACCGGATCGACAAGCCATGCAGGGAACTGGTAATACTAAGAAAGCTACTAGGTTGCGCCTGTCCCATACCAGGTAAGTGGTTGGTACGTTTTTCATGCCACTAGACGCATAACACAAGGTTCTAGTCCTTACATGCCAGTGACCAGATCATACCACAACCATGCACCTTCAGTGCCTGCACATCCAGTGCAGCCAAGCACCTCCAGTGCTACCACCATCCCATACCAAAATACTGGTCACGGCTAGGGGTTCTATTTCATGAATATAAATGTACATGTTTATACTTTTATTAGTTCGAGGCTTGCTATCCTATCAAGTTCACATTTCTCAAGTATTCAATCTATCACTGCCATAATATCATTGATCTCAACATGTGCAATATTAATGAAATATCTACTCATGGAATAGCATAGCAATTCATAAAATATGGGTTTCAATATGTTCAAAGTATGACTTGCCTTCCGCGCCGTAAGTATCAGCAGTCGACGACGGTTCAGCGACAAGATCTTCAACCCCGGACTCTTGCTCTGAACAAGATCAAACAAGCAAACAGGCATTACAATCAATCCTATTCTTGCTAATCCACTACATGCAAAGATGCAAGGAGAAAATACTCTGGCAATACAAGGTTTGAAAGCGATGTGGTTTTAATTATGGAAACCAGGGTTAAAGTTAGCTGTTAAGGTTTACAAGGTTCCAAAATATCAGGGTAATATCAAGGTGGTGACTGGTTCGCCCAAAAACAGCGAATGTCTTTAGGTTGGCATTCGGTTCAAGGCATCGACATAAGGTCGGTGGGTGATAGAGGGCTCAACTCAAGTTGTGACAGTAGAGAAAAGTGTAGATCACAACATCAGGAGTCTAAGGGACAAAGTTATTTTCAAAGTGCATGGCTGGAAGTGGGTGAAAAGGCTCAATGCCACTGGCTGACATAGCCTGGCATAGGGTTGACACGGCCAGAAACTAGGGTTAGCCATATCTTTTTACTCAGGGCTCCAAATGATGCACCACTTTGTCTGGTGGTTAGGCATTTGTAACAGGAACAAATGTCTCAACAGGACCTAGGACAGGAGATGGCCGGAAAGTGATGAAAACCGGCGAAGAAGTTGGCTGGCCTGGAGCACATGCAGTGTGAACAGTACAGCAAACTAGGGCATAGCTATATCTCACAATCTAGGCCGAATTAGGAGTCGTGATAGAAGACAAAGTTGCTCAGAATGGTCCAAAACATCTAGATGGCAAGGTTTCTATGGCTGGATTGGCTGGATTTAGGGGATATTGGCCGGGGAAAAGATTGACTCAAGCCTGATTTGGGCATTTTTGATCTAGGGCAAATAAACTTAATTCCTTGCTTGTGGATAGTCTCTGGGGCATAAGTAAGCTACTGGTGAAGTTAGATTAACTAGAAATGCACCAGAAAAGCTTGAACAGCAAGCTCAGTTCACAAGCAAAGTTCCAATTTGGGGTTTTTCCCATTTTAGCAAATCTATCGATTTTGGTTGCTTAGGGATGTTAAGCAAGGTCTAGTGAGCATATTTGATTACTAGTTCGAAGGTTGAATCGATCTGGTTGAGGATTAATTGCTCGCCGGAGTTGCTGGAGAGAAATGGAAATTGCCGGCGACCGGAGAGGTTTGAAGTCAATTACATGCTCGAGTACGATGAGGGAGGTAAGAGGAGCTTACTGGAGTAGCTGGAATTGAGGAAGAAGCAGTGTAGAGGCTTGGCACCGTGAGCCTCTTCTCGAGCTCGCCGAAGAAGAAGAAGACACGGTGGAGGGTGGCGATTTCTGGTGCTTTGCTATGTGGTGGAGTTGGCTAAGTCCTGAGGGCTATTTATAGGCGAATTGGGGAGGCTGCAACGGCTGGAAAATGCCTGGAGACTTGGAGCGGCGAATTGACCGGCCGGGCGGGACAGCAGCGAAGCGACGTGCTCCAGCGGCCGTGCCGGCTTTGCAGGCAGGCGTGCGCTGTCCCGGGTGATGCAGCGGCGAATTGATGGGCTCCTCCGGCATGCTTGCAACGTGGCATCGATCTTCTGCAGTGGCTGCAGCGATGGCGTGCGCGCGCGGGCAAAATCGGCGATGCTGGTGCGGCCGCGGTGGCTCCACGGTGGCGAACGGCGTGCGCACACGTGGCAGGGACGCAGTGGCAAGGGTGGCGACCACGGGGCTTCATCGGCGATGAAGTTCCTGGCGTGGCAGCGCGGTGGTCGCGGTCGTGCACGGCTGCTGGTCGCGCACAGTGCCTCTGGTCGAACCAGGGACCAAAATGCAAGGATTCTTATTTGAAATCTGGACTGATTTGTAATTTCTGTCTTAGAGGTGGTTAATTTGAGAATTGATTTCATGGCTGAGTATAACATTTCTATTAGTACTCATCCAACTCAATTTTAGAGAAAATTTGATAAGATTTGGGGGATTTCACCTATTTTCGAAAATAGGGTAAAATTAGGGTAAAATAGATCTGGATTTTGTCAAACTCGAATTCTGGTAATTAGGGTGAGATTTTGAAGTTTAAACAGAATGGAAATATGTATCAAATAGTATTTGGGAGGTGTTTCCTGAAGAAATTCTGAAGTTGGAATTGATTTGTAGATTTTAGCCTTTTCAGGCTTCCAGGTAAACAGAAAAGGACTTATTCGCAGTAAAATTTGGACTAAACTGCGAAAAGTGTTTAGATGAATTAATTTGGCTCCCAACTTTTTGAAGTGAGTTGAGGATAAACCTAGGAACATATTCCAGGGGTTACTTGAGTCTGAATAGGGTTAAATTAAAATAATTCAATCATCTGAAAACTGGGGTACTTAGGGTAAGTCTGAATTTTCCTGTTTTCGAAAACGGAGAGAGGCTTAGGTATTGAGAGTTAGGTTCAGAATTTGATCTGGCTCCTGAAGACTTTTATCCTCAGGGTAACTGATATGTTAAATCTGGATGGTCAGATCTTGATCTGGAACTAGATAATAGATTTGGAGATTTTTAGGGTTTGGGAGAGATTAGAGTTCAACTGATCTGGCTACTACTACAGGGATACATGCATGCAGGATTTTCATGCAAAACTTTTCACCCCCAAAACTAGGGTGTTACATGTACCATACCCGCCGGGGACTCGGGCATCGTCCCCGGAGGGAATGCGGGGCTGCTGTTGGGGGAAATCTCTGCGAGACCAAGTCCAGGTAAGTTGCGTCACTTTCGCCCGCCTTTCACCCAGGGACGTGGCCTCCGGTGCCTGCCCCATGCGCCACCATTTTCCCGGGGACATTGCCTCCGGGGCATTTCCCGGGCGCCGCCATTTTCCCGGGGACATTGCCTCCGGGGCATGTCCCGAGCGCCGCCTTTCGCCCGGGGACGTGGCCTCCGGTGCCTGCCCCGGGCACCGCCATTTGCTCGGGGACATCCCCTCCGGGGCATGTCCCGGGCGCTGCCATTTGCCCGGGGACTTGCCTCCGGGGCATTTCCAGGGCGCTGCCTTTCGCCCGGGGACGTGGCCTCTGGTGCCTGCCCCGGGCAACGCTATTTGCCCGGGGACATTGCCTCCGGTGCATGTCCCGGGCGCCGCCTTTCGCCCACGTGGCCTCCGGTGCCTGCCCCGGGCACCGCCATTTGCCCGGGGACATTGGCTCCGGTGCATGTCTCGGGTGCCGCCTTTCGCCCAGGGGCATATCCCGGGCGCCGCCATTTGCCCGGGGACATTGCCTCCGGTGCATGTCCCGGGAGCAGCCTTCAGCCCGGGGACATTGCCTCCGGGGCATATCCCGGGCGCCGCCATTTGCCCGGGGACATTGCCTCCGGTGCATGTCCCAGGCGCCGCCTTTCGCCCGGGGACATTGCCTCCGGGGCATATCTCGGGCGCCGCCATTTGCCCGGGGACATTGCCTCCGGTGCATGTCCCGGGCGCCGCCTTTCGCCCAGGGGCATATCCCGGGCGCCGCCATTTGCCCGGGGACATTGTCTCCGTTGCATGTCCCGGGCACCGCCTGTCGCCCAGGGACATTGCCTCCGGGGCATATCCCGGGCGCCGCCATTTGCCCGAGGACGTGGCGTCGGGTGCATGTCCCGGGCGCCGCCTTTCGCCCGAGGACGTGGCCTCCGGTGCCTGCCCCGGGCGCCGCCATTTGCCCGGGGACATTGCCTCCGGGGCATATCCCGGGCGCCGCCATTTGCCGGGGGACATTGCCTCCGGGGCATGTCCCGGGCGCCGCCTTTCGCCCGGGGACGTGGCCTCCGGTGGCTGCCCTAGGCGCCGCCTTTCACCCGGGACGTTGCCTCCGGTGCACGTCCCGGGCGCCGCCTTTCGCCCGAGGACGTGGCCTCCGGTGCCTGCCCTGGGCACTGCCATTAGCCCGGGGACATTGCCTCCGGTGCATGTCCCGGGAGCAGCCTTCAGCCCGGGGACATTGCCTCCGGGGCATATCCCGGGCGCCGCCATTTGCCTGGGGACATGGCCTCCGGTGCATGTCCCAGGCGCCGCCTTTCGCTCGGGGACATTGCCTCCGGTGCATATCCCGGGCGCCGCCATTTTCCCGGGGACAATGTAACATCCCTATTTTTGGCTATCTTTTCTGCTTACGAGTCAGCATATCTTCTTTGGAATCCCTGATATCTCAACCCTATCTTGATCTTAGGTATGCCACTCCCTTAACCTAAAAAGTTGACAGCTAAACTTCATCTCCTAGATCATTTTCACATTTCAGTCCAAAAGTGCTTTAGTTTAGTCCTTTTCAGAAAACCCAAAAAGGCTAAAAGTCCCAGATCATCTCCAAATCCAAATCTGACCGAGTGATTACCTTTCTTTCATTTTTCTGAACATTTTTCCCTTCTGGACGGAAGAACAACTCGGTGCTCTGATCTGGGGACCTGGTAAGGCACGAAGCGATAGGGGGAATCTGAAAGGTAGTCGCTGTACAACTGCCGGACGGTACCTACGGCACGACGTGCAGCGTCTAAGATAGCATCTTCTTCTTCTTCTCTGCGGGCTTGACGTCTTACTGAGCCTCCCCCGTGCTCGGGTATCTCATAGACAATCACTGAAGCCCGACAACCAATGGGTCATCCGTTGATCTCATCCTACCAGACACAATACACTGGCCTCTGACTGTCCCGTGCTCCAAGAAATTGCAGCATCATCCACAGCAACAGTGCCCACTATCCAAGCTCGTCTCCATGAAGGTATCTCTTGTCGGAAGCCATCTGAAGACAGAACGAAAGGCATCTATGAGTTTAAAGAGAAGTCTAAAGCCTTTTTCCAAAAATAAAAAATGACATTTTTCTTAAGGAAAATAGGTTTTCGTAAACAAATTTTTGACAAAGAACTAGCCGGAGCCATGTTCTTGGAGCAATGGGTGCACCGGGAGCCGGAGCCCCGCCTCGAGGAAGGCCTCGAAGGCCACAATCTCTCCGGGCCTGGGGTGGGGAGCTCCATCCTTCTTCGCGGGGACCCGGACGTCCCCGTCCTCGACGACTCCCCCTTCCACCAGGGACTCTAAGTCCCCGGCCGTGAACTCAGAGGCCCAGAGGAAGTCCAGAGCCACTTCCTCCGGTGGCACCTCCGTGGTCTTCGCACGGCCCTTAGGCGCCATCAACTTTTTCCCAGTGGCTAAGGCTTCATGAGCGGGAGGGACCTAAAGCTTCCGGGAGCTGGCTAGCGGGAGGGGGCTACCGGGAGAGCTTAGGGCGCTGGAGTTTGAAAAGTTTGGGATGAGCTTCCCGGGCCCCCCAAGGCCCTATTTATAGGGGTGAAGCATGGCCTAGATGGGCGCCACGTGGCACTTCGCGGTACATCTGGGCCGTTACAATTCAAACTGTGCGCGGGAAACGAAGGGACAAGTGCGCAAACCGAGGCACCAGGTCGAACCGCGAGCGCATTTATGGCCAAACGGCGCGGTCATAAGCGCACGGCACGGGAATAGAAGCGTCACGGCTCTGGTAGCTTGGCCCAGAGATTTTCCCGGTGACATGTACCATACCCGCCGGGGACTCGGGCATCGTCCCCAGAGGGAATGCGGGGCTGCTGTTGGGGGAAATCTCTGCGAGACCAAGTCCAGGTAAGTTGCGTCACTTTCGCCCGCCTTTCACCCAGGGACGTGGCCTCCGGTGCCTGCCCCGTGCGCCACCATTTTCCCGGGGACATTGCCTCCGGGGCATTTCCCGGGCGCCGCCATTTTCCCGGGGACATTGCCTCCGGGGCATGTCCCGAGCGCCGCCTTTCGCCCGGGGACGTGGCCTCCGGTGCCTGCCCCGGGCACCGCCATTTGCTCGGGGACATCCCCTCCGGGGCATGTCCCGGGCGCTGCCATTTGCCCGGGGACTTGCCTCCGGGGCATGTCCCGGGCGCCGCCTTTCGCCCGGGGACGTGGCCTTTGGTGCCTGCCCCGGGCAACGCTATTTGCCCGGGGACATTGCCTCCGGTGCATGTCCCGGGCGCCGCCTTTCGCCCACGTGGCCTCCGGTGCCTGCCCCGGGCACCGACATTTGCCCGGGGACATTGGCTCCGGTGCATGTCTCGGGTGCCGCCTTTCGCCCAGGGGCATATCCCGGGCGCCGCCATTTGCCCGGGGACATTGTCTCTGTTGCATGTCCCGGGCACCGCCTTTCGCCCAGGGACATTGCCTCTGGGGCATATCCCGGGCGACGCCATTTGCCCGAGGACGTGGCCTCCGGTGCCTGCCCCGGGCGCCGCCATTTGCCCGGGGACATTGCCTCCGGGGCATATCCCGGGCGCCGCCATTTGCCCAGGGACATTGCCTCCGGGGCATGTCCCGGGCGCCGCCTTTCGCCCGGGGACGTGGCCTCCGGTGCCTGCCACAGGCGCCGCCTTTCACCTGGGACGTTGCCTCCGGTGCACGTCCCGGGCGCCGCCTTTCGCCCGAGGATGTGGCCTCCGGTGCCTGCCCCGGGCACTGCCATTTGCCCGGGGACATTGCCTCCGGGGCATATCCCGGGCGCCGCCATTTGCCAGGGGACATTGCCTCCGGTGCATGTCCCAGGCGCCGCCTTTGGCCCGGAGTCATTGCCTCCGGGGCATATCTCGGGCGCCGCCATTTGCCCGGGGACATTGCCTCCGGTGCATGTCCCGGGCGCCGCCTTTCGCCCACGTGGCCTCCGGTGCCTGCCCCGGGCACCGCCATTTGCTCGGCGACATTGGCTCCGGTGCATGTCTCGGGTGCCGCCTTTCGCCCAGGGGCATATCCCGGGCGCCGCCATTTGCCCGGGGACATTGTCTCCGTTGCATGTCCCGGGCACCGCCTATCTCCCAGGGACATTGCCTCCGGGGCATATCCCGGGCGCCGCCATTTGCCCGAGGACGTGGCGTCGGGTGCATGTCCCGGGCGCCGCCTTTCGCCCGAGGACGTGGCCTCCGGTGCCTGCCCCGGGCGCCGCCATTTGCCCGGGCACATTGCCTCCGGGGCATATCCCGGGCGCCGCCATTTGCCCGGGGACATTGCCTCCGGGGCATGTCCCGGGCGCCGCCTTTCGCCCGGGGACATGGCCTCTGGTGGCTGCCCCAGGCGCCGCCTTTCACCCGGGACGTTGCCTCTGGTGCACGTCCCGGGCGCCGCCTTTCGCCCGAGGACGTGGCCTCCAGTGCCTGCCCCGGGCACTGCCATTTTCCCGGGGACATTGCCTCCGGTGCATGTCCCGGGAGCCGCCTTCCGCCCGGGGACATTGCCTCCGGGGCATATCCCTGGCGCCGCCATTTGCCCGGGGACATTGCCTCCGGTGCATGTCCCAGGCGCCGCCTTTCGCTCGGGGACATTGCCTCCGGTGCATATCCCGGGCGCCGCCATTTTCCCGGGGACAATGTAACATCCCTATTTTTGGCTATCTTTTCTGCTTACGAGTCAGCATATCTTCTTTGGAATCCCTGATATCTCAACCCTATCTTGATCTTAGGTATGCCACTACCTTAACCTAAAAAGTTGACAGCTAAACTTCATCTCCTAGATCATTTTCACATTTCAGTCCAAAAGTGCTTTAGTTTAGTCCTTTTCAGAAAACCCAAAAAGGCTAAAAGTCCCAGATCATCTCCAAATCCAAATCTGACCGAGTGATTACCTTTCTTTCATTTTTCTGAACATTTTTCCCTTCTGGAAGGATTCCAGAATCACAACCAAAACCCTACTTATGGAGTCTGCGCGCTGTGGATTCTATTCACGTCAATGCAGCACAAGTAGCTTTTGGAAAGTTTTCACAAAATCAGGATAAAGTGGTGACTCATGAAAGACCGCCACACACAACATTTTCTAAGAATTTAGCTTAGGGTTTTAAAAGCACCGCTTTTGAAAATAAAGGTCTTTTCTCCAAAGACTAAGTGTGAAAATCTATTCTATATACATATACGAAGCCAAGGAGCTATTCTTTGAGAAATTCCCCCCCCCCCCCCCCGTCTATATATACACTTGCATTCTTATTTGGGACTTGTTGAGCACCATGTGGACAATGTGCTCACCCTTGGTTTTGCAAACAAATTTAGAAGAAGGATTCGTCGACCCTGAATCTTACGGTCTTGAACCCAATGTGGAAGAAGAAGAAGAAACTGAAGACCAAGCTTGATAGAGGGTTATGTACCAAGGTGGAGTCAGATGTGGAGAAGGCCCGTACACCGCTGCTGCAGAAGAAGAAGACTGATGAAGTCTTTTCGTTTGTTATTGTTGTTTTATTTTGTGCCGACCTTTGTGTCGAAAACTCCTTAATTTGTATAAACTTTTAAATGCGTCATTTTGGCGCTAAGTTATTGTAATGTTGGTCCTTGTGATCAGCACTTGTTTTTAATTACTCGCATTTTTATATAATGCATCTTGTTGTTGTGAGCTGCAATGTACCTTTTCTGAGTGCAACCCACCTGGGCGGTTGCCACCGGATTCCACAAATGAGGGTCCCACACATTGCCTCCGTGCATGTCCCGGGCGCCGCCTTTCGCCCGGGGACATTGCCTCCAGTGCATGTCCCGGGTGCCGCCATCTGCCCGGGGACGTGGCTTCCGATGCCTGTCCCGGGCATTATCGCCCTTCTAAAGGTAAAGTCTTTGGTTCTTGATCACGTGCTGGTCACGCGAGGAGCGCCTCAGCAATCAGCGGCCACCTGTCAAGCATCCAAGGCTCCTGACCGGGAGAAGGACGTCGCTACCCCTCAATCCGATGGTAGCGTCCGGGGTAGTTTAGTCTTTTTTGCGTCTTTTTGGGGCTATAAATAGCCCTTGTACCCCCTGTTGTAAGGACAAGTTATTCATTATTGCTAGAGTAGCCAAAACTCATAGGTGTGCTCCGGAAACCTCTCCCTGAGAGAGCTTCCCCAGCCGACTCCGATCGGGAGCACGCCGACAGGACTAGGGCCCCCACCAGGACCCGTACCTGTATAAATCCTCGTGTCACTTGTTGTGTTTGTCCGGCGGGGGAGGACCGGTCACCCGGTCAACCCGCGTCGCGTTTTCTTCGCTAGGATCGTCCACAAAACCTGCCGGGGTATTCGCAATACCACGACAAAGATGTTGCTTGGTTCAACTTATATTTGGCTAAGAGGGTCCTGGGGTGTTTATTTGATAAGCTGGATTAACGCTTTGGCACATTTAGGGTTTCTGGTTTGGTTCACAACACTTGGGTTAGTGGTCATATGTGATTATATGGTACGATGGAGAGAAGGAAAGGTTAGGGTTTGGATGAATGACGAGGCAATTGGCTTAAGAATTAATTCAAATAGAAGATATATTTTGATACTAAGCTTGGATACATAGTCAGATTACACATCTGGAAGGTTGACGGCAAGGCGGACATGGTGACGCAGATGGATTTTAAATATGAGGTTCCTAAAGCTGTGAACAACTTAGGCATGTCGACGGGAGAGACATTGGAAGCAAATTGGCAATGCTTGGATTGGCATGCTGGGGTTTTCTTCGAGGCTAGGGCTAATAAATAGCTGGGACAAGGTTAGCGCTTTGGTTATGCAGCTAAGACACTAAGGCAAGGTTTAATCACAAGTCGGACAAGAACTCGACAACCTTCGAATGTCATCGTACGACATTGGTCTGGGACAACATGGCAGAAAATAGGTTAAGACGAGGTTTTCTCACAAGGTGATTATTGAAGAAAATGCAGAAAGTCTATCTATGAACTTGGTAGACAAAGTGGATTTTGATTTCCACGCATGAAATTGGCTAAATGAGGCCAATGCCATTGGTTGTCACATGGCTGGCATGCACAGACAATAGAATGGCGTTGGCTTGGACAAGGCTGAAATATTGGGCACAACGGTTTTAGACCTTGGTTACTTCACCAAGCTTGTTTGGGAGTTAGGAAGGGATGAGTGTTGGGGGAAATCTCCACGCGGTCAAGTCCAGGTAAGTTCATGATTGCCCGGGGACAGTGGCCTCCGGTGCCTGCCCCGGGCGCCGCCATTTGGCCCCCGGGACCGGGCCCCCCGGGCATGTCCCGGGCGCCGCCATGTGGCCGGGGACAGTGGCCTCCGGTGCCTGCCCCGGGCGCCGCCTTCTAGGCTCCCGGGACCGTGCCCCCCGGGCATGTCCCGGGCACCGCCATTTGGCCCCCGGGACCCTGCCCCCCGGGCATGTCCCGGGCGCCGCCATGTGGCCGGGGACAGTGGCCTCCGGTGCCTGCCCCGGGCGCCGCCTGCTAGGCTCCCGGGACCGTGCCCCCCGGGCATGTCCCGGGCGCCGCCATTTGGCCCCCGGGACCCTGCCCCCCGGGCATGTCCCGAGCGCCGCCATGTGGCCGGGGACAGTGGCCTCCGGTGCCTGCCCCGGGCGCCGCCTTTCAGGCTCCCGGGACCGTGCCCCCCGGGCATGTCCCGGGCGCCGCCATTTGGCCCCCGGGACCCTGCCTCCCGGGCATGTCCCGGGCGCCGCCATGTGGCCGGGGACAGTGGCCTCCGGTGCCTGCCCCGGGCGCCGCCTTTTAGGCTCCCGGGACCCTGCTCTCCGGAAGAGGTCCCGAATGTCACCGCCCTTCTAAAAGGTAAAATCCCTGTTTGTTTATCACGTGCAGGTCACGCGAGGGACGCCTCGGGAATCAGCGACCACCTGTCAAGCATCCGAGGCGTTTGACCGGGAGAAGTACGGTCCTACCCTTCAATCCGACGGTGGCTCCCGGGGTAGTTTAGGTTTTTTGATTCTTTTTGGGGGCTATAAATAGCCCTTGTACCCCTCTGTTGTAAAAGATCAGTTCATTATTATTTGGACTAGCTAATCTCACAGACGTGCTCCGGAAGCCTCTCCCCCGGAGAGAGCCTCCCTAGCCGACTCCGGTCGGGAGCGCGTCGACAGGACTAGGGTCCCACCGGGACCCGAACCTGTATAAATCCGCGTGTCAATTCTTGTGTTTGCCCGGCGGGGGAGGACCGGTCACCCGGTCAACCCGCGCTGCGTGATTTCCGCTAGGATCGTCTTCAAAACCTGCCGGGGTATTCTTAATACCACGACAGTTGGCGCCGTCCGTGGGGACCCGTGACGAATCGCCATGGCTCCCCCGAGAACAAGGGCCCGCGCCCTTCACGGTGACGCCAGTCCCGGTGACCTGGCGCCACCCGTCCGGGACGCTGCTGTTCCGGCGCCTCCGTCCGGAGGCGACCATTCCCAGGTACCGCCTCCCACCTTTCCTCCCAATCTAGGAGCCTCCACCTCCGGGTCGCTCCCGGCGGCCGCGGGGACCTCGGCCGGGACGAGTTTCCCCCCGACGGCTCCCCCGGCTCCCCGGGATGCCCTGCTGGAGGCTCTCGTGGAGGGCCAGCTCCGCGCCCAGCGCTCTATGGACGAGCTCCTTAGTGTGTTGGCGCGGCCCTCGGCTCCCACATTCTCGCCGCACCCGTATCCGGGGATCATGCCCCCGTTTACGGGATACCCAGCGGCCCCTCCGGCGTCAGGGGGGCTGTCTACCCCGTATAATCCCGCTGGGGGGTTCCCTCCCCCCGCGGGATATACTTCCGGACACTTCTCGGCACCCGGGCCTGTCCCGGTGCCGGGAGGCTATTTCATGCCCGGGCCCTTCGTGGCACCAGGGGGGTACCCCGTCCCCGGCTCGCTTCCGAGGCTGGGGGGTCATTTCATGACGGGGGCTATTCCTACGCCGGGAGCCAGTCCCGCCCCCCGCGTTGCGTTTACCGCACCGGGGCAGGTCGACAGAGCAGCTCCCGTGCCTCAGCGAATTTCCCCCCGCATTGGCTCCCCAACCCAGGACGTCGCCGAGGGGGCTCACCCCCCACTGGTTCCGGATGTCACAGGGGTTTCCCCCTTCCCGGTCCCGGTCGTTGCCACGGGGGCCCCCTCTTCGGATCCTAACGCCGCCCCGGGCGCCCCCTCCCCGGTTCCGGATGGTGCAGGGGCTCCCCCCTTTCCGGTCCCGGGGGCCGTCCCAGGGGGCTCCCCCCAGCAGGCCCCGGTAGCTTCCGGGCCGGCTGCTACAGTGCAGGGGCTCCCTCCCCCGGCGAAGCAGGTCCGCCTCCCCCTGGGGGAGGTTGAGCGAATGTATTCTCCCAGCCACGGGGAAGAGCTTCCCCCGGGTCGTTGTCACAGGGAGCCTCGCTCTCGCACCGGTCGGGGGAAGAGACCCGCCGAAGAACCATCCTCCCCGGAGGGAAGCCCGGACGTCCGGGAAATCAGTCCCAGCCCGGAAGAGAAGCGTCGTCACCACCACTCTGGCGGCCCTCTTGGGCCGCTACCTGACTCAAATAACGAGGGGGCGTCCCCCGTTAAAGAAGACAGTGACTGGGGCTTCCCCCGGGAAGTACAGGGGGCGAACCAGCCTCTATGTCGAAGACTCCGCAGCATCCGATGGCCGCGGCCCTACCGTCCCCCGCACATCGAGCATTATAATGGCGAGGCGGATCCCTACGAGTTCGTGCAGATTTACTCCACAGCCATCTCCGCGGCGGGAGGGGACGAGAGCGTCCAATGCAACGTCTTCCCCCTCTACCTTACCGGCATTGCCCGCTCCTGGTTTTACAATCTGAAGGCGGGCTCCATCAAGTCCTTCTCGCAGCTGAAGCGGGAGTTCTGCGCCAACTTTCAGGGAAATTACGTACGTCCCCTGGATTCTTCACAGCTATACACAGTGCGCCAGAGAACCGGGGAGACCATCAGAAGCTTCTTCAAGCGCTTTGCCCAAGTAAAAAGCAAAGTGGCCCACGTCCCGGACTCTACGGTCATCGAAGCCTGCAAAAGCGGCATCCTCCCGGGGGAGATCCACCGAAGGCTCTCCCGGAGCTGCCCCTCCTCCGCCGATGAGCTCTTCAACGTGCTCGAAAAGTATGCTCGGGCGGAGGAAGACGATATCTGGAAGAAGACCCAGGGGGCTCCTGCCCCCGTTGACCGGGGGGCCAGGGATCCCCCCAAACGCCCCAGACAAGGGGGGCATAACGAGCCACGGCCTCGGGACACTTTTGTCCTCGAGGGCGGAGGCGGCTCGCGCGACCCCCCGAAGGGCAACCGCCCCTTCCCCAAGCCAAAAGGTCATGGGGGAGGACAGTCTTCGCGCGGCCGGGGAGGCCCCGCGGGGAGAAGGCGGGAAGGACCGTGGTGCAACTTCCACGGGTCCAGTACCCACGCTACCCGAGACTGCGACCAACTACTGCAGCACTTCGCGACATTCCTCGACCAGCGCGGGCAGGGGGGGGGACTCCGGCCTCCTTGCTCCCTCGGCCAGCTATTCCGGCCCTTCCCGCTCCCGCGGGGGCTGAGCAGGCACAGGAGGGGGAGCCTTCAGAAGCTCTCCCCTTCCAGACCTCTCAGCGCCGCATCAACGTCATCGTGGGAGGGTCTGCCTCCGGGCGGGACTCCAAGCGCCAGCGTAAGGAGTAAGCGCGTGAAGTTAAGGTTGTGGGGGTGCTACACACGTCCCCGCCACCAAAGTGGTCGGACGTCCCCCTCACCTTCACGGCAGAAGACGCGCGGAGGGTTCGCTTCCCCCACGATGACGCGCTCGTTGTCTCCGCGACAATCTACAACTGTCACCTGGCCCGCATCCTTGTGGATAGTGGGAGCTCCGCCGACGTCCTATTTCTGAAGGCTTTCAAAGAGATGCAGGTGGATGAGAAGCTCCTGCGGCCCGCAGCCGGGCCCCTACAAGGTTTTGTCCCGGGGAAGGCGATCCACCCCGTGGGCAAGGTAGATCTTCCTGTGACCTTCGGCGCCCTGGAGAACTACCGGACCGAGCTGGTCCGCTTCGATGTAGTGGACCTCCCCTCCTCCTGCAACGTGATTATGGGGAGGGCCACCATCAACCGGCTGGGGGCTGCCACCCATCAAAACTACCTCTGCATGAAGATCCCCGGGCCGCATGGCGTGATCAACGTCCGGGGAGACCAAGACATGGCCCGTGCTCTGTATGAGCGCGCAGCCGCCACGATCGGAAGCGTCAACATTATTGAGGCGCCCAGGGGGGAGGCCCCCCCTGGAACCAGACGTCGCGGCAGTATCCCCCGGGGGGCCCCTCCTCAAACCGCGTCCGGAAGGGAGCCTCCGGAAGGACCTGCTGTTCCCGGGGCCAGCAGTGCCGCCAAGTACGAGGCTTTGCTCCTCAGGTCGCACCACGTGCGTTCCCCGGGGATCCGACGCCTCCAACTGAAGGGAGATTCTCAGCCCATATTTCACCAAAAGCACGGGCCTTACCTGTGCCGTAACGCAAATTCTAGTCTTTTATTTGCAGATGCAAAAGATGCAGAGGCACTTCGATGGCACCAAGGGGGGTACACCGTCCCCGGCCTGATCCCGGGGCCGGGAGCCCACTTCTTGCCGAGGGTTTACCCTGCGCCGGGAGCCAGTCCCGCCCCCCGCGTTGCGTTTACCGCACCGGGGGCGGTCGACAGAGCAGCCCCCGTGCCGTAGCGGACTTCCCCTCGCATGGGCTCCCCGGTTCCGGTCGTTGCCTCGGGGGCTCCCCCCTGGCCGGTTCCGGGTGTTACAGGGCCTGCCCCCTTCCCGGTTCCGGTCGAGGCCACTGGGGCCCCCTCCACTTCGATTCTGGTCTTCGCCACAGGGGCTTCCCCCTTCCCGGTCCCGGTCGTCGCCTCGGGGGCTCCCCCCTCGCCGGTTCCGGGTGTTACAGGGCCTGCCCCCTTCCCGGTTCCGGTTGTGGTCATCAGGGCTCCCCCCTTTCAGGGACCCCTTACAAGCTCTTCGACCTTCAAGAGAAGGAGCTGAAGCACACGTGGAACTTGCGTTTACTTCGCAAGTTCTATGTTTAGCCTCACGGGCATGTCCCCTCCCCCGGGGCGTTCACGCCGGAGGGGGAGAAGGGACACTGTATTTTCCTCCCCTTTCGCGGCTTCGCAGGGGGAGACCTTGTACTTCATTTCATTAGCAATACATAGGTCTTGCTTTGCAAACTGTCTCATTGCAGGTCTTTCTCATTACCGCCCCTAGTGGCGATGCCCTCCCCGCGAGGATGCCCTCCCCGCGAGGAAGTGGGCTAGCCCCAACAAGTCCCTACAACGGAGCCTGCACTCCCGTAGGGCGCCCTCCCCGCGAGGATGCCCTCCCTGCGAGGAAGTGGGCCAGCCCCAACAAGTCCCTACAACGGAGCCTGCACTCCCGTAGGGCGGCTTACGATCAGCCCTCGTGGACTGAGGGTGTAAGCGGCAACCCGGTCACAGTGGCCGTGGTAACGAGTCACTTTGGGAGACTAGTCCCCTGCCCAAACACTCAAGACCCGTCTTCGGGCACTTCCTCCTCCGGGAGTCGACGTTATTCCCGGCTCCCCGTTCTCACGGCGACCGGAAGATCAGCCCCTTGCGGCTTGATTGGATCCATCTTCCTCCTCCGGGAGTCGACGTTATTCCCGGCTCCCCGTTCTCACGGCGACCGGAAGATCAGCCCCTTGCGGCTTGATTGGATCCATCTTCCTCCTCCGGGAGTCGACGTTATTCCCGGCTCCCCGTTCTCACGGCGACCGGAAGATCAGCCCCTTGCGGCTTGATTGGATCCATCTTCCTCCTCCGGGAGTCGACGTTATTCCCGGCTCCCCGTTCTCACGACGACCGGAAGATCAGCCCCTTGCGGCTTGATTGGATCCATCTTCCTCCTCCGGGAGTCGACGTTATTCCCGGCTCCCCGTTCTCACGGCGACGGAAGATCAGCCCCTTGCGGCTTGATTGGATCCATCTTCCTCCTCCGGGAGTCGACGTTATTCCCGGCTCCCCGTCCTCACGGCGACCGGAAGATCAGCCCCTTGCGGCTTGATTGGATCCATCTTCCTCCTCCGGGAGTCGACGTTATTCCCGGCTCCCCGTCTTCACGGCGACCGGAGGATTGGTCCCCAGCGACCTTATTCCCGGCTCCCCGTTCTCACGGCGACCGGACAATTGCTTTACGAAGAGATCTCAGATAAATTTTCCCCCGGAGACATTATTCTCGGTTCCCCGCTCACGGCGACCGGACGAAGCCTCCCGGGAAGCTCCCCTCCGGAGGTCTTATTGGCTTTTCATGAGCCCCTTCCGCGCCTTGTTCCCGGTTCCCCGCTCTCCCGGCGGCCGGATGAACCTCTCCCGGTGCCCCCGGGCACCCCGGAAGGTCCCTCCCTCGGAAACCCTGTTTTTACAATTTTCTAAGATATTTCTCCTACAGGCTATGCTCCCCCCGGGGACCCTGTTACCCCCACAGCGCGCGGAGGCTTCCTCCCGCCCGCTGTGGGCGGGGGGGGACAGGGGGCCCCCGGGGTCACCCACGAAGAGACTTAGCTCATCTTTGTTAAGATGAGTCGTCCAGACCATCCAAGAAGAAGAAAATAGAGGCAATAAAAGGAAACAATGAGCTTTATTGATCAGCAAACCCGGAGGACATCTTCCCCCTCCGGTGGGTTTCGGAAATGATACAACCCGGGTCCTAACCCGGGGGATTTTCTACAAGCCTAAGGCCCCTACGCCTAAAGCTCCCGGAGGCGCTCCCTCAGCTCCCGGGCCAAGTCCCGGTACAGCGCCCGGACGCGACGCTGAGAGTCCCAAAGTACGTCTTCGGGCCAAAACTCGTACCCAGCCGGCGGAAGTATCCGGAGAGGAGGTATCATCTGGGTCTTCGGGCGCGGGGGAGTTAATTCGGCACGGCTGTTGTCAAAATTATCCAAGTGCCATTCCGGGCGCCACCTCAACCGGACAGGCTCCCGGGCAGTACCGCCGTCGCGCCTCCCGGAGACAAGGCTCAGCAAAATCAAAGCCGCCTGGGCGTCCCCCGGAGAGCCTCTCCCGGACCGTTGCTCGGGAGTAACCCCCCGGGAATCCGCTTGGGCGTCCCCCAGAGAGCCTCTCCCGGACCGTTGCTCGGGAGCAACCCCCCGGGAACCCTGGTAACATTTCATTACAAAGACTTAGAAAAATTTCTAATATATTTCATTGCAAAATGTTTTTGTACAAGTGCCCGGGGCTTCTCCTAAGAAGCTACCGGAATCAAAATGTCTAACAAAATAAAAAAGGGGTCCTAGCTCAAGACCCGGGGGAGGCTCATACTTTGGCATTGGGGTCCTCCCCCCGGGAAGCTTCCTCCGTGGCCGGGGCAGGGACATCCGCGGCAGGAGGCGCCGGTGTCGGGAACCACGTCCGGATGATCCGGTCGTAGAACCCCTCCGCCAGCAGCTCCACCTCCCGGCGCGTTGGCTCGAAGGCCTCCGGGAAGCCCCAGGGGATGCGCCCCCCGATCGCCCGGGCGCCGACCCCACGGTAGTCAACGAGCCCCGCGGCGGCCGCGATGACGGGGATCGCTCGGCCCCGTGCCCGGACGTCCGCAGCCTCCGGGATGGCGGAGACTTGTGCGTTAAGAAAACGCACAGCCTCCGCGAGGGTCGCCGGGGGCACCTCCGGGCCGCTCCCGGAGCCCAGGCTAACGCCAAGGCTTTCCAAGGCCGAGCGGACGGAGCGGCCCGCGTCCGACAGCGCCCGGACGCTGGAGCTCTCGAGCTCCCGGAGCGCCTTCTCCCGCACCTTGGCCTCCTCTCGGAGGCGGATGTAGGCGCCCTCCGAAAGGTGCACCTGCGCCCGGGCCCGGGACAGCTCATCAAGAGCTTCGTCCCGCTCCCGGATGGCCGCCTCCCGCTGCTCGACGCAGGCCGAGGCCCGGCTCTCCGCCTCCTTGAGCAGCCGGGTGACCCGCTGCTCAAGGCCCCAGGTAACAGTCGCTACCTACAAATTGCATAAAGAGTTAGAAAAATCTTACGTGCAGGAAAAAGCCGAAGTGTTGAGAGCTCGAGTTACCTGGGCTCCGAGGGACTCGAGCCCCTCAAAACGCTCGTGGAGCGTCCCTCCTGCTACGAAGGCCTGCACCTTCCGGTTGTGCAGGCCCTCCGCGTAGCGGGCCACCTCCCCCGCGGGAAATAGGGAGGTGTCTTGCCCGGCCCTCCTGTCACGGCCGGGAGAAGGCCCCCGGACCTCCGAATCCGGGAGCACGGCCGGCGTCGCCGGCGTCTTCGTCGACGAAGTTTCCTCCGAAGACGAAGACGAAGGTTGGGCGGGGATCTCCGCCCGGGGGGGGATCATTGGGCCTTTCCCCGCCCCAGGCCGGAGGGCCCTCGGAGCCTCCTGCTCCGGGGGGACCTCGAAGACTGAGGGGCTCCCCCCTTCCTCACCCACTGGCCAGAGGCGCGGGGGCGCCGCCCCCGAAAACCTCACTTCTAGCCTCTCTGGCGCCAATGCCGCCGGGAGAGGCGAGAGGAGCGTCACGCGAACTGGCGACGGGGCGTAGTCCGCCGAATCGGACCCCGCCCCATCGACAACAACCTCCTTCCCCCGGGCCTCGACGGGGGCCTCCGGGGGCGGAGGCGTCGCCTCTGCCCGGGGCGCCGCCCAGGCATGTTCGGCTCCGGGAGCTGCGTCCCGGGCCCTCACCGGCGTCGTCGTCGGCGCCGTCGCCGGAGCTGGGGCCTTCTGGACCCGGGGCTTTTTGGGCTCCGAGCCCCCGGCCGCGTCCTTCCCCCGTTTATGAGACCCGGGGGTGGGAAGCGGCTTCCTCTCCGGAAGCCTGAGCCCGTAGGCCTCGGCCACCAAGTTCCGGGGAGGCGCCTCCCCCACGAGGCGCACGATGCACTCGTGTTCGTCGGCGAAGTACCTCCCCAGGAGGTGCTCCGCCTTGTCCCTCGCCGCCGGGTACGGACGCACTGCAAGAGGTAAAAAGTTAGTCAATTTCTCATAAAAAACTGCAAGTACAAAAATGCAGGGGGCTTACGCCGCGTCACCGGCTTGACCGGAGGCCGCTGCTCCGGGCCCACGCCGATCCCCCTTCCCCCGCGTGAGAAGGGGGGAAAGCCGCAGGAGCGCCAGCTCCTCCGCGGCGTCCCGCATTGAGCGGGCCTTCTTCACCAACACCACCTTCCCGAGGAGCTCGAACTCCTCGTCCGTCCACACCGGCGGCTTCGGTGCGGATGATCGGCTGTAGGTGGGAGGCTCCGGGGCATAGACCACCGCCTCGTCCCGGACCCGGAGGTAGAACCACCTCCGGAGCCAGTCCCCCCAGTGGTCCCGGGAGGCCGCCGCCGGGAGGCCGCCGCCGGGAAGTCCGCCACCCGGGAGGGCAGCATTTGGACCATCACCGAGCCGAAGGGGGACTTCGGTCCTCCCTTCACCAGGTGGGAGCTCCGCGCCGCCGGTTCATAGAAATACCGGAAGGCGCGGAGGGTGGGCTCCCGCCCGGTGGCTGTCTCGTAGAGCCATATAAAAAGGCCCATACAGACGAGCGCGTTCGGGGTGAGGTGGTTGAGAGCCACCCCGTACTCTTTGAGAAACTCCCGGAGCATCGGATGCACCGGGAGCCGGAGCCCCGCCTCGAGGAAGGCCTCGAAGGCCACGACCTCTCCGGGCCTGGGGCGGGGGGCTCCGTCCTTCTTTAGGGGCACCCGGATGTCCCCCTCTTCGACGACGCCCTTCTTGACCAGGGACTCCGCGTCCGAGGCCGAAAACTCGGAGGCCCAAAGGAAATCCACGGGGATTTCCTCCGGGGGCACCTCCGTGGTCTTCGCTCGACCTTTGGGCGCCATTAGGTGAGTTTTTTGTGTTTCGGTGGCTAAGGTTTCAGGTGGCTGTCAACGACTCCCGGACGCTCGCTACCGGAGAAGGCTACCGGAGAAACTACCGGAAGAGCGCTACCGGGAGAGCTGAAGCTGGAGTTGAAGATTTGGAATGAGCTTCCGGGGCCCCCTAGGGCCCTATTTATAGAGGCTGGCCGTGATCTAGATGCGCGCCACGTGGCCCCCTCGGGGCAATCTGGACCACTGAAATTCAAACCGTGCGCGGGAAACGAAGGGACAGGCGCGTAAATCGAGACGCCGGTTCGAACCGCGCGTGCATTTATTGCGAAAACGGCGCGGCCATAAAGCGCCCGGCACAGAAACCGAAGCGTCGCTGGGGGACCGGTTCTTGGCATCAAGTTTTTTAGCACTTTTGTGTGGTCCCAGAAAGTGATGTAGTGGGGTAATATGTATAGTTGGTTAAAGCGCACTTGCTGGACGAACTGGCATTAGGGGAGACGACCGGCGGTGATCGGGCGACACACTGGCGGCACGCCGGAAAAGAGTAAAGACACCCGATTCGGCTTTTGGCTCTGGTCTTTAGATACTGAGGTGTCTATGGGCTCTCACTACTATTCTTTGCATATTCGTGAAGTTGGCTTGGACAGCGACAAGGCGATGGCAGCCGGCGGTGAGCTAAGCCGAAGTAAAGGTAGTACTTCGACGTCAAGGGCTCCTAACACACGATGAATTGGATAGATGGCACATGGGATCAGTTCACAAGGGCTTGAATCTTGTGCAACTATAGGAGATTGAACGGTTTGGGCATTTTTGATGTGGGTCATCGGAGATCAATTCTCTATCATGGGAGCAAGAGGGATGCAAGGGGATTTCAATGGTGCAGTTAATTTGATCGGAACCTCGCTAGTCAGAGCTGGAGACGACGAGGCGATCTGGCAACACAGGGCAACATCAGCTTTGTCAAATAGCGACAAATCCTCAAAAAAGTTGAGAAGGAAGATGTTTTTACAATGGAGACAAGGATTTCACTCTACAGCTTTGATCAGTTTTGGTGGCCGGAGGATAGTCCAATGAGGCTAAAAGTGGACATCACCGGTGGCGAGGAAAGTGCAAATTCACAGAGTTTGAGGACATCAGAGCTCAAGAAGCTGCTTGAGGAGCTTGGAGGGAAGTAGAGGGGGAGATCTGTAAAAAAGATTTGGCCGGGTTGGCTGGAGTTTCTGTGTCAGTGGTGCGGTGGCAAATAGAAGGTGGAAGAAGAAGAACAGTGAGTGCGTGTGCATGTGTTCTAGCCCCTAAGTATGGTAATACTTTGTGTGTGTAAGTGATGAATTGCTCACCTTGGTTTGGAAGGAATTTTCTGAACTTCTCTGTATGCTTGCTTGATTGTTGTTTCTGTAGGTGACCATCTGGAGGAAGAGGAAGGAAGAAGGTGAACAGAAGGAGTGTTGTGGTTGGACTGTGTGCATTTGTGTTTCTTGCTAGGTATTGAAGTGAGGCAATGGCAATGTCGTGGTATTACGAATACCCCGGCAGGTTTTGAAGACGATCCTAGCAGAGATTATACAGGTTCGTGTCCCGGTGGGCGCCCTAGTCCTGTCAACGCGCTCCCGACTGGAGCCGGCTGGGGAGGCTCTCTCCGGGGGAGAGGCTTCTGGAGCACGTCTGTGAGTTTAGCTATTCCAAATAATTATGAGTTGATCCTTTACAACAGAGGGGTACAAGGGCTATTTATAGCCCCAAAAAGAAGCAAAAAGCCTAAACTACCCCGGAAGCCACCGTCGGATTGAAGGGTAGGACCGTCCTTCTCCCGGTCAAACGTCTTGGATGCTTGACAGGTGGTCGCTGATTCCCGAGGCGTCCCTCGCGTGACCTGCACGTGATAAACAAACAGGGGTTTTACCTTTCAGGAGGGCGATGACATCCGGTACCCCTTCCGGAGAGCAGGGTCCCGGGAACCTAAAAGGCGGCACCCGGGGCAGGCACCGGAGGCCACTGTCCCCGGGCGAATGGCGGCGCCCGGGACATGCCCGGGGAGCACGGTCCCGGGGGCCAAATGGCGGCGCCCGGGGCAGGCACCGGAGGCCACTGTCCCCAGGCCAATGGCGGCGCCCGGGACATGCCCGGGGGGCACGGTCCCGGGGGCCAAATGGCGGCGCCCGGGGCAGGCACCGGAGGCCACTGTCCCCGAGCCAAATGGCGGCACCCGGGACATGCCCGGGGGGCACGGTCCCGGGGGCCAAATGGCGCCGCCCGGGGCAGGCACCGGAGGCCACTGTCCCCGGGCAAATGGCGGCGCCCGGGACATGCCCGTGGGGCACGGTCCCGGGGGCCAAATGGCGCCGCCCGGGGCAGGCACCGGAGGCCACTGTCCCCGGGCAAATGGCGGCACCCGGGACATGCCCAGGGGGCACGGTCCCGGGGGCCAAATGGCGGCGCCCGGGGCAGGCACCGGAGGCCACTTCCCCCGGGCAAATGGCGGCGCCCGGGACATGCCCAGGGGGCACGGTCCCGGGGGCCAAATGGCGCCGCCCGGGGCAGGCACCGGAGGCCACTGTCCCCGGGCAAATGGCGGCGCCCGGGACCCGACCGGGGGGCACGGTCTCGGGGGCCAAATGGCGGCGCCCGTGACATGCCCCGGAGGCACGGTCCTGGGAGCCTAAAAGGCGGCGCCCGGGGCAGGCACCGGAGGCCACTGTTCCCGGGCAATCATGAACTTACCTGGACTTGACCGCGTGGAGATTTCCCCCAAGAGCAGCCCCCCATGCCCTCCGGGGACGAAGCTTGAGCCCCCGGAGGGAATGGTTACGGTACCGGGAAAATCTCCGGACGAAAATCACCGGAGCCCCGGTGACGCTTCGGTTTCTGTGCCGGGCGCTTTATGGCCGCGCCGTTCTCGCAATAAATGCACCCGTGGTTCGAACTGGCGTCTCGATTTACGCGCCTGTCCCTTCGTTTCCCGCGCACGGTTTGAATTTCAGTGGTCCAGATTGCCCCGAGGGGGCCACGTGGCGCGCATCTAGATCACGGCCAGCCTCTATAAATAGGGCCTTAGGGGGCCCCGGAAGCTCATTCCAATTCTTCAACTCCAGCTTCAGCTCTCCCGGTAGCGCTCTTCCGGTAGCTTCTCCGGTAGCCTTTTCTGGTAGCGAGCGTCCGGGAGTTGTTGACAGCCACCTGAAAACTTAGCCACCCAAAAAAGAAAGAACTGAGCTAATGGCGCCCAAAGGTCGAGCGAAGACCACGGAGGTGCCCCCGGAGGAAATCCCCGTGGATTTCCTTTGGGCCTCCGAGTTCTCCGTCTCGAACGCGGAGTCCCTGGTCAAGAAGGGCATCGTAGCGGAAGGGGACATCCGGGTCCCCTTAAAGAGGGACGGAGCCCCTCGCCCCAGGCCCGGAGAGGTTGTGGCCTTTGAGGCCGTCCTCGAGGCAGGGCTCCGGCTCCCGGTGCACCCGATGCTCCGGGAGTTCCTGAAGGAGTACGGGGTGGCGCTCAACCACCTCACCCCCAACGCCCTCGTCCGGATGGGTCCCTTCATCTTGCTGTTTGAGACGGCGACCGGGCGGGAGCCCACCATTCGCGCCTTCCGGTATTTTTACGAGCCGGCAGCGCGGAGCTCCCACCTGGTGAAGGGAGGACCGAAGTCCCCCTTCGGCTCGGTGATGGTCCAGATGCTGCCCTCCCAGGTGGCGGACTACCCGGCGGCGGCCTCCCGGGACCACTTTGGGGACTGGCTCCGGAGGTGGTTCTACCTCCGGGTCCGGGACGAGGCGGTGGTCTACGCCCCAGAGCCTCCCACCTACAGCCGGTCATCCGCACCGAAGCCGCCGGTGTGGACGGACGAGGAGTTTGAGCTCCTCGGGAAGGTGGTGCTGACGAAGAAGGCCCGCTCGATGCGGGACGCCGCGGAGGAGCTGGCGCTCCTGCGGCTTTCCCCCTTCTCACGCGGGGAAAGGGGGATCGGCATGGGCCCGGAGCAGCGGCCTCCGGTGAAGCCGGTGACGCGGCGTAAGTCACCTGCATTTTTGTACTTGCAGTTTTTTATGAGAAATTGACTAACTTTTTACCACTTGCAGTGCGCCCGTACCCGGCGGCGAGGGACAAGGCGGAGCACCTCCTGGGGAGGTACTTCGCCGATGAACACGAGCGCATCGTGCTCCTCGTGGGGGAGGGGCCTCCCCGGAACCTGGTGGCCGAGGCCTACGGGCTCAGGCTTCCGGAGAGGAAGCCCCTTCCCACCCCCGGGTCTCATAAGCTGGGGAAGGATGCGGCCGGGGGCTCGGAGCCCAAAAGGCCCCGGGTCCAAAAGACCCCCGCTCCGACGACGACGCCGGCGACGACGCCGGTGAGGGCCCGGGACGCGGCTCGCGGAGCCGAACATGCCCGGGCGGCACCCCGGGCAGAGGCGACGCCTCCACCCCCGGAGGACCCGTCGAGGCTCGGGGGAAGGAGGTTGTTACCGGCGGGGCGGGGTCCGATTCCGCGGACTACGCCCCGTCGCCAGTTCGCGTGACGCTCCTCTCGCCTCTCCCGGCGGCATTGGCGCCGGAGAGGCTGGAGGTGAGGTTCTCGGTGGCGGAGCCTCCGTGCCTCTGGCCGGTGGACGACGAGGGGGGGAGCCCCTCGGTCTACGTGGTCCCCCAGGAGCAGGAGGCCCCGAGGGCCCTTCGGCCTGGGGCGGGGAAAGGCCCGATGATCCCCCCCCGGGCGGAGAACCCCGCCCAATCTTCGTCTTCGTCTTCGGAGGAAACTTCATCGACGAAGATGACGGCGACGCCGGCCGTGCTCCCGGATTCCGAGGTCCGGGGGCCCTCTCCCGGCCGCGACGGGAGGGCCGGGCAAGATACCTCCCTACTTTCCGCGGGGGAGGTAGCCCGTTACGCGGAGGGCCTGCACAACCGGAAGGTGCAGGCCTTCGTAGCAGGAGGAACGCTCCACGAGCGTTTTGAGGGGCTCGAGTCCCTCGGAGCCCGGGTAACCCGAGCTCTTAATACTTCGGCTTTTTTCCTGCACTTGAGATTTTTCTAACTCTTTATGTATTTTGTAGGTAGCGACTGTTACCTGGGGCCTTGAGCAGCGGGTCACCCGGCTGCTCAAGGAGGCGGAGAGCCGGGCCGCGGCTTGCGTGGAGCAGCGGGAGGCGGCCCTCTGGGAGCGGGACGAAGCTCTTGATGAGCTGTCCCGGGACCGGGCCCAGGTGCACCTTTCGGAGGGCGCCTACATCCGCCTCCGAGAGGAGGCCAAGATGAGGGAGAAGGCGCTCCGGGAGCTCGAGAGCTCCAGCGTCCGGGCGCTGTCGGACGCGGGCCGCTCCGTCCGCTCGGCCTTGGAAAGCCTTGGCGTTAGCCTGGGCTCCGGGAGCGGCCCGGAGGTGCCCCCGGCGACCCTCGCTGAGGCTGTGCGTTTTCTTTATGCACAAGTCTCCGCCATCCCGGAGGCTGCGGACATCCGGGCGCGGGGCCGGGCGATCCCCGTCATCGCGGCCGCCGCGGGGCTCGTTGACTACCGGGGGGTCCGCGCCCGGGCGATCGGGGGGCGCATCCCCCGGGGCTTCCCGGAGGCCTTCGAGCCCACGCGCCGGGAGGTGGAGTTGCTGGCAGAGGGATTCTACGACCGGATCATCCGGACGAGGTTCCCGACACCGGCGCCTCCGGCCGCGGATGCCCCTGCCCCAGACTCGGAGGAAGCTCCCCGGGGGGAGGACCCCAATGCTAAAGTATGAGCCTCCCCCCGGGTCTTTAGCTAGGACCCCTTTTTATTTTTGTTAGACATTTTGATTCCGGTAGCTTCTTAGGAGAAGCCCCGGGCACTTCTATGAAAACACTGCAATGAAATATATTTGAAATTTTTCTCTGCAATGAAATGTTACCAGGGTACCCGGGGGGTTATTCCCGGGCAACGGTCCGGGAGAGGCTCTCCGGGGGACGCCCAAGCGGCTTTGATTTTGCGGAGCCTTGTCTCCGGGGAGCGCGACGGGGGTACTGCCAGGGAGCCTGTCTGGTTGAGGTGGCGCCCGGAGTGGCACTTGGACAATTTCGACAATAGCCGTGCCGAACTATCTCCCCCGCGTCCGGTCTGTGGGGCACATCTTCAAAAGAATGAGCTATGTTTGTTCGTGGGTGACACGGGGGCCCCCTGTCCCCCCCCCGCCCACAGCGGGCCGGAGGAGGCCTCCGCGCGCTGTGGGGGTAACAGGGTCCCCGGGGGGAGCATAACCTGTAGGAGAAATATTTTCTAAGATAGAAAATTGTAAAAACAGGGTTTCCGAGGGAGGGACCTTCCGGGGTGCCCGGGGGCACCGGGAGAGGTTCATCCGGCCGCCGGGAGAGCGGGGAACCGGGAACAAGGCGCGGAAGGGGCTCATGAAAAGCCAATAAGACCTCCGGAGGGGAGCTTCCCGGGAGACTTCGTCCGGTCGCCGTGAGCGGGGAACCGGGAATAATGTCTCCGGGGGAAAATATATCTGAGAAATCCATATCTTCGTAAAGCAATTGTCCGGTCGCCGTGAGAAAGGGGAGCCGGGAATAAGGTCTCCGAAAGATAATCATCCGGTCGCCGTGAGAACGGGGGGCCGGGAATAAGGTCGACTCCCGGAGGAGGAAGATAGATCCAGTCAAGCCGCAGGGGGCTGATCTTCCAGTCGCCGTGAGAACGGGGAGCCGGGAATAACGTCGACTCCCGGAGGAGGAAGATAGATCCAATCAAGCCGCAAGGGGATGATCTTCCGGTCGCCGTGAGAACGGGGAGCTGGGAATAACGTCGACTCCCGGAGGAGGAAGAAAATCCAGAAAGCCATTAGACGTCCCGCTGAGGAGAGCGTCTACTTCCGGAGGAGGAAGTGCTCGAAGACGGGTCTTGAGTGTTTGGGTAGGGGACTAATCTCCCAAAGTGACTCGTTACCGCGGCCGCTGGGGACCGGGTTGCCGCTTACACCCTCAGTCCACGAGGGCTGTTCTAAAGCCGCCCTTCAGGAGGGACTTGCTGGGGCAGGGCCCACTTCCTCACGGAGAGGGCATCCTCGCGGGGAGGGCTTCCTCGCGGGGAGGGCTTCCTCACGGGGAGGGCATCTTCACGGGGAAGGCATCCTCGTGGGGAGAGCATCACCACTAGGGGCGGTAAACAAGAACAACCTGCAGTGAGACAGTTTGAACAACGGCTATGCATTTATTAACAAAATATACAAAGCCCCCTCTGCGAAGCCGCGAAGGGGGAAAAAGGGAAGCTACAGTGTCCCTCCTCCCCCTCCGGCGTGACCGCTCCGGCGGAGGGGACAGGCCCGTAAGGCTAGACGTAGAACTTGCGAAGTAAACGCAAGTTCCAGGTGTGCTTCAGCTCCTGCTCTTGAAGGTTGGAGAGCTTGTAGGCCCCCGAGCCTAGGACAGCGGAGATCCTGTAGGGGCCCTCCCACTTGGGGGAGAGTTTTCCCTGGGCTTGGGGGTCCGTGACGCGCTTGAGGACAAGGTCCCCAAGGCGAAAAGCTCTTTCGCGCACGCGCTGGTTGTATGCGCGCGACATTTCGCGCTCGTAGATGGCGTGGCGGAGGAGCGCTCGGTCGCGTTCCTCCTCCACGAGGTCGATTTCCAGCCGCCGGTTGTCTTCGTTGGCCCGGTAGGCTGCGGTCGTGGCTCCGTTCAGGAGCTCGACCCGCAGCGACCGGAAGCCGATCTCCGGGGGGAGGACTGCCTCCGCCCCGTAGACTAGGGAGAAGGGAGCACGCCCTGTGGCCCGGGATGGGGTCGTGCGCATCGAGCAGAGGATGCTAGGGAGCTCCTCTGCCCACGCGCCCCGCTTGGAAGCGGTTTGCTCGAGTCTCCGGCGTAACCCCTGTAGGATTACGCCATTGACCCTCTCGACGGCTCCGTTGCTTTGAGGATGGGCCACTGAGGCGAAGGGGATGACGATCCCCAGGCCTTCGCAGAATTCCCGGAAATAAGCCGAGTCGAATTGGGTCCCGTTGTCCACGGTGATTTCCCGGGGGACACCAAAACGACAAACGACGTTTTTCCAGCAAAACCGCTGAACGGTCCGGGAGGTGATGCTAGCCAAGGGCTCCGCCTCAACCCACTTTGTAAAGTAGTCGACCGCGACTACCGCATACTTGTATCCTCCGGGAGCTGGGGGGAAGGGCCCTAAGAGGTCCATTCCCCAGCGCACGAAGGGCCAAGTGATGGGGATAGTCCGCAGCGTTACAGGGGGGAGATTCGAGCCCTTGGCCATCTTCTGGCATGCTTCGCAAGCAGAGACAAGGTCTCGCGCGTCGCGCATGACTGTAGGCCAGCAGAAGCCCTGCCGAAGGGCCTTGGCGGCGATGGCACGCGGGGCTAGGTGAGAACCACAGCTCCCCGCGTGAATGTCTTCCAGGAGTTGAAGTCCCTCCGACCGGAGGAGGCAGCGCAGGAGGGCTGAAGCCCCCCGCTTGTATAGCCTTCCCTCCAGCAGGAGATATGCCCGGGCTTTGGCCCGGAGGCACTTAGCCTCGGTCTCGTGGGGAGGGTCCCCCTCTCCCTTGATGAAGGAGATGAGGGGGTCCATCCAAGATGAAGGCCGGACGATCTCGGCGACCTCCGGGACCGGAGGCTCGGGGCCTGCATCCGGGGAGGCCACCGAGGGCTTCATGATGATTTCCAAGAAGGCCCCCCTGGGGAGCGTTTCCCGGGCGCTTGCTGCCCGTGCCAAGGCATCGGCCCGGTCATTCTCCCTCCTCGGGATATGCCGGGCCTCAAGGCCGTCGAAGTGCTTCCCCATCTTCCGTACTTCGTGCAAGTAAAGACTTAGATTTGCGTCATGGCACAGGTAAGACTTGTCCATTTGGCAGACAACGAGTTGAGAGTCTCCCTTCACTAGGAGGAGTCGGATCCCCAGGGAGCGCACGAGGCGCATCCCGAGGAGCAGAGCCTCGTATTCGGCGACGTTGTTGGTTGCGGGGAACTGGGAACTCGAGCCGCGCGGCGTACTCGAGCTCCTTCCCCTCGGGGCTCCGGAGGACTACCCCCGCGCCAGCCCCAGCGAGACACAGCGACCCATCAAACAGCAGGGTCCAATGGTCACTGCGTGGGGGCGGCACATGGAGATCTTCGTCCCCGGACCCAGAGGCGGGAGTCCACTCTGCGACGAAGTCGGCGAGGACCTGCGACTTCATTGCGGAGCGGCCGGTAAGGGACAGGGAGAAGGGGGCGAGCTCGGCCCCCCACTTCCCAATCCGGCCAGTGGCTTCTTTATTCCGCAGTACCTCCCCCAGGGGGAGGGACGACGGGACGGTGATGGGGTGCCCCAGGAAGTAGTGCCGGAGCTTCCGGGACGCCATGAGGAGGGCGTAGCAAATCTTCTCCATCTCCGTGTACCGAGTCTTGGCCCCTTGGAGGGCTTCACTGACGTAGTACACGGGACGTTGCTGCCCCCCCTGCTCCTTCACCAAAACCGCGCTGACGGCGACGGGGGTCGCGGCGAGGTAGAGGAGCAAGGGCTCTTCCGGAGACGGACTCACGAGCATTGGAGGGCTCGAGAGGTACTTCTTGAGGTCGTTGAAGGCTTCCTGGGCCTCGGGGGTCCAGTGGAACCCCTCGAGCCCTCGGAGGATGTTGAAGAACTGGAGGCCCCGCTCCCCCGAACGGGAGACGAAGCGACTGAGCGCGGCCAGGCGGCCGGAGAGCCGCTGGACATCTTTGACGGAGCGCGGTGGGGGCATGTCTAGGAAGGCCCGGATGTTCTCGGGGTTTGCCTCAATGCCCCGCTGGGACACGAGGAAACCCAGGAGCTTCCCCCCGCGCACCCCGAAGGCGCACTTCTCCGGGTTGAGCTTGAGCCCGAACGCGCGGAGGTTGCGGAAGGTCTCTGCGAGGTCGTCGATGTGGGAGGCTGCACGGGGACTCTTGACGACCGCGTCGTCTACGTAGACTTCGACGCTGCGGCCGACTTGATCTTTGAAGACCAACATCATCAGGCGCTGGAATGTGGCTCCCGCATTCTTGAGCCCGAAGGGCATGTGGCGGTAGCAGAAGGTTCCGAGGGGAGTTATGAAACTCGTCTTTTCCTCGTCCCCCTCCGCCATCCGGACTTGATGGTATCCCGAGTAGGCGTCTAGGAAGCTCATCAGCTCGCACCCCGCGGTGGAGTCAACGAGCTGGTCGATCCGCGGGAGCGGGAAGTTGTCTTTGGGGCAGGCGCGGTTAAGGTCGGTGAAGTCCACGCACATGCGCCACTTACCACTTGATTTCTTGACGAGGACGGGGTTTGCGAGCCACTCGGGGTGCAACACTTCCCGGATGAACCCCGCCTCTCGGAGCCGGGCTATCTCCGTCTTGATGGCTTCTTGACGTTCGAGGGAGAGCTTCCTCAACTTCTGCTTGATAGGGGGGTGACCGGGCGTTACCGCCAGCTTGTGTTCAATAACCTCCCGGGTGACGCCCCGCATGTCCGAAGGCTTCCACACAAAAACATCAGAGTTTTCGCGCAGAAAGGTTGCGAGTTGCGCTGCATGGTCTTGGGGGAGCTCTGCCCCGATTTGGACAGTTTTGTCCCTGCTGTCCGGGGACAGCGGGACCTTCCGGAGGCCCCCTTCCGGACGCGGCTTGAGAAGGGGCCTCCCAGGGGATGGCGCAGCGACGTCTACGTCCGGGGGGGGAGCCTCCCCCCCGGGTGCCTTGATCAGGTTGACGCTTCCTATTGTGGCAGCAGCTCGCTCGTATAGAGCACGGGCCATGTCTTGATCCCCCCGGACGTTGATCACGCCATGCGGCCCGGGGATCTTCATGCACAGGTAGTTTTGGTGGGTGGCAGCCCCCAGCCGATTGATCGTAGTCCTCCCCATAATCACATTGTAGGAGGAGGGGAGGTCCACTACGTCGAAACGGACTAGCTCGGTCCGGTAGTTCTCTGGGGTGCCGAAGGTGATCGGGAGATCTACCTTGCCCGCGGGGTGGATCGCCTACCCCGGGACAAACCCTTGCAGAGGCCCTGCCGATGGTTGCAGGAGCTTCTCATCCACCTGCATTTCCTTGAAGGTTTTGAGGAACAGGACGTCGGCGGAGCTTCCGCCGTCCACGAGGATGCGGGCCAAGTGGCAGTTGTAGATTGTCGCGGAGACAATGAGCGCGTCGTCATGGGGGAAGCGAACCCCTCGCGCGTCTTCCGCCGTAAAGGTGAGGGGGACATCCGACCACTTGGGCGGCCCGGACGCGTGTAGCACGCCCACTACCTTAACTTCTCGCGCGTACTCCTTGCGCTGGCGCTTGGAGTCCCGCCCGGAGGCGGAGCCCCCTACGATGACGTTGATGCGGCGCTAAGAAGTTTGAAAGGGGAGAGCGTCTGAAGGCTCCCCCTCCTGGACCTGCTGCCCCCCGCGGGAGCGGGAAGGGCCGAAACAGCTGGCCGAGGGGGCAAGGAGGCCGGAGTCCCCCCCCTGCCCACGCTGGTCGAGGAACGCCGCGAAGTGCTGCAGCAGCTGGTGGCAATCTCGGGTGGCGTGGGTACTGGACCCGTGGAAGCTGCACCACGGTCCTTCCCGGCTTCTCCCCGCGGGGCCTTCGCGGCCGCGCGAAGACTGTCCTCCCCCATGGCCTCTCGGCTTGGGAAAGGGGCGGTTGCCCTTCGGGGGGTCGCGCGAGTCGCCTCCGCCCTCGAGGACAAAAGTGTCCCGAGGCCGTGGTTCGCTACGGCCCCCCTGCCTGGGGCGCCTGGGGGGATCCTGGGCCCCCCGCTCGGCGGGGGCAGAAGCCCCCTGGGTCTTCTTCCAGATGTCGTCTTCCTCCACGCGAGCGTACTTTTCGAGTACGTTGAAGAGCTCGTCAGCGGAGGAGGGGCAGCTTCGAGAGAGTCTTCGGTGGAGTTCCCCCGGGAGGATCCCACTTTTGCAGGCTTCGATCACTGTGGAGTCCGAGACGTGGGCCACTTTGCTTTTTACTTGGGCAAAGCGCTTGAAGAAGCTTCTGATGGTCTCCCTGGTTCTCTGGCGCACTGTGTATAGCTGTGAAGAATCCAGGAGACGTACGTAATTTCCCTGAAAGTTGGCGCAGAACTCCCGCTTCAGCTGCGAGAAAGACTTGATGGAGCCCACCTTCAGATTGTAAAACCAGGAGCGGGCAATGCCGGTGAGGTAGAGGGGGAAGACGTTGCATTGGACGCTCTCGTCCCCCCCCGCCGCGGAGATGGCTGCGGAGTAGATCTGCACGAACTCGTAAGGGTCCGCCTCGCCATTATAATGCTCGATGTGCGGGGGACGGTAGGGCCGCGGCCATCGGATGCTGCGGAGTCTTCGACACAGAGGTTGGTTCGCCCCCTGCACTTCCCGGGGGGAGCCCCAGTCACTGTCTTCTTTAACGGGGGACACCCCCTCGTTATCTGAGTCAGGTAGCGGCCCAAGAGGGCCGCCAGAGTGGTGGTGACGACGCTTCTCTTCTGGGCCGGGACTGCTTTCCCGGACATCCGGGCTTCCCTCCGGGGAGGATGGTTCTTCGGCTGGTCTCTTCCCCCGACTGGTGCGAGAGCGAGGCTCCCTGCGACAACAGCCGGGGGGAAGCTCTTCCCCGCGGCTGGGAGAATGCATTCGCTCGACCTCCCCCCGGGAGAAGCGGACCTGCTTCGCCGGGGGAGGGAGCTCCTGCACTGTAGCAGCCGGCCCGGAAGCTACCGGGGCCTGCCGGGGGGAGCCCCCTGCGACGGCCCCTGGGACCGCAAAGGGGGGAGCCCCTGCACCATCCGGAACCGGGGAGGGGGCGCCCGGGACGGCGTTTGGATCCGAAGAGGGGGCCCCGGCGGCAACGACCGGGACCGGAAAGGGGGAAGCCCCTGCGACATCCGGAACCAGTGGGGGGTGAGCCCCCTCGGCGACGTCCGGGGTTGGGGAGCCAATGCGGGGGGAAATTCGCTGAGGCACGGGAGCTGCTCTGTCGACCGGCCTCGGTGCGGTAAACGCAACGCGAGGGGCGGGACTGGCTCCCGGCGTAGGAATAACCCCCGGCATGAAATGACCCCCCAGCCCCGGAAGCGGGCCGGGGACAGGGTACCCCCCTGGTGCCACGAAGGGCCCGGGCATGAAATAGCCTCCCGGCACCGGGACAGGCCCGGGTGCCGAGAAGTGTCCGGAAGTATATCCCGCGGGGGGAGGGAACCCCCCGGCGGGATCATACGGGGTAGACAGCCCCCCGGAGACCGGAGGGGCCGCCGGGTATACCATAAACGGGGGCATGATCCCCGGATATGCGTGCGACGAAAATGTGGGGGCCGGGGGGCGCGCCAACACACTGAGGAGCTCGTCCATAGAGCGCTGGGCGCGGAGCTGGCCCTCCACGAGAGCCTCCAGCAGGGCATCCCGGGGAGCCGGGGGAGCCGTCGGGGGGAAACTCGTCCCGGCCGAGGTCCCCGCGGCCGCCGGGAGCGACCCGGAGGTGGAGGCACCTAGATTGAGAGGAAAGGTGGGAGGCGGTACCTGGGAATGGTCGCCTCCGGACGGAAGCGCCGGAACAGCAGTGTCCCGGAAAGGCGGCGCCAGGTCACCGGGACCGGCGTCACCGGGAAGGGCGCGGGCCCTTGTTCTCGGAGGAGCCATGGCGATTCGTCACGGGTCCCCACGGACGGCGCCAACTGTCGTGGTATTACGAATACCCCGGTAGGTTTTGAAGACGATCCTAGCGGAGATTACGTAGCGCGGGTTGACCGGGTGACCGGTCCTCCCCCGCTGGACAAACACAAGAATTGACACGTGGATTTATACAGGTTCGGGTCCCGGTGGGGGCCCTAGTCCTGTCGACGCGCTCCCGACCGGAGCCAGCTGGGGAGGCTCTCTCCGTGGGAGAGGCTTCCGGAGCACGTCTGTGAGTTTAGATATTCCAAATAATTATGAGTTGATCCTTTACAACAGAGGGGTACAAGGGCTATTTATAGCCCCAAAAAAAGCAAAAAGCCTAAACTACCCCGGAAGCCACCGTCGGATTGAAGGGTAGGACCGTCCTTCTCCCGGTCAAACGTCTTGGATGCTTGACAGGTGGTCGCTGATTCCCGAGGCGTCCCTCGCGTGACCTGGACGTGATAAACAAACAGGGGTTTTACCTTTTAGGAGGGCGATGACGTCCGGGACCCCTTCCGGAGAGCAGGGTCCCGGGAACCTAAAAGGCGGCGCCCGGGGCAGGCACCGGAGGCCACTGTCCCCGGGCGAATGGCGGCCCCCGGGACATGCCCGGGGAGCACGGTCCCGGGGGCCAAATGGCGGCGCCCGGGGCAGGCACCAGAGGACATTGTCCCCGGGCGAATGGCGGCGCCCGGGACATGCACGGGGGGCACGGTCCCGGGGGCCAAATGGCGGCGCCCGGGGCAGGCACCGGAGGCCACAGTCCCCGGGGGAATGGCGGCGCCCGGGACATTCCCGGGGGGCACGGTCCCGGGGGCCAAATGGCGGCGCCCGGGGCAGGCACCGGAGGCCACTGTCCCCGGGCCAATGGCGGCGCCCGGGACATGCCCGGGGGGCACGGTCCCGTGGCCAAATGGCGGCGCCCGGGGCAGGCAACGGAGGCCACTGTCCCCGGGCCAATGGCGGCGCCCGGGACATGCCCGGGGGGCACGGTCCCGGGGGCCAAATGGCGGCGCCCGGGGCAGGCACCGGAGGCCACTGTCCCCGGGCAAATGGCGGTGCCCGGGACATGCTCGGGGGGCACGGTCCCGGGGGCCAAATGGCGGCGCCCGGGGCAGGCACCGGAGGCCACTATTCCCGGGCCAAATGGCGCCGCCCGGGACATGCCCGGGGGGCACAGTCCCGGGGGCCAAATGGCGCCGCCCGGGGCAGGCACCGGAGGCCACTGTCCCCGGGCAAATGGCGGCGCCCGGGACATTCCCGGGGGGCACGGTCCCGGGGGCCAAATGGCGGCGCCCGGGGCAGGCACCGGAGGCCACTATTCCCGGGCCAAATGGCGCCGCCCGGGACATGCCCGGGGGGCACAGTCCCGGGGGCCAAATGGCGCCGCCCGGGGCAGGCACCGGAGGCCACTGTCCCCGGGCAAATGGCGGCGCCCGGGACATTCCCGGGGGGCACGGTCCCGGGGGCCAAATGGCGCCACCCGGGGCAGGCACCGGAGGCCACTGTCCCCGGGCAAATGGCGGCGCCCGGGACCCGACCGGGGGGCACGGTCCCGGGGGCCAAATGGCGGCGCCCGGGACATGCCCCGGAGGCAAGGTCCCGGGAGCCTAAAAGGCGGCGCCCGGGGCACGCACCGGAGGCCACTGTCCCCGGGCAATCATGAACTTACCTGGACTTGACCGCGTGGAGATTTCCCCCAACAGGCAATGAGTTAGAACTAATACTTGAACTCGCTGGTGCATGGGGAAGGAGAAGGGTGCAGATGAATTGACTGGAGAGGGCATGGGAAAGGAGAAGGTAGCAGCTGACTTGACTGGAGAGGGCAGTGTTGGTTGCAGCAGGTTCTCTGAACTTGCACTGCTCAGGGACTTGGAGTACGAGTCAAGGGAGAGGAGAAGCAAGGTTCATTGACTGGGATTGAACAGATGTTTCATGTTTGAAGTGCTTGTTGTGAGTAGGACACTGTTGAGCATGAGATCTGTGTGTTGAAGCTCAAAGAAGCTAGAGGTGATGGTGCATTGCTTTCCACTTGTGGTAGTCAAAATTGTTGGCGGCCTGAGGTGGTCGAAATCGGTTGGCGGTCTGAGGTGGTCGGAATCTACCTCAGTGGTCGAAATCTGATTGATGTGGTCGAAATTTATTCTGGAATCGGTCGAACTGAAATCTGAAAAGGTTAGTTATGTAAATTAGGAATTCTATTTTCGAAAACAGAACTGTATACGAATTCTGGACTCTAGAAGATGTGTTTGATCTAGCTGCTAAAGACAAATTTGTATAAGTTAGGTAGGGGATCCTACTTGATCAGTCTGATCTGGATTCTGAGCTGTCTAGGAGAATTTGGCTGATTATTGGTTTGAAAGGACTAAACTGTGATTAAGAAACTAGGAGGTTGGATTGGTTTGTAAATGTTCCAAAATAAAATTAATAATCTAGTCTTTTGGATAAGACGTATTTAAAGTAAAAGTGTGTTGTAGACTATTTTATCAAATGAGGGTTTCTGAATTAGTGCTAATGCTTAAAAATGTAGTTCTATATTTAGGGATTATAAACTATGTCGCGGTATCGTGAATACCACGGTAGGTTTTGTGGAAGATCCTAGCAAACGATCAACGACGCGAGCTGACTGCGTTACTGGCTACCTGCCGTCGGGCAAGCACAAAGAGTGACACGAGGATTTATACAGGTTCAGGTCTCAGTGGAGACCCTAGTCCTGTTGACGTGCTCCCGACTTGAGTCGGCTGGGGGAGTTCTCTCGCGGGGAATTGTTCTTGGATACAAAAGAGGGGTACAAGAGCATATATAGGCCAAAAAGAAGCAAAAAAACTAGACTACCCCGGCAACAGCCATTGGATCGGGGGTACCGATGTCATTCCACCGGCTGAGGGAGGCTTGATGCTTGACAAGTTCTCGAGGCGTTCCTCACGTCACCCCCATGTGACCCTGTGCCCGGGGCGGGACCCATGCCCTCGGCCAAAAGGCGGCGCCCAGGACGGGGTCACCGAGGCCCTCGTCCCCGGCCCAAAGCCGGCGCCCGGGACGAGGACATCGGGACCCTTGTTGTGAACCTACGCCCGGGGCGGGACCCTTGCCCCCAGGCCAAAGACAGGGTCACCGGGGCCCCTGTCCCCGGGCAAAGGCGGCACCAGGGACGGGGTCACCGGGGGCTTTTTCCACAGGGCAAATGTTGGCGTTCGGGATGTGGTCAACGGGACCAATTGGGTGGAGATTTCCCTCAACATCAGCTCCCCATGTCCTTCGGGGACACACCCTTAGTCCCCGGAGGAAATGGTCTTCGTTACCGGGAACATCTCCCCTGGAGGGAGCCTCCGGCACCTTTATTACGCTTCGGTTCTCGTACCACGCAATTATGGTGGTGCCACAAATCATCATGACGCCATAGGCCTCGATTGGCGCGCGTCGTCGGTCATAATGGCCTCGCACGGTTCAAAACACCGGCGCGTCGTTTCCCGCACGCGCCCCTTCGATTTTCGTGCGTCGTTTGAAATGAACGGTTCAGATTGATCCTAGGGGGCCACGTGGCACCCATGGGGGCCGCGTTTGGGCTCTATAAATAGGGCCTCGATGGGCCCGGAGAGAGCACACTCTCAACTCCAAGCCTCAAACTTCCCACCGGTGCTCTAGCCTGTCCCGGTAGCTTAGCCTCTGGAAACCTAGTCTCCAAACACTTAGGTCCCCAGAAAACGAGCCACCAGGTAGCTTAGCCCACCAGAAACCCAAATGGCACCAAGGGTCGCCCCAAAGCCGCAGATGTGCCCCCAGAGGAAGTCACCGCGAACTTCCGCTGGGAGTTCAAGTTTACCTCAAGGGACTTGGTGTCCCTCGTGGATTGGGGGATCCTCGCGGATGGTGATGTTCGGATTCCCCCGAGGAAGGAGACGGCTCCTCGCCCTCGAGCTGGGGAGGTGGTCGTCTTCGAGGCCCTCATCGAGGCCAGTCTTCGGCTCCTAGTGCATCCGTTGCTCTGGGAGTTCCTCCGAGAATATGGGGTGGCGCTCAATCATCTGACACCCAATGCCCTCGTTCGGATGGGCCTCTTCATTTGGCTCTGCGAGATAGCCACCGGACGGGAGCCGACGCTCCGACTCCTCTGGTACTTCTACGAGCCCTCAGCAAGGGGGTCGTAACTCATCAAGGGAGGGCCGAAGTCCGCCTTTGGCTCCATAATGATGCAGCTGCTACCGTCCCGGGTGGAGGAATACCCGGTGGCGGCCTCCCGAGACCATTGGGGGGACAGGCTCGGGAGGTTGCTCTACCTCCAGGTCCGGGACAGCGGGGTGACCTACTACCCGGAGTCCCCCTCCTACAGCCGGTCGTCTACCCCCAATCCCCCGGTGTGGACCTCCGAGGAACTAAAGCTCCACAGCAAAATGGTGGGCGCCGGGGGCCTAAGGTTCATCGGGGACGCCACAAAGGAGTTGGCGCTACTCAAGCTCTCCCCTTTCTCGCACGGGAGGAGGGGAATCGGGATGTGCCCGGCGCAGTGGCCCCCATAGAAGCCGGTGACCCGACGTAAGTGTCCGGTGACCCACTCCTTAGTTTGGGATTTTTGCTAACACTTTTGTTTTTGTAGTATGGCCATATCCGGCCGCCCGGGAGAAGGCGGAGAACCTCCTCGGGAGGTACAACGCCGACGAGCACGAGTGTATCATGCGCATCATCGAGGAGGGGCCTCCTCGGAACCTGGTTGAAGAAGCCTTCTGGCTGAGGCTACCAGCGAGGACGCCTCTCCCGACCCCTGGCTCCCACAAGCGGGGGAAGGAGGCCGCCGGGGCCCTGAGCCGAAGCACCCCAAGATGCAAAAGGCCCCCGGCCTGGTGACGACACCGGGCTCCACACCAGGGAAGGCCCAGGGAGTAGCCCCCAAGTCGGGGTGTGCGCAGCCGCCCCCGGGGCGCTGGCCCACACCGCCCCCCCGTAGGAAGAGCCCTCAGGGGGGCCGGCGGCGATGAAAGAATTCATGCACCTCCTCGAGGCCTCCGATGAGGCCTGGGAGAAGGGGCAGCCGGTGACCGGGGGGCGTCTGATTCGGCGAACTATGACCCCTCACCGCCACCGGTGGTTGCGCCTCCGGTGGCTCAGGAAGTAGCGGAACAGGAGCGCTCGGAGGTATTCTTCATGGAGGCTTCCCCTCTGCGCATCGAGTGGCTGGTGGGCGAGGGCGCGAGTCCCTCGGCCTGCGCGGTCCCGCGGCTACGGCGGCCCCACGACACGGAAAGGGGAAGGGGCTCCATATCCCTCCTCCGGGAGATAGCCCCTCGGAGACCGAGTCCCCGGCGACGAGGGCCGCGGCCGGGGCCACACCAGTCCACGTCACCCCCGCGGCCTTGATACCGAGGCCCACTGGTGGAGACGGGTCCGGGGGTACGGGGAGAGAGACCCCCCTACTGTCTTCAGTCAAGGCTCACCGGTTGGCCGCAAGCCTCCAGATCCCGAAGGTCCAGGAGTACGTCTCGCAAGGGACGCTCAGTGACCGGTGTGGAGAGCTGTTGTCGCTCCACATCCATGTAAGTTTGTTTTCGAGGGGTCCGGCTACTTTTTCCTCAAAAATTTTTCTAACGCTTGGTTTCAAATAACCCTCACATTTGTAGGGGGTAGTCCTCTCTCGGGGCATCGAGGAGCGCTTCAAAAGGGCATAGAGGAGGTGCTCCGGGAGTTGGCTCGGGTCCGGTCCCAATTCCATGCCTCGGAGAGAGCCAATGACTGCCTCCGAAGGGAGGCGAAGGCAAAGGAGGGCGCCCTATGGGAGCTCCAGGGCTCCAGCATCCGAGCGGTGGCGGAGGTGGGCCGCTCCATCCGTTCGGCCCTCGGAGGTGGTTCCGACACTGCGCCGTCCACATTTACGGAGGCTTGGCATTTTCTCAATGAACAAGTCTCCGTGATCCCAGAGGCCGCCGATGCCCAGGCCCGGGGCCAGGCTATTCCAGTGGTGACCGCCGCTGCGGGCCTCGTGGAGCTGTGGGGGACCGGCGCCCGGGCGATCGAACGCCGGATCCTGCGAGGCTTTCCCGATTTGTTCGAACCGCAACGGTGGGAGGTGGAGGTGTTCGCAGGGGGCTTCTACGACCGTATCGTGCGGGAGTGATTTCTGGCTTCGGCACCTGTCGTGGTATTGCGAATACCCCAGTAGGTTTCGTTGACCGAGTGATCGGTCCTCCCCCGCCAGACAAACACAGCAAATGACACGAGGATTTATACAGGTTCGGGTCCCAGTGGGGGCCCTAGTCCTGTCGGTGCGCTCCCGACCGGAGTCGGCTGGGGAGGCTCTGTCCGGGGGAGAAGCTTTCGGAGCACACCAGTGAGTTTAGCTATTCCAATCAATATGAATCACCTGCTTACAACTGAGGGGTACAAGGGTTATTTATAGCCCCAAAAAGAAGCAAAAAGACCTATCTACCCCGGAAGCCACTGTCGGATCGAGGGGTAGCAACGTCCTTCTCCCGGTCAAACGCCTTGGATGCTTGATAGGTAGTCGCTGATTCCCGAGGCGCTCCTCGCATGACCTGCACGTGATAAACAACTCGAGAATTTACCTTTAGAAGGGCGATGAGGCCCGGGACATGCGCCGGAGGCCAGATCCCGGTAGCAAAAGGGCGGCGCCCGGGGAGGCACCGGAGGCCACGTCCTCGGGCAAATAACGGCGCCCGGGGAGGCACCGGAGGCCACGTCCTCGGGCAAATAACGGCGCCCGGACCGGTGCCGGAGGCTAGGTCCCGGGGGCCAAAATGGCGGCGCCTGGGGAGGCCCCGGAGGCCACGTCCCCAGGCAAATGGTGGCGCCCGGCACCGTCGCCGGAGGCCAGGTCCCGAGGGCTAAAATGGCGTCCCCGTGCAGGCCCCGGAGGCCACGTCCCCGGGCAAATGGCGGCACCCAGGACCGGCGCCGGAGGCCAGGTCCCGGTGGCCAAAATGGCGGCGCCCGGGGAGGCACCGAAGGCCAGGTCCCGGGAGCCAAAAGGCGGCGCCCGGGACCGGCGCCGGAGGCTAGGTCCCGGGGGCCAAAATGGCGGCGCCCGGGGAGGGCCCGGAGGTCACGTCCCCGGGCAAATGGCGGCGCCCAGGAGCGGCGCCCGGGACCAGCGCCGGAGGCCGGGTCCCGGGGGCCAAAATGGTGGCGCCCGGGGAGGCACCGGAGGCCAGGTCCCGGGAGACAAAAGGCGGCCCCCGGGATAGGCCCCGGAGGCTAGGTCCTGGGGGCCAAAATGGCGGCGCGCAGGGAGGCCCCGGAGGCCACATCCCCGGGCAAATGGCGGGGCCCGGGACCGGCGACGGAGGCCAGGTCCCGGGGGCCAAAATGGCAGCGCCCGGGGAGGCCCCATAGGCCACGTCCCCGGGCGAATGGCGGTGCCCGGGACCGGCCCCGGATGCCAGGTCCCGGGGGCCAAAATGGCGGAGCTCGGGGAGGCCCTGGAGGCCACGTCACCGGGTAAAATGGCGGCACCCGGCACCGGCGCCGGAGGCCAGGTTTCGGGGGCTGAAAGGCGGCGCCCGGGGGGGCCCTGGAGGCCTCGTCCCCGGGCGAATGTGACGCAACTTACATGTACTTAGTCTCGCGGAGATTTCCCCCAACGGCCACCCCACATGCCCCCTTGGGACGATGCTCGAGTCCCCGGTGGGTATGGTACAGTCACCGGGAAAATCTCAGGGCCAAGCCACCGGAGCCGCGACGCTTCGACTTCCGTGCCTCACGCTTAAGACCGCGCCGTTTCGCCATAAATGCGCTCACGGTTCGAACCGGCACCTCGTTTCGAGCGCCAGTCCCTTCGTTTCCCGCGCACGGTTTGAACTTCAATGGTCCAGATTGCTCCGCGGGGTGCCACATGGCGCCCATCTGGACCACGGCTCGCCCTATAAATAGGGCCTTGGGGGGCCGGGAACTTCATTCTAAACTTCTCATCCTTAGCGTGTTTAGCTCTCCCGGTAGCTTTCTCCCGGTAGCTCTTCCCGGTAGCTAGCGCCCGGTAGAAGGCCTCCAGAACTTTTTAGACGTAGCCTCCTGAAAAGTTAGCCTCCGGAAAAAAAAACTAACCTGATGGCACTGAAGGGTCGAGCGAAGACGACCGAGGTGCCCCCGAGGAGGTCACTCCGGACGTCCTCTAGGCGTCTGAGCTCACTGCCGAGGACGCGGAGTCCATGGTCGAACGCTGCGTCGTTGAGGACGGGGACATCCGGGGAGATCGTGGCCTTCGAGGCCTTCCTGGAGGCCGGGCTCCTGCTCCCGGTGCATCCCTTGCTCCGGGAGTTTTTGAAGGAGTACGGGGTGGCCCTAAACCACCTCACCCTGAACGTGATCGTTCGAATGGGCCTCTTCATCTGGCTCTATGAGACGGCGACCGGGCGGGAGCCCACCCTACGAGCCTTCCGGTACTTCTACGAACCGGCGGCGAGGAGCTCCCACCTGGTGAAGGGGGCACCCAAGTCCCCCTTCGGCTCCGTGATGGTACAGATGCTGCTGTCCCGGGTGGCCGACTACCCGGCGGCGGCCTCCCGGGACCATTGGGGCGACTGGATCCAGAGGTGGCATACGCCCCGGGGCCCCCCTCTTACAGCCGGTCATCCGCGCTGAAGCCTCCGGTGTGGACGGACGACGAGCTCGAGCTCTTCGGCAAGGCGGTTGTCGCGGAGGGGACGCTCCAAGTCCAGGTACTCACCCAAGGCGGTTGTCGCTTTCTCTTGGTTCCCTGCATCCAAAATTTTTCTAACTCTGGATTTTGTAGGGGAGCAGCAATCACAGGGGCGTCAAGCAACGCATCATCCGGCTGCTCAAGGACGCGGAGGACAGGGCCGCCTCCTTCTTGAGTCAGCGGGCCGAAGATCTACAGGAGCTGGCCCGGGTTCGAGCCCAGGTCCACATCTAGGAGACTGCCAACGGCCGTCTCCGGGAGGAGGCTAGGCGAAGGAGGAGGCCTTCCGGGAGCTCGAGGGGTCGAGCGTCCGGGCGGTGGTGGACGCGGGCCACTCCGTCCACTCGGCCCTCGAGAGCTTTGGCGTAAGCCTAGGCTCCGGGGGTGGCTCGGGGGTGCCCCCGGCCACGCTCGCGGAAGCTGTGCGTGTTCTTAACGCACAAGTCTCCAGATCCCGGAGGCAGCGGATGCCCGGGCGCGAGGCCGGGAGATCCCCGTCGTCGCAGCCGCGGCTGGGCTCGTCGAGCACTGGGAAGTGGGCGCCCGGGCGATCATGGGCCGCATCCCGCGGAGGTTCCCCGAGTTCTTCGAGCCCTCGCGCCGGGAGGTGGAGCAGCTTGCCGGGGGCTTCTACGACCGGATCATCCGGGTGAGGTTCCCGCCACCGGCACCTCCGGCCGTAGACGCCCCAGCCCCGGCACCGGTGGAAGCCCCCCGGGGGCAGGACGCCAATGAAAAAGTATGAGCCTCCCCTCGGGTCTTAGTTAGGACCCCTTTTCCTTTCTTAGGACTTTTGATCCCTTTAGCTTCTTAGAAGAAGCCCCGGACACTTGTAAGAAGATATTTTGAATGCAATAGAGTTAGAAATTTTTCTAAGTCTTGAATTGAATGCAGTGTTACCAGGGTTCCCAGGAGGCTACTCCCGGGCGAAGGTCCGGGAGGGGCTCCCCGGGGGACGCCCAAGCGGCTTTAATCTTGTAAAGCCTCGTCTCCGGGAAGCGCAGCGGGGACGCCGTCCGGTTAAGGTGGCATCCGGAGTGGCACTTGGACAATTTTGACAATCATCGCGCCAAATTGTCCCCCCCCCCCGCGTCCGGGGTTCCGGATGATACCTCCTCTTCGGATACTTCCACCGGCAGGGTACAAGTTCTGGCCCGAAGATGTGCTCCGGGACGCTCGGTGCCGCGTGCGCGCATTGTACTGGGACTTGGCCCGGGAGGTAGTGGAGAGCCTCCGGGAGTATTAGGCGTAGGAGCCTTAGGATGTAGAGGATCCCCCGGGTTAGAGCCCGGGTTGTAGCATTTCCGATGCCCACCGGAGGGGGAAGATGTCCTCCGGGTTTGACGATCAATAAAGCCGTTTGTTTGCTTCTTCTTTTGTCGTCTTTTTATTTTTCTTCTTGGATGGTCTGGACGACTCCTTTTGACAAGGATGAGCTAAGTTTGCGTGAAGGTCGTGTGGCCGACACCCGGGGGTTCCTTATCCCCCCCGCCCACAGCGGGCCGGAGGGTAGCCCGCGCACTGTGGGGGTAACAAGGCCCCCAGGGTGGAAGTGACCTGTAGCATGAGAATTTTTCTAAGTTAGAAAATTCTAAAACGGGGCATCCAAGGGAAAGAATTTCTGGGAGACAATTGTCCGGTCGCCGAGAGCACGGGGAGCCGGGAATGAGGCCTCGTGTGGAAGAAACATCCAAGAAAACCCGATGAGATTTCCAGAGGTGAGCTTCCTGGGAGATGATCGTCCGGTCGCCGTGAGAACGGGGAGCCGGGAATGAGGTCTCCGGGGAAGAAATGTCCGAGAAATCCGTAACTTCTCCGGGAGACAATCATCCGGTCGGCGTGAGAACGGGGAGCCGGGAATAAGGTCGCCGGGAGGCAATCATCCGGTCGGCGTGAGAACGGGGAGCCGGGAATAAGGCCAGAAATCCTGAGGAAGATTCCAGAGAAGATCCTTACGGGAGACAGGGTCTCCGGGGAGAAGATATCCCAGAAAGCCATTAGACGTCCCACTGGGGAGAACGTCTACTCCCGGAGGAGGAAAAGATATCCAAGAAAGCCATTAGACGTCCCACTGGGGAGAGCGTCTACTCCAGGAGGAGGAAGTACCCGATGACGGGTCTTGAGTGTTGGGTTAGGGGACTAGTCTCCCAAAGTGACTCGTTACCGCGGCCACTGAGGACCGGGTTGCCGCTTACACCCTCAGTCCATGAGAGCTGATCGTAAGCCGCCCTACAGGAGGGACTTGCTGGGTCAGGGCCCACTTCCTCGCGGGGAGGGCATCCTCATGGGGAGGGCTTCCTCGCGGGGAGGGCATCCTCGCAGGGAGGGCGTCCTCGCGGGGAGGGCATCCTCGCTGGGAGGGCATCGCCGTTAGGGGCGGTAATGAGAAAAACCAGCAATGAGACAGTTGAAGAGCAAGACCTATGTATTGCTAATAAAATGAAGTACAGTGCCTCCCCCTGCGAAGTCGCGAAAGGGGAGGAAAAGTAAATACAGTGTCCCTCCTCCCCCTCCGGCGTGATCGCTCCGGGGGAGGGGACAGGCCCGTAAGGCTAAATATAGAACTTGTGAAGTAAACGCAAGTTCCACGTGTGCTTCAGCTCCTGCTCTTGAAGGTTGGAGAGCTTGTAGGCCTCCGAGCCCAGGATCGCGGAGATCCTGTAGGGACCCTCCCACTTGGGGGAGAGCTTACCCTGGGCTTGGGGGTCCGTAACGCGCTTGAGGACAAGGTCCCCAAGGCGGAAGGATCTTTCACGCACGCGCTGGTTGTATGCGCGCGCCATCTCGCACTCGTAGATAGCGTGGCGCAGGAGCGCTCGGTCGCGCTCCTCCTCCACGAGGTTGATCTCCAGGCGCTGGTTGGCCTCGTTGGCCTGGTACACTGCGGTCGTAGCTCCGTCTAGGAGCTCGACCCGCAACGACCGAAAGCCAATCTCCGGGGGGAGGACTGCCTCCGCCCCGTAGACCAGGGAGAAGGGAGTACGCCCCGTCGCCCGGGACGGGGTCGTGCGCGTGGAGCAGAGGATGCTAGGGAGCTCCTCTGCCCACGCACCCCGCTTAGAAGCGGTTTGCTCGAGTCTCCGGCGCAATCCCTGTAGGATTACTCCGTTGACCCTCTCGACAGCCCCATTGCTCCGGGGATGGGCCACTGAGGCGAAGTGGATGACGAGCCCCAGGCCTTCGCAGAATTCCCGGAAATAAGCCGAGTCGAATTGGGTCCCGTTGTCCACGGTGATTTCCCAGGGGACACCAAAACGACAAACGACGTTTTTCCAGAAAAACCGCTGAACGGCCCGAGACGTGATGCTAGCCAAGGGCTCCGCCTCAACCCACTTTGTAAAGTTGTCGACCGCGACCACCGCATACTTGTATCCTCCGGGCGCTGGGGGGAAGGGCCCTAAGAGGTCCATCCCCCTGCGCACGAAGGTCCAAGTGATGGGGATAGTCTGCAGCGCTACAGGGGGGAGGTTCGAGCCCTTGGCCATCTTCTGGCATGCCTCGCATGCGGAGACAAGGTCTCGCGCGTCGTGCATGACCGTAGGCCAGTAGAAGCCCTGTCGGAGAGCCTTGGCCGCGATGGCACGCGGGGCTAGGTGAGAACCACAGCTCCCCGCGTGGATGTCTTCGAGAAGTTGAAGTCCCTCCGGCCGGGGGAGGCAGCGCAGGAGGGCGGAAGCCCCCCGCTTGTAGAGCCTCCCCTCCAGCAGGAGATATGCCCGGGCTTTGGCCCGGATGCGTTTAGCCTCGGTCTCACTAGGAGGGTCCCCCTCCCCCTTGATGAAGGAGATGAGGAGGTCCATCCACGACGGAGTCCGGATGACCTCGGCGACCTCCGGGACATGAGGCTCGTCGTCCGTGTCCGGGGAGGCTACCGAGGGCTTCGTGATAATTTTCAAGAAGGGCCCCTTTGCGAGCGATTCCCTGGCTCTTGCGGCCCGGGCCAAGGCGTCAGCCCGGTCATTGTCCCTTCGCGGGATATGCCGGGCCTCGAGGCCGTCGAAATGCCTCTCCATCTTTCGCACTTCCTGCAAATAAAGACTTAAGTTTGCGTCATGGCACAGGTAAGACTTGTCCATTTGGCAAACTACGAGCTGAGAATCTCCCTTGACTAGGAGGCGCTGGATCCCCAGGGAGCGTGCAAGGCGCATCCCGAGGAGCAAAGCCTCGTACTCGGCGACATTGTTGGTTGCGGGGAACTCGAGCCGTGCGGCGTACTCGAGTTCCTTCCCCTCAGGGCTCAGGAGGACTACCCCCGCGCCAGCCCCGGCGAGACACAGTGACCCATCGAACATGAGAGTCCAATGATCACTGCGTCGAGGCGGCACAGGGAGGTCTTCGTCCCCGGACCCAGAGGCCGGGTTCCACTCTGCGACGAAGTCGGCGAGGACCTGCAACTTGATGGCAGAGCGGCCGGTAAAGGACAGGGAGAAGAGGACGAGCTCGGCCCCCCACTTCCCAATCCGGCCGGTGGCTTCTTTTTTCCGCAGTACCTCCCCCAGGGGGAGGGACAACGGGACGGTGATGGGGTGTCCCAGGAAGTAAGGGCGAAGCTTCCGGGAGGCCATCAGGAGGGCGTAGCAGATCTTCTCCATCTCCGTGTACCGAGTTTTGGCCCCTTGCTCCTTCACCAAGACTGCGCTGACGGCGACGGGGGTCGGGGCAAGGTAGAGGAGCAAGGGCTCTTCCGGAGACGGGCTCACGAGCATTGGAGGGCTCGTGAGGTACTTCTTGAGGTTGTCGAATGCCTCCTTGGCCTGGGGGGTCCAGAGGAACCCCTCGAGCCCTCGGAGGATCTTGAAGAACTGGAGGCCTCGCTCCCCCGAACGGGAGACGAAGCGACTTAGCGCGGCTAGGCGGCCGGAGAGCCGCTGGATATCCTTGACGGAGCGCGGCGGGGGCATGTCTAGGAATGCCCGGATCTTCTCGGGGTTTGCCTCAATGCCCCGTTGGGAGACGAGGAAACCTAGGAGCTTCCCCCCGCGCACCCCGAAGGCGCAGTTCTCTGGGTTGAGTTTGAGCCCGAACACGCGGAGGTTGCAGAAGGTTTCAGCCAGGTCGTCGATGTGGGAGGCTGCGCGGGGACTCTTGACGACCGCGTCGTCTACGTAGACTTCGACATTGCGGCCGACTTGATCTTTGAAGACCAGCGTCATGAGGTGCTGGAAGGGTGCGCCTGCGTTCTTGAGCCCGAAGGGCATATGGATGTAGCAGAAGGTTCCGAGGGGAGTTATGAAACTCGTCTTTTCCTCGTCCCCTTCCGCCATCCGAACTTGATGGTAGCCTGAGTAGGCATCTAGGAAGCTCATGAGCTCGCACCCCGCGGTGGAGTCGACGAGCTGGTCAATCCGCGGGGGCGGGAAGTTGTCTTTGGGGTAGGCGCGGTTAAGGTCGGTGAAGTCCAGGCACATCCGCCACCTGCCGGTTGACTTCTTTACGAGGACGGGGTTTGCGAGCCACTCGGGGTGCAGGACCTCCCGAATGAACCCCGCCTCTCGGAGCCGGGTGATCTCCACCTTGATTGCCTCTGGGCGCTCGAGGGAGAGTTTCCTCAGCTTCTGTTTGACTGGGGGGTGACCGGGGGCCACCGCGAGCTTGTGCTCAATGACCTCCCGGGCGACGCCCCGCATGCTCCTCGGGGAGCTCCGCCTCGATCCGGACGGTTTTGTCTTCATCGCCCGGGGACAGCAGGACCTTCCGGAGGCCCCCTTCCGGACGCGGCTTGAGGAGGGGCCTCCCGGGCGGTGGCGCAGCGACGTCTAGTTCCGGGGGACAAGCCTCCCCCCCGGGCGTCTTTATGAGGTTGACGCTTCCGATTGTGGCCGCAGCGTGCTCATATAGAGCACGGGCCATGTCTTGGTCTCCCCGGACGTTGATCACGCCATGCGGCCTGGGGATCTTCATGCAGAGGTAGTTTTGATGGGTGGCAGCCCCCAGCCGGTTGATTGTGGTCCTCCCCATAATCGTGTTGTAGGAGGAGGGGAGGTCCGCTACGTCGAAGCGGACCAGCTCGGTCCGGTAGTTCTCCGAGGTGCCGAATGTCATAGGGAGGTCTACCTTGCCCACGGGGTGGATTGCCTTCCCCGGGACGAACCCTTGCAGGGGCCCTGCCGCGGGCTGCAGGAGCTTCTCATCCACCTGCATCTCTTTGAAAGCCTTCAGGAATAAGACGTCGGCGGAGCTCCCGCCGTCCACAAGGATGCGGGCCAGGAGGCAGTTGTAGATTGTCGCGGAGACGATGAGCGCGTCATCATGGGGGAAGCGAACCCCTCGCGCGTCTTCCGCCGTGAAGGTGAGGGGGACGTCCGACCACTTAGGTGGCCGGGATGCATGTATCACCCCCACAACCTTGACCTCGTGCGCGTACTCCTTACGCTGGTGATTAGAGTCCCTCCCAGAGGCGGACCCTCCCACGATGATGTTGATGTGGCCCTGAGAAGTTTGAAAGGGGATAGCTTCTGAAGGCTCCCCCTCCTGCGTCTGCATCTGCTGACCCCCCGCGGGAGCGGGAAGGGCCGGAACAGCTGGCCGAGGGAGCAAGGAGGTCGGAGTCCCCCCCTGCCCGCGCTGATTGAGGAACGCCGCGAAGTGCTACAATAACTGGCTGCAGTCTCGGGTAGCGTGGGTACTGGACCCGTGGAAGCTGCACCATGGTCCTTCCCACCTTCTCCCCGCGGGGCCTTCCCGGCCGCGCGAAGACTATCCTCCCCCATGGCCTTTCGGCTTGGGGAAGGGGCGGTTGCCCCTCGGGGGGTCGCGCGAGCCGCCTCCGCCCTCGAGGACAAAGGTGTCCCGAGGCCGTGGCTCGTTACGCCCCCCTGCCTGGGGCGCTTGAGGGGATCCCTGGCCCCCCGGTCTGCGGGGGCGGGAGCCCCCTGGGTCTTCTTCGAGATGTCGTCTTCCTCCGCCCGAGCGTACTTTTCAAGTACGTTGAAGAGCTCGTCGGCGGAAGAGCGGCAGCTCCGGGAGAGCCTTCAGTGGAGCTCCCCCGGGAGGATGCCGCTTTTGTAGGCTTCGATGATCGTAGAGTCGGGGACGTGGGCCACTTTGCTCTTCACCTGAGCAAAGCGCTTGAAGAAGCTTCTGATGGTTTCCCCAGTCCTCTGCCGGACAGTGTACAGCTGCGTGGAGTCCAGGGGGCGCACATAGTTCCCCTGGAAGTTCGCGCAGAACTCCTGCTTGAGCTGCGTGAACGACTTGATGGAGCCGGCTTTCAGATTGTAGAACCAGGAGCGGGCAATGCTGGTGAGGTAGAGGGGGAAGACGTTACATTGTACCGTCTCGTCCCCCCCGGCCGCGGAGATGGCTGTGGAGTATACCTGCACGAATTCGTAAGGGTCGGCCTCACCGTTATAGTGCTCGATGTGCGGGGGACGGCAGGTCCGCGGCCACCGGATGCTACGAAGTCTCCGGCACAGGGGTTGGTTAGCCCCCTGCACTTCCCGTGGAGAATCCCGGTCGCTGTCTTCTTTGACAGGGGACACGCCCTCGTTGTCGGACTCAGGGAACGGTCCGAGAGGTCCGCCGGAGTGGCGGTGGCGACGCTTTTCGTCCGGACCGGGGCAGAGTTCCCGGACGTCTGCGCTCTCCTCCGGAGAGGCTGGCTCTTCAGTGGGTCTCTTCCCCCGACCGGTGCGAGAGCGAGGCTCCCCACGCCCGCGGCCGGGGGGAAGTTCTTCCCCGCGCTTAGGTGAATGCATTCGCTCGGCCTCCCCCCGGGTGAAACGGACCTGTCCCGCCGAGGGAGGGAGCTTACGCACCGTAGCTACCGGCCCAGAGGCTTCCGGGGTCGGCTGGGGGGAGCCCCCTATGAAGACCACCGGGATAGGAAAGGGGGAAGCCCCTGTATTATCCGGAACCGGGGAGGGGGCGCCCACGGCGACGTTTGGAATCGAAGTGGAGGGAGCCCCCGTGGCAACGACCGGAACCGGAAAGGGGGAAGCCCCTGTAACATCCGGAACTGGCGAGGGGGGATCCCCCGCGGGGACGTCTGGGACCGGGGAGCTGATGCGAGGGGGAGTTCGCTGAGGCACGGGAGCTGCTCTGTCGACCGCCCCCGGTGCGGTAAACGCGACGCGAGGGGCGGGACTGGCTCCCGGCGTAGGCAAAACCCCCGGCATGAAATGGGCCCCTGGCCCCGGGAATGGGCCTGGAACGGGGCACCGCCTTGTGCCACGAAAGGCCCGGGCAAGAAGTAGCCCCCCAGCACCGGGACGGGCCCAGGTGCCAGGAAGGGTCCGGACGTATATCCCGCAGGGGGAGGGAACCCGCCGGCGGGATCATACGGGCGGGGTGGCCAGACCTCCGGAGGCCGGAGGGGCCACCGGGTAACCCATAAACGGGGCATAGTCCCCGGGTATGGGTGCGACGCAAATGTGAGGGCCGGAGGCTGCGCCAACATGCTGAGTAGCTCATACATAGTGCGCGGGCGCGGAGCTGGCCCTCCACTACAGCCTCAAGCAGCGCATCCCAGGGAGCTGGGGGAGCCGTCGGGGGGAGACTGGTCCCGGCCGAGGTCCCCGCGGTCACCGGGAGCGACCTGGAGGTAGAAGCACCTAAGTTAAGAGAAGAGGGGGGAGGCGGTACCTGGGCCAGGTCGCCTCCGGGTGGAAGCGCCGGGACAGCAGTGTCCCGGACGGGCGGCGCCGGGTCTCTGAGACCCGGGTCACCGGGAAGGGCGTGAGCCCTTGTTCTTGGGGGAGCCATGGCGTCTTGTCACGAGTCCCCACGGACGGCGCCAACTGTCGTGGTATTGCGAATATCCCGGCAGGTTTCGGGGACGATCCTAGCGAAGAAAACGCGATGCGGGTTGACCGTGTGACCGGTCCTCCCCCATCGGACAAACACAGCAAATGACACGAGGATTTATACAGGTTCGGGTCCCGGTGGGGGCTCTAGTCCTGTCGGTGCGCTCCCGACCGGAGTCGGCTGAGGAGGCTCTCTCCGGGGGAGAGGCTTCCGGAGCACACTTGTGAGTTTAGCTATTCCAATCAATATGAATCACCTGCTTACAACTGAGGGGTACAAGCGCTATTTATAGCCCCAAAAAGAAGCAAAAAGACCTATCTACCCCGGAAGCCACCGTCAGATCGAGGGGTAGCAACGTCCTTCTCCCGGTCAAACGCCTTGGATGCTTGACAGGTGGTCGCTGATTCCCGAGGCGCTCCTCGCGTGACCTGCACGTGATAAACAACTCGAGACTTTACCTTTAGAAGGGCGATGAGGCCCGGGACATGCGCCGGAGGCCAGGTCCCGGTAGCAAAAAGGCGGCGCCCGGGGAGGCACCTGAGGCCACGTCCCCGGGCAAATAACGGCGCTCGGGACCGGCGCCGGAGGCCAGGTCCCGGGGGCCAAAATGGTGGCGCCCGGGGAGGCCATGGAGGCGACGTCCCCGGGCAAATGGCGGCGCCCCGGACCGGCGCCGGAGGCCCGGTCCCGGGGGCCAAAATGGCGGCGCCCGGGGAGGCCCTGGAAGCCACGTCACCGGGCAAATGGCGGCACCCGGGACCGGCGCCGGACGCCAGGTCCCAGGGGCTGAAAGGCGGCGCCCGGGGGGGCCCTGGAGGCCTCGTCCCTGGGCGAATGTGACGCAACTTACCTGGACTTAGTCTCACGGAGATTTCCCCCAACAGCACCCCCAAGGGCAGATATCCTGTCTCCGGCGGCGAGGGAAGCCTCCCGTGGGGAGGACAGCAATAACAAGGTATGACCCTCCCCCCGGGCCTTTAGATAGGTCTTTTTTTGCTTAGGTGTTTTGCTCCTAGTAGCTTCTTAGAGGTAGCCCTGGAGACTTGTACAAACTTCTCTTCAATGAACAAAAGATTTTTGGTAAGTCTTGACTCAATATTGCTAAGTCTTGATACGCTTCGAGCAGGTGTCCTGGGAGTTAACTCCCCAAGAGCCCGAGGGTTCGCTCCCAGAAAGGGGGAAACACAAGTAGCCCTGGTTTTGTTAACCCTTGCCTCTGGAGGGCGTGGCGAGGGTGCCTACCAGGAGCCGATCCGGTTGCGGTGGCTTCCGAAGTGGCACCTTGACAACTTCAACAACCACTGCGCCGAGTTGTCTCCTCCAAGACCAAGATCCCCAGAGGGTTCCGCCACTTCAAATACTCCTACCAGCGAGCTACGCATATTGGCCCGAGGGCTTGCTTCGAGAGGCCCAACGGGCCATAACAAGCTTATACCGAGACCTCACCCGGGAGCTGTCGGAGGGCCTCTGGGATTATTAGGTGTAGGCGCCCCCCGGGGTGGCTATTCCCATTGTATTTTCCGGCAGGGGTTTAACTCCCGGGATTGTATCTTGTATTTGCCGGAGGCTATCATCCCCGGGAAGTCTTGACCCACCAGGGGGGTTGTCCCCCGGTTAAATGTTGTATCTATACTCACCGGGGGGGATGTCCTGTAACATCCTGAGTTTTGGGGTGAAAAGTTTCTTTCTTAAAAGTCATGCATGCATATGTCTCTTCTAGATCAACCAAATTAGCCTCAGCTTTATTCTGTTCTAGCCCTAAAATCTCCAAAATCTATCCCGTGACCTCAAGTCAAGATCTGACTTCCCAGATTTGATCTATCAGTTATCCTAAACCTAAAAGCCTTCAGAACCCAGATTAAATTCCATCACTAACTTCCAGATTTTTCAACTCCTTTCTGTTTTCGAAAACAGAATATCTTTTACCCTAAGAAATTCAGATTTAATCAAAATCTTAGCCAAGTTCAGACCAGATTATTCTTGGATTATGATCAAGGGTATGCCAATACCTTAATCCAAAAAGTTGGCAGCCAGATTTTACCATCTGAACCTTTTTCGCAAATCAGTCCAAGAGTATTGCAGATCAGTCCTTTTTCCAGATTTTCCAAAAACCTAAAAAGGCAAAATGTTGCAAATCATCTCCAAATTCAAATCTGATTCAGGGAACACCTCCCAAATGCTTTTCAACACAAATTCTTCTTTTATGAGTATCTCAAAATCAAACCCTAAATCCCAGAATTCGAAATCAATTGAAATTCAGATTTCAATTACCCTAAAATACCCTAATTTCAGTTCATATCAAAAATCAACCAAACATCTCAAATTTTATCTTCAATCTGTGCCAAATCATCTGTTGAATCAAGTTTGCCAAATCAGCAGAATCCAAATCAGATCAAACCTTCCAAATCTCCAGAATTACAGATCAGTCCAAATTAAGAATTGGAAATTGCAATCAAGCCCAAATTCGACCAGGCCAACTGCAGTGCACGACCAGAAGCCTCGCCGTGGTTTCTTTGCGCCGTGTTTGCTCGCCACAGGCCACGCCTCGCCGCGCCTGAGCTCGTACTCACTTGAGTTGCATGTGCACACGCGTCCACGCCCCAGCCATCGCCGTGGCAACGCCGTGGCAGCGCCATTGAACAATACCTGCTCCTGTGCGCGACCAGCAGCAGCCATTGTCAGTATCTTCTTGCCACGTTACTTGCTTCACCAGCTCTTGTCGCCACCGCCTTGCACCGCCCGACATTGATGAGACCTGATGTAGCATAGCTTTGCCTCACCAGTGCACAGTCGCTTCACCGCTCGCCGTTGCTGCTTCTGCGCCCGGCAACTCATGTCAACTGACACCAATTTATTGCTATTACAACCTTGCAAGCTTCGCCCTCTGGTCTATTTAAGCCACCAGTGCCTTGTATCATCTCCTCTTCACCAGGACTTAACCAAATTCCAAATTCCCTCGCTGCAGTCGTCTTCTCCGGTGAGTCCAGCAAGGAGGTTCATGGTGCCAGCTCATTCCACAGCATCTCCTGCAAAATTAACAGCACCAGTGAGTTCCCCTTATATCTCTCATCGTGCTGTATCACTTAATTGACTTTCCTTGCCTCCTATCGCCGGCGATCACCGGAAATCCCGATTACCCTGTTCCGGCAATGCAGGCCAAATTACTTCGAATTAGCTCTCGATCCTGTGGAAGAAAATAATCAGTGACTCATTTCCAGCAAGCCTATGCATCAATATCTCCAGATTGAGCTTCAATCGAAGTTTTCCCCAATTTTGAGCTTCTCCAGAAACCGGCGATCGTCGCCAGGCTTCTCCGGCCATCCTCCGGCCAAATTGATCATGCAGGTGACTTCCTTTTACCTCTCTTTCACTCTCAAAGCTTGGAATTGAGTTCATTCGGCCTAAATCGAAAACCCCCAAATGGCAGTGTTTCTTCTCCGGCGTCGATCACCAGAAAGCTTGTTCCAGCCGTTTCGGCTTCATCCACTTTGTCTTTCAGGTGTGCTTCAACCTCCTGAACATATTTGTCTTCTAGCTCGATCTCTGAAACTGCCCAGAATTCAAGTTATAGCCATGCCAAGATTTTTGTCCAGTGGCTTCACTGTGCCGTGTCGCCACCACACTTCTCCTTTGAATTTCATCATCTTCCAGCTATTTTCAGCTTTGGATCCTGTTGAATGATTTGTTGCTATTATCATTGCCTACCTCCCAGACAAAGTGGTGCATCATTTGGAGCTCTAGATCAAAAGTTATGCCAAGCCCTAGTTTCTGGCCATGTCAAGATCAATGCCAGACTATGTCAGTCAGTGGCATTAGCCCTTTTCACTCCCTTCCAGACGTGCATTTTGGGCATAACTTTGTCTCTTAGATTCCTGAGGTTGTGATCTACATTTTCTTCTTCTATCACAACTTGATTTGAGCCTTGAATTATATTTGCCGCTAAACCCTAATTTTTGACACTATCTCAGTGCATGCCAGCCAATGGCATTGGCCTTGTTTACCCACTTCTGTTTGTGCATTTTGAAAACCACTTTGTTCACTGAATTTGTAGAGTTATGATCTACATTTTCTTCTACTGTCATAACTTGAGATAAGCTCTCTAGCTTTCCTTGAAGTTATGTCAAAATCTTGATCCGAATGTCAATCTGCTGACATTCGCTGTTTTTGATCAAACCAGCCACAAACTGATGATCTTATTGTAACCTTGAGATCCTAAGAGCATCTAACACCCATCCTTAGCCAATTCTTTGAAACCCTAAACTCTCAACTCAGTTCAGCTTGCAATCTCAATTATCTCCAGTATCGTTCAGTCACTCTTGTAAAGCAAATCTGCATATAGATCCTAAATCATTTTAATATATATAAGTAATATTTGTGTGTATTGTTTGGTTTGTCGTCGAGCAGATTCAGAAGCTGAATTTGAGGACTTCGCTGTTGACCCGTCATCAACTGCTGTTTCTTACGACGCGGAAGGCAAGTCATATCCTTGGTCATCTTGAACCTATATTTTAAATGTTGCTATAATATAACCTTGAATATAGGCAATATTGCATGTGAAAGATTGAGAATGGTTGATTTATGAGTTGGCAGTACCAGACTGGTTATTTGTGAAATGTGAAATAAACAAGTTTTGAGCTATGAACTATTATGTATGTATATATTTATATTCATGAAATAAAACCCCTAGCCGTGACCAGAAAAATGGTGTGGAATGGCTGTAGCACTGGAGGTGCTAGACTGCAAAGGAATGCAGGCACTGAAGGTGCAGGGTTGTGGATGGTCTGGTCACTGGCATATAAGGACTAGAACCTTGTGTTGTGCGTCTAGTGGCATGAACAACGTGCTAACCGCAAGCCTGGAATGGGACAGGCCTGAACAAGTAATTATGTGGATCGTACATGAAACCCCTGCATGAGATGTGTAGTGATGCACGATTAGCACGGAGTACGGCTCCCATTCATATCACTGAAGGTGATCAAGCACGCTGACCTAGTAATGGGAATAAGCAAAGGGGTGGAGGTTAGGATACAGCCTACCACAACTGTGTCTCGCGGAGAGCCACAGGGTTGGGGGTGAATTGTAAGTGATACATAACAAAAGTTCTTGTTATCTCCTCCTTGCCACTCACACATAGTTGTGAGGAGGGGTCTAATCATTTTGATAGGATGGGCTTGAAAGTGGAATATCTTGCGGGTAAATTGGTACCTCTCTGCAGAGTTAAAAACGTATTCGAATACTCCGAGCTCCCGGGTTTTATAGGGGTCTGCTGCGGTGGATTAAATCCACGGGGTGTGACACAAGTACTATTTTCTAAATAAAATATGTTTAATCAAGATTACCCAAATGACATGTGTTGTCATGATAAGGAGTGCTGCCGTGGGCTGTCGTGTGTCGACGTGTCGAGGTAGTGCTATAATCTAGTGAACATGATTGATGATGTTATATTATGAAAAGTGCTGCCATGAGCTGAAATAAGATGAGATGAGAAAGAAAAAGATTATTTTACAAATATCCAAAATTCTTGACTAATCTAGGTTCATATCATCACTACTATATGTATCTACTCTTACCTATGACTTGCTGAGTACGTAAGTGCTCACCCTTGCAACATTCAACTCAATAGATGGAGTCTACCTTGATCAAGATGATGGCATGGAGTACTTCGTGGATCCAGAAGGAGGAGAATCAGTTCCGTCAGGGCCATGAAGTGTGTTGTTCTGCCGTCAACTTCTTTTGTGGGAGGGTCACCTATCTTCTGCTGTGTAGTTAAATATTTTGCTAAACCCTGAATGCCTTGTAGGCATTGTAATCCTCTTTATGTAATATTCAGGCCAGCAGGCCACACTGCTTAATATTTTGTTAGTACTCTGTTGCAATGTAATATACTCCTGTGTTTGACTCATCCTGGGAAGTCAAAGGTTTGTGAGAATGGGACTAGCTGCAGCGAGCTAGGTCCCTACTGGAGTAGTCGTTGTCCCAATTTCGGGGCGCGACAACAGTTCATGAGAACTGGGTTGCCGCTTACCCGCTCGGTCCACGAGGGGTTACCGTAGGCCACCCTACTAGAGCAGGGCTCCCGTCATAGGGACATTTAGGCTACTATAGCCTACGTCCTCACGGGGAGGGCATCCTTGCAAGGAGGGCATCGCCTTAGAGACGGTAATCTAGGTATCTATAAAAACTCGTGGGCAAAAAACCATTTGCATTAACGAAGATGAAATACAACACCTCCCCCCGCGGAGCTGTGGCGGGGGAGGGAATGGTGAATACAATATCCCCCCGCGAGATCGTGTTGGGGGAGGGAGTGGCGAGCTTTGCACCGTGCCTCGCTATACGAAATCGCGACGGGGGACGGGAAGCCCAGAGGCTAAGTCTAGAACTTGCGGAGCAAGCCTATGTTCCAAGTATGCTTTAGCTCCTGGTCGTCGTGGTTGGAGAGCTTGTAAGGCCCCGAGCCCAGGACTGCGGAGATCCTGTAAGGGCCTTCCCACTTGGGGCAGAGTTTAACCTGGGCAGTCACGCGCTTGAGGACAAGGTCCCCAAGGTGGAAAGCTCTTGTGCGGATGCTCTGATTGTATGTGCGCGCCATTTTGCGCTCGTAGATGGTGTGGCGAAGTAGCGCTGAGTCGCGTTTAAAATCCTCGATGAGGTCGATTTCCAGTCGCTGGTTGTCTTCGTTGGTTTGGTATGCTGCTGCCATGGCTCCGTCTAGGAGCTCGACTCGCAGCGACTAAAAACCAACTCCGAGGGGAGAACTACTTCAGTCCCGTATACGAGCGAAAAGGCCGTGCATCCCGTTGCCCGGCTCGGGGTTGTGCGCATGGAACGGAGGATGCTCGGGAGCTCCGCTACCCATGCGCCCCGCCTAGAGGCGGCCTACTCAAGTCGCCTGTGTAACCCTTGTAGGATCACGATGTTGACCCTTTTGACAGCTCCGTTGCTCTGGGGGTGAGCTACAGAGGCGAAGTGGAGGGTAACTCCCAAGCCCTCATAGAATTCCTGGAAGTGCGCGCAATCGAATTGGGTTCCGTTGTCGACAGTGATTTCCTGGGGACCCCAAAATGACACACGACATTTTTCTAGAAAAACCGCTGCACTGGTCGGGAGGTGATGCTGGCCAAGGACTCAGCTTCCACCCACTTGGAAAGGTAGTCCAATGCGACCACCGCATACTTTCCAAGTGGGTGGAAAGGTAGTCCAATGCGACCACCGCATACTTGTAGCCCTCGGGCGCTAGGGGGAAAGGACCTAAGACATCCATTCCCCAGCGCGCGAAGGGCCAAGTGATGGGGATGGTTTGCAGTGCTGTGGATGGCAAGTTGAAGCCCATTTCCATTTTCTGGCAGGCCTCGCACGCAGAGACGAGGTCTCGCGTGTCACGGACCACGGTGGGCCAATAGAAGCCTTGTCGAATGACTTTTGCCATGACAACGTGCGGAGCCAGGTGAGACCCACAACATCCCGAGTGGATGTCCTCAAGGAGTTGAAGTCCTTCTACTCGAGCGAGGCAACGGAGTAGCGCTGAAACCCCCGCTTGTAGAGTTTCTCCTCTAGCAGGAGTTACGCCCGTGCCTTGGCGTGGAGTCGTTTCGCCTCAGTCTCATTGGGAAGGTCCCCTTCCCCCCTTATGAAGGAGACGAGGGGATCCACCCAGGATGTTGCCCGGGTGATTTCGGAGACCTCTGGGGTGCGGGACTCGTGGTTCGCGTCCGAAGAGATCACTGAGGGCTTCGCGTTGATTTCCAGGAAAGCACCCTCGGGGAGAGGTTCCTGGGCACTGGCAGCCCGGGCCAAGGGGTCGGCCCAGTCATTATCACTCTGGGGGATATGCCGGGCTTCCAGACCCTCGAAGTGCTTCTCCATCTTGCGCACCTCCCTCAAATATAGGCTCAGGTTTGCTTCATGGCACGAGTAAGACTTGTCCATTTGGCAGACCACGAGCTGTGAGTCCCCTTTGACAAGGAGGCGGTGGATCCCAGGGAGTGCACGAGGCATAGCCCCAGGACCAGGGCCTCGCATTTGGCGACGTTGTTTGTAGTGGGAAACTCAAGCCTCACTGCATACTCCAGTGCCCTTCCCTCGGCCGACCATTTTGGTGGCCGGGACATATGTAGCACCCCCACAACCTTTACCTCCTGCGCGTACTCCTTGCACTGGCGTTTGGAGTCCCACCGGGAAGCGGATCCCCCCCGCAATGATGTTTATGTGCCTTTGGGAGGTTTGGAAGGGGAGTTCTTCAGCTGAGCCCCTTTCTTGTGCTGGTCTTTGTTGCTCCCCAGTAGGAGCAGGGAGAGCTGGCAAAGCCGACACGGGGGGCAAGGACGCAGAGCTCCCTTCCCCTACCCATGCTGGTCGAGAAACACGGCAAAGTGCTGTAAGAGCTGGTGGCACTCTCGGGTAGCGTGGGTATTTGACTTCTGGAAGGCGCAATACAAGTTGGCCGTGCCCTCCTTGCCTTCCCTGTGGGGACCTTCACGATCGTGGGACAGTTGTCCCCCCCCCCATGGCCTTTCGACTTAGGGAAAGGCGGTTGCCCTTGTTGCCGTCGCGCGAACCGCCTCCATCCTCGAGGACAGAAGTGTCCCGAGGCCATGGCTCGCCGTGATCACTCCTCCTAGGGCGCTTGTTGAGGGGGTCCCTGGCCTCCCGACCACTGGGGGCAGGAGCCCCCTAGTTCTTCTTCCAATGGTCATCTTCCTCCGCACGGGCATACTTCTCGAGCACAATGAAGAGCTCGTCGGCGGAGGTGGGGCAGCTCCGGGAGAGCCTCCGATGGAGCTCCCCGTGGAGGATCCCGCTCTTGCATGCCTCGATGACTGTAGAGTCAAGGACATGAGCCACTTTGCTCTTGACCTGAGCGAAACGCTTGAAGAAGCTGTGGATGGACTCCCCCGTCCTCTGTCGGATGGTGTAAAGCTACGACGAGTCCAGGGGATGAACGTAGTTCCCCTGGAAGTTCACACAAAACTCACACTTGAGTTGTGCGAAGGATTTGATGGAACCGGCCCTTAGGTTGTAGAACTATGAGCGGGCGATCCCGGTGAGGTACAGGGGGAAGAAGTTGCATTGCACCGCCTCGTCCCCCCAGCTGCCGATATAGCGGTGGAGTACACCTACACAAATTCATAAGGGTCGGCCTCACCATTGTAATGCTCAATATGCGGCGGGCGGTAAGGCCGCAACCAGCGGATGCACCAGAGTTGGTGGCACAGCGGCTGATTAGCTCCCTCAACCTCCTTGGGAGATTCTCTGTCGCTGTCCCCTTTGAACGAAGACACGCGCTCGTTACCGGAGTCGGGGAGGGGTCCCAGCGGTCCGCCGACGTGACGGAAGTGCCTCTTCTCCTCGGGGTTAGTCGAGCTAACCTCCTGGATGTCTGGGTGTCCCCCAGAGGTGGCAGTCGCTTCCTCGGTGGCCTCTTCCCCCGGTCGGGACGGGAGCGTGGCTCACCACAACCGCGGGCCGGGGGGAGTTCCAATTGATAGCAAGAGGGGGCCTCTCCAGACTTCGAGGTGCACATTCTCTCAACGACCTCCCAGGTGAAGCAGGTCTGGTCTGCCAGGGGAGCCCTCAGCCCTGTGGGAGGAGAGAGCTCATGCGCAATGGTCGCCGGCTCGGGGGAGGCCACCGGTGCATAGGATGGGCCCGATGCAGGGTGAGCACCCGAAATGGCAACGGGGGTAGTTGTGGGGGCGGCGTAAGCCCCCGGAGCTGCCACCCGAGTGGGTGCCAGGGTAGTCCCGGTTGTTAACCCAGGGAGGCCTCCAAACACGTGGGCGATCACGGATGCGGGAAGGCTTCTGGCGCAGGGGGGACCCTCGGCGCGCGGAAAGCCTCTGCCTCCGGCCCTTGCGCAGCCACCCGGGGCTCAGTGCCGGGTAACGGGGGTTTCGGACTGGACGCGGGATAGCCTCTTGCGATGGGGAGGGTCCCGGGCACAGGCCAAGCTCCGAATGTTTGGAACATCCACGGCACCGGGAAGGGCCCGGACGCGGGGAAGCTCCCTGGGACCTGAAACATTCCCGGCATGGGGAAAGCTCCAGATGTTCCCGGCGTGGGGGAGGTGGTCCCTGGGCAAAAGGTGGTGCCCGGGATGGGGACACCAGGGCCCTTGTCCTCGGGTAAAAGGCGGCGACTGGGGTGGGGTTACCAGGGCCCTTGTCCCCAGGCCAAAGGCCGCTTCCGGGAGGGGATCACCGGGGCCTTGTCCCCGGGCAAAAGGCAGCGCCCGGGATGGGGACACCGGGCCCTTGTCTCCAGACAAAAGGTGGCGCCCGGGACGGGGTGACCGGGGCCCTTGCCCCGAGAAAAAGACGGCGCCCGGGACAGGGTCACCGGGGCCCTTGTCCCCGGGCAAAAGACGGCGCCCGGGACGAGATAACTTGGGCCCTTGTCCCCGAGCCCTTGTCTTTCGGCCAAAGGCAACGCCTGGGACGAGGTCACTGGGGCCCTTGTCCCCGGGCGAAAGGCGGTGCCCGGGACGGGGTCACCGGGGCCCTTGTCCCCGGGCAAAGGCGGCTCCCGGGATGGGGTCGCAGGGGGCTTTTGCCACAAGGTAGATGGCAGCGTTCGGGACATGGTCACTGGGACCGATCGGGCAGAGATTTCCCCCAACGAACTATTTATAATTGGTTGGTGAATGAACTTTTATAAGGAATTTGAAAAGTGCAACTTTGGTGTGATAGGTAGATATGCATACATACGCTTGTATGTGCACCTATACACATGTACATTAAGTAAAATATCATTGAACTAGTTAGAAATTAATTTAGGTTTTGCGTGAGACTTCTTGAGGAGTACTCTTAAAGGTAGTTTTAGCGTCAAGAAAAAAATGGAACTTTAGGGTTTGGCTTTTTTGGTAAAACAAAACTTTTAGACCCCATTTTTGGGCTGCTACACATATCTAGTTCTAAGATTGGAAAACTATTTCTAACTGAGTATTGAGACTCTGTTAAGACAAACGTTACTTGATGCTGAGTCCCAAGAGGGTTCGGGAACTCGAAGCTTCTCCTCTTGGAGACAAGAGTGAAGAAAGTTCCATGGGATAAGATTCATCGGGAGTCGCTGATGACCTCCTCCTCAAAGCAAACAGGGAAGTTCCCTCTTCCTCCTCCACATCGCTCGCCTCTCCCTGTATGACCTTGAGATAAGTTCTAGTCATATTTGGAAAATTTTGAGGAATAGGAGCCTTTACTATAACAACCTGTGTTGTTGCGACCAGAGGGCCAACTGGGGTCCTGACCATAGTAGAGACTAGCTGGCTCGCCCTTGCGGTGTAGGATGACAGAGATTATTACTCAAGTCTCTTGCCAATGCCTTTCCGTGATGGCACGAGACCACGGAGACAGATCTGAGTTGTTTGGTTCTAGCTTTTCGTGATCGCAGGAGACCACAAAAAGAGAGCCAAGATAGTTGTTTATACCCTTCCATGGTCGCGGGAGACCACAGAGAGAATCATGGGATAGTCCAAGATATTCTGGACAGAACTCAACCCATTTTTTCAAGTAGACATGAAGGCCTATCACGGATGATTATCTTGTGATTGAGGTCACGGACTTCTGTGGTCACAATGCTTATTGTCGCAGAGTCTGTGATCTCCTATATTACACTACCCGTGGTCTCTCTTGTGACGGAGATATTTGTCTGCCGTTATCCTGGTCGCAGAGTTATGATAATCCTTGATATGTGTTCGTAGTGCATACACGAACATGGAAACAAAAGAGTTATTAGAATTGGAGGTATCTCCAATCAAGAAGGTCTGGTCGACACTTTCTGACCATGGTCTAAGAGTTGTACGGTTGCGTCATAACCGCACTTTGGCCAATTTTCTCAGGATAATACTATCTTCATTGACAAGATAAGGATAATTATGTAGTTGCCCATGGCCGAGCAGTTATCCATAAATCATCAATGAGATAAGGATGAATGTGCAGTTATCCATAACAGCACATCCTAACCAGCGAATAGCAACTGCCTGCAACTGTTGTGCAGTTATCGCCAAAGCGTCCTTTCAGTCAAGTAACTGGCCTCCTTTTCAATAAGTATAAAAAGGGGGATAGGGCTTGAAGAAAGGGAGGAGATCAAGGAGATTAAACTCAGCAATATACACTTTGTAATTCCATTATTCCAGTAGTTAGAATATAACAAGAGTAGGGCTATTACTAAAACTGGGAGGGATCAAACCTTTATAAACATTGCGCGTTCCTGTGTCCATATTTACGATGATTATCTTTTGTGATTGTTAGATGCTATCTCCCTGTTAAACAAACTAAATTCGTGTAAGTTCGGCTTGGGGTATTGTCTCAATCGTCGACAGTTGGCGCCGACCATGGGGATCGACAGGACAGTTCACCAAAGTTAGCTGTATCTATGGATCTTGTGCCTTGCGCATATGACTCTCAGGACGACTTCGATCTTGTTGACTACATCGATGTCATGGATGAAGACATCGTTCCCATGGAAGGGATTGATGCCACTCTCGAGACTTGTGCCGAGGAGAATTCCTCTTTTTGTTCTGGTCACATCCACAGACCAAGAACCTGAGAAAGCAGTCCAGTCACTATCTGTGAGCTTTGCCACATTCAAAGGCGAGTACGTAACACAATCCATTGCCTTGACTAATGAGGACAGTGAGGATCCTGATGGTTCCATATCAAATGGATGATCCCGGTGATCACCGATCGTTGTGTCTGGAAGAATCTGCCCCAGATAATTCGAATTCCCTCTTTGACTTCGAATGTAACTCAGATAAAGAACATATGCTCTCCCCGTTTGTGGCTTTGGCTCTGTGGGAAGTCACTAGACTTTCTGAGGAGACCGTTGAGCAACATCTTGCCAGGCAAGAAGGAGATCGCAAACAGTTGGAAGATGAAGTTCATGTGCATCGAGAGGATGAGGTTTGCAAGACCATAGAGGAAACTCTGTGCCTTGTGTAACTTCGCCATAACACCGTGAACTTCGGCCGTAGAGCAATGGGTATTTGATACCTATATGATTGACTCTAGTGCAAGTGGGAGATTGATAGAGATAAGCCCTAGAGGCAATCATGGAGATGATTGTATCACGATATGTTTATGAATTATTATGAAAAAAATATATTGCATTCCTTGAATAAAGTTTCACTTTTATTGATCAAACAAGTATGTGACTTGTTTGTGAAACTCTTTATTATGATATATGTATTGTCAGCATTATCAGCGATACTTATTCTAAACATCCCTAACTTTCGGCATTACATGGAATAATAATGCAAGATAAGTCAGCACGATCATTGATTGATAGTCAAGTTTCACGGACCATAGATATGAGATATCAAGTCAATATCGTAGACACATGTTGGAGAACATGTTGGTTGGATTGACCCATCTTGAGACACTGTTGAGTTTTTATGTGTCATCAGTTGGTTTCTAACAGTTATTTGGTGTTGGGGGAATCCCCAGGGGCCCCACGAAGTCCTGAGGAATCCCGGTGAGACCCGGAAAGCCACCGGGCCCCCGGTGAGATCCGGAGGGTCACCGGGCGCCTGGTGAGATCCGGAGGGTCACCGGAATCCCAGTGAGACCCGGAGAGCCACCGGGCGTCCGGTGAGAACCGCAGGGTCACCGGAATCCCGGTGAGACCCGGAGAGCCATCGGGCCCCCGGTGAGATCAGGAGGGCCACCGGACCCCTGGTGAGTCCTGAAGAGTCTCCGGATCACCGGAATCACGGTGAGACCCGGAGAGCCACCGGGCCCCCGGTGAGATCCGGAGGGTGTCACCGGGCGCCTGGTGACACCCAGAGGATCACCGGACCCCTGGTGAGTCCTGAAGAGTCTCCGGATTCCCGAAGGGCGGCTGCTGACCGTGAAGCCTCTGGGAAGCCAGTGAGGCCACATGTCGAGCATCGAGGCCGTCCCCCTGGTCAAAGGACGCCCCCGCCCTTCCATTCGACGGTTGCAGCGAGGGCTCTTTGGTCTTTTGTATTTCTTAGGGGCTATATATACCCCTGTTGTACCTCTTTTCAAGGATATTAACGCAATATCATGCTCTTTTGGAGACCTCTCCCTGAGAGCACACCTCCCCAGCGGACTCGCGTCCGGAGAGAGCCAACAGGACTAGGGCCCCCACTGGGACCCAAACCTGTATAAACCCCTGTGTCAGTTTGTAACGCCCTGAGTTAGGGGTGAAAAATTTCCTTTTTCTTCAATAGCATGCATGCATGTATCAGTAGTAATAGCCAGATCAGTATCTATCCTAAGCTCTAAAATCTCCAAAATCTATCCTGTGACCTCAAATCAAGATCAGATTGTTCAGATGTGATCTATTAGTTATCCTGAATCTAAAAGTCTTCAGAACCCAGATCCAATTCTATCTCTAACTCCCAGAATTATCAACTCCTTCTGTTTTCGAAAACAGAAATACCTTATATTACCCAAATACCCTAAGTTTCAGAAATACAGATTTAATCAAAATCTTGACCAAGTTCAGACCAGATTATTCCTGGAATATGATCATGGGTATGTCAATACCTTAATATAAAAAGTTGACAGCCATATTTCACCATCTAGACTCTTTTCACAAATCAGTCCAAAAGTTATCGCAAATTAGTCCTTATCTGATATCTGAAAACCTAAAAAGACTAAAATCTCCAGATTAACTCTAAATTCAGAATTTCTTCAGCAGATCTTTCCTAATTGCTATTTGCCACAAGTTTCTCTTCTGTGCAGATATCAAAATCGAACCCTAAATGCCAGAATTCAAAATCGACAAAACTCAAATCCTAATTTACCCTAAATTACCCTATTTTCAGTTTGTATCAAAAGCTATCCAAATGTGCCAAATTTTATTTTCAATCCTTGCCAAATCATCTGTGGAATAAAGATTGCCAAAATAGCAGAATCAAATTCAGAGCAAACCTTCCAAATCATTAGATTTACAGATCAGTCCAAAACTCAAAGAATTGAAATTGCAAATGAATCCATTTTCGACCAGGTCAACAGCAGCATTCGACCAAGGACCGCCGTGCTTGTGCGCCGTGGTTGCTTGCCGCCGGTGAGGCTTCGCCCGCGCTCGTGCTTGTGCATGCTTGCTCTTCCTATTGCGCACGCGTCAGTGTCTCAGCCATCGCCATGGCAACACCGTGGCAGCGTCGACGACAGCACCACCCTCGTGCGCGACCAGCAGCAGAAACACCAGGCTTTTGTCAGTTGCTTTTGCGCCGTGCCAGTTGTTGTCGCCACCGTGTGCTCTAGCGTTGCAAAGTCCCGATGAGGCGACACTGTGATCAGCTGCAAGCTTGTCGCCGTCGCATCACCGTTCTTCGCTGTGTCTTCGCCGCTGTTGCTCCAGCACGCAACCAATCGCATCACCAACTGCCAAATCAATTCACTGCTCCCTCCTTGCAAGCTTCGCCTGGTCTATTTAAACACCACTGTGCTCAGCAACTCCCTCACATCTCACTGGAAATCAGCCAAGTCCCAGAAATTCCTGTTCCAGTCATCTTCTCCGGCGAGCCGTCGAGGAGGCTCACGGTGCCAGCGCTCTACACTTAATTTCCTGCCAAATTAACAACATCAGTGAGTTCCCCTACTCATCCTCTCTGTGTGATATCATTTAATTGTTCTCCGGTGGACTCTAACGCCGGCGATCACCGGAAATGGCTGAAAATCGAAGATTGCCCTGTTCCGGCAATGCAGGCCAAACCAATTCGAATTAGCCCTCGAACCTGTGAAGTAAATTGATCAGTGAGCCAAATCAAGCAAGCCTGTGAAGTTGGATTTCGAAATTTAGCAAGAATCGAACCTTTTCCCTAAACCGAGCTTCACCAGAAAACCGGCGATCGTCGCCAGACTTCTCCAGTGATCCTCCGGTCAATTTGATGTTACCAGAAGCTTCTCTATACCTCCTAGATGCTCTCCAAGGAAGGAATTTAGTTCTCTCGGCCTGTAGCAGAAACCCCCAACTGGCAGTGTCTCTTCTCCGGCGCCGATGATCGGAAAAGTGTTTCCGGCCATTTCAGCCCTCGAAACTTTGTCATTTAGATGTGCCTTAGCCTCCTGAGTATTTTTGTCTTCTAGCTTAACACCTAGATCGGCCTAGATTGGAAGTTATAGCCATGCCAAGTTTGTGTCCAGAACTGCTCCAGTGCAGCCAGTTCATCTCGGTTCATCATCAAATTTCTTGCTTTCCAGCCATTTTCAGTCCTAGATCCTGTTAACTTAATTGTTCCTGTTACTCAAGCCTACCTCCCAGACAAAGTGGTGCATCATTTGGAGCTCCAGATCAAAAGTTATGCTAAGCCCTAGTTTTTGGCATTGTCAGCTCTATGCCAGAGCTTGTCAGCCAGTGGCATTGACCTTGTTTACCCACTTCTGGTTGTGTAATTTGAAAACCACTTTGTCCACTAAATTTGTAGAGTTGTGATCTACATTTTATTCTACTACCACAAGTTGAGATAACCCCTCTATCATTCATCGACCCTATGTCGATGCTTTGAACCGAATGTCGACCTAAAGATGTTCGCTGTTTTTGAGCGAACCAGTCGCAACCTTGATATCATTTTGATATTTTGAGACATTTGGAACCTTGTAAACCTTTGACAGCTAATCTTAATATTGGTTTCCTTAACTTAACCCTAATCAGCCTCTAAACCAAATCATTTCAGAATCATCAAGACTTCATCTTTGCATCATTGCATATAGTATAATAATGTATGGAAAAGATTATGATTATTGGTTGTTTGTTTGATTGGAGAGCAGATCAAGAGCCCGAGTTCGAGGACTTCATTGCGGATCCGACGTCAACTGCTGTATCTTACGACGCGGAAGGCAAGTCATATCCTTGGTCATCTTGAACCTATATTTTAAATGTTGCTATAATATAACCTTGAATATAGGCAATATTGCATGTGAATGATCGAGAATAGTTGATTTATCAATTGGCAGTACTAGACTGGTTATCTGTGAAATATGAAATAAACAAGTTTTGAGCCATGAATTATTATATGTATTTATATACTTATATTCATGAAATAAAACCCCTAGCCGTGACCAGAAAAATGGTATGGATGGCTGTAGCACTGGAGGTGCTAGACTGCAAAGGAATGCAGGCACTGAAGGTGCAGGGTTGTGGATGGTCTGGTCATTGGCATATAAGGACTAGAACCTTGTGTTGTGCGTCTAGTGGCATGAACAACGTGCTAACCGCAAGCCTGGTATGGGACAGGCCTGAACAAGTAATTATGTGGATCGCACATGAAACCCCTGCATGAGATGTGTAGTGATGCACGATAAACACGGAGCGCGGCTCCCACACATATCACTGAAGGTGATCAAGCACGCTGACCCAGTAATGGGAATAAGCAAAGGGGTGGAGGTTTGGATACAACCTGCCACAACTGTGCCTCGCTGAGAGCCACAGGGTCGGGGGTGAATTGTGAGTAAAACATAACAAAAGTTCTTGTTATTTCCACCTTGCCGCTCACAGTATGAAGTGAGTCAGGGGTCCAATCATTTTGTTATGATAGGAAAGGTTTGAAAGTGGAATATCTTGCGGGTAAATTGGTACCTCTCTGCAGAGTTAAAAATGTATTCGAATACTCCGAGCTCCCGGGTTTATAGGAGTCTGCTGCGGTGGATTAAATCCACGGGGTGTGACACAAGTACTATTTTCTAAATAAAATATGTTAAATCAAGATTACCCAAATGACATGTGTTGTCATGATAAGGAGTGCTGCCGTGGGCTGTCGTGTGTCGACGTGTCGCGGTAGTGCTATAATCTAGTGAACATGAATGATGATGTTACTTTATGAAAAGTGCTGCCATAAGATGAGATGAGAAAGGAAAAGATTATTTTACAAATATCCATAATTCTTGACTAGTCTAGGTTCATATCATCAGTACTATATGTATTTACTCTTACCTATGACTTGCTGAGTACGTAAGTGCTCACCCTTGCAACATTCAACTCAATAGATGGAACCTCCTTTGATCAAGACGATGGCACGGAGTATTACGTGGATCCAGAAGGAGGAGAATCAGTTCCGCCAGAACCCTGAAGTGTGTTGTTCTGCCGTCAACTTCTTTTGTGGGAGGGTCACCTATCTTCTGCTGCGTAGTTAAATATTTTGCTAAACCCTGAATGCCTTGTAGGCATTGTAATCCCCTTTATGTAATATTAAGGCCAGCCGGCCACACTGCTTAATATTTTGTGAGTACTCTGTTGCAATGTAATATACTCCTGTGTTTGACTCATCCTGGGAGGTCAAAGGTTTGTGAGAATGGGACTAGCTGCAGCGAGCTAGGTCTCTACAGGAGTAGTCGTTGTCCCAGTCTCGGGGCGCGACAAGAAAAGTTGGTATCAGAGCAACATGAGAACTTGACTGTAGGATGACACCTTTAGGAATTGGCCATGGCAGGAAAACGTAATTTATTCAGAAAACTAATTGTTGAAAACTTTATTTTGGTAAAAATAATGAGCTTTGTAGCTCTTGAAAAACCTTTATGTCAAAATTTTATTTGGATTTTCTAAAATTCGGTAAGATTGTGAGAGTGCGTTCTATTGTTTCAGAGTGTCTTAGAGGTTGGTGTAGACAGAGCTAGTGGATGCTCTTAATAGCTTTGTGATTCGCTGTTGCCTTTGCAATGGTTAATTTGTGTATTATGGCTAATAGCCTAAGTAATTTTATGCATTAAAGTAGTTGCATTAATTTCTGCATTGCTGTCTTAGTTGGCCTTAGTGAGTTAGATCCGTCTAAACCTTTTTCAGAGCCACCATGGTTGACACCAGAAGGAGATCTCGAAGTGGAAGAGAAGATATAGGTCAGACTCCGCAGGAAGAAGAAACTATGACAAGAGACCCTTTGTTTCAGCAAGGATCTCAGAGTTCTAATCCACCTCAGAATGAACAACCCAGTCTTCAGGAAATTTTGTTGTCAATGGAGAAAAGTCGACAGGAAGCTCAGATAGCTCATACCCAGTTGTTAGCCCAGATAGTTCAGAAACTGCCTACTGGAACAACAGAAGGAACTACTTCTGCTGTAGGAGCAAGATTAACAGATTTCCAAAAGACCCGTCCACCAACATTCTCTAGTGCGACCGATCCCATGGTTGCCGATGATTGGTTACGGGATATTGAGAGGAAACTAGACACGGTCCGATGCAGCGAACGAGAGAAAGTTTTGTTTGGATCTCATCAGTTATCAGGAGCTGCCGCTGCATGGTGGATGAACTACCAGGAAGCCCACCCTGATAAAGATAATATCTCTTGGAGGGAATTTAAGGATCAATTTCGGAAATTTCATATACCTACTGGTGATATGGCAGCTAAGCGTCGGGAATTTCGGAATTTAACTCAAGGAAGTAAGTCAGTTACTGAGTATCTACACCAATTTACTCATTTGGCTTGATACGCACCTGGAGATGTGGATACTGAAGAGAAGAAGATAGAGCGCTTCACAGAAGGACTTCAACACTATTTACAGTATCAAATTGCTTCTCATGAACTTACGGAATTTCAAACCCTAGTGAACAAAGCTTTAAAGGTGGAAGAAAAGAAGAATATGGGGGAAGAAAGCCGAAAGAGGAGAATGTTCCAGCAAACACGACCACAGCCAAACCCAATCAGAGGAAGAGTTCCTATCACTCCCAATTTCCGACCATCTTATCAGAATCCCAGACCAGCAACGACATTGTGCCCCAACTGCCGAGGAAATCATTCTCAGAAAGATTGCCCTCATCCTCGTGTTGAGTGTTATCATTGTGGACAGCGTGGGCACCGTAAAGAATTCTGTCCTTGGATACAACTTCCGATGTCCATTGCCAGATCTCAAGCAGGAACACAGCCAGTAGTAACCAGAGCATCACCATCGCAGAATTTTAGAGGAAATTCAGCAGGAAGAGGAGGAAACATGGCTAATCGAGGAAGAGGAAGAGGTAGAGCACCAACTGCAACCCAAGGAGGAAGATTAAACTATACTTCAATTCAAGAAGCAGGCAGCGCCACCGACATTCTTCTAGGTAGATTTCTGATTCAATCTGCATCTGCCTTAATATTGTTTGATCCTGGTGCTACAAATTCTTTCATGTCAAAAGCATTTGCATCTGAAGTTGAAATGCATATAGACCAAGTACCACTAGAGTACTCTATGGTTATACAAACTCCAGGGGCTAGATTATCTGTTTACTCGATCTGCCCAAATGTAACTTTCATTATAGAAGGAGTAGAATTTGAGGCAAATCTACTAGTTCTAGAACTGCAAGGACTAGACATTATTTTGGGAATGGATTGGTTGTCCCAACATAAAGGTCTAGTAGACTGTGAAGAGAAAACCCTTAGTCTTGTCAGTAGCCAAGGGGAGAGAGTTCTATTCCATGCAGAAAGATCAGCAGTCAAGAGACCGCTAAGATCTGTTCAATCATTGCAAAAGTTATGCCTGGAACAAGTGCCTGTAGTACAACAATATTCTGATGTATTTCCAGAAGAACTTCCAGGAATGCCACCTGATAGAGACATAGAGTTCTCTATTGAGCTTAAACCAGGAGCAGCGCCTATAGCAAAACGACCATACCGGATGTCAATTTCTGAATTAGAAGAGCTCAAGAGCCAATTGGAAGACTTGGAAGATAAAGGATTCATTAAACCCAGTACTTCGCCATGGGGAGCCCCGGTATTATTCGTAAGGAAGAAGGATGGAACCCTACGAATGTGTGTGGATTATCGGGCTCTAAATGAAGTTACCATAAAGAACAAGTATCCATTGCCAAGAATTGATGACTTGTTCGATCAACTTCGAGGAGCTAAAGTATTCTCCAAGATAGACTTGAAGTCTGGATATCATCAGCTGAAGATTAAGAAGGAAGATATATCGAAGACTGCTTTCACTACCAGATACGGACTGTATGAGTTTACAGTAGTACCTTTTGGTTTAACCAATGCCCCAGCAGCCTTCATGAATGTCATGAATAGCACATTTATTGATTTCCTTGACAAGTTTGTCATAGTGTTCATAGATGACATTCTAATATATTCCAGGGATACAGAAGAGCATGAGCAACATCTACATCTAGTCTTAGAAAGACTACGAGAAAGGCAATTCTATGCCAAGTTTGATAAATGCGAGTTTTGGATGTCAAAGATTGCATTTCTTGGACATGTGTTGACAGCAGAAGGAATTTCAGTGGATCCAGCTAAAATTTCAGCTATCAAGGAATGGAAGCGACCCACCTCGGTTCCAGAAATTAGAAGTTTCTTGGGATTGGCGGGTTACTATAGGAGATTCATCGAAGGATTCTCCCAAATTGCTAAGTCTCTTACTAACCTGCTAAAGAAGGATGTTGCATTTGAATGGACCACTAAGTGTGAAGAAGGTTTTCAGAAGTTGAAACAAAAATTGACAACAACACCAGTTCTTACCTTGCCAGATAGCAAAGAAGATTTTGTAGTTTACTGTGATGCTTCGAAGCAAGGGATAGGCTGTGTGCTAATGCAACATGGTCGGGTAGTAGCCTATGCTTCACGCCAGTTGAGGCCACATGAGGAAAACTATCCTACCCATGATTTGGAATTAGCAGCAGTAGTTCATGCCTTGAAGATATGGCGACACTACCTTATTGGAAATAAATGTGAGATTTTTACCGATCATAAGAGCCTCAAGTATATCTTCACTCAGACGGAGCTCAACATGCATCAACGACGATGGCTGGAATTGATCAAAGATTATGATCTTAGTATTCAGTATCATCCAGGGAAAGCTAATGTAGTGGCTGATGCCCTAAGCAGAAAAGTTTACAACCTACAAGGAATGGTTATGTTGAAGAACCCTTACCTTCAACAAGAGTTGCAGAATCATCAACTGGAATTAGTACCACAGGGAACGGTAGCCACTTTAACAATAAAATCTCAACTTGAAGAACAGATAGGAAATGCCCAGAAGAAAGATGAAGAAATTTGTAAGATCAAGAGTCGAATCAAGTTAGGAAAAGCTGAGGGCTTTACTGAAGATAACCAAGGGATTGTATGGTATCGAGGAAGAATCTGTGTACCTCAAAACGCAGATTTTAAGGAAATAATTCTCCATGAAGCACATAAAACTCCATACTCAATACGCCCTGGTAACACAAAGATGTATCAAGATTTGAAAACCAGATTCTGTTGGGATAATATGAAGAGAGAGATTGCAGAATATATTGCAAACTGTGATACATGTCGACGAGTTAAAGCAGAACACCAGAAAATAGCAGGAAAGCTACAACGTCTACCAATACCATTATGGAAATGGGAAGAAATTGGTATGGATTTCATTACAGGATTACCTAAAACTCACGGAGGATATGATTCCATATGGGTTATTGTGGACAGACTTACTAAAGTAGCTCATTTCATACCAGTCAAAAAGATTTATGATGGCAGTAAATTAGCAGAGTTATACATGCAAAGAATAGTGGCATTGCATGGTATTCCAAAGAAGATAGTCTCGGATCGTGGAACACAGTTTACCTCCAAATTTTGGAATAGACTGCATGAAACCCTAGGAACCCAGTTGGAGTTCAGTACTGCATATCATCCACAGACGGGAGGACAGACAGAAAGAGTTAATCAAATCCTAGAGGATCTTCTAAGAGCTTGTATACTAGATTATGGAACATCATGGGACAAATGTTTACCATTTGCAGAATTTACATATAATAACAGTTATCAAGCTAGTATACAGATGGTACCATTTGAAGCTTTATATGGACGTAAATGCAGAACTCCATTGCATTGGAATGAGCCAGGAGAACGAAAGGTCATAGGACCAGAGATAGTAGAAGAAGCAGAAGCTCATGTCAGACTCATCAGAGAAAGGTTGAAAACAGCACAATCACGACAAAAGAGTTATGCAGATAAACGACGGAGAGAATTATCATTTGAACCAGGAGATTTTGTGTATCTCAAGGTCACACCATTCAAAGGATTACAAAGATTCCAAGTGAAAGGAAAGTTATCCCCAAGCTACATTGGACCATTTAAGATAATCAAGAGAAAGGGAGAAGTATCATATAAATTGGAATTACCTGAGGGATTAGCAGGAGTGCATGATGTGTTTCATGTCTCTCAGCTCCGGAAATGTTTGAAGGAACCTACTGACCAGATAGATGTACAAGATGTGCCTTTACAGAAGAATCTCACTTATCTTGAGCACCCAATCAGAATCCTAGCCACTGATGAACGTCAGCTCCGAAGGAAGAAAATCAGATTGTGTAAAGTTCAATGGGAGAACCATTCAGAGCAAGAGGCTACTTGGGAGAAGGAAGAAGATCTTAAGCAAACCTATCCTTATCTTTTCCTGTCTTAGGTAAATCTCGGGGCGAGATTTCTTTAAGGAGGGTAGATCTGTAACGCCCTGAGTTAGGGGTGAAAAATTTCCTTTTTCTTCAATAGCATGCATGCATGTATCAGTAGTAATAGCCAGATCAGTATCTATCCTAAGCTCTAAAATCTCCAAAATCTATCCTGTGACCTCAAATCAAGATCAGATTGTTCAGATGTGATCTATTAGTTATCCTGAATCTAAAAGTCTTCAGAACCCATATCCAATTCTATCTCTAACTCCCAGAATTATCAACTCCTTCTGTTTTCGAAAACAGAAATACCTTATGTTACCCAAATACCCTAAGTTTCAGAAATACAGATTTAATCAAAATCTTGACCAAGTTCAGACCAGATTATTCCTGGAATATGATCATGGGTATGTCAATACCTTAATATAAAAAGTTGACAGCCATATTTCACCATCTAGACTCTTTTCACAAATCAGTCCAAAAGTTATCGCAAATTAGTCCTTATCTGATATCTGAAAACCTAAAAAGACTAAAATCTCCAGATTAACTCTAAATTCAGAATTTCTTCAGCAGATCTTTCCTAATTGCTATTTGCCACAAGTTTCTCTTCTGTGCAGATATCAAAATCGAACCCTAAATGCCAGAATTCAAAATCGACAAAACTCAAATCCTAATTTACCCTAAATTACCCTATTTTCAGTTTGTATCAAAAGCTATCCAAATGTGCCAAATTTTATTTTCAATCCTTGCCAAATCATCTGTGGAATAAAGATTGCCAAAATAGCAGAATCAAATTCAGAGCAAACCTTCCAAATCATTAGATTTACAGATCAGTCCAAAACTCAAAGAATTGAAATTGCAAATGAATCCATTTTCGACCAGGTCAACAGCAGCATTCGACCAGGGACCGCCGTGCTTGTGCGCCGTGGTTGCTTGCCGCCGGTGAGGCTTCGCCCGCGCTCGTGCTTGTGCATGCTTGCTCTTCCTATTGCGCACGCGTCAGTGTCTCAGCCATCGCCGTGGCAACACCGTGGCAGCGTCGACGACAGCACCGCCCTCGTGCGCGACCAGCAGCAGAAACACCAGGCTTTTGTCAGTTGCTTTTTCGCCGTGCCAGTTGTTGTCGCCACTGTGTGCTCTAGCGTTGCAAAGTCCCGATGAGGCGACACTGTGATCAGCTGCAAGCTTGTCGCCGTCGCATCACCGTTCTTCGCTGTGTCTTCGCCGCTGTTGCTCCAGCACGCAACCAATCGCATCACCAACTGCCAAATCAATTCACTGCTCCCTCCTTGCAAGCTTCGCCTGGTCTATTTAAACACCACTGTGCTCAGCAACTCCCTCACACCTCACTGGAAATCAGCCAAGTCCCAGAAATTCCTGTTCCAGTCATCTTCTCCGGCGAGCCGTCGAGGAGGCTCACGGTGCCAGCGCTCTACACTTAATTTCCTGCCAAATTAACAACATCAGTGAGTTCCCCTACTCATCCTCTCTGTGTGATATCATTTAATTGTTCTCCGGTGGACTCTAACGCCGGCGATCACCGGAAATGGCTGAAAATCGAAGATTGCCCTGTTCCGGCAATGCAGGCCAAACCAATTCGAATTAGCCCTCGAACCTGTGAAGTAAATTGATCAGTGAGCCAAATCAAGCAAGCCTGTGAAGTTGGATTTCGAAATTTAGCAAGAATCGAACCTTTTCCCTAAACCGAGCTTCACCAGAAAACCGGCGATCGTCGCCAGACTTCTCCAGTGATCCTCCGGTCAATTTGATGTTACCAGAAGCTTCTCTATACCTCCTAGATGCTCTCCAAGCAAGGAATTTAGTTCTCTCGGCCTGTAGCAGAAACCCCCAACTGGCAGTGTCTCTTCTCCGGCGCCGATGATCGAAAAAGTGTTTCTGGCCATTTCAGCCCTCGAAACTTTGTCATTTAGATGTGCCTTAGCCTCCTGAGTATTTTTGTCTTCTAGCTCAACACCTAGATCGGCCTAGATTGGAAGTTATAGCCATGCCAAGTTTGTGTCCAGAACTGCTCCAGTGCAGCCAGTTCATCTCTGTTCATCATCAAATTTCTTGCTTTCCAGCCATTTTCAGTCCTAGATCCTGTTAACTTAATTGTTCCTGTTACTCAAGCCTACCTCCCAGACAAAGTGGTGCATCATTTGGAGCTCCAGATCAAAAGTTATACTAAGCCCTAGTTTTTGGCATTGTCAGCTCTATGCCAGAGCTTGTCAGCCAGTGGCATTGACCTTGTTTACCCACTTCTGGTTGTGTAATTTGAAAACCACTTTGTCCACTAAATTTGTAGAGTTGTGATCTACATTTTATTCTACTACCACAAGTTGAGATAACCCCTCTATCATTCATCGACCCTATGTCGATGCTTTGAACCGAATGTCGACCTAAAGACGTTCGCTGTTTTTGAGCGAACCAGTCGCAACCTTGATATCATTTTGATATTTTGAGACATTTGGAACCTTGTAAACCTTTGACAGCTAATCTTAATATTGGTTTCCTTAACTTAACCCTAATCAGCCTCTAAACCAAATCATTTCAGAATCATCAAGACTTCATCTTTGCATCATTGCATATAGTATAATAATGTATGGAAAAGATTATGATTATTGGTTGTTTGTTTGATTGGAGAGCAGATCAAGAGCCCGAGTTCGAGGACTTCATTGCGGATCCGACGTCAACTGCTGTATCTTACGACGCGGAAGGCAAGTCATATCCTTGGTCATCTTGAACCTATATTTTAAATGTTGCTATAATATAACCTTGAATATAGGCAATATTGCATGTGAATGATCGAGAATAGTTGATTTATCAATTGGCAGTACTAGACTGGTTATCTGTGAAATGTGAAATAAACAAGTTTTGAGCCATGAATTATTATATGTATTTATATACTTATATTCATGAAATAAAACCCCTAGCCGTGACCAGAAAAATGGTATGGATGGCTGTAGCACTGGAGGTGCTAGACTGCAAAGGAATGCAGGCACTGAAGGTGCAGGGTTGTGGATGGTCTGGTCATTGGCATATAAGGACTAGAACCTTGTGTTGTGCGTCTAGTGGCATGAACAACGTGCTAACCGCAAGCCTGGTATGGGACAGGCCTGAACATGTAATTTTGTGGATCGCACATGAAACCCCTGCATGAGATGTGTAGTGATGCACGATAAACACGGAGCGCAGCTCCCACACATATCACTGAAGGTGATCAAGCACGCTGACCCAGTAATGGGAATAAGCAAAGGGGTGGAGGTTTGGATACAACCTGCCACAACTGTGCCTCGCTGGGAGCCACAGGGTCGGGGGTGAATTGTGAGTAAAACATAACAAAAGTTCTTGTTATTTCCACCTTGCCGCTCACAGTATGAAGTGAGTCAGGGTCCAATCATTTTGTTATGATACGAAAGGTTTGAAAGTGGAATATCTTGCGGGTAAATTGGTACCTCTCTGCAGAGTTAAAAATGTATTCGAATACTCCGAGCTCCCGGGTTTATAGGAGTCTGCTGCGGTGGATTAAATCTACGGGGTGTGACACAAGTACTATTTTCTAAATAAAATATGTTAAATCAAGATTACCCAAATGACATGTGTTGTCATGATAAGGAGTGCTGCCGTGGGCTGTCGTGTGTCGACGTGTCGCGGTAGTGCTATAATCTAGTGAACATGAATGATGATGTTACTTTATGAAAAGTGCTGCCATAAGATGAGATAAGAAAGGAAAAGATTATTTTACAAATATCCATAATTCTTGACTAGTCTAGGTTCATATCATCACTACTATATGTATTTACTCTTACCTATGACTTGCTAAGTACGTAAGTGCTCACCCTTGCAACATTCAACTCAATAGATGGAACCTACTTTGATCAAGACGATGGCACGGAGTATTACGTGGATCCAGAAGGAGGAGAATCAGTTCCGCCAGAACCCTGAAGTGTGTTGTTCTGCCGTCAACTTCTTTTGTGGGAGGGTCACCTATCTTCTGCTGCGTAGTAAAATATTTTGCTAAACCCTGAATGCCTTGCAGGCATTGTAATCCTCTTTATGTAATATTAAGGCCAGCAGGCCACACTGCTTAATATTTTGTGAGTACTCTGTTGCAATGTAATATACTCCTGTGTTTGACTCATCCTTGGAGGTCAAAGGTTTGTGAGAATGGGACTAGCTGCAGCGAGCTAGGTCTCTACAGGAGTAGTCGTTGTCCCAGTCTCGGGGCGCGACACAGTTTCTGTGTTGCCCGGCGGGAGAAGACCAGTAACTCGGTCTGCTCACGCCGTTGTACTCGTGCCGCGCACGTCCTAACCTGCCGACGTATCCGTAATACTACGACAGTTGGCGCCGTCCGTGGGGACCTCGCCACGAATCGCCATGGCTCCCGCAACAACCAGAGCTCAAGCCCTCTCATCTCCCGAGGGCGCTGGTCCTAGCAACCCGGCTCCGCGGCCCTGCCGCCCGGGGGCGTACGGGGGGAGGACTCGCTTCCTCCACCCACGGTCTCCGGTCGAAGGGTCCCCGTTTTTGACCCGGGGACCGCAACCGAGCTTGCGGGGCCTAATGCGCCACAACTTTCCGTTCCAGTCTCCGGAGATTCTATGCTGGGGGCTTTGATCCAGGGTTAGCATCGCACCCAGCACACCCTGGAGGAGCTGCTGCGCGTCCTAGCGTGACCCTCGGCTCCCGTCTACCCACCTCCATATCCGTTTATGGGGGCACCGCCCCAATTCTTCATGGAGCACCCCGCCTTTACCGGGCCGGGGATGTTTCCCGTTCCCGGAGGCGCGCCCGGGCCATATCCTGTCCCGGGGATGCTTCCCCCGCCAGGGGGTCAACTCATCTCCGAGCCCTCCCCTGCCTCGGGGAGTCTCCCGGCCCCGGGTCCGGAACCCCCGCGAGCGGGTACCGGCGCGCCGGGGACAACCTCCGCGCCCCAGCCTGAGAGCCTTCGAGGGCCGACGCTCGGAGCCGGTGCGGCGCCCGCTCCTGCGGACATCCCGGGGACTCGAACCGCGACTACCCCCGCCGCCACACCGAGCGCAGACCCGGCGCATGGCCCGGTTCGCGCACCGGCGGTGTCAACTGGGACGGTGGCAAATGCGCATCAACTCCCTCCCCCTCCGGGGCCACCCCTGCGGGCGCCCCCAGCGGATCAGACCCGCTTCACAAGGGAGGAGGTCGAGCGAATGCATACCGCCAAGTCCGGGAAAACCACCTCCCGCCACCGGTCAGGACTCCCTCGAACCCGCGGGCGCACGGAGACGCGCTCCCAACTCGCTCGGGGGAAGGGACCGTTCAAGGAAGCTGCTACCCTCCGCGCGGAATACCTCGATGCCCAAGAGGTCAGCTCAACCAATCCGGAGGAAAAGAGGTGATACCGTCACACCGGCGGACCGCTGCCACCCCTTCCAGATTCCGACAATGAGCATGCATCCCCGGCGAGAGAAGACGGTGACCATGGATTCCCCAAGGAAGTTGAGGGGACCAACCAACCACTGTGCAGTCGCCTCCGCTGCATCCACTGGCTGCGGCCTTACCGCCCACCGCACATCGAGCATTACAACGGTGAGGCCGATCCTTACGAGTTTGTGCAGGTGTACTCAACGGCCATCTCGGCCGCCGGGGGGGACGAGACAGTGCAGTGCAATGTCTTCCCCCTCTACCTCACGGGCATCGCACGCTCATGGTTTTACAACCTGAAAGCTGGGTCCATCAAGTCCTTCGTGCAGTTGGAGCGCGAATTTTGCGCGAACTTCCAGGGCAACTATGTGCGGCCCTTAGACTCGTCCCAGCTCTACACCGTCCGGCAAAGGACGGGGGAGACTATCCGCAGCTTCTTTAAGAGCTTCGCTCAGGTGAAGAGCAAAGTGGCGCATGTCCCTAACTCCACGGTCATCGAAGCGTGCAAGAGCGGGATACTCCCCAGGGAGCTCCACCGGAGGCTCTCTCGGAGCTGTCCCACATCCGCCGATGAACTCTTCACCGTACTTGAGAAGTACGCTCGCGCGGAGGAGGACGATCTTTGGAAGAAGAACCAGGGGGCTCCTGCCCCCGCCGATCGGGAGGCCAGAGATCCCCCCAGCGAACATCCCGGCAGAAACGATCGCCGTGAGCCACGGCCTCGGGACGCTTTTGTCCTCGAGGGTGGAGGCGGCTCGCGCGATAGCGGCAAAGGCAGTCATGCCGCTCCTAAGTCAAAAGGCTACGGGGGAGGACAATCCTCCCATGGGCGCGAGAGCCGCCCCAAGGAGAGCAAGGAGGGCACAACCAACGTGTGGTGCACCTTCCACAAGTCGAGTACCCACACTACTCGAGAATGCCATCAGCTTCTACAACACTTCGCGGCTTTTCTCGACCAGCGCGGCCAGGGGGGAGGGGCCCAGTCTCCTTGCCTCCCTCGACGGCTTTGCCAGCGCTTCTTGCTCCTGTGGGTGAGCAGCAAAGACAGACGCAAGAAGGGAGCTCAGCCCAGGAGCTCCCCTTTCAAACCTCCCAAAGACGTATAAACGTCCTTACGGGGGTGTTGGGGGAAATCTCCGCGGGACTAAGTCAAGGTAAGTTGCGTCCCACCAGCCCAGGGACCTGGCCTCCGGAGCCGTCCCAGGCGCCGCCATTTGGCTCCCGGGACCGGGCCTCCGATGCCATCCCGGGTGCCGCCATTTGGCTCCCGGGACCGGGCCTCCGGTGCTGTCCTGGGTGCCGCCATTTGGCCCCCGGGACCGGGCCTCCGGTGCCGTCCCGGGTGCCGCCATTTGGCTCCCAGGACCGGGCGCCGCCATTTGGCTCCCGGGACCGGGCCTCCGGTGCCGTTCCGGGCGCCGCCATTTGGCTCCCGGGACCGGGCCTCCGGTGCCGTCCCGGGCGCCGCCTTTTGGCCCCTGGGACCTGGCCTCCGGTGCCGTCACCGGTGCCGCCATTTGGCTCCCGGCACCGGGCCTCCGGTGCCGTCCCGGGCGCCGCCATTTGGCTCTTGGGACCGGGCCTCCGGTGCCGTCCCGGGCCTCATCACCCTGCTAAAGGTAAAGTCTCGAGTCAATTTGTCACGTGCAGGTCACGCGAGGAGCGCCTCGGGATTCAGCGACCACCTGTCAAGCATCCAAGACGTTTGACCGGGAGAAGGACGTTCCTACCCTTCAATCCGACGGTGGCTTCCGGGGTAGTTTAGGCTTTTTGCTTCTTTTTTGGGGCTATAAATAGCCCTTGTACCCCTCTGTTGTAAAGGATCGATTCACTTTTATTGGAATAGCTACACTCACAGGCGTGCTCCGGAAGCCTCTCCCCCGGAGAGAGTCTCCCCAGCCGACTCCGGTCGGGAGCGCGTCCACAGGACTAGGGCCCCCACCAGGACTCGAACCTGTATAAATCCATGTGTCTTTTCTTGTGCTTGTCCGGCGGGGGAGGACCGGTCATCCGGTCAACCCGCGCCGCGTAATCTTCACTAGGATCGTTCTTAAAACCTGCTGGGGTATTAGCAATACCACGACAGTTGGCGCCGTCCGTGGGGACTAGTGACAAGGCGCCATGGCTCCCCCAAGAACAAGGGCTGGCACCCTTCCCGGTGACGCCGGTCTCGGAGACGCGGCGCCGCCCGTCCGGGACACTGCTGTCCCGGCACTTCCGCCTGGAGGCGGTCAGGCCCAGGTACCGCCTCCCTCCTTCCCTCTTAACTTAGGTGCTTCCACCTCCAGGTCGTTCCCGGTGACCGCGGGGACCTCGGCTGGGACTAGCCTCCCCCCGATGGCTCACCCGGCTCCCCGGGATGCCCTGCTTGAGGCTATAGTGGAGGGCCAGCTCCGCGCCCAGCGCTCAATGGATGAGCTGCTCAGCGTGTTGGCGCGGCCTCTGGCCCCCACATTTGCGTCACACCCATATCTGGGGGCTATGCCCCCGTTTTTGGGTTATTCGGCGGCCCCTCCGGCCTCCGGGAGTTTGTCCGTCCCGTATGATCCTGCCGGGGGGTTCCCTCCCCCTGCGGGATATACGTCCGGACCCTTCCCGGCACCCCTGCCAGTCCCGGTGCCGGGAGGCTACTTCATGCCAGGGCCCTTCGCGGCACCAGGGGGGTACCCCGTCCCAGGCCTATTTCCGGGGCCGGGAGCCCACTTTATGCCGGGGGTCTTCGCAGGGGGCTCCCCCCAGCCGGCCCCGGAAGCCTCTGGGCCGGTAGCTACAGTGCATAAGCTCCCTCCCTCGGCGGGACAGGTCCGTTTCGCCCTAGGGGAGGTCGAGCGAATGCATTCACCAGAGCGCGGGGAAGAACTCCCCTGCCACGGGCGTGGGGAGCCTCGCCCTCTCACCGGTCGGGGGAAGAGACCCGCTGAAGAGCCAACCTCTCCGGAGAATAGCCCGGACGTCCGGGAACTCAGCCCCGGTTCAGAAGAGAAGCGTCGCCACCGCCACTCTGGCGGACCTCTCAGACCGCTTCCAGACTCAGACAACGAAGGTCCCGTGAAAGGAGACAGCGGCCGAGACTCTCCCCGGGAAGTCCAGGGGGCTAACCAGCCCCTATGCCGAAGACTTCGTAGCATCCGGTGGCCGCGGCCCTACCGCCCTCCTCACATCGAGCATTATAATGGTGAGGCAGACCCTTACGAGTTTGTGCAGGTCTACTCCACTGCCATCTCCGCGGCCGGGGGGGACGAGACGGTACAGTGCAACGTCTTCCCCCTCTACCTCTCTGGCATTTCCCGCTCCTGGTTCTACAACCTGAAGGCGGGCTCCATCAAGTCTTTCTCGCAGCTCAAGCGGGAGTTCTGTGCCAACTTCCAAGGGAACTATGTGCGTCCCCTAGACTCCTCGCAGCTGTACACTGTCCGTCAGAGGACCGGGGAAACCATCAGAAGCTTCTTCAAGCGCTTCGCCCAAGTGAAAAGCAAAGTGGCCCACGTCCCGGACTCTACAGTCATCGAAGCCTGCAAAAGCGGCATTCTCCCGGGGGAGCTCCACCGAAGACTATCCCGGAACTGCCCCTCTTCCGCCGACGAGCTCTTCAACGTACTAGAAAAGTACGCTCGGGCGGAGGAAGACGCCATCTGGAAGAAGACCCAGGGGGCTCCCGCCCCCGTCGACCGGGGGGCCAGGGATCCCCCCAAACGCCCCAGACAGGGGGGCGTTGCGAGCCACGGCATAGGGACACCTTTGTCCTCGAGGGCGGAGGCGGCTCGCGCGACCCCGGGAGGACCAGCCGCCCCTTTCCCTGGCCGAAAGGTCATGGGGGAGGACAGTCTTCGCGCGGCCGGGAAGGCCCCGCCGGGAGGAGCCGGGAAGGATCGTGGTGCAACTTCCACAGGTCCAGTACCCACGCTACCCGAGATTGCCACCAGCTGCTGCAACACTTCGTGGCGTTCCTCGACCAGCGCGGGCAGGGGGGGACCCAGGCCCCCTTGCCCCCTCGGCCAGCTGTTCCGGCCCTTCCCGCTCCAGCTGGGGGGAGCAGACACAGGAGGGGGAGCCTTCAGAAGCTCTCCCCTTCCAAACTTCTCAGCGCCGCATCAACGTCATCATGGGAGGGTCCGCCTCCGAGCGGGAGTCTAAGCGCCAGCGTAAGGAGTACGCGCGCGAGGTCAAGGTTCTGGGGGTGCTACACGTGTCCCCGCCACCTAAGTGGTCGGACGTCCCCCTCACCTTCACGGCGGAAGACGCGCGAGGGGTTCGCTTCCCCCACGACGACGCGCTTGTCGACGATTCAGACTCGGAGTCCTCAGCCGAACTTATGCAGAATTTGTAATAGTGAGACCTTTCAAGATGACCCTTCGGGAAGGTATGCTGAACAATGGTGAACAGGAGCACAGAGAATTTAGACAGGTTCGGACCCTCGATGGTGGGAGTAAAAGCCCTACGTCCTGTTGAGATTTCACTAAGTATGGTAAAAGGTTTACAAGTGGAGGAAAAAGCCCTCACAGGTGAGGATTTTTCCTGTAAAAGTGTACAAAGATAAGCTAAAGAAGACTTAAAAAATGCTTTATGAGGTGTGCCGTAGACTTGGCTAATTTTTATCCCCCCTTGATTGATGCTTCATGCTATCCTTTTATACTGCTTGAAAGGGTGCCATGTGAAGGAAACTGCATCAATCGGTTGCACGGACGGTTGGATACGGTTTTTGAAACTGCTCTTAACCTCCACGTAGGTTAAACACGTGTTATTCATGGATAACTGTACGTGTTAACCTCCTGACGGTTGATTTTCCACGTGTAGGAATCTTCGGGATACTTAGAATATCCTGTCGTATGGGCAACCGAATAGATAGATCCCAGGTATCCTGATCGGCAGATGTTCTGACCGCGGGATTCGGCTGACCGCGTAATATCCCGAATGTGTAGTTCGTGTATAGCCCACGAACTTCTGACCGCGCAAGGCTTACGGTCTGACCGCGTAAAGCTGCGACTTGATCGCGTAAAGCTTGCGACCTCGTGGTGATGCCTCTCAGAATAGCTTGAGTTCGCATCTCCAGACACATGTCTGGTTCGAACCTGTCTTGAACCAGAAGTTTATTAGAAGTGACCCGGGTGTCAATCCTCGTCAGCTAGCCCCCAAATTCGAAGAAAACGGAGAGACGTGTTTATTTCGAATTTAAAAACCGTGCATTGGATTTTTAACCCGGCCCTTTAACTTCTCCACTTAGTGGCGCACTAAGTGAAAACGGTTGGTTTTTCAAGACGGGTTCTGACATTACGTGACGGGCAATGATGGCGCCGTAGAGATTTTTATCTCGAGGTAAAATTGTAAATGTCTTAACGAAACCCGAGGTGTCTGGGAGGTGAACCGTCGACCTGGCGGCTATAAATACCAGACCCCTGGACATGTAAAGATTTACAATTCCTCTCTCACGCCTAAGTCTTTTTCTTGTTACCTGGCCTCCTTCCTTTTCACTTACTCTTCCCAATGGCAGATCACGAAATCATCAAGATTGAGAGCGATGAAGGGGAAATTGTCGAACAAGGGTCTCAAACGAATAAAGTCATGTCTCCCTTAAGGAAGAAACCTAAGGTTGACGAAGGATCTTCCAGTGGAACAAAGGTGAAGAATGTAGCGAGTTTCTTTCTTCCTTCAGTTCCTTTGACCCTCCCCGTTCATGCCTCTCGGCAAGTTAGGCCTTTATCCTTAGAGAAAGATCCCTTCACATCCAATTCCCCCATCCTTTTGGGTGATCAACATCCTGGTAGGCAAGCGGTGACTATCCCTCGACCAGATGATTGCCATATTGGGTTGGCGAAGCAATCTTCTTCTGGGAAGGTTGCTCTTCCACCATATGATGATCTTCCTCCCAAGATGGGTGTATCAACGGGTTATGCACCGGGACAGGTAACAATTCTTCTCCCTTTTTGCTGATAATTTTAGTTAATATGACTAACTTTTGCAAAATGCAGGAGGTAGGAGGCCCCAGCGATCAGCCTTCTGCTGCTCCATCTCTTCCTTCCGGACAGACTCTTCTGGAAGAGAAGAATGCCCTGGAGAAGAAGACCGAGGAGATGGCCTCGAAGATTCTGCGTTTAGCAGAATGTCTTGATCGATCCCGAGAGGAGGCGCACCATTTCCGTCGAGAGAGGGACTTCGCTCAGCAACAGTGAGAACTCTCTGACTTGATTAGGGACAATAGTGCGTCTGTTGTTAGGGACGATATAGATAGACTTAGAGTAGTCGCTAGTTCCTTGGGGGTTGTCAGTGTAGATCCTACTGACAACAATATGTCCCTTGGGGAAGTTTGTAAACTTCTTTCGGAACAAGTCGATGCTTTTATCGACCGTATCCCTTTTGTATGTAAAGAATGTAATAAATAAAGTTTCTTTTATTCATATGAACATTCTTCATACCTTCTGTGCGAAATTAAGGCTAAAAGCTTAGTCCGCGACCATTCATACACAGGAAATTTCAGTTCTGCGATTAGAATCGCGCTTTAAAAGATCACCATGACCTGCTCTGATGCCGCGATCAGACTTAAGGCCGCGGTTAGAACTGAATTGCGACCAGAGTTGAACATCCGGTTAGACTATTACTTCGATTAGAGACGAAGTTTTAGCCTAGAACACGATTTCGATAAAACCATAACCCAATTAGAAATACTTCAGTACGTTAAAAATTGGGTTACGTGATTTTTTCGAACAAAATGTTCAAGGTATAAAAAGGAAAAACGCCCTCTGAAAAATACTGGAAATTTTTCAATCCTTTTACACTTTCAGTTCCCAAAACAAAGAAGTCTTTTTGTTTCAGATCCGATGCCTGAGTACTTTATCGGGTCCATCAGAGACAGTATCCATTATGGGAAATGAATAAAGCATTTAATGGAACGTTTGAAACGAGCCGTTTACTCATTAATGCGTCGCCTTGGGTCTATAAAAAGCAGTACGTAGCTTCTTGAGGAAGCCACTCAGCCGCGAAAAAACCTTTAGAATTCCCGCCGCTCAAAACCCTTACTTTCTTCAGCCTTCATCTTCCCCAAATCGCCAGCTTCCCCTTTGATTCTACACCATAGATGGCGTCCTGGAGCAGATCCATTCATCATTCTGAGGAGAGCCTGATGGCGCTTGAGAAGGAGGAGATCCTTTCTCCGCGGCTGCTCATTAACTGGCGACCTGCGGAGAAGGACCAAGAAACCCCAACTGTCCAAGAAGGCGAGTTGGTGGTTTTTGAGGAGTACTTTCGTTGCGGGTTCCGATTCCCTGAGAGTCGGTTCCTTAAGGATATCTTTGAACATTACGGGTGGGAACTGATCAACCTCCACCCCAACGCGATGCTGATTCTTGCAGTATTTCAGCATCTCTGTGAAGCCTTCGTCGGAGTACATCCCAGCGTGGATCTTTTCTGACGATTTTACTTTTCGGCGTGGTCGAAGAGCACCAATGCCGCCGGATGCATCTACTTCCGGCTGAGGGATAAAAAGGAGTATCCCTCCCCACCCCTGCGAGACTCAGTGCACGGGTGGCACCAGAAATTGTTTTACTGCACCCCGCCGACCGAGAGCGGGCTGTGGTTTGAGAACTCGCGGTCGGAGAAAACGAGCGAGTTGGATACTCTCCCGGCGATGAACGCGGAGTTCATGAAGCATGCCGAGGTGATCCTTCACTTAGTCGAACAAGGGCTGACGGCACATGACGTCATCCGAGACTTTGTGAAGAATTGGGTGAGCCCCCTACGTGAAAGGGCTCATCCGGCTTGGGAGATCAAGTCCATGGCGGACACTACCCTGGACTATAACGAAGGTATTCATTTCTGACATCGAAATCCTTTTATGTCATTTTTGAAATGTATCAATTTAACTCGTATCTGGGAACAGTCCTGCCCTCAGCTGAGATTGAGAGGCGGACTAACTACCTCCTCAGGGCGTACAACGCTGAGGTAGAGGGCCCCAAGGGATCTCCTCGCCCCCAAAGCTTGATTCATGCTGGCGACGACCTTAAACAGGAGCGCCGAAAGGTAAACTTTCCACTTGGCCTCTGTTTTGCAGGTTTCATGTATGTCCAGCACTAATCAATCCCATTGGAATGAGAATAGCTCCTAGGGAGGTTTGCAGATGCAACATTCCCAAGTGAAAATGTCGGCTCTCTGAAGAAGCCGACGACGAGGAATGTGAAGAAGGTCTCTCAGAGACCCAGGACAAAGAGTCCTGCCTCTAAGAAGACCAAGCTGAACCCTGGAGAGGGGTCTTCACGAAGCATTCCTCGTCCCGCAAGAAAGACTGCGGTAAGATATCGCATTCCTGCTACTTTTTCAGGCGCAACATGGAATCACTTCTTCGTCGTACAGGGAGAGGGGAGCGAGGAGGAAGAGGATGACGTTCCTCTGATCCTTCGAAGGAGGAAGATCGCGGATCTTCCATCCAGCGATGCCCCAGGCTGCCCCGCAGAGACCACAGCTACCGAAGAAGTGGCCGTGGTTGACCCTGCGATCGTTGAAGATCTTGTGGTCGCAGGTGACCTTCCAATTCCTGAAGCCCCCGAGGTTTCAGGGTCAATCATCTCTGCTTCCCTGGTCGAAGGGACGACTAAGGTAAAGGACCTTTTCGATCATTCCCTCCATGGCTCTTTCTGCGTATTTGACAAGTTAATGTACATACAGGAAGGAGAGCTTCCCCCTGGGTCCACTGGGGATTCCAGGGAGGAAAATCCTCCTCCTCCGCGGACAGAGGAGGAGGTAGACGAACAAAGGCCGCCTGTGACGGTTCCAGCAACTCAGGAATCGCCAAGGCCTTCGGATGCAGCTCCACCAGTTAGTCCGGTGGGCCAGGTAAAGATCTTTCTATGTGTTTTTACCCGTTCCCTAAGAATATGCCTATAACATGATATTTCCAGGGGGGTGCTGTCTTATTTACCATAAGGAAGGCAAGAACCGGAGACGGCTCTCCTTCACAAGGGGAATTTTCCCAGAAGTCCCAGGAACGAATGGGATTTCGAATAAGGTAAGAACTCTTACTTGACAGTAATCTTAGATAAAAGCTGTCTGACCCATTCTTCCTGTTAGGCAAAAGAAGACAGCGCCTATACCTTCAACCGCCACTGGGGAGGTTGAAGCTAGGGCTGATGAGGGAGCCTCTAATGAAGAGCGCTCTACTCCCGTGGTTCAGGAAGTCGTCCAGACCGCGGGAGGTGAAACAAGTACAGGGACTAGGTCACCACCAGTAGCCTCTGGGGGTGGCGTCCGGCTGGCACTCCCATCAACTGTCCCCGTCGCAGGCACTTCAGGCGCGCTAGCAAGGATTCCTGCTAGCATGGATGATGCCGCTTTAAATAAGTTTATGAAGGTATGATGACCCCTGTTTCGGCGTTTGAAACGCCTTTAGAGTATATTTAACTCTCTTGCTTCGTGTCACAGGGCTTGTCATGGGTGACGAGCCAGTCGCATGCTGCAATGGCTAGCATGGTGGCTGTTCAAAAAGATCGTGACGGCTTGCGCAAGTGAGGATCGTCATTCTTCTGTTAATATAAGTAGGCTTTAATTGTGACTAACCTGATTTTGCTGCAGAGAGGTTACGTTCTTGAAGAAAGAGTTAGCCAATATAAAGCTGAACTCAGTTACAGAGTTCCAGAAACTACGGACTGAAATCAATAAACTTCAGTCTGAGAAGGCTGGTAAGTCGATTCTCAATTTGAGAAGACTTAAAGCCGTTTCTTGTTTAATAACCTCTTTTCTCTGTACAGCGCAAGCAGGTCACATTACACAGCTTGTCAAGGATAAGATGCTTCTCGAGTCCTCGCTCAACCATACTAATCAAGTGGTCAAAGAGTTGAGCCTACTGGTCTTCGAAAAACTGAAGGCCATCGCCAGCCTTTTGAATACCAACGTGGTAGAGTTGAGGAAGGACAACCCAAATGTCAGCGATTGGGCATCACTGCTCACAACTCAAGCAGAATCACTGCTTGAATATCTCCCTGGAGATTTACGGCGACGTGAAGAGACAATCAGGACGAGAGTCCGATCAGCCGCTTCTGCCGTACTCAGCCGGGTTCGACTTCACCATGGCCCAGATGCGAATCTGAGCGCGCTGGTGGGACCGGTTGAGGTCGAGAGTGAAGAACTGCTTGACGCCGTTATTGAAGAAGTTAAGCCCTTCGTTGACAAACTCTTGGCTGAGCTGAGGATCGAATGATCCTTACATTTTGTAACCAAACAATTGTAATTACAATGCTATGTATGTAAAACTATTTTTTCAAAAGAAAGTGCATATTCACATCATAAGTTTCATACTATAAGTATATTCCTCTAGCCCCCGCCTCTGTTTTATGAATACTGAAGCCTTAGTATTTTAAGCAGAGGGGAAAACATAAGTATGATGAGCAGGGATATGTGCTTCAAGCCGATGGTCAAGATTAAAGTAACATTTTAACCTTATTGCAAACTGGTAGCCACCCAAATGACCGAAAACTAGCCAGATAGTCCCGTGTGCATTGAGAAACGGCTTATTTAGGAGTGACTTATCTGGAAGTGATCATGGGATCGACCAGCGAATCCGATTTAAAAATGCTGTAATAACCTAACCGCCGGCGATCAGCCCCCATGTCGAATTTGTATAATTTGGGCTTAAAGAAAAACACTCATTGTATGAAAACAAGACATGCTTTTTATGAAAAGATGCTAATTGAACAGGAAAAAAGTGATTGGAATACTTACACGTCAAACTTGCGAAGTTGATCGATGTTCCAAGTATTGGACAAAATCCGACCATCCTCCATGGCTAACCACGCAGATCCTGGCCGCGGCACTGAGACGACAATGTATGGTCCTTCCCACTTTGGGGAGAATTTATTGCGGTTAGACTGGTCTTGAATTTTTCGTAAAACCAAGTCGCCCACGTTGAGATCACGTGGTCGCACCTTTTTACTGTGATACTTGCGTAGAGCCTGCAAGTATACCGCGGACTTAATCAGGGCGCGATCACGCCGTTCTTCCAGGAGGATGAGATCTCGCGATCGCTGTTAGGATTGGTTGACCTGTTCGAATTGATTCGTGCGAACAGATCCAATACTTACTTCCATAGGCAACACAGCCTCGGCTCCATAGACCAAATGGAAGGGTGTCTCACCGGTGGCTCGACTAGAGGTAGTCCGTAGTGCCCATAGAACAGTATAGAGCTCGTCTGCCCAAGCCCCCGAGCGGGTCTTGAGGCGATCAAAAACACGTTTTTTGATACCTTGCAATACTTGCCCATTGGCCCATTCTACGGCACCATTGCTTTGTGGATGTGCCACGGAAGCAAAGCACACCTTGGTCCCAATCTGATCGCAGTAGTCTAGGAAAAGACCGCTAGCGAACTGAGAACCGTTGTCTGTGATGAGACGGTTTGGAACACCAAATCGTGCCACAATGTTCTTGTGAAAGAACTTTTGTGCGGCTGATGTAGTAATATTTCGTACTGGTTCGGCCTCAATCCACTTTGTGAACGTATCAATGGCTACAAACAGAAACTTGTATCCATTGACCGCTTGTGGCATAGGACCGACGATGTCCATTCCCCAGATCGCGAAAGGCCATGCGAGAGGAATAGTTTGCAATGCATAAGCAGGTTGATGAACCTGTCTTGCATGAAACTGACACTGTGGACACATCTTGACCATAAGCTTGGCATCATCGAGTGCCGAAGGCCAGTAGAATCCCTGTCGAAAAACTTTTCCGACCAGTGTTCGGTATGACGCGTGTGCACCGCATACACCGTCATGTATTTCTTTCAAGAGGGATTTTCCTTCCTCCTGACATATGCAGCGCATGAATACTCCTTGAGTACCCTTTCTGTACATAACCCCATCTATGAGTTTGTACAGACGCGCCTTTCGAATTAACCGATCGCTTTTGGTTTCGTCCTCGGGTAGGGTCCCATGTTCAAGATAAACCCTCAATGGATGAGTCCAATCTTGTTCCTGACCGAGGTTGGCAACGAAGGCTATTGCCGGATCATCCTCGACCGAAGTCATGATCGAAGAATGGTCCAAGTGTTCAATGAACACTCCTGCCGGAGCGGATGAGCGTGAGGATCCAATTTTGGATAATTGGTCTGCGAGAATGTTGTCCTTTCGCGGGATGTATTGGACTTCGAAGTGACTGAAGTGTTTTTCCAATTTCCTCACCTCCCCCAGGTAATGAGCCATTGTCTCATCGGAGGTGCTGTACTCCTTGTTTACCTGGTTTACGACCAGCTGTGAGTCCCCCTTCACCACTAATCGACGGACTCCGAGGAATTTTGCTGCCCGGAGCCCTGCAAGAAGACCTTCATATTCTGCTGCATTGTTGGTGGCAACAAAGTGTAGTTGAATAACATACTTAAGCTGTTCGTCCTGAGGCGTAACTAAGACCACTCCAGCCCCCGAGTGTTGAAAACTACGGGAGCCGTCAAAGTACATTGTCCAATAATCGGGGCACTCCAGTTCCTTCGCCAACTGCACGGGTGGCTCAGGGTTGGTCCATTCGACCACAAAGTCGGCCAAAACCTGAGACTTAACCGCCGTGCGAGGGGTGAAATGGATCTCAAAGGCACCGAATTCGACCGCCCATTTGGCGATTCGACCAGATTTTTCTGGATTTCGGACAATATCCCCTAAAGGAAAAGAGGAGGGTACTGTGATCTTGTGTGCTTGAAAGTAATGTCGTAGCTTACGGGAAGCCATCAGTAGCGCGTAAAGTATCTTCTGGACCTCAGGGTAGCGCTCCTTAGGACCATGAAGTACTTCGCTCACATAGTAGACGGGTCTATGCACTCCTTCCCTTTCCGCGATCAGAACTGCGCTGACCGCGTGTGGGGTGGCCGCCAAATACAGAAGTAATGGTTCATCCTTTTCAGGAGACACCAATACTGGCGGACTGGATAGATATGTTTTTACCTCCTGAAACGCTTTTTCGGCCTCGTCTGACCACGTGAAGTTATGATGTTTCCGCAAGGCTTTAAAGAAAGGTAGTCCCCTTTCGCCTAATCGCGATATGAAGCGACTTAAAGCCGCCATGCGACCAGCCAGGCGTTGAACATCCTTCATGGTCGAGGGCGACCTCATTTGTTCAATAGCTCTGATTTTCTCAGGATTAACCTCAATGCCCCTGGAACACACAAGAAAACCAAGAAGCTTTCCTGAAGAAACCACGAAAGAACATTTTTCCGGGTTCAATTTTATTCCAAAGCGATTCAAGTTACAGAAGGTTTCAGCAAGATCGTCTAAATGAGACAATCTTTTGGTACTCTTTACAACCAAGTCGTCTACATATGCTTCGAGATTACGCCCTATCTGGGAAAGAAAGGTCTTTTGCATCAAGCGCTGGTACGTGGAACCAGCGTTCTTGAGACCGAACGGCATTCTGACGTAGCAGTATGTGCCGAACGGGGTGATGAAGGCAGTTTTCTCTTCATCGTCTTCTGCCATGCTAATTTGATGATATCCTGAGTAGGCATCCAGAAAACTCATCAGTTCGCAACCCGCAGTGGAGTCAACCAGCTGGTCGATGCGGGGAAGGGGAAAGTCGTCCTTCGGACAGGCACTGTTGAGGCTAGTATAGTCGACGCACATGCGCCACTTGCCATTTGACTTGCGGACCATGACCGGATTGGCGAGCCAGTCCGGGTGATTCACTTCGCGGATAAACCCGGCTTGTAAGAGTTTGTCTAACTCTTCTCAGATGGCTTCCTGTCGGTCGGTGGCAAAACGCCTGAGCTTTTGCTTTATTGGTCGTTGTCCAGGTCGGATTGCTAACCTGTGCTCAATTACTTCCCTTGGGACACCGGGCATGTCGGACGGTTTCCACGCAAACACATCTGCGTTAGCTCGGAGGAAAGCAACGAGGTCGAGTTCCTATTTGTCATCCAGGGCTGACCCAACCCGAATTGTCTTGGATGGGTCGTCTGGGTACAAAGGAACTTGTTTGAGTTTCTCATCCGGTCGAGGAGCAGCCCTGATCGCATCGGTGGCGACAGTGGCGACCTGAGCGTCCCGGAGGGGAAGTTGATCGACCATCTCCAAAGATAGCCGGTCGCACGTGAGCGCCACGTTGCGACTACCTCGGACCGAAATGACACCTTTGAGGCCAGGCAATTTCCCGCACTGATAAGCATAGTGTGTTGCCATCATGAACTTAGCAAGAGTAGGCCTGCCAAAGATTGCATTATAAGCTGAATCACAATTGATTACATCGAAAGTAACCAATTCTGTTCGAAAGTTATCTGGTTCTCCCAGAGTGACCGGGAGGACCACTTGTCCCAATGGCATCATGGAGGGGCCTGGGATTATCCCATAAAACGGATGGATTATGGGCTTGATCTTCGAACGAGGAATTTGCATCTCGTCGAGTGTCTTGACCAATAAAAGATCAAGGGAACTTCCCCCATCGATCAGGACCCTTTCGACTCTCGCGTTACTGATGATTGGGGTAATAACCAGAGGTAACCTCAATGGTCGAGTTAGCCCCGCAGGACAGTCAGCGCGATCGAACGTCAAAGGCATATCCGACCAACGGGGATATTGAGGTTCGCCAAGGGATGTCTCCGTTTGGTTAACCTCTCGGCAAAAAGTTTTAAACTGCCTTTTGGAAACGAAAGAGGAAGAACCTCCGAAAATGACATTAACATGATTTTGAGGTACCTGGTAAGCCATTTCTTCGTCTCCATCGACGTCTCTAACCCCGCACGCCTGCTCTTTGGGCGGTAAGGTTGGCATTGGCCCAGCTCCTTGGTAGAAATCGTCCAGCTGTTTCAACCAACTCCTGCAGTTTTTGAGATCGTGGCCTGCGGAATTGTGGAGTGGACACCACCTTTTGCCCTCCTGCGGATTAGTTGATTTTTCTGGCTGGTCGGAATCCCGGCCACCAGAAGCAGTTTTACTTTTAAAAGAAGACTTATTACCTTTGGTCGAAGGTGGTTTCTCCGCGACCGCGACCTCACGGTACTGTCCAGAGCGGTTCCTCTTCGACTTTTTTGACTTCCCGCCCGGTGAAGACTCCGGCTTTTTGCTTGAATCTTCTTTCTTGGCGTCCTTGAAGCCTGGTTGGGGCGGTAGGTCCCCCTTGTCAACCATTCGGTTCCATTCGACTGCCTCGGCTGCATCGGAGTACCGATCAGCCATAACGAACAGATCGGCCACTGATCGAGGAGGGTGGATAAGCAAATCTTCAGTGAATCTCCGGTATCGAACGGCATGCTTAAATGCCCTGATTACGGAGCCATCAGATATGTTCGGGATGGTATTTCTTACCCCGACAAACCTCTTGACAAACTGCCGAAGCGTTTCGGTCGAAGTTTGCCGCAATCTATGCAAGTCGTCCTCCTTACCCGGCTTTTGGTAACAGTTTTGGAAATTGCTGATGTAACACCCCAGTTTTTGATTATCTTTTCTGCCTGCGAATCAGCATAACTTCTTTGGAAACCCTAATATTTTAACCCTATCTTGATCTTAGGTATGCCACTACCTTAACCTAAAAAGTTGGCTGCTAAACTTCTTCCCCAGATCATTTTCACATTTCAGTCCAAAAGCGTTTCAATTTAGTCCTTTTCAGAAGTTTCAGAAAACCCAAAAAGGCTAAAAGTCCCAGATCACCTCAAAATCCAAATCTGATCAAGTGATAACCTTTCTTTCATTTTTCTGAACATTTTTCCCTTCTGGAAGAATTCCAGAATCTCGACCAAAACCCTAGTTTCAGCCTCGACAAAAGTTCAAACCCTAATTACCCTAATTACCCTGTTTTCGAATTTTGTCAAAACCACCAGATGTTATCGGATTTCATCATTTTTCCTGCTAGATGAGTCCAAGACATTTAGTAGCACTCATCTGCAAAATCAGAATTCAAATCAGCCCTTCAGATCTTCAGAATTGCATTTAGGCCCAAATTCCCGAGCCAAAACCTTCGCGTTTCAGTCCAAAACCTTGCAAACAAGCCCCTGGCCTTTTCTTCGACCACGACCAGGAGACCACATCCACGACCGCGACCAGTGCTCGTTCGACCAGCGCCCTGCCGTTTTGCCGCACCATTGAACTCGTCGCCGGCGAAGCCCCTCGCGCAGCCACCTCACGGCCACGTAGCCACTAGCCGTGCGCAGCTGTACCGCCACCGTGGAGCGCTCAAGCCCCACCGTGCCATCTTCTTCCCCGCGCGTGCCTGCTGCTGCTGCTGCTGCCAGGAGCTTTACACCACTTGGCCACCATCCCGTAGATCATCGCCACCACCCTGACCGAATCCTGATATCCCGTGATTCACCGTCTCTGGCAGAGCCCCGCCGCGTCCCGAAATGCATCGATGACCGTCCCGGCGTCAGAAGAAGATATCCCCAGTGATTGCTGCTGCTCCCGAGAGCCTCACCCACGGCTATATAAACCCCCTCCCTTGCCCAGCATTGCCTCACACCATTCCACAACTTCAAACCGTAGCTTCCACCAGAGAGTAGTTGAGTTCCTCAGCGCCGCCGCGAAGTTCATCTTCCCCGGCGAGCAACCGTTGAAGCTTACGGCGCCAGCCTCGCCCGAAGCTTCCCCCTCCAAACCAACGCCACCAGTAAGCCCCCTACACCTCTCTCTACGTTTCATAGCCGTTAATTGGTCCCCGGCGCACCTCAACGCCGGCAATCACCGGAAAACCGAAATCCCCTGTTCCCGCAATGCCGAGCGATTCAAGCCAAATTGATCCTCGTGCCTGTAGAGGATATTGATCAGTGAGCTAGGAGGAACAAACCTGCAAGCCTGGATTCGCCAATTTTGCCCCGAGCGCCGGATTTCCATGTTCGAGCCTCAGTAGTTCGCCGGAGCACGCCGCCGTGCTTCTCCAGCCGATCTCTGGCAAAATTGAGTGCACCAAGAGCCTTGTGATAGCCCCTAGATGCTTCCCGAGCATTGATTTGAGTTCAAACGCCCTGGAACGAAAACCCCCAAATCGGTGCCTTTGTCTTCGGCCCCGATCGCCGGAGTTCACTTTCCGGCCAAACCAGCCGATGAGACCTTGTCATTTAGATAGATCTCAACCCCCTGAGCAATTTTGTCTACTAGCTCGACCCCTAAATCGACCTGAATCAAAAGTTATGGTCATGCCAAGCTTGCTGTCCAGTGGCTCAGTTCATGTCCAGGCCACCGTGTTTGCTCACCGGATTTGGCCACCCTCCGGCCACTTTCAGCCCTTGAGCCTGTTGAGAGTTTTGTAGCTTATATCAATGCCTAAACCCTAGACAAAGTTGTGCATCAATTGGAGTCCTGAGTCAAAAGTTATGCAATGCCCTAGTTTCTGGCCATGTCAAACACTATGTCAGTGCATGTCCACCTGTGGCATTGGATGATTTAGACTTGTTTCTTTTGAGCAATTGAAATGCCACTTTGTCCACTAAGCCTTTTGAGCCATGTTCTACAACTTTCCCTACTATCACATCTCCAGAAAGCAAACCTAGAACCGATTTAGGGCAATGTTAAGCCATGAGCCGAATGTCAGCCCTTCGACATTCAAGCCCTTTGAACCCATCTCTTCAACCAATGTCAAGTGACCTTGTCTAAACCATTTCCCCTGCATGCATGATGTATTTACGTATTATTTTCTAGTGCTTGTGTGCTTATATGGTATGTATGTGTTGTTTGTACCCGTCGTGGAACCAGACGTTGAAGGAGCAGAGGAGATCCCTGAAGATTCATTTGAGCAGCTAGACCCGTCACTGCAAGGCAAGTCTCAATCCCTTGATCATGTCTAGCCTACTATTTTGAAATGAAGTATGTTAACCGTTTTCAAGTATATGCATGCCTTAGATTCAAATAAGAATTATGTTTCAATAAAATGACTAGATATGACCTAAATGATTGTAAAGCCCCCTTTGATATTGAATATCCCTGCACCCTTGTTACCCTAGATTATCATGCTTAGGCTATGCTATGCTTAAAGATTATATGACAAATGTTGAATGGTCACATATGAGAAAGGCATGTTCAAAACCCCTTTTTGTGAAAAAAAATGTGATTGGAATCGATAGTGAGGATGGTTTGATTGGAGGGTGCTGTGTGCGCACTGGGAATGTGAAAGACTCCTCACTAAAGATTCATAAGGACTAGAACCTTGTGTTGTGCTTCTACGCGGCATGAAAAACGTACCAACCACTTGCCTGTTTATGGGACGGGCGCAACTTAGTAGCTTTCTTTAGTGTTAGCTTTTCCCTGCAATGGTTGTCGGTCCAGTTTCTTGCGAGAACTGGTGGGCCGCAGAAGGCCATGAGTGATGTCAGATCAGAAAAATCATGAGAGGAAAAGGTGGAAAGAAGGAAGACGCCCTAAGCCAGATTAAGTCGTGCGCGACTGTAATCAAGAGAGGCTATGTGTCTTGCGAGAACATAGGCCCAGGCTAGGAAGTAAGGCAGTGGGGAGGACCCACAACGGTACTTGAGATTTAACTGTCTATTTACCGAGCAGGGAAATAGTTAATACTAGGACTGTAAATTGTTGTGTCATCTCGGCCTTGTCACATGCGTAAAAGTCGCATGAAGCTGATCCGACTTGAAAGCCGAATGATTGGTGGATTAAGGTGGTACACCTTTGCAAAGTTTAAAAAGTATCGGATACTCTGAGCTCCAGGTCATGGAGTCTGCGCGCTGTGAATTCTATTCACGTCGATGCAGCACAAGTAGCTTTTGGAAGTTTTTCACAAAATCTGAGTAAAGTGGTGACTCATGAAAGACCGCCACACACAACATTTCTGAAAATCTAGCTTAGGATTTTAAAAGCCTCGCTTTCGAAAATAAAGATCTTTCTTCAAAGCTGTATGTGAAAATCTATTACATATGGATATACAAAGCCAAAGAGCTATTTCTTGAGAAATTCCCCCTCATCTATATACATGCATTGTTACTTGGGACTTGTTGAGCACCATGTGGACAATGTGCTCACCCTTGCTTTTATGAACAAATTTAGAGGAAGGATTCGCCGACCCTGAATCTTATGGTCTTGAACCCAATGTGGAACAAGAAGAAGAAACTGAGGACCCATCTGGTTAAAGGGTTATGTACCAAGGTGGAGTTCGATGTGGAGAAGGCCCAAGCAATACCGCCGCTGCAGAGAAAGAAGACTGAAGAAGTCCTTTTGTTTATCGTTGCTATTTTATTTTGTGCCGACCTTTGTGTCGAAAACTCCTTAATTTGTATTAACAATTAAGTGCGTCATTTCGGCGCTAAGTTATTGTAATGTTGGTCCTTGTGATCAGCACTTGTTTTTAATTACTCGCATTTTTATATAATGCATCTTGTTGTTGTGAGCTGCAATGTGCCTTTTCTGAGTGCAATCCACCTGGGCGATTGCCACTGGAATCCTCAAATGAGGGTCCCACAGCTGAGGATGGCATCGCATAGCATTTCCCAATTGTAGATAGAACCCTCAGGCTGATTGAACAACCAGGTTCTAGCCGGTCCTACGAGGACTGTCGGCAGGTAGTTTGCCATGACCTTGTCATCGCCTCCTGCTGCTTGGATGGCAGTAATATAGATCTGAAGAAACTCGGATGGGTTCTGAGTTCCATCGAACCTCTCAATGGCCCCTGGTCGAAACTTATCGGGCCAAACGACTGCTCGTAGGCCAGGTGAGAAAGCTTTGCAACCAACGTAAGGACCGTGGACCGTCCTGCGACTTTCGGTCGGGTTTCGAGCAAACTCACTTAATGGCGAGGTTACTCGGGGTCCCAAACGAGAATGAACGGGAACTCGATCCCTAGCACGAGAGTCCTGCATTCGCCGATATTTGTCCTGTCGGGACGGTATAGGCGGCGGGTAATTCCGTCGGCCAGAGCCAGAATGAGGACCATCTCGTTCATGGGAATGTGTCACTGAGCGGGAAGAGGCTGTCGGGGTTGCCTCGGATGCGACCTCATCCAGTCTTTCCGCCAGGATCCTGAAAAAGGCCGGTCTCTGCGCATCCGTGACCGTAGGAGGAAAATTGCGCATGACTTCCGCGATAGATCGCAGTCGACCATGGGTACTTCTCCTAGGGGCACCAGGTGTTATTGTTTCCTCGTCCACTGGGAAAGGCTCCGGTGGTAAGGAAGGAGTCTGGTCACGTCGGCGACCACGCGACCGTCGAGAAGAACTCGGGGCAGCATCGTAACGAGCCTGCGCATCTTGAAGAGCCTCTAGGGCAGTTCTGCGCAGTTCGTTGTTTTGTTGCTCGAGATCATGCTCCTCCTTCTGTTTGCGATCTTGTTCTTCCCTGGCAGCCTGTTGATCGGGAGTTTCCTCCGACAACGCAGCAAACTGCCTAGGGAGAGAGGTCGCCGATGGGGAGAACATCTCGGTTTGTTCCGAGTCGGACTCAAAATCAAAGAGACGGTGGAGGTTATCAGGGTCAAACCTTCCTGGGCTAATTTCAGGGTCACCATCATATTTTCCCTCGGCGGGATCGTACGATGGGCCGGACTCATCACCTAGCACATTAAGAACCTCTGTGGGTTCTGACCTTGTGCCAGTTACCTCTTGGTCGATTAACATGACTTGGGGAGATGATTCAGCCTGGGGAAGATTCTGGCCTTCGACCTCTTCCATCGGATCAGGATCACTTGGAGAAGGCATTGGGATATGAGCATAATCCTCGAGATCGAAATCATTCTCGGAATCATATGCTCCAGCCATTTTTCGGCGAAACTCCGAATTTTAATTAGGACGCCTTGACAAAAGGCCCCACGGTGGGCGCCAGCTGTCGACGATACGGACTCGGAGTCCTCAGCCGAACTTATGCAGAATTTGTAATAGTGAGACCTTTCAAGATGACCCTTCGGGAAGGTATGCTGAACAATGGTGAACAGGAGCACAGAGAATTTAGACAGGTTCGGACCCTCGATGGTGGGAGTAAAAGCCCTACGTCCTGTTGAGATTTCACTAAGTATGGTAAAATGTTTACAAGTGGAGGAAAAAGCCCTCACAGGTGAGGATTTTTCCTGTAAAAGTGTACAAAGATAAGCTAAAGAAGACTTAAAAAATGCTATATGAGGTGTGCCGTAGACTTGGCTAATTTTTATCCCCCCTTGATTGATGATTCATGCTATCCTTTTATACTGCTTGAAAGGGTGCCATGTGAAGGAAACTGCATCAATCAGTTGCACGGACGGTTGGATACGGTTTTTGAAACTGCTCTTAACCTCCACGTAGGTTAAACACGTGTTATTCATGGATAACTGTACGTGTTAACCTCCTGACGGTTGATTTTCCACGTGTAGGAATCTTCGCGATACTTAGAATATCCTGTCGTATGGGCAACCGAATAGATAGATCCCAGGTATCCTGATCGGCAGATGTTCTGACTGCGGGATTCGGCTGACCGCGTAATATCCCGAATGTGTAGTTCGTGTATAGCCCACGAACTTCTGACCGCGCAAGGCTTACGGTCTGACCGCGTAAAGCTGTGACTTGATCGCGTAAAGCTTGCGACCTCGTGGTGATGCCTCTCAGAATAGCTTGAGTTCGCATCTCCAGACACATGTCTGGTTCGAACCTGTCTTGAACCAGAAGTTTATTAGAAGTGACCCGGGTGTCAATCCTCGTCAGCGCTCATTGTCTCCGCGACTATCTACAATTGCCACCTGGCTCGCATCCTCGTGGACGGCGGGAGCTCTGCCGACGTCCTATTTCTGAAGGCCTTCAACGAGATGCAGGTGGATGAGAAGCTCCTGCAGCCCGCTGCCGGGCCCCTGCAAGGTTTTGTCCGGGGAAGGCGATCCACCCCGTGGGCAAGGTAGATCTTCCTATGACGTTCGGCACCCCGGAGAACTACCGGACCGACCTGGTCCGCTTCGACGTAGTGGATCTCCCCTCCTCCTACAATGCGATTATGGGGAGGACTACAATCAACTGGCTGGGGGCTGCCACCCATCAAAACTACCTCTGCATGAAGATCCCCGGGCCGCACGGCGTGATCAACGTCCGGGGAGATCAAGACATGGCTCGTGCTCTATACGAGTGCGCCGCAGCCACAATCGGAAGCGTCAACATGATCAAGACGCCTGGGGGGAGGCTCCCCCCTAGATTCAGACGTCGCTGTGCCGTCCCCCGGGAGGCCCCTCCTCAAGCCGCGTCCGGAAGGGGGCCTCTGGAAGGTCCCACTGTCTACGGGCGGCGGGGACAAAACCGTTCAAATCGGGGCAGAGCTCCCCCAGGACCATGCAGCACAACTCGCAGCTTTCCTGCGCGAAAACTCCGATGTTTTTGCGTGGAAGCCTTCGGACATGCGGGGCGTCGCTAGGGAGGTCATTGAACACAAGCTTGCAGTAACCCCCGGCCACCCCCCGGTCAAGCAAAAGCTGAGGAAGCTTTCCCTCGAACGTCAAGAGGCCATCAAGATAGAGATCGCTCGGCTTCGAGAGGCGGGGTTCATTTGGGAGGTCCTGCACCCCGAATGGCTCGCGAACCCCGTCCTCGTGAAGAAGTCAACCGGCAGGTGGCTGATGTGCGTGGACTTCACCGACCTTAACCGCGCCTGCCCCAAAGACAACTTCCCACTCCCGCGGATTGACCAGCTGGTCGACTCCACTGCGGGGTGCGAGCTCATGAGCTTTCTAGACGCCTACTCGGGATACCATCAAGTCCGGATGGCGGAGGGGGACGAGGAAAAGACGAGTTTGATAACTCCCCTCGGAACCTTCGACTACCTTCACATGCCCTTTGGGCTCAAGAACGCGGGAGCAACCTTCCAGCTCCTCATGACGCTGGTCTTCAAAGATCAAGTCGGCCGCAACGTCAAAGTATACGTAGACGACGCGGTCGTCAAAAGTCCCCGCGCAGCCTCCCACATCGACGACCTGGCGGAGACCTTTCGCTACCTCCGCACGTTCGGGCTCAAACTTAACCCGGAGAAGTGCGCCTTCGGGGTGCGCGAGGGGAAGCTCCAAGGTTTCCTCGTGTCCCAGCGGGGCATAGAGGCAAACCCCGAGAAGATCCGGGCATTCCTAGACATGCCCCCGCCGCGCTCCGTCAAGGACGTCCAGCGGCTCTCCGGCCGCCTAGCCGCACTCAGCCGTTTCGTTTCGCAATCGGGAGAGCGGGGCCGCCAGTTCTTCAAGATCCTTCGGGGGCTCGAGGGGTTCCACTGGACCCCCGAGGCCCAGGAAGCCTGTCGGGGGAAATCTCCGTGGGACTAAGTCCAGGTAAGATGTATCCCGATTACCCGGGGACGTGTCCTCCGGGACCTCCCCGGGCGCCGCCTTTTGGCTCCGGGGACGTGGCCTCTGAGGCATCCCCGGGCGCCGCCTTTTGGCTCCCGGGACGTGGCCTCCGGTGCCCTCCCGGGCGCCGCCATTTGGCTCCCGGGATGTGGCCTCCGGTGCCCTCCCGGGCGCCGCCATTTGGCCGGGGACGTGGCCTCCGGGGCCTCCCCGGGCGCCGCCTTTTGGCTCCCGGGACGTGGCCTCTGGGGCCTCCCCGGGCGCCTCCTTTTGGCACCCGGGACGTGGCCTCCGGTGCCCTCCCGGGCGCCGCCTTTTGGCTCCTGGGACGTGGCCTCCGGTGCCCTCCCGGGCGCCGCCATTTGCCTGGGGACGTGGCCTCCGGGGCCCTCCCGGGAACCCTGGTAACAGTAAATTCAATTCAAAGACTTAGAAAAAAATTCTAACTTCATTGCATTCAAAATGTTTATTTACAAGTGCCCGGGGCTTCTTCTAAGAAGCTACCGGAATCAAAAAGTCCTAAAACAAAAAAGGGCCCTAGCTAAGACCCGGGGGGAGGCTCATACATGTTCATTGGCGTCCTCCCCCCGGGGGGCTTCCTCGAAGGCCGGGGCTGGGGCGTCTCCCGCCGGAGGCGCCGGAGCCGGGAACCACGCCCGGATGATCCGGTCGTAGAACCCTCCGGCGAGCTGCTCGACCTCCCGGCGCGAAGGCTCGAAGGAGTCCGGGAAGCTTCGGGGGATGCGGCCCCAGATAGCCCGGGCGCCGACCCCCCGGAACTCGATGAGCCCCGCAGCGGCCACGACGACGGGGATCGCCCGACCCCGCGCCCGAACATCGGCAGCCTCCGCGAGGGTCGCCGGTGGCACCTTCCTGCTCCCGGAGCCGAGGCTTACGCCAAGGCCCTCGAGGGCCGTCCGGATGGAGCGGCCCGCGTCCGCCACCGCCCGGACGCTTGAGCTCTCGAGCTCACGAAGCGCCTCCTCCCTCGCCTTGGCCTCCTCCCGGAGGCGGGCGTTGATGGCCTCGGAAATATGAACCTGGGCCCGGACCCGGGTCAATTCTGTGAGGGCCTCGTCGCGTTCCCGGAGGGCCCCCTCGCGCTGCCCTACGGAGGCTGCGGCCCGGCCCACCGACTCCTTAAGCAGCCGGGCGACCCGCTGCTCAAGGCCCCAGGTAACAGCTGCCACCTACAAAATACATAAGAGTTAGAAAAATTTCAAAGTGCAGGGGATGAGCGAAGGCGTTATCGACGGGTTACCTGGGCCCCGAGGGACTGAAGCCCCTCGAAACGCTCGTGGAGCGTCCCGCCCGCGACGAAGGCCTGCACCTTCCGGGTATGCAGGCCCTCCGAGTAGCGGGCGACCTCCCCCGCGGGGAGCAAAGGGGTCTCCCGCCCGGAGCCGCCGGCGCGGCCGGCGGGGGCTCCCCGGACATCAAGGTCGGGTAACGCGGCCGGCGTCTTCGTCGACGAGGTAGTGCCCCCCGAAGACGTGGCCGAGGAGCTCTCGGCGGGAGCCTCCGCCCGGGGGGGAACCATCAGGCCTTTCCCTGCCCCGGGCCGGAAGGTCCTCGGGGCCCCCTCCTCCGGAGGAACCTCGTAGACCGAGGGGCTGCCCCCCTCGTCCACCGGCCAGACCCGCGGGGGCGAGGCCCCCGCGAATCTCTCCTCCAGCCTCTCCAGCTC